>OX291555.1:14938325-15592694 GCA_946406115.1 Apoda limacodes
TCAATTACTCGTATATGGGATAAGGAATAAATCAACGGCTTCCCGGGTCTAGTCCATAATCTTAATGTTAAATCTGAATAAAATATTTATTGAAAATAGCTCTTTAATATAGCAATTATCGTTTTTTGGTGTACAATAATTAATTTAGGACAATTATATGTCGTACGTACCTAATGACAAATAATAATATTAGGTACACTTTATTATAGAAAATAAAATATTTAACAAGTTTTATTAAAGTAAGTGTATTAAGTTATAGTAAGTGTAAAATGTTAACAATCAAAGGTAAAACAAGTATTTTATTGTAGCTATAGCGCTGCTGTTGACAATATAACCAAGCGGAATCAATAAATATAACATTAATGGTAGCTTTTCTCCATTGAAGTGGCAACACCGAAAACGAATGACGGTAATCTGTAACAATAAAAAACAACAATGGTGTGCGGCTGCGGTTGAATTTAAAACTTTATCGCCATTTTTCGTATTAAATGAGAATTTGCGTTGAGTTGAAGCTGCCTCATCTTTCTTTAGATTTTGAGTTAAATCGTTCTCGGCGGAGTGCGTTGCATGGACAATTGAGTAATCATTCGATTTGAGACTGGTTCCTGTGTCAAGTTTTGGAAAAAGCGACTTTAGTTGTTAGTTGTGTGCTGATAGTGATTAATTGGTTAAATATATACTCAAATTTAAATTTAAATTGTTAAATATATAATAAATGGTTACAAATCTTTTTGATTTTAAAATAAGTGCCTAGGTAGGTATCGTAGTTACACCCAATGTGTGGTTTGCTGTGTGAATTTCAATTGTTTTATTTTTGATGCACTATATTTCCACAAAGGGCCTTTGTGGAAATGATGTATCAAAAATAAAACAATTAAAATTTACACAAAAATATCAAAAGCCAAGAGAAGGTAGGTACCTATACCTAGAAATGAACCTTAAATTAGTGCTATGTTTTAGAAAGTAGATGGCGATAGTACAATATGAATAAATTATGCGTTAAGATGTCGATCTATTTCTAGTATACATATATTAATCTATGACCTTTTCCTATAGGAACTCTCTATCGGGATAAGAGTATTTAGTTTTGCCGAAAATCGTTCCGACCGTTAGGAATAGTAACGTAGAAAAAATATACCCGTGGGAACTCTAGATCAGAATAAAAAGTATGTAAAATGTTCTTTTCTGTCCCTCTAGCTAGCACTGCGCCAAAAACCAGATCATACCGTTGCAACGTTAGGGAAAAGTGCATTTATATATATGAATATTGTAAACTAAAAATTTATGTTACCTACTTAAAACAAAATATAGCCTAAAACCACCCTGAAAGTACATGTATACTAATATCATGAAAAGGGTAAGTTTGTTAGTTTGGATGTAGTAGGTAATCACCAAAAGTATACTCATCCGATTTCAAAAAATCTTTTACTAATATTTGGAATGGAATTTATTGGGGAAAATTGCATTTTATCAAAAGAATTGAGTTTGATTTGAGAGAGACTTATATGAGTTATATGAATGTTTTAAACTAAAACCTTATGATATTCAATACAGCCAAAGTTTGCCAAAGCCAAAGACACCACACGATTACTTCGCCTCTGTCACATTTTTGCGACCATTTTTTTTACAGCTGGCTATATAGGAAATGCGCTGTCCAGTTCTCTATGTATATCCATGTATACCCTTTACAATAAGATGCCCAAAAAAACTTCAATCCCCATTTCAATGTATCAACTGTAGTGCAAAAAAATTTTCTCAATTTCATTACAAAACTGTATGATAGTTCACACCAAACACTTTTATTATTCTAATTTAATATATCACACTCCACACAAACTATCTAAATTATTTTAGGTCTTTAACTTATGACGTTAATAAGCGAGATCCCTGACATACATACTGACGGGCAGACAAACAACCGGCATAGTTATAGCAGTAGAGCTCTTTTGCCCTTTAGACAGATACGGGAATTCTAAAATTGTTGAATATTGTCACAAACAGCAGAACCAATAAAACGACCGTCTTTCAGGCCACGCCACAACATAGATATTATTTATTTTTCCTTCGTAAAAAGCGTAATTTAAAAAAAGTGAAAAAATTATAAATACTAACTAATCATTTACTATCTTTACAAAGTTTTGTATTATGTGTGGAATATGTCCGTTAGTTTTAATTCGGGTATTGGCTAACTCGGTCATTTTTAGCAGAAACCCAAAAAAAAAACAGACCAATTAGTATTTTTCATTGCTCCACTTCTATAAACTACGCTTTGTACAAAGAACAAGAAATAAACAATATTTAGTGGCGGCGCTCGTGTGCATTATATGCGGCCTAAAGCTATAATCACATCTAGAACATTCATGTCCATAAAATAATTGTGTAGGCTGAACTATAATGCCATTATCCAACATCTATGGCTTAACCCACGACGACGCTCAATTTCAATTTAACTAGGATTTTGGCATCAAATATACTGCTGACATTTTTTATGTCAAATAAATAATTGGTTTTATTAAGATTACACACCACTTAAAGTAATTGCAATGTAAGTAGGTACTTGAAATTATTGGTTTTATTTCAAGATAATTTAAGATCGCTGTACGATTGAAATTGGGATTGTCTTTGAGAATCTGCCCCGTGGTCGATTTTACTTTTAAAGTTTAAAACCTAACAATTAAACTCAAGAAAAATATATAGTTTTTATGTTTTTCAAATAAAAATAAAAACTCAAACGTTTAATTGAAATAGACTTTAAATCGTCAGTTTAACTATTAATTAAAAAAATTACCACCGGTTCGGAATGATTTACTACTGAGAAAAACCGGTAAGAAACTCAGCAGTAAAACTTTATATATTTTTTTCAACTTCATTTAAAATACAATATAGCCTTACACTAGGTAATTACAAAATATACAATGTTTTAATTTAAAAAATATTACAAATGCCCTAATACAAATCAATTATGTTCTAAGTTTTTCAAGCATTTTTATCATTTATATATTCATCAACTTTTTTTCAAAAAACTATCTTTGTTATATTGTAAATTTATTTGAAGGTAAATTAACCACATGTTCTGGAATTTTATTGTAGAAATATATACTTTGTATTACAAAAGAGCTATGTATCAAGTATCTTCAGAAGGAGACGACATTTTGAAACTACCAATTTATCCTTATTCCTTGTATTAACACTGTGAAGGTCACTATTTTTAGCAAATACGTGGTAATTTTTGCGTTTTTACATAAAACAAGCATTTAAAATATAAATTTCCGTAAATAGTTCGGTAAGAGAAAGGTCCCAATTTATATATTGACCGTACCGCTCTCTTTTGCAAAATAAAGACTATCAATATCAGCTGCCTTACCCTAAAGCAAAATGCCATAAGACATGACGCAATGGAGATAGCTAAAGTAGACCAAACGAGCAGTGTCAACATCTGTTAGCTGCCTAACTTTATTTTGTTGCAATTACATTAAGTTGTGTGCAATCTTAATAAAACCAATTAATTTTTTGGCTATTTGATGCCAAAAATTGGTAAGAAATTGGAACTGAGCGTCGTAAATTACTCCACAGATGTTAAATAACGGCATTATAGCAGCTGCAGTCTCGCTGTCTTCGACATTTAATTTAAGTCGTAATAAGTGAGGATTTCAGATAGTTTTTTACCCGACTACGGCGAAGCAAAAGGTAGGTTATGATTTTGACTGGTATGTATGTATGTATATTCATCTGTTCCCTCATAACTTTCAAAATACTTTTCATAATTTGACAAATGAGGTATCGTCGAAATCGTCGAGGTATCGAGGAAAGAGGTTAAAAAGTCTTCCAAATTTCGTAACATAAACTTATGTGTAAGTTTGGTATATCACCTAGGTACATGGAAAACAATAAATCGGTACAAAAGGATGTTAAGCAGTTCGGCAAATACTTTACCACGAAATTGTAACTCTAAAATAATTCAAATAGAAAATAAGTTCCAAAACTAAAACACGACTACTAAAAAATCACGCTCAAAAAAGTATGAAACAAGAAAATATTTTCATCTTTATTTGTTATGTACAAACTATTCAGTAGTTATCGTCTATTAAATAAACAACTTACACGTAATATATTTTAGTGCATTTATTTAATATTCATAGTGATGTTTAGAGGATAGCCGTGGTCGTATGCCACCTACCATTAACCTTAAAAAACAATCACAGTCAGCCAAACATTCTAATAGTAGTAAGCGATCATAAGGCAAACATTTTTTTTTTCTGACTGATATGCAGTTGGCTGTTGCAGCCATTACTGCTCCACCGGGCTTTTTGGAGCGAGACTCTGAAGGAGCCGCAGCCCATATAGCGCCCAACGCTCAAGGGCTCCCCGCGGAGGGAGCCTCGGCTTGGGTTGTCGCTCTCCGGGGCGTCCCTTCGACCAGCGTAAGTCTCGAACCCGAAGGTGAGTCGTCGCGCCCGGAGGGGAGTTCCCGGTTACGCGGTTGCGATTGAGTGGGGGCGAGAAGCGCCCCGGCACTCTTTGATACCTCGTGTATCCTTGTGGGCGCCGACGAACCCGGGGACGTCGGCGTCGTGTTTGGGGGAGGCCCTATTAGCCTTTTCTACGACTTTAAATGCGTTATCCGACACACACTCTGCTGGTTTTCATTCAATTTTGAATCATTGAGTGTATAGACATAAGTTTTACTTAAGAGAATACTTTTCGAGGCGCCTCGCAGCGTTCTTCATACAAATAAATTTCCCACTTGTTTTTGACATTTACTGATCAAAAACTGTAAAATTTTGTAGCGATCAAGCCGAATGTCTGTGGTTTTCCAAAATTCCAAAAAAATATTTTCATTCATTTGTAATCTTATTTGAGACCATTTGTATGAAAACCAGAATCCTGTTTAACTTTTAAACTATACTATTAAATTAAAAACTGTCACGCTACAGACCTAGATATTTATTCCTAGAACACTTGTTTAAAATTTTATGGTATTTGAATGATAAGTGTCAAAAATAAGTGGGAAATTCGTTTGTATGAAACACGCTGCGAGGCGACGCGAATCGTATCCTTTTAAATTATGTAGGTTTCAAAGATGATATCTCGATAATAAAGACCGTTCACAAAACGTACCGACCAGAATAAATGTGAATGACAGGCCTTTTGCCCCATTTATCAGTAAAACTTGGCAGCACACCAAAATAACATGTCCAGAAACTAGATTAATTGTAAACTTTCCGCACCTACTTCATTATATAGTATAGATAATATAATGTTACTATATATTAATATTACCTGATTGCTGTTGATGTTAGTCAACAAATATGTTTTTATCAGTGGCACTCTGTATCAACAGCCCAATATCAACTGACCCTCTGCCCTCTTTAAGAGGCAGTACCTACTTCATGAAGTAAACTTGATTTTAATTGTAATATATAAAATAAATTTATAGTTTTTTATACATCATGGTCATCAAAAAATGTTTTTCGTAACTCCTCTGCTACACTATGCCCTTGGCGCAATTAATCGCGACGCTCCGCACTAGGTCCTTTGACTCGTGACAAAAACCGTCAAAACAGTGAGCACGGGGCATGACGAGGAGCATGACGTGCGGCATGACGAGTAATGTTGCCACACTACGTCTACACCCCCATACCTCGCTAATTCCCATGCCATTCGACGACTGTGTGTAATATGCGTTTAAACCACTATCACGACAATGCTTAGCCAACGTTATAAACAGATACCTAGCACTTAGAAGATTGAAGAGTGAAAAGGGGTCAGTTTAGAATGTTTTCACAAAACAGAAGTTCATCAATCGTGTTTTCGCGTTTGTCATGGGTTGAACCATATCCTGAAGAATAAGTTATTAAATTTTAGTCAGATCTACTTAGCGGATTTAGGTACCATAGCCTCTTAATAGACTTCCAATAAGGTAGGTGCTAGCAACTTCTCTAGATAGGTACCAAATGGTTTATTTTATTATATTTAAACATTATTTGAAGGTGCTTTCTATGGAGGTGTTCTAATAAAAAAAACTGGTTGCCTGTAAAGTCGGTATACGGGCGAAAGTTTTACGTGACAATGATTTTATGTCTGTCTCTCTCGCTCTTAGGCGGGCGCGTGCCTCTCACTCGCTCTCATTGTGAGCGCATAACGTGAGCGGAGCGTAACGCAGTTTCTTGAAGTGTCACCCGGCAAACCAATTTATAAGACGTTGTCTCGTCAAAATTCATTGTAGAATATGTTATCTTTGTTTATTCTCCGCCCAAAGCAAGTTTCTTCTATAAGTACAAATTAATTTGCAATATTTTATAATTAAGAAGTTGCATGAACTAGCTTCTGCCCACGGTTCTACCCGCCCTAAATTCGGTTGTAGATGTAAGATTTAAACGGCAACTCCTTAATTATAAAAAAAACGACTTGCACTTGTCGTTTTCAAGCAACCTTTGTCCTTCTCCGGGACTCAAACTTTCTCCATGCTAAATTTCATCTTAATTGGTACAGCGGTTTCAGCATGAAGAGGTCACAGACAGACAGAGTTAATACAGCATTTATAAAATAGTCGCCCCAGCAGACGTTGTCCTGCCCGGAAAAGCAGTGCCACATTGAATATAATATTTTTAAGTTAACATTGACTTCCTTAAATTTTCCGATTGGACAATTAACTCTAACAAATCTACAGTTGACATAATTTTTTGATATCTCACTGTTTACTATGGCGTCTGTTTTAAAATCATTTAATGCTTTGTTTTGGCGGGCGGGAAGCCTTTCTTTAAATTCTTCTGATTTTAAGCTAGCCATTTCCATGCGTTTTTTACGTTCTACGTAATGGTCGTCTCCAAGCCACAAATTTCACAATGATTGAAATTGTGGTATATGATAATAATAGTGTCGCATTCAATGCAGCAAAAGTTTAAATCATTGATGTACATAATCATTGATGTACATTCAGTCTTTGCCGTTTAGCAGAAGATCAGTGACGCAAGGACTGCAGCAGCGCAGCCTACCGGGTCCAATTATGGTATCAAACTATACAGGGACCCACTGGAACGTACACAAAATATATCATTAAAATCTTCCCTGCCGCTTAGGATATCAGTGACACACTAACTGCAGCGCCATCTAAATGGTCTATTTGTGCTTTCCTAATTTGCAGGGAACACTCGAACGTACACAAAAAATATTATTAAAATCATTCCTGCCATTTAGGAGAAGATCAGTGACACACCGACTGCAGCGCCACCTACTGGGCCCAATTGTAAATTGTATCGAACGTACACAAAAATATCATCGGGAATCGTCCCAGCTGTTTAGGAGACGATCAGTGATACACCGACTGTAGTGCCACCTACCGGGACCAATTGTATTTTCAAACCATACAGGAACCCATTGAAATATTCAGACAAAATTTCACCCAAATCGTTCCAGCTGTTTAGGAGGAGTTTGGTGACAAACACACGTAGAGAAGAATAAATAAATAAATATTGTAAAACAGTAACACATTCAAGTTTCAAACATAGTGTGAGTTCCAAAGTATAACAACAAATAATGAAATCCGGTCAAGTGTAAAACGGGCCCTAGGGCATAACCATCTTAAATTATTGTATCAGAGCCATCTAGCGATTATAAAAAGAAACAGTAACACATTTGTTTGTTGGAAACAAAATTCAAAATTAAGCAACGTCGGACTTAGTCAGACATTTTTATTTTTAAATTGTAAAGTACTCATGGTTTGCGATTCCGACTCGCACTTGACCGTTTTTTTTTTCTATGTTCCATCTATGTGTTAGTATGAAGACTACTTAGAGCAGATATTCGTTAAAGACATAGATCTGCAAATTAACTGCTTTAATGGTTTTTGAAGAAAAAGTGTTTGTGTTCGATACGAAACCTCATTCTACCATAAAATAAAATGAAAATAATACAAATCCTAGCTTCCAAAACGATTTTTTCAGCAGAGGATACATAAGTTTTTTTAAAATATTATATAATAAATATATTTTTTTAAATAACATTTTTTTTTATTTGATTTCAGATCAGAATGAAGACTTATTTAGCAATATTCTCAACCTTGTTTCTAGCAGGTTTAGTCCTGTCAGCTCCTGCTTCTAAAGAAAGTGATGATAAACTCACTATTACAGAAGAGTTCTTTCCCGATTCCTTAGCCGTCTACACTGCAGAGCACGACATTGTTAACTTGATGGTTCCACTTAACGTGCTTAACTTCGAAGACGATGATGATGACGGTACCGACGACGATGATGATAGTAGCATGACTATTTTCTTTGTAGAAGCTGACATAAAAGAAAACGGAGAAAAAGTTGATCAAGGTCTTTATGTGCTAAAAAAAGGAAACGCTACTAAATTACTTGATCACGGAAGAGATGCTGCTGCTAGTAATGATGAAAGCAAAATCGTTTACTTTGGAGCAAGTGATGGTATTTACGTTTATAATGAAAACGAAAACAAAGCTGAAAAATATGGTTCTTTAAACGATGATATTATTGGAATCGCAAAAGAAAATGGTACTGACCTAATCTACATCTTAACTGCAAACCATGAAGTTTACAAAGTCACTGATGAAGGGAAGGTCAAAACCAAGGTTGAAGAAATCGAAGACGCTCAACAAATTGTTTTAGATTTCTCTAACAATCTCTATTTTTACGATGACAACAAAAATGTTTTTGTTTACGACGGAGATGAAGTCAAGAAAATCGAAAATCTTCCAGAAAATCCTTCTTATCTTAATCTTATTAGACCACCTTTTGCCATTGACGACGGAATCCCAATAATTGTTGACAATAACAGTTACATTGCGTATGTTAATGGATCTACCGAAGATACAGATATCGATTTGAGTGTTAGACCAACTGCTTACGGAATGGAAGCAACACTTATCCAATACTACGGTTACAATAAAAAGATCTACGAATTCAACATTTTGGCTATAATCTTAAGTGAAGCCTTGGAGGAATTGAAAACTTTCTTGAGTGACAAGGAAAATGAAATTAGATCCATCGCCACTAGACCTAGAAGTGCTCTTAAGGTTTAAATCTATTGAGAAATAATAATCGAATTTCAAATATATTGTTGTATTTTTATAATTTTTGTTCTATTATTATAACCACAATCTGTTATTAGGTAGATCAAACTACTAAAAAAGTGAAAACATCCTATAATATGCCTTTAATTACATAAAATTTCAAGCTTAGCCTAATATGTAATACAGGTATATTCTTACGCCACGCCACAGACTATTATTATACTGACGCAAAGGGCGATGTAACTGATTAAATAGCTATTATTAAATAGCTTTTGCTCGCGGTATCCTCCCCTAAATGCGGTTACCGGTATAGGATTTCAATGGCAACTTGTCAATTATAGAAAAACACCGACCCACCCTTGACGTTTTCAAGTAGCCTATGTCCTTCCCAGGGACTCAAACTATCTCCATGCCATATTATTTTCATCTAAATCGTTTCAGCGGTTTAAGCGTGATGACTTGACAGACAGACAGACTACTTTCGCATTTATAATATTAGTATGGAGATAAATAGATTTTTAACATATTTAATCCGAACATGTTAATAATAGCATATTAAAATTAAATATGTAAATGAGCGTATTCCAAATATATAAAATGTATTTATAGATATTAACAGTAAAGCATCTGATATTAAGCGTTAACTGTTAGCCAATGAATGGACGCTTGCAATAACAGGGTCAACCTACATAAGGATCTAAGGTGTGAGGATGAATTGCCTGACGATGGCGAGCGGTGCGATGAT
Organism: Apoda limacodes; assembly: GCA_946406115.1. NCBI lineage: Eukaryota > Metazoa > Arthropoda > Insecta > Lepidoptera > Limacodidae > Apoda > Apoda limacodes. The sequence goes on from OX291555.1 coordinate 14,948,102, forward strand.
GGAAGGAAGTAGCCGTGGGCATAATTTTGATCAATATCTAAACACAGTCCGTTATACAAGCGGTAAAATACTTAAAGTAAGGTAAAATCTATCGTCTAACTTAAAGCCTAAAAAACTGTAATCTTTGCTTCGAGGTAAAATGCTTCGCTCTGTTAAGTAGACCAAGTTTTGCCAGCTTCACCTTGTCTTCCAAACATTTATAATTTATAGGTTCTTACCCATATAATAATAGAAAAAGAAAAAAAATATTGAAACGTAAATTTGTAATTTCATTTACTTTTGGGATATAAACAACTCTAATGATTTGTCGATTATGAATACTAAGTATTGGGTATTGTATAACAATGTGGTTAGTTAACAATCGAGAGCGTTTCCTCACGCAACTTAAAGTCAAGTAGCCGTGAAGCTGCGAAGTTTTAACGTGACGTGTTTCCATTACCACTTTGTCTTTCTATAATATAGTGTTTAAATGCCAGAGATCTGTTAATTTTTGTTTAAGGAAGTATTATCGATATATATCTTTATAAATGTTGTATATATTAGAAATTTTTACCTATACTTTAGCTAACATAACCTCTAAACACCTAAAGTATTTAGGATGAATGTAAGTACTTTTTCTTAAAACTGGAAAGGCTGTTGGAAATTGGACCCTATAGCCTAGTAAAAAACGTTATGTTTCATAAAATATGTTGTGTATAGCTGACGGAGATTTTTTGTAACTAAAAATTTTCTATTTTCTATATCGGTCTTTTGATAGACTTTACCAGTTTACTGCCACTTCAGCTTGCTGTAAGACCCCTAACGGTAAGGTCCAAAACATTGTCATCCATGTTCATTTTGGCTTAGATAATGTATACAAAAATTTAATTTTTTCCTATATCCATATCCTCCTGCTTATCTGGTAAATTATGAGAATGACGTTCTAGAGTCACGTATTTAAGGCTGCATATACCGTTGTCACTGACCTCTTCTACTACCCACTGGACTGGCTGCTGTCAAACGTTTTTGTGCCTACTTGAATAACGCCATTTTAGCGCTGTAGGCAGATACGGAAGTCCATAGAACTAAAATTAGTGATGTCCGCAAGTCGACATTATATCTGTGATATATCGATATATTATGTTTTAGAAATAGAAAGTTTTTTAACCCAACAACAACAAAAAAACTCTTTGGCGGTTTTCGGAACATTCAACTGTGTTGCCACTTACCACTAGCTCTATCTTTCGATTCGGTCCAACCTGGACCATATTTTTTTTTGTGTGGGTGAAGGAAGTATTGTGATCGCGGGGAAAAATCGGGTTTTTTGTAAAAAAATATCAATTAAAACCTGGCACCTTAGAATATTGTAACTTCAATATATTGTTTCTATACGTACCGCCTGACGATTGGAATGGGTCTGATCGCAGCACGCCATTTCCTCATCATAGAAATATGGTTCCAGTTTGACCATGTCAGCCTTCTAGCTAGAGAAATGATTCGAACTGCTTTATGATATAAAGTAGCGTAGTTCTAAATTCGTAGAAACGTTAACAGATTGAATAATTACAGCAGTAGACTTGTGTCAAATTAAAACTAGCATATCTCATATAGAAACAGTTTATTCAGAATTTAGAGGGACGGTTCTTTGTCGCCGAAGAGCATAGCTGAGTTTGATAAGCCGACCGTGCACCTCCAGGACCATTGTAGAGACAGTCAGATGTTCACTTCCAGCGAAAAAGTCTAGATCGCCATCGCCGATTTACCCCTTTAATGACCACAAGAAGGGCCATTCCACGGATGAAAAGGTATGTAAATCCAATATAATACAGTAGAATCCTGTAACAAAAGATTTCGAAACTCATAGTTGGGCCTTGAATCCAGTGATGGATAACAGTTATGTCAAGCTTTATGCTATAAAACCACCTCATAAGTAGCTTGAATTCCACGATACGTTTGTCTCGGTAGTTCATGATAAACCGTGTATAAGAAAAACTATATTGAAATCTGTTTATCGATACATTTTGAAGCTACGATGCCACAGGCAGATACAAAGCAAGACAGACAGACAATGGCATCAAATGTATCAACATCCTTCTTTCTAAGTCGAAGGTATGCCAGTATCGAAAGAGAAGACTGACTGCGTTTTACAACATTCTAAATATTACAATTTCCATGTCCATATTGACCAGCTTTCTAAATATCGATATTAAAATTATGACCTCTTTGAATCACTAGCAAATTCTGAACAACACAAAAAAATATCAGTTTTGTCGAAATTTAATATTGTACTACTAATATATGTAGTATTGCAATAACAATTTCCGATTAAATCAAATGGTTTACATATAAATTTTAAGTACATCAATTTTGAATAAAAACAACACTAAATGCACGTACCTGTGAAACTGTAACCTCGATATTACACAAATAAATTAAAAAAACTCACTAAAACACCGACAAATTAAGTTGAATTCAGCAATGTTTTATGATTATTTCAATCTTTCAAGGCAGCAATAAACAATATACGTCAAAATTAGCTCCCTGATACTTCCGCGGTGGCATTTCAAATTGACACACAAAACTAGCTGTCATTTGTATAGAAAAGCCAGTCCAGTGGGTAGTAGTAGAGGTCAGTGATCGTAATAGAATCTCCGTTTACGAAGAAGTGGCTCCATAAAAAGCATTGAAAAAAAAAATGATTGAGCATGCAATTTTTAATATGACTATTTTTGCAAAAATCGATTGAGAATACTTTTCTCGATAGAAAAAAAAACATGAAAACGCAAGAAATATTTACTTTATTTTTATATTCTGGGCTGAAACATCGATTTATATCTACAAACCATTTACAGATATTGTAAAAAATCAAACAGTCATTAGCTATTTTTTTTTTACTTTTTAAATGTCCTTATATGAAGATTTTTTTCTGATTTCGCGCTTTCGCCATTAAATTGCAGAGAAGTCAGTTTCCCCACAGCGTACATTTTTGTCCTGAGGCTACACGGTAAAAAATAATTAGTTGAGCCAAGAGAATATCGTTTCATATATGCACCAACAAATATTTGCTTCATCCAAGATATTACTTCTCTTAAATATTTAAAATAATATGAATCTAACACAAGAACTTTCTTTGAACCAGTAAATAAAACTCTATCAGTTTAAGACAAAATTTATTTCATTGAAGATAAATATGCTTTTTTATATGAAACACTTAGTTTTCTTGGACGTAAAATTTCGTGTAATATTGCACGGTAGAAATTTGTAGTTTACACAAGAGAATGAGTCTCTTAACTTGACTACGGCAGCTCTTAAATAAATAACATTATATTTTAGTTTAAAACAAAAAATAATTCGGTCCAAAATTACATAGTTATCCATCAAGATTGTTAAGACTCAATTCCCCAGGGGAAGATAAATGAAAAGATAGGTTCGTTAATACAATTTATTTTTAGTTTTATATACAATCACTAATTCACAAATAAACAATTTGAAAGTCTATAATTCCATAATAAATTCAGTTTCCGAATTTATCTGTTTTGCCGTCTTTTTCCTATCTAGACGATGGTATCGTAATTTTTCCTTCGGGTCGACTGTATTGTCGAAAATATCAATTAATCGTAATATGATGTAATTTTCACCAAATTTTCAGCAATCTATGCCATTACCATTCTTTTCAGATTGAGAAATTAAAAATCAATATGGCGAAAAAAAGCCAATCCGCAGAATCAATATAGCAATAATCACCTATCCAAATAAATGCACTTAGGTACCTGATGGGAGGGTTTATGGTAGAACCCACAACCTTGAGATATTTTATCGAGAAAATCAAACCTTCTCTTATTAAAGCTCGTGCGGTAAATTCCTCTTGTAATTTACATCTCCTTAGTTCCTGCTTCTCTCAGAACTTGATGCACTCCAAAAAGATTAATTCCTATTTATTTTAGGTAAAAATTGCAAATTTTGGTTTTAAACATCTCTCTCTTTGAGAAAATCTCCAAAAGACTCCCTTTGAATAATTTTCCATCTGTCATCTTTTTAAAAATCAGATTTAAAAGACTGTTGACGTAAATGAGTATGGCATTCCATGCATGTATGGATATAGAATTTTACAATGATTTTGACATAGCACGCAAAAGGGTAATTTAAAGCTAATTACACACTACATATACAAAATAAAATACTTCACTCGCTACAAGATTATATAAAGTATTTCTAAAGAGCTCTACGCCTCTTTCCTGGAGGCTTGGGCCATATGGAGCCAGTCTACCGCACTGACTTAGTGTGGTTTTGGCGTACGTTTGCCGAGCTTAGTAGCTATTCTCGCCTTTAGCTGATTATACAGTGTTATGTTTAATTATATTTGTTACGACTATTTAACAAGCCTTCTTAAACATGGAAGAAAGAAAAGTGTGCCACTAAGCGGTCACCTATCCAAGTACTGACCACGCTCGACGTTGCTTTACTTCGCTTATCATTTCAAATAGACGAATGCAACTGGGCCACGAGCTTTTCAATTCTCAGATAATAATTAACTGTAGGTTTCTTGCATAAACTGATACTTATTTGACGCACAAGACCCTACAATAAACAATGATTTAAAATTAAAACCCAACACGAAATCCTATGAAGGACAGTGATAAGGTTTATTCAGTTTTAAAAATGCAGGTATTTACTTATAAGAAAAGAAAATTCGTTCAAAGCGATACTAGCTGATTAATTTCAACGAAAATGTTTGATATTTTAAAGCAGGTATTTTATTTTTTTCGACTAAAACAAGAGTTTCAGCTTAAAATATCAGATTTTGAGTCAAGAATCTAACAAATTCTGAAAAAATTAATATTATCTTAACAAAACATTTCACTGGCTTTGATTTAAGATACAATTATTTTAAATGAAAGATATAGTTTTTAATAAGTGACGTCGCAGATTTAGGAAACCATGATTTTAGCGCAAACAAAATTATATCAAAGTAAAATTATTTCTTGTTTCAGACGAAGAAAAATAAATTGTTGCATATAAAAATGTATTTATTCTATACAAGAACATTAACTGTCTTAGGGTAATAAATTTAAGTTTGGTTGATTTAAAACGTACATTTATTTGGTTAGAAAAAAATATGTTCATACGAAAAGAAGTTAATCAATTTCGATTGATAAAATGAAATTTTTTCTGCGAAATAATATTCAAAGTCAAAGTCAAAGTCAAAATGGTTTATTCAAATAAGGATTTTACAATCACTTTTGAATCGTCAAGTTATAAAATATTATTTTTTGAACCCTCCCACCTTCCCGCCGGTTCACAATGTTGTTGCCTTATGTGAACAAAATATGTCCAAAATAGTTGGATTTCTTGACTGAATGCAAATTAAGAGTGGAATAGAACTTGGAAACTCTTTTTTTCCGTGTAGTGCGGGGGGAAGCGCCTTGCTAGATGGATGGTGGGCTCTAAGATCTACTTAGAGTTTTCGAGGAATTTTTATTACTTTCCTATTTCAACGGTAAGTCCGAAAGACCGGAAGAAAGCTTCGTCGAAAGCGTCCGATGTGGGCATTTTGGTAGTCCTGGTAACTGTGTTTTAAACCTGTGGTAAGTTGAGAAAACAGTTTTGGAAATGTCTCAGGATTTGCCTATCCACTGGCGTGCGAAGAACCAAACTTGGCCACTCACGGTAAAAGCTCAACTGAAACGGTAAAAGTTCTGCGTTTGACAGACATAGACCTAGGATTTTTACGCTCTATGGTTTGAAGCGCGGTTGGTCACGTCCTTTTTATAATATGAAAAAGACGTTCTGCAAAATGGGCCGCAATTATGCCAATTACTATCTCTTACAAATAAATGTATATATATATTATACTTTTAGTAAACAAAGTTAAAAAAACTAGAAAAATACATTCAATTATAATTTGTATTTAATGAAGTGTTTTTTATTTTTAAATATTTCTCTTCAGATAAACTAATTCCTCAAAATAATCTATAAGATGTAAGTGTTAATGTTTATTTATTATAGATAAATAAATAAATTTAAGTGTTTTTAAGTAACAAAATAATGTTTCTTCTTCTTTGTATTTTTTTTTGGGTAGAAGGTGTTTTGTAATACGTGACACACGACTGTCAGAGCACCTATTAAGAGCACCCCTACCTGTAGAAAGTGGAAAACTAAATCATAAGGCAAAACGCCAGTACATACAAAGCCAGCTATAACAATAAATTTTATAAGGCACTTTCGACATTCAAACTCAGAGACTCACAAAGAGTTCAACTATGGGGGGTACACTTTACAGAATGTTGATTAAAAAACTATGCAACTCTAATAGTCTACGCGAGCAAAGCCGCAGGCGGTAAGCAAGTATTTTATATATTTCTGAAAAATAAACAGACGTACTACGTTCTAACGTAGTTAAGGTAGGTAATAAATTTATGGTCCTGTCGTAAACGTTAAGTAAGTATAAATTTTAAAATACTAAGTTTTTACTAACGTTATTAAATTCTTAATCACAAAACATAATATTATGTACCCATTTTCGTAGTATTTATTGCGTCGTTGATTTTGCTAATATCAATTACACAAGGTCAACATTTGTCTTTCTGGCGTAGCTGGTAGCGCCACGTGTCGTGGTCGCGTAAACAGCAAGGGCGAAAATAATGTTTTGATTTAAAAGTTTCCAAGATAAACTTATTAGAAGTGAGAAGAAGTACTGTACGTACCTGTCTGGTCTGGCAACCTATTTTGATCAAGTATGTAAGGCCTTAAGAGACGCACTACATTAAGACCTGGCAGTCCGCTTTTTCGAGCGTACACAAAATCACCCTAACCGATTAATTGTACAATCCACAACCTACCATCCCCCCGACCGACCACGGCACGGTCGAAAAACTATTGTCATACATCATAAATGAGTATCAAAGAATGCCGGGGCGCTTCTCGCCCCCACTTACTCGCAATCGCAACCGCGTAACGGGGAACTCCCCTCCTGGCGCTGACTCACCTTCGGGATCGAGGCTCACGCTGGTCAAAGGGATGACCCCAAGAGCGATAACTCAGGCCACCGTTCCCTCGTCGTTCCCGCGTAGGGAGCCCTTGAGCGTTGGGCGCTATATCCTTCAGAGCCCAAAAAGCCCAGTGGAGCAGTAATGTCTGCATCAGCCAACTGCATAGTCAGTTCAGAAAAAAAACAATACATTGAGCAACGTCATTATTAATCTAGAATCAATTGCAGTTTAGGTAGTTACTTAAAAGCTTACTCGATTTTTTAGAATAGTAGCATCCGTTATATAAATTTTAATATTATGCGATAATGGACGGATGCTAAAAACCAGAAAACTTGGAAGTTTTTACTTTTTGATATTTTTTTCTACCGAGGCCAAATTAGGCTTTTATTAGGCTAAGCCATTAGGTGTATGTTCTTCTGTAGTATTAAGAGGATACGATTCGCAGCACCTTGCAGCGGGCTTCATACAAACGAATTTCTCATTTGTTTGTGACAATTACTGATTAATCACTGTGAAATTTTTTAGTCATAATCCCAAGCTAAATACCTATGTCTGTGGTTTTTCAAAATCTTGAAACCATTTGTATAAAAAACTAAAATGTTGTTTAACTTTTGAACTATAAAATTTTATAAAAAACTGGCATATTGCAGACCTAGATATTTATTACTAGAACAGGTCTTCAAAATTTCGTGGTGTTAGATCAGCAAGTGTCAAAAATAAGTGCGAAATTCATTTGTATGAAGCACGCTGAGAGGCGCTCCGAATCGTTAAATTTTAACTTAAAACAGTGACCTAGTAGTTAAATTGATTTTCTTCATTTTTGGAAGTGTCACTAGGCATTGATCACCACGGATATTGTCTATAGACAATTTTGCCTTTATGTGACCAGTTTTAGCTAAAACCGAAAATAAAACTCACAGACATGTTCTACAATAAATACAAAACTTTCTAAAATAGCTAATAAAAATAATGACAAGTTGAATATTTTTCTTTTTTTTAAATTACGCTTTGTAAAAACAGGAAATAAACAATATATTATCTAGTGGCTAGCTAGTGTGAAAAAAATAATTTAAAAGGCCTAAGGCTTTGTTTAAGGATTTTTTTTAAGTAATTACGAAATTACTTAAAAAAAATCCTTTTACTTAAAAAAACGTTTAATGTTTAAATCTTTGCGTTTTGTGACGTTTAGCTCTTAAAGTTTTAATTTTATGTTTTAAAAAGTTTTATGTTTTAGTAAAATCGCGTACCGTCTGAGGCAGTGAAAACGTATACTGATTCATTTCCGTTTACTAAACGATATATAGAGGCTAACCAACTGTAAACTCTGCACATAACGAGAACATATACAACTCATAAACATTTAAAGTAATGAAATAAAAACTAGGTTTTCTCTTAATTTAATTTTAAAATTACTAATAAGGATTTAATTAACTCCAAAACTCTAATAAGAAGGAGGACGAAATAAACTTTGAGCTTGGTTCACTAACCTTAGCGAATTGTACCTATAAATTATGTCCTAATTTGATAAGGGTGCATTGAACTAATGAATGTGGGATGACGTACCCATAATTGAGATAGTTGGTACAAAGATCTTGTTTTGTGCAGCTTCACTGTCACAGTGTTGTTTGTAGTTCTTGGACGTAGAAGGTGAGTTTGGTTATTGTGATTTTAATATCATTTCAAATACCTTATTAGAAGATTTACTAACCTCTTCAGCTTTCCATATAATTTATTTTATTATTATATAATAAAATTGGACATTTTTATTAAATATTAGATTCTGCTGGGTTATCGGCGTGGAACTCCATAAATAACTCCCTAATTATACTAATGAAGTTTCCTATAGCAAGCTCAGTAGCGGCGTTAGGGTAGGGCGTGGTTGGTTGACCAGCCAGGGCGCCGGCGCCGCTTTATTTCTGCCTGGTCATCCAGTTGCGTAATGTAAATTATTATATTCTCGGCAGTGGCTCTCACCTTAGAGAGTCCTAATAAATTGTATATAGTCCACACAAATTGTGTTGCACACGATTTAAAAAATAATAGATACATTAATGGATGAATACTAATTTTTTGGCTATTTTTACGAGAAAAAAGACTATTAAAATTAAAAAAAAGTTGACTTTCAAAGAAATATCTGTGCCTAAAGGGGCTGTTAGAACTTCGGTCTTGTATTATGTAATCCAACACTTTGTTTGAAATAGGTAAGAGGTTGTTCACTTTATTTTTAGCTTGTCCCGTAAACCTAGTTTTCTATACTATCTTGAACTTTTTAAAAATCGTTAAATCGGACTAGGTTTAAGGGGACTTCCTCGCAATTAGCTAGAAATTTTTTAGCTTAACCGTTCCCTTAAAGCTTTTGGTTTGTTTTTTGCAAAATTACTATTGGTGCTGGAACTCAAAAAACTGATTTTAGGGTTCCGTACCCAAAGGGTAATTAGCGGAACCCTATTACTAAGACTTCGCTGTTCGTCCGTATGTCCGTCCGGCACCAGGCTCTATCTCATGAACCGTGATAGGTAGACAGTTGAAATTTTGACAGAAGATGTATTTCTCTTATTATAGAACTACAAATACTAAAAAACAAAATAAAATAAATATTAAGGGGGCTCCGATACAACAAATGTGACTTGTTTGCTCGCTTTTGCTTGATATTGATAACGGCAACAGGTAGATGCCTAAAATATTCACAGAATATTTATTTATATAGTCACTTTAAAAATAAATAATTAAATTAAAATAAAACAAATATTTAAGGGGGCCTCGCATACAACAAACGTGATTTTTTTGCCGTTTTTATAGATAGTGGAACGGAACCCTTCTTGCGCGAGGCCGACTCGCACTTGGCCGATTTTTGAGTCTCTTGTGAGGCCACTACTTTAACAGATTTTAGTTTTATTGATTGTTTAGCATGGGATACTTTTTCTGATTGATATCATTAATTATAGTGTCTCCAATCAAAATGCATGGGTTTCAGTAAATGCAACCCAATAAGCACAAAACTGCATTATTAGTTGTCAAATAAGGTCCACATTGGTAACTTTAGCATTTATTAAGAATTATTAGAGTACAGTCGAACTACAAAAGCTGTCAATTACCCTTTCGCCTGTATATTGACTCTATTAAGCACACTGTTGTCGACAACAATGTAATGTTGCGAGCGTTAATATCGGGTCTGTGTTGTTTGGCACCAGGGAATTAATAGTACTGTCCGCTACAATAAAGCATTTTTGTAGAATTTCGTTTCCACTAGCGCCGCCATGGAATTTTTTTTTTATTTATGTTCGTAGAAAGCGTATTTCAAATAAAACAGTTAATAAAAATATCCCATGGCAGCGCTAGTGGACCGCAGAGATAGCCTTAAAAGAAAGCCATGAGAAGTAAAATAATACACTAACAACATCAATGAAAAATTTACTTACATAAAAAACTCTTGTATTGGAATTAATAATTAATAATAAATTAAAAATTAATAACTATTGGGAATGTTATCCCCACAATCTTATTATATTATTAGACCTTTTTGTTGCATAAACTTATACTCAAACTTTTTTATTTATTTAGACTTTTAAACAGCACTTTTTAATCGTCTGTTTAATTATTAATTTTAAAAAATTACCACTGGTTCAGAATTATTTACTACCGAGAAGAACCGGCAAGAAACTCGGTAGTTAATCTTTTATATTGTTTCAACTTCATATAAAAATACAATATAGCCTTACACTAGGTAATAATATAACATATAATGTTTTAATTAAAAAAATAATACTAATTCAGTAATATCAATGCAAATAAATTAAGTTCTAATTTTTCCAAGCATTTTTATCATAATGTATTCAAGAAATTTGTAATAGCTTTTTTTCATTATACTATCTTTGACATATATTTTAAATTTATTTGGAGGTAAATTATTTACATGTTCTGGAATTATACGTTTATTAACCTGTATTTTATATGCATTAAAACTGCTTAAAATAATAACAACAGAAATAAATAATTGTTCACTTTGTAGAAACTTTATGATAAATCTATAATGTGAAGAAAACATCTTAATGATACCATGTGCTGTGTTTAACCTAACGAACAGGTTTTTTTCAACACAAACCACATTATTGTGTGGTCCAAACTATCAAACATTTCTAGTCGATACCCAAACTGTTTACCCTCTATAGTCAGCAAATTATAAGAAATATTTAAATAGTTTCTTTACTTAATTTAAACAATAAAAAGTTTGCATAATATACACACCGGCACAATTAGCGGAACAGAAAAAAAAGTGAGACTATGAGATAATAACGCATATATTTGACGAAAATGTAATTAGACACAAAATAACAAATTGATTAACATCTTTTAACAACGACTTTGAAAAGTCTTCGTTATTTTTTATTGAAAAATAAAAAAAAATTGAAATAAGTGAAATTTTTAGATGATTATGAACCATCACAAAAAATAAAAAAAAGTAAGCATTAAATGATTGAACAATAAAATTAAAGCAAAATTAATAACGAGTGTTTCCCCCTCTTGCTCTGATTACGGTTTCCATTCGTCTGGGCATGCTACAGATTATGTTATCGATGATTTCTTGAGGCAACCGCTCCCACTCCTCAAGTAATGCGTTTCCAAGTTCATTTAGATTGTTGGGGGGTGGCATTCTGGATTTAACCCTTCTTTTTAGCAAGTTCCAGACATGCTCTATCGGATTCATATCGGGGGAATTTGCTGGCCACTGCATCACCGGTATACCTACGTGGCTCAGATATGCCTGTACCAATTGTGCACTATGAGCACGAGCATTATCTTGCATTAGAATAATGTCGTCACCAATAAATGGGGCAAATGGTACAACATGTTCTTCTAAGATGTCTCTGATGTATCGATCTGCTGTCATGGTCCCTCCTGTGACTATCACTAACTCCGTGCGAGCTCCCAAACATATCCCTCCCCAAACCATAATCGAGCCGCCACCATAAGCCACTGTGTGTTCAAAATTAGACTGTATGTGGCGTTCTCCTTTGCGTCTCCATATTTGCTGTCTCCCATCGATCTGTTTTAAAAGAACTCTGCACTGATCAGTAAAGAGAACCTGCTGCCATTCGTTCAAATCCTTTTTTTGTGTTCCGCTAGTTGTGCCGGTGTGTACATAAAGGGTTAAATCCACATCATTATATTAGCTGTCTTATTGTAATGCGCACCTAACCACTAGTAAGTTAAGAGTTGTTAAAAATATATTATTCAATTATGTGTATATGTTAATGGCTTCAATGTGCATACTATCCAACTAGAGCAATACCTAACAAGACAACTGTAGACTGTTGATATTTATGTCAGTGTGTGAGTTACATTGCGACCGGCATGCTATTTTTGTTTCGAATCCTATATGAACATAAGCCGTTGACTACAGACTTGTGACTGGTAAGGTTCTCAAGTAAAGGTTGATGTAGGTCGTCTAAAATGATGGATGATAAAGGTGAATTTGGATATTCGACCTCCGCTCCACCTGTCATCGAAAAGCACACAGAGCGTGACCAACATTATGCCGCTATTTACTTATATTATTAGCATATTTTTAGCGTATTATTATACTTTTTATACTTAGTGTAATTAATATTAACGAATAAATTGTTAATAACTTATTAAAGTCATATTTGCATGCTTTTTAGCCGAAATATGCTTAAACCTTACCGTTACTTACATTTATAATCTGAGTACCATATTTTTTACAAATAATAAATTTTTGATCTGAAATTTGCCTTATTTTTACCAGAACATAAACAAAAGAACTATTTAACTTGTATTGTTCAACATTGAGTAACATAGTTGTACTTTTCTTATTCCAGATTAAACAACAAAAATGCTACCATTGTGTTGCGTGCTGCTCGTACTATCACTGGCAACCGCGGAAAACTGTTCCTACACATATGACAACAAACAATATTCGAGATCATTAATACTAACGATTAAAGGACTTCCTACTAATTTGGTAGCAAACCCAAACAACAAAGACCTTCTCTTCACATTGATAGACCTAGAATCATTACAAAATGACAATGAACAAACCAAGATGGATCAATATATACTAAGGCAAGGAGAACCAATACTAATTGATAATATAAATGGACAAGCAGCAGCTGTAAATGTTAAAAATAACAAAGTTTATGTAGCTAGTGATGATGGCCTAAACATATTAAATGATTCAGATATTGCTAATTATATCAGTTTTAAAAACGAGGATATCGTTCAATTGTTTAAGCCTAAACATACGGCTGATCTATATGCTGTTACCTTTCCAGACAATACAGTTTATGTAATAGACATGGAAAGTAACGAAAAAAAGAAGATAGAAGACGTTCCTTGTGCCTATATCGTAGCAGTAGACGCAGGAGACAACATCTTCTACGAATGTGATTCAAAATATATCAAAGTTTTGTTAAAAGATTTTCATGAACCTATTGAGTATGTTGGAATCGGCAAGAATACAGCGAGAGCTATAGCAGTGGATGATAATAACAGAGTTATTTTAGCTGCAAATGATGGACTTTATCACCTTAAAACCGATAATTTAATACCGAAGAAACTTATGAATTTAGAATTTATGCCTTCTGGAATTGCATTAGATGGTACGGATATATATCTTTCAACAAATGGTGTTATTTATAAATACAGTAGTGACACATGTGATAGTAATGATATCACTGAACTAAATGTGGTGCAAGACTGAGGAAATAATAGCTTTATATTTGGTTTAAGTTTTTTAAGAAAATAGAGAAAGAAATTCTGTGTAAGGAAATGAAATTATTGCAATAAGTAATATTGTTTTTGCATTTGGGAAAAATCACACTTTTATGCTGGGTTCCTGACCGTTAGTTCAGCAAACCACTAGCCGATTAACTTTAAATACAGCTGACAATAGAAATTTTCATACAATCTCTCATTTTTGGCGACTGATTAACGCCAAAGTTACTTAGTTGGTGCAACTCAGCCCTAGAGTCATTTCATGGTCCGTTTGACATATATAGTATCTTGTGTGAAATATGCTGTCTTGATTTTTGAAGCACCTACAATATTACGAATGCATAGTCCATACAATATTAAAAAAAAAGTATTTTGACAAGTTACAGGCAGAGACTCTTAAAGACTTTAGGAGCCTATTGTAAAACGCAATTGAACATCACCAAATTAAGATCTGCATTTTAAAGATCACTGCTGTTTTTTACATTTAGGTTTGCATGTATATTGTTACGCTTTTATAAGTAGTAGGGAATAACCAGCGACTGGACACATAACCACATCATAATGTAGGGGAAAAACTCTTTTCACCAACCACTTTAGTCCTGCCAGGGGGGGAGAGCCAGTTGCTGCAACACTGCTTCTGATTTCAGCATATTTAGATCAACATTATACGCTCGTATATTGCGATGTGTTGTGACGAATTGTTCTTAATAATGCCTAAGGCTACTTTCTACCATCGCAACGTCGCCATCATCACACCTTAGCCTAAATGATCACGTGCAGTGCAGTTGCAGAGAAATTTCCTCTCGCGAACGCTTAGGTTTTAGAATAAGTACGTGGAATACAATATGGGGTTCTTCAAGAAAGAAGTTATTAGATTTTAAAAGGGTCGGTCACGCAATGGTAATGCCCTTAGTGTTGCAAGCGTCCATAGGCTGCGGTAACCGCTTACCATCAGGCGGGCCTTTAACCTGTTTGCCAACTTAAACCCTATATAGTGGTATAAAAACATATTCTTAAGCATTACCATTACAATGAGTAGAATTTTTTTTAAGTTACAAACTTCAGACGATTAAAATATAAAGTGTTTATCGGTGGAAATATTTTCCAACGGATCTCTAAAAATAAAGATTAGACACTTATATTTTAGAAGGTGGTAGGAATATTTTCCATATATGTACTTACATATTATAATTATTTATATCTTTGAGCACATGAGTGTTCTAGCCCAAGTTCAAAGAAAACTATATAACAAATCATTTAATGTCTGCATAATATTGACGAAAAGCTAGATTAAACTAGATTTTTTAAATTTTTATTAATACTAACGATGTCCGTGTGAATATCTTAAAAACAATTACACATATGGATTACGATGAGATGAATTGGCTTCACTTCCGGTTAAGTTTAAAAAAGGTGCCTATGCATATTTTCATACAATCTTCCATTCTTGACGGCTGGTTAAATCAAAGTTAGTTGGTGCAACCCAGCCTTAGTGCCTCAATAATAGATACAAAAGTCTACAAGCATGCTGAGCAGCATCTTTAAATGATGTCCTGTTAAAAAAATTCAAAGTCACTCAGCGAGATATTGAGAAAGCTTTGTTTCGTGCTTATTTCCGCGATGCAACCCCTCATGAAAAAATTAGCCTAAAAACCTTAGTCATCGTTATAGAATTGTTGAACCAATAACTGAAGCGGAAGATGGTTCTCAAGTATCAATTAATTACTTAAATCCAAAGCGTGGGACGGCCTCCTAACATCGAATGCGGACAAATGAGACGGAGTAGAAAGATGCTGGCGGTTCAAGTCCAGCTGTTGTAAAATAAACATTTTTGATATTATCTAAAGAATTTATTCGAATATTTCTTCTGCTGTAACCTTTTGCTTTTTGAATGTCGCAGGCACTTTTAAATATATAATTCGGTTTTCCTTAATTTGAACTGGTCTAGCTAATATTATTTTGCTTTTTTTTACTGTCGTCTGGCACAGAGATAGTCAAAAAGAAGGAAAATATTGGAAATAGACTTTTTATCTTGTAAATTCAAAAGTTCATGCAGGAATAACTATAATCGAATTCCACGTAGACAAACTATGACTACAAGCTAAAGCTTGCTATAGCAAACTTTCTCACTATAATCAAGGAGTTGCCGCAGAAATCCTACGCCGATAACCAAATTTACAGCGGCCGCAGCCGCGAGAAAAAGATAGTTTTATCTATGGATGGCCCTAAACTAACGTATGTTCCTGTAAAATTTCATCTGAATTAGCTTTATAATATTAGACAGTTATATATGTATAGGCATATTCCATTCATTACACGTATGACAAGAGGTAAAGGACAAAAAGGTAACATCAAAAAACAGGTTTAGGTGGTTTCTCATTGCAGTTTTTATCCAAAATGAAATACTATTAATTTTATTATAAGTATATATGTACTACCTAATCTCGACATCGGTTAACTTTAGTCTGATTTGTCCCTATATACATCGTAAACAAGATAAGAATTTATTGGTCTTAACCTATATATGCTATCATCTATTGAGTAAAATATATCACCGTAGTCTCCATATACAATGCTCTGTGGGAAGAAATTGAGATCCGTAACTTTAGCAGCACTTCCGTTCTTACAATCAATCTGATATATAGCGTTTTCAGTTACACCAAGAGTCTTTTCTTTATCAACTATGAAATGATATACAATATCTAAATCATTATTCTTAACAACATCCTGTCCGTTTACTGCACAAAATACGCCACACAGTGTAACAAAATGTATATTTTTATTGTTATCCACCTCAAACTGCATAACTGTTCTCCAATTTCCAATTTTCTTAACGGATCCACCTTCTCCAATAACTTTGTATATCATATGGTTATTGGCATCTATCAAATAAATTTCATTGTATCTAATAACAAGTTTCATTATATTCACGTTATATAATCCTTTATATATAGCTTTATTAGTTAGAGGGTTGTACTTGTAAAGACCATCTTCTGAACCGAAATAAACATCCCCTGTATCTGTATTCACCGCAGTAGCTTTATTTTTCTGAATCCCTTCAATTTTCATTGACTCTTTGGTCATTATATTAACAAAAGCGCGTCCAGAATTCTTTAAATCATCGTCCATATACGTGAAAATAAGACTGCGAGTTGATGAATCATAGGCCAGTTCTTTAGGTGCTTGGTACTCACCAGTGATTAGTTCTTTCTTATAAAATCTTCTACCAATTTGTTGTATTGGGCTGTCTGTTACGTAAATCTGTATTCTGGCTTCATTTATAATCAATATTAGCAAAAATTTAAACAAAATGTAACGCAGTGTTGCCATTTTGATTTAAATGCGTGTTAAGCATAGTGAATTGCAGACAGTACTGTAGCTCATCTGTTATTACTTTGTTTAGATGATTTTATCGCTATGACTTTGCCAATATCTGCTACGTGACGTTTTATGTCAAGTACGAGAGTTTCGTTTCATTGTGAGTCTTATGCCAATTTGAATAAAGATAGTTATTTATATGTTATTGTGATCACAGTTTTACTCTATAATGGTCATTCAAGGTCGGTTTACATATAATGTCACTTTTTGTTTTTGGGGTTCTGGAACCAAATGGTAAAAAAAAACAAAACATTATCAGTAAATTTTGGTTCTGTCTGGTCGTCCAACCGTATGTTTATCTATCCGTCTATCGCTGATATCCTTATAGTTTTAAATAATTTAAATTTAATATTATATATATAATAATAAAAATTATAGCAAGATATAGTTTGTTGTTTTTGGCTGCATATAGATTGGAACTTTGAAACGTTTTATGATAATGTTTTCTTAGTAGAGGCTTTCGGCAGAATCAAAAATTTTATATAACAAAAACCTTTATTTTCTTTTCCCAAGATTAAATTATTGCACATTTTTCTAAGCATCGTCCAAATCCATCGAGTCCTGATTCATATCTTTTTAGTAGTATCAAGAATTAACACGATTTTCAACTTGTGAACAAGAATCATGTATAATTGACCTATACATAAAACTACTTTCTCTTGATTCGATCCAAAGTATTTTTCGCATATACAGACAGATAGACATTAACAGAGGCCTCGTTTTATTATGTTCAGGTGGTGATAGTGACAAGGTATAAATTGGTGAATGACTACGGAACCCATCGTGTAACGTATTCGAAATGCTCTTGTCGAGGCTGATCTTCACGCTTTGCTGAACTGGTAACGGTTTTTGCTCACCATATCGCGTGTACTTAAATTAACCATTTGAAATAGATTTATGATTAAGGTTCTACTAATTTACCCTCATATGACGCAAGTTTTATAATTATTTGCAAAATGTTTTGTAAGTGAGTAATTGCTTTAAGCTAGGGAAATTTATTTTACAGATAAGACGGATTCTAAGGGAGCAGGATAGGGTCCGGGATGGCAGATAAAAATATTTGTTTATACACTAGAAACAATAAATAATTCAGCACTACGGTATAGTTTTTCCTACTTGCCAAAAACCGAAATAGTCGTGTACAGTGCGGTTTCAGAGAAACGCTTGGGCTGTGGAATGAGCTGCCTGCCATGGTTCTCTCTAAGGACTAAAGTATGGGATTCTTCAAGAAAAGATGTAATTAGATTGTTGAAACGTCGGCACCGCGCGAGTGATACCCCTGGTGTTGCAAGCGTCCATAGGCTACGGTGACTGCTTACCATCAAGCGGACCGTAAGCTGGTTTGCCACCTAAGTGGTATAAAAAAAAACAACTCATGTGTCTAATTAAGTCGGTCGAACCCGAGTGTATTAGTTTATTTTCTGTTCAGGCAGCTTTTATGTGAAATTCTCTACCGCATAAGCTTAGATATAGTTCATCCACTGAAATTTTCAAAATACGCTTAAAGGAGCACTATTTGAGGAACATTTGAAAAATCAAAATTAATTTGATTACCATCAAATGCTATTTCACAGTTATTTTATACTTATTTTTATTCATAATTTCGTTTTATGAAGTACATAAGTATGTATATATTTAAGTATTTATATCTATTTGTATTTAAATGCATGTGTATATGTTATTATATTGGTATTTAATTTTATGTGTTAATTTATTGTCATGTAAATCTTTGTTGTACAAGACCTTGCCACCTTATTGTAAATTTGTTCTTTCTCTCGGTTTGCAGGAAGAAATCTTCAGCAGGGATATTTTGTACTACTTTTCTAAATTTATAATTTCTTGGTAAGTTTTTTTTATTTTTTACAATAAAGGTTTAAAATAAAAAAAAAAGAAGTTATTGGCTTCTTGAAGGGTCGGCAGCGCGTGAGTGATACCCCTGGTGTTACATGCGTCCATAGACTGCGGTGACCGCTTATCATCAGGCGGACCGCAAGCTTGTTTGCCACCTTAGTGGTATAAAAAATTACAAGAATTTTGGCTAAAATCTGGCAATTTACGCGTTAAATTCCATATCTTAAAATCAACTGTGCCTAATTACATGAAACCAAAACATTTTAACTACTGACAAGGCAATTAGGGTAATGTATTCCTATGTTGTTGTGGCTAATTTATGACTTGGCCGTTGTTGCTATAAACTCCAGCTCAAGAAAACAGAATTACATACGTAGGTAATATTAAAATGACACCTACAACATTTTCAACGGCACAAGCCATATAAAACAATTCCACAACAAATAATAAGAATATATTAACTTATTGCCTTGTAATTATTCAAAATGTTTTAGACTTAAACCATGAAGCATAGTACATTTTAAATAATGGAATTTATAGAGTAAGTAAATATTTTAATACTTTTTGCCAAGTTTTTGTTTTCTTATATCCAGACTTGGCTATTTATGAGATTTCCTACTTTTCACAGACAAATCATTTGATTTGATCAGCATGTTTTAACATCATATTTTTGTTAGGTTTTCACTTCTAGTAAATGTTGTGATATGTTTTGACAGAACTTTTGATATGTTTTGTTACTTATCCTGACTGACCCAACTTAAAACATAATTTTTACGCATTACCCGCGGGTAACGGTGGAGTTAGCAGTCTTTAACAAAATAAAACAATAAGATATGTTTTATATTAACTGTCTATTTGAAAAAAATAACATTTCTAAAATTTAACATTTTAACACGTTATTTTCGTTTTAGACGAGCTAATTTCTTAGCATCTGAATAAATTATGTTATTGTCATTATCAAAAGCGACTCCAAATGTATCATTGATGCTTACAATCTTATTAACAGTAAAAGTTGTCTTATCAATAGAATATATACCATCGTGCCGACAACAATAAGCAACGCCATCTATATTGGTCGTCACTGCTCTCATATTATAAGAATCTGCGTAATAAGTAGCGCTTTTTGTCCCCAATTTTTGACTATATAATCCAGTTGCATTAAAGAATACTATATCATTTTCATTATCAATAACTAGTCTATCAACTTTAGTATCTTCTAAATCTTTAAATCTAGCTGTTTCCCCATTAATAAAAGTATATAAAAACTCAGTGGGAAAAACAGAAAAGAACAGTATATTATTTTTAAAATAAACCGTCCAAATATCGTTGCCTTGTTCACCAATCAATTCAACTTTAGCATTGCGGTGATCGTATTTATATAGACCATTACTTCCACCGATATATACATCGTGTGTCTCTAAATCTACAGACTGTGCAAAACCATTTTGTAATCCTTCAATTTCATCATATTTTTTTGAGTTAATATCAAATTTTGCAGTTATAAACTTGTCATCTTTTGGGTCAGCACTGTAACTGAAATAAATTATGTTTTTTCCGTAATCAACTGACAAATGATAAGGTCTATCTAGGCCTTCTTTCAAAACTTCTTCTACATGACATTTATCAAGTATCAAAATTCCATCATTGCATGATTCGTTGTTGATGACACCAGCTTCAACTATCATTAGACAAGACAATAGGAGAGCAAACCTCATCGTCACCTGAAAGCATAGAATATTATCTTTATGTTTTACACTCGCTTGTTTAGAATCAGTTCTAACAATCGCGCATTTTTCACTAGCATAACTGCTAGCGAACATTACAAAATTTTCATTTAAGTACGGTGTATGTCTCAGATCAATATTAAAAGCTGAAAAAGCGTATAGGTCAAAACAAATTAACGAAATAATGAAAATAACGTTAGGAGTATCTAAAGAAATAGTTTGGCACCAACTTAAAATTACCACCAACTTATACAGTCTTTGGATTACACATGCCGCACAAAACGTACCGAAAAATTAAAAAAACATAATACGCATTGCAGATTATGCATCTATGCATATTCAAAAGAGCTAGCTATCCTATAATAGAGATGAGTCAAAATTGGGTTAGTACTGTCATATAGATTTATGTCTCTTTAACTCGGCTGGATTATGATATTGAGCACATTAAAGCGGTAATCATATCACGCTTTATTCATTACCGCAGATTCCACGTGACGGTCGAAGGAGTTTGCTAGCCTATCCTAGCGGGGTTCCCGCGGGGCAGCTGCCTGTCGCCGGCATGTTACTCAGGTTTTACGGAAGATATTCCAGTGCTAGAAAACGTGCAACTAGCGCGTTTCGCAGATGATGCAACACTTTATGTTAGCGGCAAGAACCTAAAGTACCTAACAAGAATAATGCAGCGTACCATAGGCGTAGCCAGGAACATCAAGGTTGGGGCAGCTGCCCCACCCTAGACTAGGCAAAAATAAATACCTCACCGCCTTACGCTTCAGGAACTACCCATAGGATGGTCCCCAAATGTCAAATATTTGGGGGTCACCATCGATCGAAGCCTCACAATGACCACTCATGTAAGCGAGACGGTGACCAAAGCAAAAACAGCCAGAGGTCTCCTTAACCCAGTACTAGCTTCAAAACTCCCCCTCAGGACAAAAGTAGGCATCTACAAAACCTACATAAGATCCCGACTCACATACGCGGCACCAGCTTGGTACCACCTGAGTTCGGAAGGCAATAAAAAAAGACTCCGAGCGCAGCAAAATTTGGTGGTTCGTAGCGTAGTCAGAGCACCGCGCTATGTTCGGAATCTAACTATCTCTAGGGACCCACATACCGAATCCCTAGATGAATTCGAATTTGTTCGAGAGAGTTAAGGGGTCTCAACATGCCCATATATGATGACTTGGCACCTCTCCACGCACGGCTGCCCGATAGACGGACAAAACGCCATTGGAGTCCATCACACCTAGGCGAATCAATTAAACCCAACACGGAACCACCTACCAAAAGGAAGGCCGAATAAAAATATACAACAATCTGTAAATATTAAATCCGATGACCCGACTCGTTTTAACGTAAGAGAAGTAGTCCTAAAGACTAGTATCTCTTTTCCCCCACAGTTCCTGTAATTAAACAGGAAAAGTGAGACGAAACCCGACGATTCTTTATTCGTTAAGGTTTTGAGAAAAATAATTGGGGAATACACAACACCGATTTTGATGATTGTGATTAGGTATAATTAGCGCCAAGCGCAGTTTTCTTCATTGCACAGCAGCGTCTTAGCGCGACAGCTATTGTATTTCCAAGTACCGATGTGTGTATTCGCTTGGGTCTGATATTTCCTCTTAATATGTAAGCGAAAGTCTGTTTGTTTGAAATAAACACAACATACAATCAAATTGATTTCCGACACAGGAAAAGCTGGGAGGACGGGGAACAGTAGAAATATTATTTTGCCTGATCAATTTAGTTTTATTTGTTTGTGTTTATTCTATTTATAAGAAAGTAAGGGTAAATATTAAATAGTGACTAGCGTACTTCACGTTATTTTTAAGTACATAATTTAGATAGAGTGTGAGATGATAAGATTTGTCACCTTAAGACTATTTTAGCGTACACTTGTAAGATTGACAGACATTACTGCCAATGAAATAATGTTTAAATCTGTAAAAATGGTTCGTGGCATAGTTCGAAAAGGTAACACCTACTCGCCAGTTTGAATACTGAGGAACCATTTTATTATGCTAATTAACTATTAATTCAATTTGCACAACTATATTGGCTAAGAGGTAAAAGGTGTTGTTGGTTGACACCCCTATCCATTGGGCGTCCTTACTGCAGGTACACAGGCCTCTCCTTAGGAAGGCTGATTAATGGGCCTTAGACCAAAGTCCACGCCGCTGGCGCTCCACTGCCAACATTTTAAAGCTGCCCATAAGAAAAAAAAACTGCTAAAAATACCGCTTGGTAAAATAAATTAAATATATAAAATACTTCATATATTAAATCCAAAGTTTTATAAGTTTCATTTAAACATTATAAAATAAGACAAAACTTACCTCTGAATATAGACACTGCTTGATTTAAAATAAAATCAATGTCAAAGGCTACTGATAGTAGTAGTTGATAGTAAGTTAGCATTGAAAACAACGAATGCTATGGATACGCTATGATCTAATGATTTCAAAATAAGTTACGCTCTAACAAATATTTTTAATTTGTCTTTCGTTTTTATTGATTTAAGAGGCTCATAGTACTTAAACCACAATTATTTGACAAGGGTTTCATTGCATTTGCTAAGTAAACCAACTAAAATTTAATTGTGTTTTAAGGGATATACCTCAAGCCCCCTCGAACGTGAAATAGTTATTTTTTATGCAAGAATGAGGGCGTAATTTGCCGCGATTGCTCGTGTATACATATATATAAGGTTCTAAGATTTAAGAATATAATTCAAAACGTTCAAAGTTCGCATGATCACGAATAATTTTGCAGCCGTACGAAACATACTTTTCCCCTCACTGCCGAGTGTAAAATAGAGAAGTAACTAGATGCAAGAAAAAAATATATAATTAATCAGTGTATATCTGTTTACAATTTGACCCAATGATATTTAAATAAAGATATGGTACCTTCATATTGTTGGTTATCCGCTATGACCTATACGTACTAACCGTAACATATACATAGGTTTAAAGAACGAATTGCTCGCACACGAAATAAAATTACGACAATTGTCTTTTTTTGCTGCCTCAGATCTTGCGTGCTTAGTACAATACCTACCTCTTTCAATACATACACTATTACTGAGTAAATTGTGTATGGTCCTCACGAGATCTAACCATTGTGGCTTTTTTGCAATTTCGGTGGAAGTCTCTACACTAGCCCAACTTTTCCAGAACTTGCCACTGATCAGCTTTGAATGTTTCGCATAGCGTAACAAACGCTTCGTACTTTTACATAATTTACCGTTGAGGCATTGAGTATTGTCACAGTAACCATTCGCTCGTGACTTAACGTCATTTATCGTCGAGTACTATTAGAGTAACCATTCGCTCCTGAATTCAAGTCATTAATCGTCGAGTAGCTTCACAGCGACTATATGCTTATGAATTCACGTCATTTATCGTCACGTAACATTGCAACGACCATTCGTTTGTAAATATGTAATGGCCGAGTAAACCTACTATAATATTTATTACACTTATGATATATCTATACACTATGTATCCCGTTATATTCCAGGAATAAATATTGTTGTGCGTTATAATTTAGTGTGTGCCAAAAAGCACAATTTTCTCGCATCCTTTATTTTATTTATGTTTTACTCTATAATCTTGTTCTTGCAGATACGGTCAGAAGTTATCTTAGTAAATACAAACAACTTTATCTGTATGTCGCGGTGTTTTGCGAAATACTATGTCTGTAAAAAGACATTAAATAGCTTATATAATCTATTTTCCAGGCAACCTGTGAATTAGAAACTTACAGAAATCTAATTCTTACAAACCGATTATATCAATTGTTAACGCTTTAGTTGTTTTCTTCATTCGATGATTCTTCTATCTTTCTAATACTTTTCTGTATCAATGGTGCATATAACTGTCTCTCTTTCTGTTTTGTTTATATTTATTTTATGGTGACAAATTTTCTATGAAATTGTTTACTTAGAGTTTTCTTTATATATATTTGATTCAAAATCAGTTATTGAGCCAAAAATGTATTCTCTCAGTAAAACCATAGAAGAAAAATGGACTCTGTTGCTGCTTAATTGGGTATAATTTATCTATTTCGTTATGTTACTTTGCTAAATGTTCAACTGCTTCCCTAAAGTTTGTATACAGTACTAATATGATTAAAAAAACCAGGCTGTTCTTTATTAAGGAGCTCCGTTGACTACCTTCGGAGTTCATAATATAATATTTTTTCCAAAATTCCTTTGGTTATTCAATAGACACATAAACATCGCAAGGAACTCAATGAGTTCAAATGCGATATGTATACAGGGTGGAAAAAAAGGCCGTACTTGGAGAGAAAATACCCTAAATATTAATGACAGCTAATTTTACAGAAAGAAAACATTTTTTTCATTTTCTAAAACAAGTTAAACCGCATTCAAAGATTGTTGGATCAATCACTAGTTTAAGCCGGGAATTGTTTTTTTTTATATTTCATAGGTTCAATTTCTGACTCAAGCAGGTGCTTTATATAAAAGTACGCAATCATCCACATTTACGGTACCTACTTTTCTTCAAACCTTAGCTTTTATTTTCCACCCTGTATGTGATGTAAGCGGTCAAGTAGTTACTTATTCTAAAGATTGTATAAGTTGCAGCATGAGATTAAGGATGTTATTTTAGTTCAGTGCCATTGTATTTACGTTGTGTATCAAATTTGCAGTGGATGGAACGAGCGGAATTATTTAAATATCCATTATATGGCTGAGATCTTACGACTCATGGATATCATTCTCATTCATTTAACTAGGGGCACTCCGTTTACCTTAAAAAATGTTTAATAATTATTGCATGTTTTCTTTGCAGATAAACAAATGCGTCAAACTAGAAAATGAGGCAACAGAATTAAACAATATAACTTTAGCACGAACTTTGAAGAATTATGACACAGAAATATCTACAACAGAATTCGACCATAACTTTTTTACTTCAGGCAAACTTGAATATTTCCTAAAACAAAAATATCCTGCACTAACACTAAGGTAGCAAATAATGAAATTGATGTAGTAGATGGATTAAGAATTGCGTGCATGCAGTATATTGAACATTACGCTCAACCGCGTTCAGAGTCTCGCCCCCAAAAGCCCGGTGAAGCAGTAATGGCTGCAACAGCCAACTACATAGACAGTTCAGATAAAAAAATATTGTAGTATATTGAATTGTAATTGTAAAAAAAAAAATCATTTTTTAAATCTGTAATAAAGGCTTTTATTGCAAGAATTACTAGGTTTTCCTACATCGTAGTAATCATAAAGGTTAATAGGTACAATAAAATAATTTTTATGTTAGCAGTAAGATAAATTCTCCTCAATTTTTTAAATTTTACAAATCAATGATAACCATTACCACATTATGCGTAAGTGAGAATTATTGTGCACACACTTTAGCATTGATTGATTGACCTATGCTATCAGAATCGGAAAATTTCGCGCTCGCTACGCTCGCAATAATTTTAAAGCCCGGTGTCCTAGTGTGCGCCGTGAAATGTCACAACGCAACCCATTCTACCACAATTTAAAACGTGTCTATTCTACTTGGCAACTAGCCTCAGGCTGGCACTGTTCATCCTCCCCCCGAATACAAATCCTGTCTACGCGCCTGAGTAGGGAGCACAGGCCTTGACCTTGACTTAGGCCATATTCCACTCAGGCCCAATACGGATTGGGAAAGGTTTTTTATACTAGTGGCCAGTCGACTGTCAAAAGCCAAAAGTTTTCAAATATAAGATTTCTGAATGGTGACTTTCGTCATTGACAACCGGGACTGACAAGTCAACGTACTCATAGCCTGCTAACTTTTACTTTAAAACAATTATGTTCGAGTGGCTTATTTTAGTTGTGAAGCTCGGTTTTTATGGCATTTTTAATATCTTTATACGGTACACCTAAAAACGATTTCGGCTGCGCGGGAAACTAAACATAAGATTTAAAAAGCCGAACCTCTAGCAATTACCACCTTTTGATTACTTAATAACAATTTAGGACCAATATCGGTCATGGTCATCTGTTTACTGTACTACATGGCCACTACATCTACTAGTCTGAGACACGTACTCGAGAACCTATCTTTCATATCGGCTATTGGCACCTCGAGCATTGGAGCATTGTGGGCTGCTCGGGTCGTCTGTCTACAATTCTTTGTGATCCCTACTCGAGAACTTTTCTACCGTATCCGACTATTGGTTCGACGATAATTGTGCTCTCACTGCCAGTGTTATAGTTCTATTAGCTAGCTTATTTTCGATATTACCAGTTAGACACTATGGTTCTGTACTGGCAACAAATCAGAAAATATATTATCACCAATAATATGTTTTAATTTTATAATATTTTTTATAGAAAATTTGAAGATAAGAAGAAATTTTATCTACTACATTCATTGTTTCTCTACCACTGTTGTCGGTGCTCCAGGACTGGTAACATTGGCAGACAAATATGTAACGCATTGGTGAAAAACGAACAACTAGCAATACTTAATTACTGCGAGTACCTTCGTGAACTGGAAGTCAATGCTAAGAACGTGGAAGTTGCTATTGCACGTAAAAAATGTTTTAATTCTCAATTTGTTATTAAACATAATCAAATTAACATAAAAAAAGCATTTAAGAAACCATTGAACATTGATCTTTTGACATACTTATTATTGATCGCAACTGGAATTAATGAGTAATGCGTATTGATCTCACATAACTCTTATCAACTAAATGAGCAATCAATAATAATAGTTAAAACATAGGTATAAATCGCGTCACGTAAGTTGAACCTGCACAGTAACACATTTTCACGCAGACGACCGCCATTTTGGTTCAACTTACGTGCCGCGAACTTTAACTGTTTTCAACCTAATATGTAATATCAAAACAAACTTATATTTTCTATGTTACAGAAGCCTGTGAATCACTGCAATATGATAAAAAAAAATCATCAGAATTACATTTTAATGTAATGAATAATAATAAAAACGAAGAAAATAGCGAAGAAGAAGATATATCAATTAAGTTATTAAACGGTAAATCTAAGCCATACACAAGATTAATAGCAGAAAAACCAATGTTGTGTAATATACAATTTAAGTCTTCAGTCACCGTAATATCTACAGTATCTTTAAAAGACATTCATTCAAGCAACTCAAT
Organism: Apoda limacodes; assembly: GCA_946406115.1. NCBI lineage: Eukaryota > Metazoa > Arthropoda > Insecta > Lepidoptera > Limacodidae > Apoda > Apoda limacodes. The sequence goes on from OX291555.1 coordinate 14,975,907, forward strand.
TGAGAGTTTCAATAAAATATTAGTCAGTGCCGATTTACACACAGAATCGTGTCCAAAACTATTTGATCCAGCAATTTACAAAGCAAACAAAGTAGATGATACCGCCAATAATACTGTAAGTGAATTGATTAAAATGTTTGGAACTGATAATATGTGTCAAACAAATTTTGACTCTGGCGATAGTGAAATTAATCTACCGCGTGTACCAAAAGACAGCATATATAACATTGATAAAGATACAGACGCGTGTCAATCATTGATCTCAGAAGTGGATGAAGTTTCAGTAAATAATGACGTAAGCGTGCCTTGTTTACAAGAAGAAAATACATGACAAGGAAAAATGTAAAGTATTTGTTATTTTATTTACAAACTTTGATACCCCTTATACCGCCTTCGAAAAATCCTGTCTCAATTATATAAAAGCTATACACCTGTGGGGTCACTCTCAATGCTCAGTTTTAATTTCACTTGATTTTGGCATCAAATAAACTACTTATAATATCTTTATTGAATGAATAGTAGCAGAACTGTGAATAGAATTATCAAGATTACATACCATTTCATGTAATTGCAATATAAGTATTTAAAATTATTAGACTATTAACATTATTATTTAAGATTACTATACGATTAAAATTGGGATTGTCGTCGAGTCAGCCTGAGCCTAAGCAATAAGTCTAATGTTTCTAGACCAAGTGGTTCGATAAATTAACCTTCAAAATTATGGGACTTTCACCCCCTATTTTACGTTCTTGATAGACAGTATTTTCTAAGGAGCTGAAACTAGCTTCGTAACTAAAATACTAAATATAAAATTCTTTGATTTCCTAAATTAACTATTATTAAAGCATCTACACTGTAACTATATGTACCAACCATGACCTAATTAGATTAGTTGTCATTATTCGCTTTATCGGTTATGATTCTAATGTTTATTTAAAATAATGTACATATTTTATTATCTTAGTAGCTTTCGCGCGAAATATGGTTATCGGCGTGGGATTCCTACGGCAACTCCTTGATTATAGTAAGGAAGTTTGTTGTAGCAGGCTGTAACTGTAGATATAGTTCTTTGACGTGTAATTCTGTAGTGATTCTTGTGAAAACTTTTTCGGGATAAAAAATCTAAATTTAAGCTCAATTGAATGCTCTGTTGCGATGTGAAGCAATGAAAAACAACCTAATAAACAAACAAGAAAACCTATTGTTTTATTTTTCAATATCACTATGAGATAATATCACTATGAATGTTACACTAATAATGTTAATATCTGTAGCGACGTTTAGTTTCAGAATTATTTGGAAGAGAAAGCCAAGTTTTAGTATAAAAGGTACTATCAAAAGAATTTGTTATAATTTCCAATAAATGGAAAGCTCTTTTTTTAGATAGCCGCCCAAGTATTCTACCAGAATGCAGACTCAAAACATATCCACAGGATATTTTAAGTATATGCACCTGCAAACCATGTGAAATAGCTCTGTAAGTACCTATAGACTTTTCTATAAATACTTTAACTCAAAAAATTTCTTCTCCCTACTACATATACAAAGACGATCTAAAAATATTAATTTTTTGATCTGTATAAAATAATAAATTTGATAAACACTAATCTCTTTAAAATTTCAGAATGGAGTAGAGCCTTTGGAATTAAAATAAAACCAGCTATAACCTAGACTATAATAAAAGGCAAAACAAAATTAGGTATCAAAACTAGACTGGGTCAACTTCTAAAAATTTCCGTCGATAATTCATTTATACCCTACAGTAATAAGCTTAAAACTTTGGTGTTATTTTAGACTGTAGTCTATCTTGGGTTCCACAAAATTAGCAGAAAGATGTTTTCACCTCTCCAGCACCAAAAGGGCGGTTTTGCTGTTCAAAAACAGTGGGCAAAATCGATTTTTGCTGCGAGCGTGAGACAAAGTAATGCAACGTTCGACCTTCTGGACTTTTGCGATACTAAAAAAAAAACAACGCGGTGATTGGTTTAGAAACAAATTTATTTTAATGAGAAGCACTACATTGAATTGTTTTTAATGTTGACGTACTTAAAATGTATAATTTATTATACCAACCAATAATTAATAGCGTTTATTTAAAAATAAATATGCTTTGTTTTCGATTTCGAGAGTAAATTTTAAACGCACGTCTAAAAAAAGAAAGTAATTAGGCTTTTTATTTACGTATTGTACGATTATTTATTCACGTATATATTGTATTTTTTTTAAAAAAATTAGTGACTCGGGTCACGAAAATATTTCTATAACACCAGAAGAGCTAAGACAACAACTATCTTATGCTGAACTAAGTTTTTTACCAGAAAAGTAACGTGAAAAATGCCTTAAAGCATACGAATTGTTTAATAATTGGCGACTTACAAAATGTCCTAATGTTAAAAAGAATAGTTAGTACTGCAGCGTGCAGGGGCGTAAATATGCTGCTTCTACCTATTTCTATTTAGGTATCGGGATCTCTGCTAATAAAAAGACAACATCGGGAGTTCTTTTCTCAGATGTTTTTTTTAATCGCCACAAGAGTATACATCCTTTAGACTGATGTACTACCTAGGAGAATTATTATACAATATTAAACTTATCTGCAGTACATCTTCTTCTATTAGGCCATCCTTCAATAGGCCTCGGGTCGTCGTGTCGATACATTGGATAAAATATACATTAGGAAATTAAACCGCGATGGTGGCGATGCTTGGAATATTTTGGATACTGGAGTATCTTACTTTACGTCCATTGGCAATGTAAAGCCATTCTACCAATTCTAGGGCTCCCTGATAGAGACAGGAATCGACCCTCCAAATTTATATAGATTTTTCCGATCTATATTTTTCACTTGAATGTCAATTAATAATAAAATAATGACAAGCTCGAAATTCCGATTGTTTTTATTTAAAAACGCACTGACACCATCTATTAATGTTTCCTTTAAACCACTACGAAGTATTTGCTGCGTAAAAACGTTCGCTAGGTCGTAACCTCTACAGTACCTATTGTTTATTTTTTGATAGGAGAAGAGTAAAGTAGATTTGCAAATTTAAGTAAACTTATGGCTGAATATGGCCTTCAGTGTGTTACTTGCCTAAGACCTATTTTTTTTTTGCACTGGTAGAGGTGAAAAGTTGTATGTTTCACACGAGAGCAAATTATTTTAGGTCTAGTAGCGAGTACTTCGCTAGCTCGGAATTTCAAGTTGGCACTCCTAACAAAAAAACAATTTTGCCTACTTGTTACAAATAACTATATTTCTGCTATTGGTTGCTTGAATAGGTTGCAAAATTTCCTACCTACTAACACTAAACTTGCACAATCTACTTCTGATTCAACTGTAGACCAATTAAACAAACATTAGCGATTTTCTCCTTCTCTCTTTCTGCATTCGGTCCATATTTGGATTGCCAAAGTATGATCATATTTCCAACTTACGTGTAAATCTAAAGTGGCTCCCCATTTGTTTTCGCGTAAATGCTCACATAATTTCACTTAATTACTGGTTGCTTTTCAATCCTAGCTATCCTCACTACCTTAGAGAGCGTTTTGATTATCATGCTTCCTTTCGTTCCCCTTCTTATTTATTGCTTAAAACAACACGACACAGTACACAATTTAATAATATTTTGATGTGTAGCTTATATATTTTATGTGTATTCATGTACATGTATGTATATATATAGATACGATTATAATAACGATTTTAAACATTTTATATTATTTTTATTTGGCTTTACCTATGCGGCCTGTAATAAAGCATCTTCAGTCCCATTGTAATTATGGTTTTAGCTTACTGATGATGAATACTAGTTTTTTTTTAATGTCTTGTATGACTTCCACTAACAGAGCGAAACGAAAAGAAATCCATTTTCTGATATGCTTGGGACAGATTGGATTGGTTGTCATATTCGGCGTGTTGATTATCTGCATCTGCGCTATACCGCTACAGGGCAAAACTATTCTGTACCCCTACAATGGTGAAGAGTTAGAAGCAATAAATAACGTAAGTAAAAAAGATTCAATTATTGTATCAATTTATACTATACTAGTTTCTACCAGCGGCTTCGCTCGCCCTAAATTTCGTTATCGGCGTAGGTTCTTACGGCAACTCCTCAATTATAGAAAAAAAAAAAACACTCAAATATTTTCTCTTTAATGGCATAATACATTAATGTCTGCGAAACCATGGAAATACACAAACAAAATTTCAACCCAATCGGTCAAGCCGTTTAGTAGTTGACATACCGACAGCAGCGCCACCTAACGGGTCCAATTGTATTTTAAAATCATCCAGGAAACCATCGAAATACCAATATAAAATTTCAACCCAATCGGTTCAGTCATTTAGAAGTTATGTGAAAAAGATAAGTACGGAAGGCTAAATCTTACTGCTCGTTGTCCTATTACCCGTTTTTCCGTTGTAATGAAGCATTTTCCCGCGGAAAAAAGTAGCCTATTTTCATCTGGGGTAATGTCTGCTTCTAATGGTAAAAGAATTTTACAAATCGGGCCAGTCGTTATGGAGCCTATTCTATACAAACAAACAAACGAACAAAAAATCAAATCTTTCCTCTTTATAATATTATACAGTGTAGATGATCAAAGATCAAACGAACCCACCAAGCTTATCTAACGTGTCGACATCCTGGTCATTTATAAGTATCACATGCTGTACCATTATGTTATGTTAACTTATGGCTAACCTCCAGTTAGGTGCGTCACCAAATATGCTGTCGCCAAATAATCGGTTTCGAATGGAAGTGCTTATTTGACGCCTGTTCTGGTCATTTCATAAGTTTCACATGCCGAACCATGGTGTTAACTCACGGCTAACTCCAGGTATGTGAGCTACTTAGACACACTGTTGTTTTAAAATCTTTCTTCTCGAACGAAAGCGCGTTTCTGACGTTGAACTCCTGGTCAAAAAGAACAGAATGAGATTAGATATAGGCCAACCGGAGTGAGAAAATGTTAAATAGGTATACTTCATAGTTAATAATATATCTAGAGAATGAAGCAAGGAAGTGTAATAAATATATTGAGATACAAAATTGAAGATGATTAAGCTACCGATAGTCGGTGGTTGCCGAAGGGTTTCGATTTTACCTTGTCTTCTGAGTGGCGGAGGTTCGAGCCCGGCGTGTACCAATGAGTATTTTTCTTAATTACTCAAGTACATATATTATGACTACCACAGGCTTTTCGGTGAAGGAAAACATCGTAAGGGAACCTGCATACGTCAAAAAAAAGACATATATGAAGTCCACAATCCGCACTGGCCCTGCGTGTGGATCTTGCCCCAACAGTGGGGACCTATGAGTCTGATTGGAAGAAAAAGAAGCTAGCGATAGCTCGCATAAACATACGCTAGCCACGCCAGACGCTTGTAGTACATACTTTTTTTTATACTACTAAGATGGCGAACAAGCTATTGGTCTGCCTCATGGAAAGCGGTCACAGCAGACAACGGACGCTTACAACACTAGGGGCATAACTCGAGCTTTGCCGACCCTTAAATTCTAATAGAATAATAAAATTCATATGCGTATCGACAGGAAACTAATTTTTAAGACGGGTTTCTATATACGGGCTAGTATAATATTTTAAAGCATTAGCTGTATCCGCCGACTTCACTCGCAGTATGTAGCATTCTGGAAAGTATTAACTACGTATAGATAAATATTAAATTCTAGTACCTTTAATGTCAAATGTCATAAGTGCACGACTAACTATCGACAACCGACATTTTGAACCCCAGTTCTAAACATTTTGTATCGGATCCAACCTATATATCGCTAGATCAATATTATATATATTATATATAGAAACTTAGGCACCTAGTTAGAATATTAACCACAAAAGCGTAGTCATAATGGATGTATTGGGATTTTAGGAATAGATTGTTTTGAAGTCGGTTATTTTGTCATTATCAACAATCACCTGTAATATTCTATACAATACAATATTAAGACCTGAATTTTAAAATCTCAAAGCTTACGTTGAAACAAGGACAACAAATCAAACTAAAACATATCGGTGACTAAAACTTAGTTATCGACCAATAATTATTTTAATCTTTTTCCTGTTTTTCTACAGGGTTTTCAATCAACAGAGAAAATATCAAACGAAAAAGGTGCAATGAGCTTTCAGAAATATATTATCAAACAAACTCAGAAAACAATTGTTACAGAATCTACTAAAACTAACAGTAAAATTGATCAAAATAAGATTTTGGGTAATAAAAAAGGTTCAGCAACGCCAGAAACCATCAAGAGTAAGAGATATACGTGGGAACCAATATTATAAGGATAGAGATATCCCCTTTCTAAAACAAAAATATAAGTTTTGTTGGTTTATCCTGTGAGTGGAGCAAGAAAGACGTGCAGTTTTGGTTTTATGATGGTTTCAACTATGAGATCTTTTATGCGCGTGTAAAATGTTTAATACAATGTTTTCTTTTTTGATAAGTTTTGTAATCAAGAGCTTTCCATTTATATATTTAATGCTTTTTGAATTATTCTGTTTTTATTTATTCCAGTTACCGTTTTTATATAGTATGTAGTTAGATTTTAAGAAATATAGAATCTTACGTAATAGATTACTTGAAATTTCTAAAGTATCTTAAACAATGCATCTGCATCTCCTACTCATGTTTGTTTATTTTTAAATACATCAAATTCATCATCACAAGTTTAAAATTTTCCCCTTATTATTTCCACAACTTTTAGGACACCTGTCTTGGGTCTTACGTCTGGGGGAAATTATTCTAATCTTAATCTGCTGCCGATCTGAACTTCTAGAAACTTTTCGACGACTTCAACTTGCACGGCGGTGACTATGAAAACGTCGTTATCAATCCAAATAAAGTTTTTTTTTTTTATGTATTAACATAATCTAAAAATTCTGCAATATAAAGTTTCGTTTCTATCTATGATCGTTATCGCCCTTGTTTACATTTGTTTAGTTTAAGGGCCTAGAAGATAGTAAAGATATCCATCGGGTAGTATATAAAAATATAATCGTTTAATAAAACGACAGTAAATTGATTCGAGATTATTGTTTTCATGTATGTGTGTTTAGAAAACAATGGACGCGGACGTTTAGAAGAAGTTCGCATGTATTACCGTCTTATACTGTGCTTTAGTACGAGGCCATTGTTTGAGAACCTATCTTTTTAAACAATAACGTTCTTCGAGCTCATGACCTGCCCACAACAGTTTGCGAGACCTTAAGCGATATTTCTGTAATTTTAATTCTTTAATGGATATCTTCGGTACTAATCTAGCACACAGAGAAAATCCAAGAATAACACGTTCTATAAAATGGTGTGTGGTTTGTGTTTATATGATTAGCAGTAAAAGGCCTCAATTTATTTCCATAAGGAATCATAGACTTAAATTTTTCGTCGTAACGGATAAGACATTGCGGGCCGCTCTCTGATACTGTACTGCAAGTACGATTTATCCCAAAGAAGCTTGTGCAAGATATGGTCGCATATCGTAGCGTGTTAGAGAAAATGTCTTCTGCATGTTTATTTAAGAGAAAACTATAGGAACTGTCTATTTAGGCTATTTTGTATTGTATTTGAATCCTCCGGCGATTAATATAATCGAATCAGTGAATCTAAGGCCGAAAATTTTTCGCCATTGATCTTGACGCTGTAGTATTTCTATTTCAATCGAGTCGGGCTTCTCACGGTCTTGAATAGTCTTGACACATTCTAATTTTTGCTATTAATGTAATCACTATGCATTCTCAGCCTTTAAATTGGTAGTTCGTAAAAGAGCGATTCGAATTCTCTAAGCGATAATACCGCTTTTGCATTGAAGAAGAAAATTGCATACAAAATATTTACTTCCATGGATAATGTAATTATGTCATTTACAGTAAACGGATATTGTCACTGAATCCTACTCAATAATGATAAATTTTCCGTAGTCTCAGCGCAATTTAATATGAAATCTATAAAAAATGTCGTCACACAAATCCTTTTACGATTTACAGATAGTGAAAACAATATGGACGTGCTTGCTGCTAAACTGGGTAAGTAAGTAAAGTAATTCAATGGCAAGGTAGGTTGCATGTGTTGTGTTACAGACCCGCCTACCCCAGGCCTCGGTATTATACCATTATCATTTTACCATGCCCCACCCAAGCGGGCTATCGGCACGAACTACCAGTCCTCCGGTTATTAGTTAGCGTTAGATGTTTATTACAAATATTTGTGCACTTGTTTGGAGATTGTTTGAAAAAGGCTATAGGCGGGGTAAAAGTTTCAAACTCACGCGCCACCCATCACCGGCAATTGCGAGAAGCGAAAATTTTTTAAGACGCGTTTAGCTCTTTTGGCCGAGATAACTCGATATTTTGAGTTAAATTAGAAAATTTAATGCACTGTAAGGTTATTATTTTTATTACCTCAATTATTAAACCCAAATTTGTAATTCAAAAAATCTGAAAATATGAGTTTTGTTATTTTTTGTAAACCCTTTTTTATTAGCCCTTTATTTTCAAATATCTTTAAATTTTACTAAAAAAGAAGAAACTCTTGAAATTACTTTGAAAAACTACTAGAAAGGTTTAGAGCATTGTATTGCCAATTTATAAGAGAAATTTAATTTCCAACTGGTTCTAATCTAAACAAGTGTTTAAGATTGTATTAAGAATATAATATATACATTGGGGCAAACACTAACTATATTTTTTGTCAACTTATAATCATAAAGTTTCCTAAAAAATATAGTTTTAGATATTATGAATAAATAATATTTTATTTGCAGGTAAACAAATGCATAAAGCCTCAATTCAAAGCCACGCATTTAAATAAAACAACGTCGCTACTTATTTTATGGAAATACAAAAGTGACATATGCAGAAATGAAGTTGACAAAGCATTGACGAGTCTAGATGACGTAGAACCTCTCATCAAATATAAATATCCAGAACTTGCTATCAGGTAAATTAGTTAATTTGAAACCCATTTGCGACTAATTATAAATAGAAAGGAAGAAGTAATTGGACAACAATAGTAGAGGCTCCGGTATAGTGACAAACATTATTAAATTTCTATGTCTAAAAATTTTAAGGGTAAACTCAGAAAAACTCATCTAAAATAGGTTTTATTCGTCACCAGGATACAAGCACCAACTGCTTGCCATTTACCCTCCCTAATACTCATTATCGAACCCAGCTATTGCGTAACTAATCCAAACTTACTTCAGGATCATCGACCTTTTGTTAGGAAGCCATTAAATGCTGCACTTTTTAATACATGGTCTTCATACCAACAGTCATTGAATGTATGCTTTTGTCACCTGAAATGTACGCTTATGTCACCTGGCATATAATCTTATGTCACCTGACATATACGCTTATGCCACCTGACATAAACGTTTATGTCACCTGACATATGTCGTTCCCTAAATAATTGCCAGATATCTTTATTCTAAATCACATACCATAAAGAGACCTTAAGTATACCTATTAACTCCTAGCCGTTATAAGCTTATGGTGCCTGCTAGCCAGCTGTGAATGTTAACAATTCCAAAACGTACAATATTGACAGGTAATATGCCCAAAAGCCCAAGCTATATTTAAATCGCTCGTCAAAAAAGGTATTTTTTATGAAAATATGTTTAAAGAATTGTAACTTACTAACGATACAATTTCAGACATAAGCAAAAAGATAAGGAGAAAAAAATGTTCATATTACATTCCGTGCTACTATTCCACTGCTGTCTACATTCAAAGACCGGAGAAGTCGGAAGAGATATTTGTGAGAACCTCGGACACAATGAACAAAATTCTATTCTCAGCTTCTGCGAAAATCTAACAAATTCAGGTGTTACTATTCAAAGTGTTAAAACAGCTATTTCAGGTAATATATTTATTATATTTGCGTTTGTATATGTATCATTTTTATCATCATAATCATTAAATCAGTCTATTTTGTCTACATTGTTCAACATAAGCCTACTGGATATCATTATTACACAATGACCTTCTTTATTATACAGGGAAAATTTTTCATGTGAGCGTGCATGGCCAAATCCGAAATTTCCCTTATGTCATTACTTCCCAGAATTCGTTCCTGGTCAGCAACACTATCGAATGGTGTAATAATACAGGTGTTTTCTTTTAAAAATAAACGGGTTTTCATCAAAATCGGGCCCGGGACTCATTCGAGTACTTTTCGCTATTCCTTATAATTTCGGATTTGTCCATGCACGCCCACTTGAAAAATTCACCTGTATATTAAATTTGTCATCTATATGATAGTAGGTCTATTTTTTAGTTTTTACTAAAACAAACATCAAAATGCATTAAACCATAAAAAAATTGGTTTTTAAAAAGACCGAATTGTAATGGTTCGAAAATGCCGTGATGCTGTATGGAAATCACATGTCAATTCAATTTATCATTGGACAACAACTTTTACTGCTAGACTTAACCAAAAAAATATTAATTAACAACTACCTGCTGCCTGTGGCTTCGTTTGCTTGGCAAAATGGCTAAAAACGGAACCCTTATGGATTCGTCATGTCTGTCTGTCTGTCCGTCCGTATGCAACCATTTCTCCGTAACTATAAGAACCATACCGTTGAAACTTGGTAAGTAGGTGTATTCTGTGAACCGCATTAAGATTTTCACACAAAAATAGAAAAAAAACAATAAATTTTGGGGGTTCCCCATACTAAGAACTGAAACTCAAAATTATTTTTTTATCAAACCCATACGTATGAGGTATCTATGGATAGGTCTTCAAAAATGATAGTGAGGTTTTTTGTATTTTTTTTTTATAAACTGAATAGTTTGCGCAAGAGACACTTCCAAAGTGGTAAAATGTGTCCCCCCCCTGTAACTTGTAAAATAAGAGAATGATAAAACTAAAAAAAATATATGATGTTCATTACCATGCAAACTTAAACCGAAAATTGGTTTAAGTTTGCATGGTAATGTAGTTTTTTTTTAATACGTCATAAATCGTAAACCGCAATTTACCTTTCTTTCAATTAACTCAAATATAAGAATATAAAATGTTCACAGATTATTAAGTTATATAGTCATTTTAAAAATAAATAATTGAATTAAAATCTCTGTAATTATAAAAAAAAACTACATTACCATGCAAACTTAAACCAAAAATTGGTTTAAGTTTGCATGGTAATGTAGTTTTTTTTTAATACGTCATAAATCGTAAACCGCAATTTACCTTTCATTCAATCAACTCAAATATAAGAATATAAAATGTTCACACATTATTAAGTTATATAGTCATTTTAAAAATAAATAATTAAATTAAAATAAAACAAAAATTTAAGGGGGGCACTCATACAACAACTCTTTTGCCGTTTTTATAGATATGTACATGGAACATGGAACCCTTCGTGCGCGAGTCCGACTTGGCCGATTTTTTTTGTTATTGTCGGCAACTATGTAATGTGTTGCTCTCACTCTTTCTTTTATATATTTTGACAATGGCTAGTCCTGAATCTCCTACATATGTTGCTTCCTACGTAAGAGAAATTCCGCCAAATCACTAAATTCACCGACATAGTCTAAAGAGGTAGTAAGCTGAAGTGGCCACAAGTCAAGTCTGGTCACATAGCGCACCGTAGGACCTTCTACTCGGTAGATAGACTACCTAGTTGGAGCTAAAAGAAGCCACCATGTGATTTAATTGAATAAACGTTAAAAAATTAAGGAAGGAATATTCTACTTCCCACAATTATTATAAATGTGAAAGTTTGCAATTTTGTTTGTTTATTGCTCAATTACGCCACGACGAAGCATTCAATTCACCTAAAATTTGGCTCACAGATAGTTAGAGAGATGGAAAAAGACATACTTTGTAACACTCCAAAAATTCAAAAATGCCCGCGGGAACAGCTAGAAACGAATCCCACTTGAACAAACTATAGCTTACTATAGCAAACTTCTTTAATATAATAAAATAGCCGACCAGAAATAAAAGGCACATTTAGAAAAACGAACCACACAGAATACAAAAACATAGGTTAGGATTATTTATTCTGTTTTTAGTGTTCAGTACCCAAAGGGTAATTAGCGAAACCCTATTTCTAACACTCCGCTGTCCGTCCGTCCGTCTGTCACCAGGCTGTATCTCACGAACAGTTGAAATTTTCACAAAAGATCTATTTCTGTTGCCGCTATAACAATGTAACAAATACTACACAGAATAAAATTAATATTTTAGGGGGCTCCCCTACAACAAACGTGATTTTTTTTGTCGTTTTTTTAGATAATGGTACGGAACCTTTCGTGCGCGAGTCCGACTCGCACTTGGCCGATTTTTTTTTTATCTCTACGTTATAAGATTGTTATAAATTAAGAATAGTTTGATGCGTTTTAAAGAAACAACAAGGCTGTCCCGCTCATTATTATGTGTGTCCGGTAACTGATCAACCCCTGCGGGGAAATAAAACCGTGAAGTTATACATAATCTAATTGATATTATTTTGTACGTATAATTACAGAGGCATGTAATCTCTTATACAAGATAGAAGAAGACGATTTGTCAAATTCGCACTTAAATTTAAGGCCTAAATATATACCTTCAAAAGTTTTTAATTCAGGGTATGGAGATTCTGTTCAGTCAAATGTAACAGTAGTTCAAAAAAAGGCAGATTCTAAAACTGATTGGCACATATTTGATGAAACTGACATGCAATGTAAATCATCCATAACTTTAGTGCCAACAGGAATAAAGGAATCATCGTCATATATAAAGCTTTTGTTAGAACCTTATGAATCTGAAATGGGTACGGCTAAAGACACTGACAAATATGAAATGTTAGATGACAATTCATACATGGTAAGAAGCATGAAAATGTATAAACTAGATGGAATGCACTGTAACCCGAAAGAATCAGGTGATGACTCAAAAAAATCTGACATTACTGAAATGTTTAGGAGCGATGAAAATAATCGCTCATTTGGATACGAAAATCTTTCTTCGTTAAGGTTTGTTAATTTGTATAAGAATGACAGGGAAGGTCCAGATAATATTTTTTCAAAATGTGATGACGCGTATTTTGCACAAAATGTCCAAGTTTATAAAGTAGATGAACATGTTAAACAACTTTTGGGACATGGTAAGTTTTAAATTTACTTATGGAATATAGTTTGTTTTTGACTAAACCCTTTTTATATGTCGTATATTATTCATTACAAAGTCTCCTTCCTTTACTTTCAATGTTTCTCAATATAAGCGCATTTGCTTCACCATTATCACCACGTTGTTCAGTTTATACCCGCATTTACTTACATTAATACTGTTTTGTATTTATCAGCCTACTGCAGTCCACTGCTAGACATATGCCTTCATAAGGCACACTTTGAACGGTTCTGCGCTTTATGTTTCCAATCGCAATTTTTCATAGATCGTCTTGTCATCTGGCTAGGAAACGCCTTACACTACATCAGCCTAATCTATATCTCCATTCAAAAACTATTTTACAGAAGCGGTCATGCTCCGACTAATGTGGTTTACAAGCTATACTTATTCACATCTGTTATAAGAGAGAGGTCACCAATGTACTGAATTGATGAGGAACTGAAAGTTACATTCCCTTCTACACGATTAACATTGGATCAATACTTCAAAGTCATGTTCTTAACAATTTTGCTGATCGATTCACAGTTATGTTGGCCAGCTTAGCTGACCGCTCGATGACGTTCAGCATTTTTTTATATTTTTGGACGTCACAACTGGGCCGTCTGGTCCATGTCTGGTCTGGTATGGATACCAGACATCTGATACAAATACGTGTACTTACTTTTTTTTGTAAATACATACATATCATACATATAAAACAACCTTGAGACTGTCAAGGCAAACACAAATAATAAATATTTGTCTTGTTCGGGAATCGATTCAGCGGTCGGGTCGGGACCTACTGAGCCACGGTGCCGACGTACATTTAGTTTCGTAACATATCTTTATGAGCGCTTTATCTTGAATAAGGTACTTATTTCTTTGGGAAAAAAGAAAAAGTATGTATATTGCAACTTATATTACGGGTTTGTTAAAAAACTGTTTCCAGACTTACGGGACGGACCGATACCTTCTCTGAATCCGTGCACTTGTTATACGAAAAACAAAGTGATGAGGCAAATAGAAAATACATACTCAAGTTGTAGAAACCACGCCAGAAGAAGGTTAGTATTTTTAGTAATTATTTAGTTAGGGAATATTAGGGTTTTATTCTAATCTTAATTTAATTAATCCTCAGATACTGGGTACTTGGTAAGAAATATATGTGTGTACTTGGTATAAAAATATTTTATAAGCTTTAAAAAAAAGGTTTTTAAATATTTTTAAAACATCTTTTTATAATTTTTTTGCATTTTATTTTTGTTTTCGTCGCGAGCTTATGTAAATGACAATTTATTACATACATGTATGTATGTCAACCGTTTCTTTCTTACCAAGTACACAGTAGTTAATGAACTAAAAATTATAAAATAAGGCCCCATAGATCATGGAGGAAAAAGCGTGGGCAATATTTTAACTGTAAGTTTTTGCTGTATGATGGTAGATGTATGATGAAAAGTGCCCACGATTTTTTGCACAGTTTTTCATTAATACACTGTTTTTTTTTATATTTAGATATAAATTTACCATAGAGGTTTAATGTCTCCCATTAAATTAAATATAAAATGTATGCATAAGATCAAAAAGATACTGGCTGAAAATAAAAAAATACGGCTGCATAAAACAGATTTGGTGAAAAAAAAAAAACAAATACTAGAATAAATATTCCAAGTAAAAGTTTCAATTTTACTTTTAATAACTGCACATTTAATAATTGTAAGTTTTAAATGTTTAGAAGAAGATGAATTCAACTTTGTTTTCATTACCTTGAGTTTTTATTTTGAATTGGTAGTTGAAAGAAAAGTAGATTACGCACCTTTATAAAGTGAGAAATTAATTTACTTTACCAACATAACACTCGTGCATTAATAACTCACTTTGCGCTCGATGCAACAATCTAATTTTATAATATTTTTTTATTTTATTCTTTTTCTTTGTTAAAACTACGATTTTGTGAACTAAATTTCTCACGCACAATAAAGTTTCAAAATGGCGGTAAATATTGATGTTCACCATTGATTATTGTGT
This sequence comes from Apoda limacodes, assembly GCA_946406115.1. Classification (NCBI taxonomy): domain Eukaryota; kingdom Metazoa; phylum Arthropoda; class Insecta; order Lepidoptera; family Limacodidae; genus Apoda; species Apoda limacodes. The sequence continues at coordinate 14,991,055 of OX291555.1, forward strand.
AATGTATTGTCAACGGGTTGTGAGCTTCTCGGAAAATTAGAACGTTTTAACCTCTATCTATAGATACAAAGTAATCATAATCGAAAATATTAAAAGAAGCACCGTAATAAGATGGTTTATTCGATTTCTAATTGTTTAATAAACCAACAAGCCTTTGCCCGCGGTTCCACCCGTCCTAAATTTGGTTATCGGTGGATACAACAAAATTATAGAAAAAAAAACCGACTCACAATTGACGTTGTCTTTGTATTTCCCCGGGACTCAATGCCAATTTTCATCTTAATCGATACAGCGGTTTAAGCGTGAAGAGGTAACAGACAGTTACTTTCGCATTTATAATATATATAGATATAATGTTCACGTACGTGTCTAACATACATTTTTTTTATCAGAAGATTTCCACCTGAACTGTACTGTTTAAAATATCTCGGACTAATTGGATTCATCGTGATGATGGTGATGGTTGTCTTGGTCATTATATTATTGCCTATAAGAAAAGCTTACTACGATGATTGATTTCTTAAACTGGTTAAGTGCTGGAGACCCCGAATCAAGACAATTGACATTTGAAGAAATTTGTTGTAGTTATTGTATTAAATAATACCTCTGATACTTTTATGTCTGGAAACCTTAAAGTAAAATATTAATGTATTGAATTGCAATTGTTGCAACATACATACAACTTAATATGTGAAATGGTAATGAAAAAGTTCTCACATAAAAGATAAATTGTATAAAAACTGAAAGATATATTTTGTTTTAAACTCTGTAAATATTAGCTCAGTAAAATTATACAAATAGAGACCAATCGAAGGAAAAAAATCCTGGAGTTTTGTAAATTGGTACAGTTGTTCCTTGGTATCTAAGTTTCATGAAAATAAAAAGTCCTTATGGGTGTGGGGTGATCACGAGAGGAGAGAAGGGGCTTTATAGTGGCCCTTTTTATCTATCACTCGCAGCAAGTGAGTTTGCATAAAAATAAGAGCTAACAAAATTTACTACAAAAATAGTTCAATGCTTTTTTTTACGTAGGACTAACACTTTCGGAGTTATGGAGCCGAGAAAGTATTTCCAAAAATCGTGATGTATTCACATTTTCATTGTACATACTGGCATTCACAGCAACCTCAATTAGCTATCTTAGCCTCAATAGAAGTCTTACAATGACTTCGCTGGCTTACACTTCTCAACAGTGGAGCAGCATATGGATTACCGTGCGTCACGGCAAACAAGAAATGATGTAGACAGCAAAAAGATCTTAAAGTGGATTACTCAGCACTTTCCATTTACAGAATCCTTGCGCTAGTATCTCTGGCAACAGATATTGTTGCAAACTGTGATTTAAATTGCCACAAAGCCACAAAGATTTTTGAAGGTTCGGCAACGCGCGAGTGATACCCTAGGTGTTGCAAGCGTCCATAAGCTGTGGTAACCGCTTACCAACAGGGGGACCGTAAGCTTGTTTACCGCCTTAGTGGTATAAAAAAAATCTAATGCAAAACAGTGTAAGAGAGCCTGCACCAATGGCCTTCCAGTTGTAGACGACGCAAGCCTGGACGAAGACGATATTTAAGACCCTGACAAGATGACTGCTTGATTGATTAACGACTTGATTGTTCTATTATTATTTTAAATAATATTTACTACTAATGTTAATATTATTAATATTTTTTTTTTTTTTTTTTAAAAGTAAATAACTTTATTTAAAAATTGAAGCTAATTACGCACAAAAAATAACAAACTATAATAAAACTAACTTAAAAACAATCAAATAAACCTGGTCCGCGTGGCATTGTGGCAAGAATGCAGGCTGCGTTTCCTCTTTGGACGGCTAAGCTAATCCTTTGAGCAAAATAGCAGCCCGCATTCCTGTCACCGCTGATTCCGATTAGTCGAGGTAGTATTGACTTTAAGAAAGTTTTAGCACTTGAACCCCATGGACCCAGAGTCTCAACTGCAAACGGCACAAACTCATAGTTTCTTAGTAATGAGTTATATATGCGCCGTTTGCGAGACTCTGCAACTTGGGCTGCCCCTCCAGCTTTAAGTTTGGTCCTAGGGAGGTGAGACGGAGCCAGGGTATCGACGCAAGTTGCGTCCCAAATTAAGGCCCGCCCCTTCTCCCAGGGAATCAACGATAAACCATCCGGTCTCTTTCCGTCATCACGATTTATGCCATGAGGTTCTAAAATAGAAGGTATATTGATGGTGGAAAGAGACCTCTTGATTATATCGTTAATTGAACTATGCCTGGAGAGTCTACCTGCACTTTTGATACAGTACAGTCCATGAAGTCCAAGGCCATCAACGTTTTCACCACACGGACATATGTGTGGATGGCAAATTGTGGCCCCGATTCGTATACCAACAGCTATTCGAAAACTCTCGTTGTCTAATAAAGTTCCCAGATTTGAAGAAGGAATACAATGAAGCCAATGACCAGATTCCTTTTCAGAAACTGCTAAAAGGCGCGCTTTGTCGCGATCATTCGTTAAATTTTGAACCGAATTGTTAAAAGTCATCTGAATCAGCGGAATATCCCAAAGTTTTTGCGTTTTCTTTTCCATTGGAATATCCCGACTAGGACAGAGACTTTTCCAGGCTTCCAAAGCTTCCGCAGTGCCGACAATCTCAGTTTTCAAGTCTGCCATGATTGATTTGCAAAGATTGTCAACACTATGTACGGAAGACAGAAAAGCTGGAAGAGCAATATTTGAAATTTTACGGATGCCTAAGCCTCCAAAATTTACAGGATTTGTAGCTTGATCCCATGAATTTTCACTTAAAGATAAATTTAGTATTTTTTCCACTGCTGACTTAAGGCTAGTATCCATAACCTTAAGAAAATCTAAAAAAAATCATACGGGGCTACAACGAAGAAGATAAGTTAATTTTGGAACGAAAAGGCAGTGTTTTAAAATCGTAAATGCGATATGAGAATTTAGAGTTGCAAGTTTGACAGAATGTTTCTCAAAATCTTTTAGTTTTGTATCTAAAATTGGTTTTATAGCATCTTGAAATAAAGGAGCCCCTAGCAGTGAAAGATTGTCTTTGTTTCTAACGGATATATTAGGAGCAATTTCTGAAATTTTTTGAATAGCAGATGAAGATGTTTGAATTTCGGGTATATAAATTTCACTTTTTTCAAAATTGAGCTCTAAACCAATGGCTTTAAACTTTTGAATTAAATTAGACAAATCGTCAAAAACTGTATCAAGCTTTCCCGCTAAGGTTCCATCGTCAAGATACCAAACATTTAGTTTCGAATTTAAAGATGAAATAATTGGGTGAATGGCTAAACTAAATAAAGCTGGGCCTAAAGGGTCACCCTGCTGAACTCCAGTTTCTGAAGATATTAATATGTTTTCATAAATTAAATTTGAAGGGGAGCTATAGCTTTGCCAGACATATGGATAAATTTCAGGATTGTGTTTAAGGACTTCGTTCAGCAAGGTTACCCTGTCTATTGAATTGAATGCATTTCTGACATCGACTTTTAGTAGTAAATCCATTTCGTTCAATTGTACAAAAGTGCGAACTGAATGAACTGCTGCTTCGCATCCGCATCTGCTGCCAAACCCTAGTTGCTTTGGTTGAAATTTGGATCTTAAGGTGGAAACAATGTGCTTGCAAGCGAGTTTAGATGTTAAACGTCGAAAAGTACAACCAATCGCTATCGGTCGAATGCCTCCATCTTTTTTATTAAAGGCGCAAAGTCTCGCACCATACAGTAATTTAGTAAAAGATGGATTCACTTTACCTGATAGCATAAAATTGCATAATTTTGTAACGTCGCTCAAGAGAGACCTGCCAGCATCACCAGCGGATGCACTTATAAGATCTTTTAAGTGCTGGGGTGTAAGTCCATCTATGCCGGCAGCAGAACCGTTCGAGAACGAGGATATGCTTGCAAGCGTGTCCAAATCTTCAACCTGTAAGAAGGAATGAGATAAAGTGGGTGGGTCTGGCATCAAAGAGGATAAATCGATGACAGGATGCTTATCGCGTAGGCCTTTTAGCGTATCATCATTGAAAGGAGCGAGGCAATCATCAGAAAATAGCATACGTGTTGCGTTTTTTAAATCACCGTCCATTACTTTGGATTCAACATTTTTTTTCCAATCTGGTTTATGTGTTTTTTTTGGATTATTAGAAATAAGGTTTGAAAGTGATACATTTTTCTGAGAATTTTGTTTTAAAGTAGTAGTTAAAGACTGTCCGCTCTCTTTATTTGCATGAAGATGCCTATATGCAAATGTAAAAAGATTTTGCCAACTTACTAGTGAATTATCTAGAATACATTTATTAATCGTAACAGAAAGAGATTTTGCAATTTGAAGCCTCGCTCCTCTAGGAATCCTTTTGATAATTGGCAAACATCTTCTTAGATCAGACAAGGTTTTTTCAAAACATGCATCGATGTTGTTTTGAGAAGGAGGAAAGTTACAATCAGATGAATTAGTAATGGGAGGAGGCAACGAAAGTGAAATGGTATTTTTGTGACAACGAGATGTGTGTATTTTCAGGCCCTTTTCGGTATTAAATGATTTATTTGTAATACAAATGTGACAGCGAAAAACATTTTGTTGATATAGATTCGGGGCAACCGTTGCCATTCACAAATTAAAATATTAACTTAAAAAATACGTGTAAATGTACTTACCTAAAAAGTTAACTTTAAATATAATAGATTCCTTAAATAAATATAAATAATAATGCAAATATGCGAAATTATAAATTAAAAATGAAATATACTAATGAACATGATTTCACATAAGAAAAGATCAAAGTCATTCGAAATGTCATAACAAATTAGAGGTGTCTTCTTGGCGTCTTCAAAAGTCGACCACTGCGCAGCTGCAGCACGAAAAATAGCTTCTGTTGCCTAGTTACCAAAAAGTGTCCTCGGCGAAAAATGATGCTCAGAATATGATGATCAGCTGGTAATGGAATGAGCGTTGCGCACTGCACATTACATAAAATCTAATAATTGTACACGTACAGGCAGATGTGAAAATTATTTTTAAACTTGGTTTGGGGTTCAATTCACGTTAATACATTAAATTTAATATAAATATGTAAAATTTTAAAGTCATCTCTTTGACAGTTTTTTTTTTTTTTTTATTTTATTAATATTATATATGAAATAGTCATAAGCATACTGAGAATGTGAATAAATCACGATTTTTTGGAAATGTTGGAACGCTCTCGATTTAATAACTCCGAAACTATTAGTTCTACGTACAAAAAGGATAGGATAATTTTTGTAGAAAATCTAATCCATTAATGGTTTTGACCATTGGATTAGAGTGGAAAAGCTCAATTTTATAAGCTTTAATTTTTACTCAACCAACTTTTCGCTAAGAGTGATAGTTACTAATACAAGCAAAAACTAAAATAAGGGTCCCTATAAAGGTCCCTCAAGCTCACCCGCCACCCATCACGACTTTTTATTTTCTTAAGACTTAAAGATTAACTACAAATTTTCAAAACTCCGGTTTATTTTCCTTCGATTAGTCTAATTTTATCGGGCTACATGAGTACGTTGACGAAACGTGAAATAATTTGTGAAATAAAAATCTGCAATATAATTCTTGTTTGTTATTTACCCTATATACCCTATAATCAACTTCATAAATGACTAGATTAAGTGCTCCCCGCGAACAATCTATTACTGTGGGAGCTCTCGATCGGGATAAAAGTGTTATAGTTTTTCTCGGTCCCTACAGCCGTATCTGTGCTAAAAATCAAGTTAACAAAATATTCCCATCAGGATAAGAAATACATATATATTTTATTTTCTGTCCAACTGGTATATGACCAAATGCTTTGTTCAACTGGTTATACCACGGGTAAGTAAAACTATCCCTGGTCTAACTGTGAAAAAATAAACTAATCTTTTATTTTTAACACCTGCTTATCTTAATTTGTAAATAGCGTGGCTAATAGTAATGTATCAGTCTATTAACTATAACTGTAACTATACTTAAGCTTTGTTTACATTGGGACAGACGGCGCTGTGTAAGGTATCTCCGGGTGGACTACAGGCAAAAAAGGGTCCATGGTTCATCTAGGTGACCTTAGTAGGTGGACCACGAGTACCACGACCAACAAGCGATAATTAAGTATCGAGATACCCTTGACTTGCAACCCGTTTCCACTTGTCGGATGTCGGGCCCGGATTTTAAACGCCGACCGACTTGACCGACACAGATTTTGTGTAAGCGCCTACAAGAAATGTCGGGTGTTTTGCAAGGCAAATAATGACCGGTCATTGAACGAAATTCTTTCTGCTTTGCGTCCGAGCTATAGTAAACATTTTAACAATAAAATAAAAACCAATGCTTTACTAAATCCTTTTACTTTAAATAATAAATATTAACAATTAAAAATATGTCAAAATTAAACATATTTAACACACGATTAAAATATTTTGTGGTATAAAAGTTACATAATATAACATTTATAGGGCATTTTGTAAAAATGGTTTCCCACTGCTTATCCTATTAAATTTAAGTACTTTGGTTGAGCAGTAGGAATATCTTGATAATGTAAGTTTATAACTTGCCGACATAGTGTCATCTCTTTCACGCTCATAAAAAAGTGCCTTATTCCTCGTAATATGACTTTAATAGAGAAATGCTGAAGTGCGAGAGAAATGGCATAACAAATTGCACGTATAATACATACAAGCCTTCGTTGCATTACGTGAACGTTAACAGATATGTTATTTGGCTAACATATAAAATTGAAACAGTTGTTTTACTTTACTCCTTCTTTCCCCAAGTAGATTGGATTAAATTTTTTGCATTAGTATAAGTACCTACTATACAAACTACTACGCCAAATATTATGATGAAAGTGGCTCTCCACAGTCTCCACTTTAACATTCCAAGCCCTGGATCCTCCCAGTCGATCATTAGCTCAATAAAAGCTGGATATATGAAACCCATGTTGGATAAACAGAAAGATCCAATCTGAAAAAGAAAAAGAAAATAATTGATCTGGAAGCAACTACCGTACGAGTAACTTCTATTATTTTGGCAAAATAATCCGGGACATAATAGATTCGCCATCTTAAATTTATTTTCCAGGTCTCAAAAAGTATACACAAATACTGAAATTTCAATTTTCGGTCCCATAATAACTTCTATTTAAAATTATTATTGAAAAATAAATAAAAACCTTTTCTAGCATTTACTTTTTAGGGTTCCGTAGCCAAATAGCAAACACGTAACCCTTACGATTCGTTATGTCTGTCTGTCCATCTGTATGTCCTTTCTTTACTTCCTTACCAGCCTTTATACGTCCCCACTTAGGGAAAGTGCGATTTGGGCCATATCAGCCATAGTCAATCACGCGAGCCTAGTGCGTATTATGGACTTCACATGGGCACGTCTTTTGGACAGGTATATTTTCCTTTACCTAAAAGCAAGTGGTGTAAAAAAGACTCATTGATTTCGTGCCGCCCTAGGCTCGAACCTACGCCCCTCAGAACGCGAAGCAACTAGGCCATCACTTTTTTTCACACATCCCATTATGTGATATGTTTGATTGGGTAGATATTTAAAATGCATTCGGACTTATTTGAAGTTTTTTAGTTTCTCCAAGTTACATACATTGCAAGTGTTTGCCTTCAAATTTGAGAAAATCACTTAATTTAATATTAACCGCGTATTCTCAAAATTTAGAAGAAAATTACAACGATAAATTATTATAAATGGTTACAACACTTTTTTTTCTAAGCGATTCTATGCGAACCCGTTTAGTTAAACCAGAGATCTGGTGGATAGGGTGATTCATGTGGACGAAGTCGCGGTAGTATGTTAGTCTTACTCACCAGTCCAATAAAGCTGGAAACGTCAGGGAATGTAATAGCAACTAAAGATATTATTATGACGTGACATGCTCTGTATATTCTCTGCCAATACCAGTGTTTTTCTTCCGGGTGACGTTGCTTTAGGTAGAACCACATTAGGTCAAATGGAACCCAGAAGTTAAGAGCAAAAGTTACATAAATCATGAGTGCAAGGGACACCTTAAGAGCATATGGAAATCTGTGGACATAAATAATACATTAATGCCGCGGCCCGCAAACGCGGCATAACCAGGCGGTCGTGAGTACGCGAGTAGTTTATTTTGCGCCAAAATCATGATTTTCTTAAATCTGCGACGTCACTTTCTTAAGGGATGCCATGGCGACGTCGCCGGCGACGCAAGCATGGCTACCTCTGGCATCCAAAGGTCGCCAAACAGAGTAGCCATGGCTACTCTTCAGTCAGTTTGACGACGTCGTAGGAATGGACGTAGGGGAGATCGCACTTATTTATCATGTTCGTCGAAGAAAAATACAAATAGAAAAGAAGAAAAAAAGCTAACTATGGGTTCATCCTTTTATGTCGGATCGCAGCCGAAATGGTGTTTTTTTAAAACTATATAGAGATTAAAAAAAATATCCTGATAATGTCGGAATAATCATTCGATGCACTATCCCATGAGCACGGACGGTTTTGAATTTCCACGATACATCTTTCGGTATCGAAACTCATTTTTTCAACGTTACACAAATGTACTAAAATATAAGCGAGCTTCCAAAATGGCGTTCGGTTGGCGACTGAGTAAGTGAGGTGCAGCTTATGCGCATACATTTTAGTGGCGACGTAGCCAGGCTGCCAGAGCATCCCGTCGTCACGTAGGGAGCCGTAAATCGTGGCTACGCTTCCAAATTAGCGACGTTGCCAAAGCGTCGCCAAATGAGTGAGAGCCGATACATTTCTAAATGAATTATTTGGATACGTAGCTGGCGACGTCGCCATGGCATCCCGGTGCGGAAGAGCTCTTATTAAAAACTATATCTTTCGATTAAAATAATTATATCTTAAATCAAAGCCAGTGATATGTTCGGTTAAGATAATATTGTTTTGAATTAGAGAAAATAATAATTTTAACATTATTTGTTAGAATCTTGTCTCAAAATCTGATATTTAAAGCTGAACTCTTGTTATAGTCGAAACAAATAAAAATATTTAACATTTTCTTTGAATTAAGCAGCTAGTATCGCTTTGATTTTTAAAACTGAATGTACCACATCACTGTCCTTCATAGGATTTCGTTTTGGATTTCAATTTTAAATAATTGTTTATTGTAGGGTTTTGTGCGTCAAATTAGTATCAGTTTATGCAAGAAACCTAAAGCTCGTGGCCCAGTCGCATTCGTCTATCTGAAACGATACGCGAAGTTAAGCAACGTCGACCGTGGTCAGTACTTGGATGGGTGACCGCTTAGCGGCACACTTTTCTTTCTTCCATGTTTCAGAAGGATCGTTAAATAGTCGTAACAAATTATAATTAAACACAACACCGTGTATAATCAGCTAAAGGAGAGAATAGCTACTAAGCTCGACAAACGTTCCGCCAAGTCATAGAAAGGCAGTGCGGTAGACCTGACCCTATATGCCCAAGCCTCCAGAAAAGAGGCCTGTGCCTCTCCAGTAGAGGGCACTAGCTCGACAAACGTCCGCCAAGACAAACTGTCAGTGCGGTAGACTGACTCTCTATATGGCCCAGGCCTCAAGAAAGGAGGCGTAAGGGCTCTTTTAAAAACTTTATTTAATCTTGATGGATAACTATGTAATTTTGGACCGAAACGTTTTTTGTTTTAAACTAAAATACAATGTTATTAATTTAAGAGCTGCCGTAGTCAAGTTAAGAGCGCTATTCTCTTGTGTGAACAAGAAATATCTTCCGTGCAATAACACTCGAAGTTCTACGCCCAAGAAAACTAAATGTTTCAAATAAAGAAGCATATTTTTCTTTAATGAATTAATTATTGCTTCAAACTGATAGAGTTTTATTTACTGGTTCAAAGAAATTTGATCTTGTGTTAACTTCATATTATTTTAAATATTTAAGAGAAATAATATCTTGGATGAAGCAAATATTCGTTGGTGCATATATGAAACGATATTCTCTTGGCTCAACTTATTTTTTTTTACCGAGTCCGGTTATGCTGAGTTGTGGCCAAGGTTTATATAGTGCTTTTATTAAACATGTGTGTACAAAAACTAATAATATTGACGACTGTATTGACAATAATAAAAAAAGTTAAGGTAATTTAGCCGCCGGCGCCTTGTTGTTCAAATGTCGATTTCTTTTTTATTTTTTTTTTAATTTATTTTAATCGTGCAGCGCTCTAGCAGTCAAATATAAAACTTGCGTGTCGCTCTCTGATACTGTACTGCAAGTAGGATTTATCCCAAAGAAGCTTGGCAAAATATGGTAGTTTATCGTAGCATGTTTAAGAAAAAATAATTTGCTTATTGCATCGCTTTTAGGTTTTTTCGTATTAAATTTTATTAAGGTTATCGTAATAAACTAGCATCAATATTTCTTAACATAAAAAGTGAATAGAAAGTAAAAAAAAAACACACTTACGGCGAAAATGGGAAGTTCAATGTAACAGGTGACTTTGCACTTTCACCGAATCCCCAGTATCCAAAAAACCCAACGATCAAAACCAATAATATAACAACAGACATGCCTGAAACGTTCAATTAGTTAATAAAATACATGAAAGTATATAGAATACTTAAAACCTCCATTAAAGTTCATTCATGTTATATAGGAGTGAGTTAAACTGGGCGTCACTATTTCTCACGTCGGAGCGGGTTGTCCTGATTTTTGTCTCGTGGATCGATTGAGAGACTATTTGATGATTTTTGTCTTGATTCCCACATAAATAGACATTTCCCACTGCATTGTTGCAGGGCACAAGGCTGTAGCCGTGCCATGGGGCGACTTGATTTTTGACAAAGAGGAAGCTTGAAGGACTTTTAATTCTGCGCAAACAAAGCCGATGGTAAAGTCTAGTTGTAATATAATTTTATGTTAAAGCATACCTCCGGCAAGCACTATTTTGAATTGTTTTGGATTAGTCATGTAGTTTTCTATAGGCATGGTGACTCCAACGCCTTCCATGCTGAAGACAGTTACTCCAATAAACTCAAAGAGACCTTCCATCGACTTGTAGTTTGGAAAATCCAGCACTGACTTGTGTTCAGGAGTCTCACAAGCATAGTAGACAGTTGCACCTGCGACCAGAACTAAAAAAACAAAAGCATTTTTACTCAATTTTGATCACTAGCCAACTATGTCAAAACCAAAGGAGGAGTTGTATATAGTATTATGTATATGTAATAGTAGTTTGTTTAACTGTAAGGGAAAACACAGTACATCCCTTTCAGCATTGTTTGGCTATGAGTATAAATAAATCTAAATTTCAGTTCGCATTTAGCCAGCAATCGCGCCACGCGATTCAACAAATTATTTAGCAAATAAATTAGTTTAGCATTTTCATAGCAAGTATATTTAGATTCAGTAAGACTTTCTTTATTGTTAACACTTAATAATCGTGAACCTATTACTTGTACAATAGCAGTTTATCTGATTTGAAAGAATTGTATACTAGTAACACATAAGATACCTAGATGTTAGATTTATAACTTTAATAGGTCCTCTAGCAGGCCAGTTGCCCCCTCTTTTAAGAGTGCGTTACATAATATATGGCTTCTTAATTAATTTTCAATAATCTGTAAAAATAAACTTGCCTATGAAGATATCTGCAACAATCGAAAAAGGCGCCAGGTACTTCAAAGTAAGTATCATAGTTATTAATACACATGGAAGTATAAGACATGCTATGTACGCCCTGATAGACATGTTCATGGAATCATTAACTTCGTCAGTTTTATCTACCAGCTGCTTGATGGTCCTCGCTATCACTACTTGGTAGACGCAGCAGGAACCAAACAAATCTATGCCAATTGTGACATCAACGGCATATCTGAAAGAATTAACATTTTATGTTATAGTGTTTGGGGAAAATAATGGTACAAAATCTTGCCATTTCTAAGGTCTGGCACAGAATAAATAATAGTACAAAGGCCGATGATAGTGCTACGCGGTTCAGCAGAACGATTGGCCGGAGCAGCGGTGGAACGCTGTTCCGAATTCGTAGCGTAGTTGCCTAGGTTTGATTCATCGTCATACAGCCAACCGGCTTTTGGTTTGACAAATATAGCACAATTTAAGTTTGAGTTTAACAAGTTTACAAAAGTGATCTCATCGTTTCCAAGACCCTGATTATTCTCTTCTTGAAGATATACTCTTCTCCTCATAACCAATACTCTACATATAATCCCTAGGTTAAACGTCAGTTTAACATGTGGTTCATTCTACAAACAAAGCGTTTGCCGGAGAAAGTTACTCTTCAACCGCACTGTGCGTCAGCGAAAGATAACTTCACCAGTTAGGTTATGAGGTGTAAGTATGAACTTCTTGCCAATGGCCAGCGTTGCGATGGTAGCAAAATTAGCTATGGGCAATGAATGAAACGCCCATAAATTACGTGAGGTGATTTTCTGCTTACGCCCACGTAATTTATAGACGCTCCTCAACAAACAAAATCCTTATAACACAACCCATTATACAAACGCTAGAACACACGGAATTGTAAACTGTTCTAACAGCTCGTCTCGAAGCTAAGCCAAAAGGGTGAAGCAGTTATCTACATGTACCAACTAGAGACCAACATACAAAGGCTGCTGGCAAGCGTGCTAGACCAACACATCTTGCAACATGTTTCTTTTTGACACATGTTTTTAACACATATTTTAAGAAACAATGGTTTAATCAAAACGAACTTGCTGCTGCAGTAAAGATAAATCAGGACTAATAACAATATTGTGGGGTGGCACTCCAAAATAAAGCGTTACATTAGGCATAGACATCCTACTCTCTTTCATATCATTGATGTTTTGAAAAATGAAATAGGAATAAATGACAAATTCTCTAAGAAAAGCAAAAATAACATGGAGATTGAAGAGTAAATTATTTAATTCTACCATAAAACTTTAAACACAAAAGAAAATAACAGTTGGCTATCTTAAAATTATTGTGCCGTTCTTATTTTGCCTTTAAAAGTTTAATTTTTTGTCACATTGTTTCATTTTTTTTTCATTTCAATTATGTTTTTTTTAAATTAAAAACGGAAATCAAAGATATTTTTGTTTTAATTGGTAGGTAACTGGTTTCGAAAAAAGAAGTAATGTTCTTATTTGGAAACCGGGTTTCGGTAGAAAAAATATTTTTCTTTTTTGGAAACCAGTTTCGAAACTTGGTTTCGAAAGCGGCCGAAGGGAATAAAATGTAGCTAAGGGGACTTAGGAATAGTTATTTTAGTCTACTCCTTCCTCTTTATAATATTAGTAGGTACAGAAGATTACCTTAAGCATTTACTGAACTTCCTCAACTTGACGAAAGGGCACGTCTCAAGAGCAGCTTGTGCAAGATCTGGGTACGACAGTGCTGGTACTTGGATCCGACCATAGATCCTTTGAGCTGATTGCACCAATACCTATTTAAAAAAAGGTATGTTAGCTTAACTCAAGAGCAAGGTTATTAGTTTACACTGTTTACAATCACAGGTGATTTATTTTCTGACTTACAATCACATTATATAATTATGTACTGCAATGTACGTTTAACGGCTGCTATCATGAACCAAAAATGTATCACAGATTAAATTTCAATTAATGGGTGGGTTTATTTCCCATTATTTCACTCATAGGCTGCGCATTACAAACCGAGACGTAGGTGAGGGCGTAATTCAGTTGAGTGTGTTTATGAGCAAAGTTCACGATTGTCATACCACTGTTTTCAATACACTTGAAGGACAGTAAATACTTATATAAGTGTAATAATAGTAAATTGTTTTATATGACTATGAATGGAATGGAAAAAGTGCATGACACACACACACCCATTGTTTTTTATTTGTAGGCTATGAAAACTGGAAACGGTGCAGTAGTGGCTGCTTTATGCTTTATAAGCAATTGTTGAAAATTAAAAAAAAAACTATAAATTAAAAGGCACTGGTGCGATAATTTCCGCAGCAGGGCGATAAGAACGCTATTAGGATGCTGAAAACGATGTAAATAAAGGCTGATTTATAAGCAACTGTATTGAAAAATAAGTTAGATTTAAAAGAAACTTACAAGCATACAGTAGGCCACAAATAGACCTAATATAATACACAGAACTAATGAGGAGATCAGGCCATTCCCCATGAAAGCTTCGTGCATCGCCAGAATACCTCCTCCAAGGCAGCTTTTAATAAGATGACCTATGGACTCTATAACACTGTAATATAATTAAAAGTGTTTAGTATTTACACGTTACATAAAACGGATCATTTGTTTCTTATGAAGATTTCGTAAGAAAATCGCGTATCATTTCGGTAGTTCTTATTAATGGAATTGATCTCTACAAAAAAGTAATTTAAAAAAAAATTAATCGACTTCAAAGCTAAAAGGGAGAAATAAAAGTTTTATCTTTTAAGAATCCTAAATTAAATATGCCAACTATATTTTTTGAGGTTGGTGCCAGCGTTGATATTTGGAATAAACGTAGTATGCGGTACGAGTACTGTTGAATACGCCAGATATACCGCCTTCTACCGGAACCACGGCGATGAGCATCGAACCCGCCCGAACTGCGGCGGTGTTTGGTGCAAACGCGTCCTAAGGCGATAACAGCGAGAGCGTAATCCGAATAGTCATAGGTGTTACGATGATTTTTGATTGAATAGCTGCACTTTGTTATAGTACGAAGCAAGCCGCTTTGCACAGTAATAGTAGGGACCAAAATAGGCGTTTTTTTTTGCCGCAGCAGCAAAAGTTTTACCCTAAGAAATAGACAGGCCGCCTCTCCCCAAACAAATTTTTAATAGTCATTTATGATAAAACAAAAATTAATCAACGTGATTTTGGTGTATGACGTTTGTGGTTTTTTCGAATTTGGGAATATTTTTAATTAAAGTTAAACGCATGCAGGCTATAACATGCAACAACTAACTCTAAAAACCATAGCACCGCGTGGCATTTTTCCGTTGTTTTCCAGGGAAAAAATCAATCGATATGATTTAATATGACTTCTGACAACTTCTGCAACACATGTTAAAAATAAATCCAACAATTTCGATTTGGTTTTAATTTCTATATTCAAAACACATATATCTAAAATAAAAAACACTAACTTTAGAAATTCTTTAACTTGAATGGACATATTATTTTTCTACCACTTTTCTCCAAAAATTGTTTTACATTTATTTATTTTTAATATATACCCTTGTTTAAATATAATTTTATATTTATAAAAAAATATATTATACTGAACATAAAATAGACATTTGATTATCGAAATCCATGGAGATATTAAATTTGTATTTTTTGTATGGCAGGGTTGGGTAGGTTGTAGGTTGTAGTTGGCATATTAAATTTAGATATCTTAAAAGTAAAACTTTTATTACTACTTATTTAGTTATTTATTATATAAAATATATTTTGAAGTCGGTTTCATTTTTTAAATTACTTTTTATGTCTTATTTTTTTTATTTCATTTGTAATTGAAACTAATTGCTTCATAATTTTTCGAGTACTTTTACTTAATTATTATTTGTCTTTTACGTGTTGTTTTAGATGAAATTCTTTTACAATCCGACTTATAGTTTTTGAGATATGCGCGGACAAACATACAAACATACGTACATACATACAAACTACACTCATGTTTACACATGTTTAGAAGCTAGTATAGACCAACATATACAAAAACTGTGCAGTTCTGTTAATATTACCTATGCATACATACGGGCCCACTTGATATCCTCCTTTTTTTTAAAGTCGGTTAAAAAGGAATTACAGAATGAAACTTGTTTTATCTCAAAGGTTCCATGATTTTAATTATTCATCATTTATCGATGTTAATTACTTTCAGAATCTATTTTTATAATGGAAAATTAATATCTCGATGACTGTAATTACCTAAGTTTTTTTTTTTTTTTTTAAATCTTTCTGTACAAACATTATGCCAAGAGGCATTATCCAGCCAACCATATTCAGAACTGATAAATTATTGTATACTAGACTTTGCCAGCGGCTCTGCCCGCCCTAAAATTGGTTATCGGCATGGAACTCCTTAATTAATTCCAATTAATTAGTTATACCAATGAATTGCTTGACATGAGTGTCGCATGCTATAGGTTCAGCAATAGTACGTTTAACTCTGTGTTAGTTACACACTTTTGAATTTTTAGGGATTAAAATATACGCATATACGCCCGGCAGCTACCTGAACTTACTACAACCGCGTCTCGCCGCACAACTTGGTGTGGGTAGATTGTACGTCTCTTGGGTGGGATAGCTGCGTAAGCTGACCTGCTCGGTATCTGGGCGACCCTACCTCGCTGACCTTACTGCACGCCAGTATACCTTGCGTGGGACTCGTATCCAGCAGGTCTCCAGCCTATAGAATTCTGCCAGTAGGCTCTTGGCTTTTGTCGCCGCCGCGATAGCCTTAGCCCGCTTGATATCGGTGCTTGAGTCTGCAGCCTGGTCAGCGTCAGCGACGCTGCCTCTTCACATTTTGAAGACACCGTTTAAGCGAGCTGCCCTCTTCAAGATTACGCTTGACTTGAGCCTTAAGCCGAAGAACGAATCCGAGTATCCCAGTCCCTCCTACTTAATAGAGTCATCATCCCCCAGAGTAGAATAGGCAGGCTGACAGGATTTAGATATTTCTGTTAGATAGGTTTTATAGAGTTATATTGAAGGGTAGGAACACCTTATGTATTTAGATATCAATCAATTTTTGTTAATTAATTAACTGTGACTCATAAATAACGGTGACTTCTGTGAATTAATAGACCCGTGCTCTTGCTTTCTTTCTGTCTTTGTTTATCTTCTTTAAACTATAATTGTGACGTCCATCGTGACGTGTGACTGTTTTAATAACAAATTATAAAACCTTTTCAAAACCATAAATTATTTAAGGTATATTTGTATTTTTAACATTGTATAAAAGTCGTGTAAGCATTGTCAAAAGTATGTATATTATACGACGCATGTATTTATAAGTTATTCAATTTGTAACAGGGGGAATTTATAAACTTTATTTTTGAATATCATGATAAAATCTATCACTAACTACAATATAGTCTTATATAAGAAATAATTATGACTAACTAACTGTGTTAATCTTTTAAGAGTCCTTCGACTGACAAAAAGTCTTAAAGTGGTCATAATACAGAAAAAGAGTTGTATAAAAATAGGTCACCGCTGCGACTGTTGATGATTATACATTTAGAATTGATAGTGTAAGCGTTTTTTGGACTGCATGCAAATGACTTATAATATTATAAGACAACTTAGCTAGTTGGAGCTGCAACAAAAGTTTCGCTTAAAAGTGCCATCTAAAATTTCGATGCATAAAATAAGGCGAGAAGGAAATATTCTTACTTAGTTGTTTTCCTCGGTGGTCTAGCAGCAATGAAGTCGTAATTTCTAGCATCTTGCCCAGTTGCTTTTATGGTAAAAGTTGGAGGTTTGGGGATATTATATGATTCACTTGGTGCCTCTTCTTGTGCTACAGGGCTGTCAGGAGTTTCAGGCGGTGGATTATCGGCCTATTCACAAAAAAATATTAGCAGATAATTCGAAATTACCAAGTTGGAAAATGTATTAATCTAGGTCCCAATCCTATACCTTTCGGTTTTTTTTGCCCAGTAACAGTTGTCTACCGGAAAGTCAAGCAACGTCAGGCGTGGGCTTAGGGACACTTTTACGAGATCCTCGGTGTTTCTGTGTGTACGTTAAACCATCGGTCTGGGCGGTGTCATATAGCACAAGTCCTCAAGCCAAGTCTTATGGCGGTTTGAAAATTCTGAGTAGAGTGGCCATACTAGCCTAAAAACATCAGCGATTTTGTGCTGTGCAGCGCAGTAGAGAGTAGGCTAAGGCTCATTACAATAGGCTGGCCACATAGCCCCTAGAACCGATAGACGACTGCGAAGGTAGCTTTTAGAGTGGAGTTCTATGTACTTGCGCACGCAAATGCCTACCTGCCGCAGGACTGCAGTGTGCGGACGGCCAATTTCAATGGGTTTCATCAGCAGCAAAGCGCGTTCGCACCCTAAACGTAGTAGGTATCTACCATGCTTTGCTACAAATCCATAGTAACTGGCCTAAGGCCGCGAATATTTGCGAATGTGAAAGAGCTGTAGAGTATGTCTATGTAGCACCAACATTATCTATGGTGCTTTACAGTTGTAAAACACAGATGTCACTGATGTAGCATTGAGTTTTACGTTTGGTTTTATTTTAAAATTCTTTCATAATCATAATATATTATTTCGTTTCAACTACAGCTATTGCTTTACAAGAGCAGGCTACTAAAGTAGGTAAGTATGCAAAATTCTTTAGGGATTAATTTATCTAGTTAACGTAGTAAAGTACGTTGCAAACCCAGGGAATACAAATATTTTATGGTACGAAATACTGAGCATAAGCGATAAAGAAATGTATGAAGACCGATATATTTCGTTTTCTTTTGATGCTAACATAATTATTGGAGTCATTGTCCGTTTTTCCGCCTGGATTTAAAATATACTACAGTAACTTTAAGTCATCTGTGACCGCGTTGTGAGACGGCTGAGCAAGCGGCGTAATCATTTTAGTAATCTATTAAGACCCGTATGACCAGTAGACATACGGTACATCATTTGACGATGATGTTGAATTGTAAGAATTTATCTTTATTACCATTTCTCGAAATCCTTTTGCTTCGTCTCCTACAACAAAAAATCTCTTCTAAACAATTATAAGGAATATAAATTAAAATATAAAGAAAAGCCACATTTTGTCATTTTTTCAAAAATGAAATGTAAAAACCAGTGATAGAAATGACGGCAATAAACTGTCTCATGCAGACGTTTGTATTTGTTCATAAATACAGCAGTCTTCTATATGGCCAGTATTATTTTTGCTTTTAGTGCAACCTTTACCTTTTATCATTTTATTTTTGAATTTTGCTACAAGTTACTACTCATAACTTTGCTAGAATATATTAATATGTGTTAAGTTTATCTGTCGAACCACCTACCTACTACCTAGTTACTTCGTAACAACACATACCACGTATTATGAGCTAAAATGGCCAAGACTAAGCGCTGTTTGAGTACGACTTGTGAACATTTAAAAAAACAACGCCACCCTAGCCTCCGGCTATGATTATTTCTTATGGTGGACTTAGCGGCACTTGATCTGCATCACGATATATATAGTTGGTATTTAGGTGCGTTATTCGTACAAAGTCGAGTTTTGAGACAAACAAAGACTGAACAGTAATATAAGCACTCTATTCTTAGCAGTATGGGCTAAGTAACCATTGAGGTTTTCGCAGTGGTGGTAAGGATGACGGTAAAGCTCTCGGTAGCTTTAGCGAGCGACTAAAAAGCATAACTCCCAGAGCCGTAGCTTGGAAGTTACGCACCCATTCCAACAATGTCAAATATAGCTATGGGAGTTACTTGCTTCTAATTTAGCAATTGAGGGGCACAGTCAATACAAGTCAAGTAAAAATACACAAATATTCATTTATTATTTATTCTATGTATGTATTTATTACATACATACATAAATTTTAGCTTCTCTGCAAGACCGATTAAACCAGAGCCTTTTTTTCACACCGTCAGCCACTCGCGTGTAAGGAATAAAAAAATTCACACCAGCTAGAATTGTCTCAGTGAATGAAACATCAGAATCTTCTGAGCTAAATCAGAGCTTCCTGTATGGATACGATGTATAAAATTCACCCAAATCATCCCAATCTGCCGACTTATAATGCCACACAAGACGCCAAGATGTTGGCTCAGATGGAACGGGTTGTGCGCATGACACTTGCTTTCGAACGAGACAGTGGTCAGGGGATCGGAAATTACGGAATATTCATCCATACGTATAGTGACCATAAGGTCCAGTAAGGTCCTCTATATCCCATAATCTCGTTATTGAAAGTCCTGAGTGACGGAGGTTCAAACCCGGCGTGTACCAATGAGTCTATTTATTAATTTTTCAAGTATATTCATTATTCACGCCACTGGCTTTTTGGTGAAGGAAAACATCGTGGTGAAACCTGCATATGTCAAAAAAAGACGTTTGTGAAGTCTACTATTCGCACTGGGCCCACGTGTGGACTATGGCCCAAATCAACCTCGGTGAGGGTAGGCCGTGCCCTAACAGTGTGGCGGCGTTGGAGGCTGATTAGGACTATTATTTTTTTGGGTAATTAGCGGAACCCTATTACTAAGACTCCGCTGTCCGTCCGTCCGTCTGTCACCAGGCTGTATCTCATGAACCGTGATAGTTAGACAGTTCAAATTTTCACAGAAGATGTATTTCTGTTGCCGTTATAACAAAAAAAAGAGAATAAAATAAATATTTAAGGAGGCTCCCATACAACAAACGTGATTTTTTTGCTTGATTTTCTTCGATTTTGATAACGGCAACAGGTGGACTCTTAAAATATTCATCGAATATATAGTTATATATTCACTTTAAAAATAAATAATTAAATTGAAATAAAACAAATATTTAAGTATAATCCCATACAACAAACGTGATTTTTTTGCCGTTTTTATAGATAATGGTACAGAACCCTTCGTGCGCGTGTCCGACTCGCACTTGGCTGATTTTAGCTAATGCGCATTCGGGCTACTATTTGCGTCTAATATGACTGAGCTTTATAATAGTGTGTGTTTTTTTCAAAACCCTAGAAAAAAACATTTCAGCTGGAAATCAAATCCGACCTTTTGTAATGTAAAGAAAACCACTAAATTTAAATATTTACAAACATTAATCGTTTATTTATACGACAAAAATATCACCTTCTTTTACAATATTAATACACTTAAAGAAGGCACAGACAAACAGCTAAACTGAAACAGCCACATATATTAAAACCAATTTCATATCTGAGTAAGAAATGTATAGAAATTGTAAGTTTAAAATAAAACACTGGTATTTCAATATATATGATCTCTACTAAAATTAACGCAAAGGACAAACAAAGAAAAAAATTACACGATATTTTAATAAATTTAAACTTTGAACTTTTCTGTTAGTAACTAAATTAAATTTGCAGATAAAAAAATTATACAATGTACACTATGACTTTTGCTTGTTTTCAAGTGTCCCTTACGTCAATAGAGATTTACATGTAGACAATTCACAAAGATAGTTATAATTTTGCATAAATATCGACACTTGACAATAGGGTAGTTTCCAAATTCTAAAAAAACAGTAATTTTATGTACTTTTTCATATATAACAACCAATAAAACATTTATTTCTACAAAAAACAAACATCTAGAAGTTGTTTTTATTAAAGATTAAGGCTCGGTTGCACCAACTAACTTTAAGATTAACCGGCGCCAAAAAATGGGAGATTAGCGCCTTAGTGACCCTTTTATTACTAGGGTTAACTCCGGATAGTTGGGTTTGTGTCATAGCGTCATCACTCGTAACTTAATCATCCGAACGGTCCTCTGTTTTTTTCTTAACTAGCTACTAGTCGCTAGTGTTCATGTATTTTTAAAATTGTTCGGATACTAAATGTATTATTTCTTGTTTTGGCCACAAACTTAGAACAATTGGCAGGAAAGGTTTGACGTCACATTGTTGTTTGATAAAATGTGAGCCTGTATAAATTACAAAAAAGGTCAAAATACATTGTAAATGCAACATGAAGTAAAATACATCGTCACATAATTGTTTAATAAATTTTATAGTATAGAAATGCAACTTTCTAACAGCAAAATGTGTGAAAACACTAAAAAAAATAATTCATGTAGAAATGCTTTTCAAGTCGTCCATTCATAAAAAAAAACATCTAAGTAGGTACGTAAGTACAAAGATAAGACTTACGAAACATTTACAAAGAATAGTTAAGATATAATACAACTGTGTCAATAATTTAATAAATTTTCTACTGATTTCTAACACCTGTGTCGACACAATTTTAAAATATTTTAATAATTGTAAAATTGTTTAAATTTCATAGTACAAAGATTGAAAATATTCTGATTTTATCCACAAGTTTGGGCTTATAACAAAATCCAGAATTATCGTACAAAATAATGATAACCTATATAATATTTTCATAAATACACTTAACGACAAAGGTAGATCTGCATTTTGTACCAATACTTTATACTCAATGTAATTATTTAATAGATAAAACAATAAATTTGTCAATTTTTGAAATCAGAGTTAGAAAAATCATTATTTTTACATAACTTGGGTAAACTTGATTTTTAAAATATATAGATTAATTTATATTTAACAAATTGAATAACCCCTTTTATTAACAAAATAAATTCAAAGACACACTATCAACACTGTAAATTACAGTGTGTTTAAATACATTGACAGTGAAAAGATAGTCTCGTGATCAAGCATAGATTTGCCTATAATTAATTAAAATAGTGCAATGAAAAGGTTACATTGTTGGTATAAATATTACTAGCACCTTATATAGGAATAAAAATCCAGGCACATTTTTATTTAATTCATTTTATATTTTAATATTTGTTACTAAAACTTATTAACTATATGTAAAAAAACATTGTATATGTTATGGCAGCGTTATTTTGACTTTAAAATACCGGTCATTGTTTTATTATTCTATGACAAAGGTTTAATTAAAAAAAACTGAAATACACGGATTTTAATTACTTAGTATTAAATTTATTTTATTCATATTGTTAATATTCACATACATAAATTATGATAGAATTCAGTGAAAATAAGATCTGCCGATTTCAAAAATTAAAAATTAATTTTAAATTAATTGATTAAGTAACTGAAGTTTCTTGTTGTTTTTGCCGAAGCTGTTAAACTAAAACTAAATATGATACTTAAATACACTTTGGTAATAATTACCTACTATTTTAAAAATACTAAACTAACATTGTGAGAAAACGACTTCTTACATATCGTTGATAAAGATAATAAGCGATTAATAATTATTCTAGAAGTCGAATTTATTATATTTTTAAAAATATTCAATTAAAGTACTTCTGTCATTCATTACGTTAATAATAAAAACAAATTAATAATTATATTTACAAGAAAATAATAAAGTGGTATATTAAAGTAGGTAGATATTATAACTGATTAAATAAAAACCTAAATTTGCTTATTTTTGAAAAGAATTTACTTATCAATAATAAGCAAGCTTAATCTTACCAATTTATTTTACAATGCATAGTGTTTTATTATTTTTTAAATGATACACAGTATCCCGATGTATTAACAAGCGTTAGGTCTTTTCTAAATTAAACTTAATAACTTCTTAAAAATACACTGTACAATGTGAAAACTAAATAGAAAAAAAATAAAAAAAGAGTAACTGTTTTGAATGTAATAAATTGGTTTTGCACTTTTAATTGGATATGAAAATTTTTCACTTATAAATTTATAGATTATTCTGAGATATAGAATATATTTGTGCATTAGGTTATAGTAAATAGTACATTTGGAAGTCAAGACAGAATCAGAGTTAGAGTTATTCTTCTATATTATTTGTTACAATTTAAGAAATAGCATAGTAGAAATATCAAACAGATTTTTCCTTACTCGAATTTCTATATCTGGAATTTATGGATTTAAGATCTCAAAGAATAAAAATGTTTATTTTATAAATTACAATGCAAAAATCTCATTAGCGTACATCCAAAAGCAAATTGCATTTTTTTTATAAAAGAAAATCCCTTTCCTTTACAATAAACGTTCATATTTTTTCGCCTTAATTTTTCTTCCAATACTTCAACTAACAATAAATATGTTAAGCTATTCGTACATTTGTAAATCGTACATCCCTAAATCGTACGTTTAAAGCATTCGTACCAATAAGTACATCAAAATCGTCGAAATCACGGATGTCGTGGTCGGTCGTATGGAATGCCCGTTGTTTCCATTGTTGATATTGAATGCTGAAAAAAAAAATTAGTTTGTAAGTTTATTTAATTACAAAAACCATGAAACAGCTTTAATAAAAAAACTTAACAAATAACTAAAGGGAAAAGCAGATGTCAAAGACTCAAAGAAATTATGTAAACAATAAATCTAAAAAAAAACATGAAAGTCGTTGGGAAAAAGAAATAAAAAATTTAAATGTCTTACTTGATGCAACTTGAACAGGCTCTGGTCGCGCAGCTACAAATTAAAAAAAGCAAAATCAAAACATGCGTGATTTTAACTATGTTAACATAAAAAAAACACATTTAATACTGTAAATCACAAAAAAAAGATTTGACTGGTATAGGCTGGCAAGAAAGAGTAAAATAGCAAAACTGATTTTTATTTAATGTTCATGTTAACAAACAGAAGCGTCTGCAACAGTTTCGTAGTTAACGGAGAGAAAACAATATATATACGCTGACACATATTATGTTCAAGTATGTCCATAAAAAAACATTAAACTATCTAGCGGATCAAATGAGACTCATATTTTTTACTAAAATTTTTTTTTTATATTTACGGCCAAAATAACCGTAGACTAATTTTCATACACTTGTTTGCATCAAGAGTGAAATAGAATTTTATAAAGCTTACATACATTATGCAACCTTAAAAAATAGAAAAAATCGAAAATATTAAGACTTTGGTGCTAGTGGAAGCACCTTAACGACTGTGGCGCTCTCAAATGTTGTATCTTTAATGCCAGACTGTTTCAGTCTTAAGTATAATACAAAATAATAAAAATCAAATACAAAATTAATAAGTAAGATATTGCAAATTAATCCATGAGAATGTGAAATAAAATCGAATAATTAGTTTATTATCAACATTTACATAAACATCAGATATAATATAATCTAAATTGTACCATTGCATAAGTCATCTTCATAATAGTTTTTTTTCTGATCCAAAGAAAAAACAGATTGCCATGAAAATATCAGTAAAAAAATTAAAAAAAAAAAAAACTTTTTCTGTCCTGAACTTGGCTGACACATACAACTACTTACAAATTGTTGCTCTGACCACTGGAACCAAATTAATTTACAAAATAGTTTTTATTGCCAATTTGTGCAGTTTTAGAAAGAGTGCAGTTTTTTTCTCAGTAGAAATATTAAAAAGAAACACCCATATAAGTAAACAAAAATTAAAAAGTTTGCATTTCCACTGTTATATAACAGCGATATGATCCAAAAATAAAGAATTTCATATATTTACATTTCAAAATGTACGTTCCTAGTTTACATAGGGAAAATTAACCAAAAGAGAGCACAATTTAAATTATATTTTTTGTGATGATGATGATGATAAAATTAATTTGAATACAAATCCACAAAGTAATAGTTACCAATTTCAACCGGCACTTGGTCTACATTATCACCCCAATCGTTACTGTTCTTTACTCTGACGAATGCTGTATATTTTCCTGGCGTTAACTGAGTTTCGTCCAATACGTATGTAATTTCGTACTTTTTCTTTGCAGGACCATCGGGTACTTTAACGTCTAATGTTTGGTATTCACCTTTCTGTAATCAAAATAATATTAAATTGTACAATTGTCGCACCACATTATTTTATTAATTATAAAACACGTTTTTTTTTTCCAATACTCTCGAATATATATTTTTAAACATTGTAGGTGTGATATTTAATTTTAGAATATGTAACTAAAAGTTTGAGCATTAAAATTCATTTTAAATAAGGTTTTTAATTCGGATTTTGAAATAGATAATTCAAGATAACAAAAGCATTGCATTACTAGTACTTATATTTTTTATAGAGCCATGGTGGTAAACAAGCTTACGGCCCACGTGATGATAAGTGGTGATAGAAGCCTATGGACGCTTGCACGGCAGAAGCATTATTCACGGATTGCGCCCTTTCTAAAATCCAATCACATTTTTCTTGAATATTTACATCAGAAAATCAATATCCTGGTAGGAAACCATGGCTCATTTAACAACCTAAGCCCTCACGGAAGGCAGCACCTCTAAAACTGCAGAGTGCGTTACCATTTAGGTTATAAGGTGAGTAATCGAATTCCCTGCATGCCGATGGCGATTGGAGCGAATTCGTACAATTCCTCAGAACACAACTCTTACACTATTCATAAATATAGCTCATCGTTAATTCTTACTAAAGAGATCTTATGATTATTGTACTCACCTCATTTAAGAGTTGTAATTCGATTTTTTCCAAGGGCTGATGTGAATGTACAGTCCAAGATATTTTGGGTCCATTTACATCTAAGCCCTCAATTATAGGCTTTTGAACGAGGGTTATGGACTTGCTGTGTTTACCGTAGTTATTTTCAGCCTAGAAAGAATATTTTTTTAGGAATAACCTTACAAGCATTTATTCAAATACTCTACTAACATCAACAAATTCAGTAATATTATCAGGAAAGTCAAATTGTAGAATAGTTTATTTTTAATACAGTTGTTCAAAAGATGATATATTATGTAGATTTATTATGTGCGGAAAATTGACCATGACGGACTCGCGTTTCTTACTTTACCATATAAAAAATACTGTCAATAGTACATTACATTGTATTACAAGGGAGCAAAATAATATTTATACAGCGAGGGTGCTACTTTGAACCCAGAACCTATGAACATACTCGTTACCTATATAAAATGGTATATTATTATACAAAGTAACAGTATTAATAACAATAATTTATATTAAGATATATACGTTATTTTACACCAAAAATGATTTATAAAGCAAATAAAATTTAGAAATAAACCTATAGTATACAATCAGGCGGTCTGATCGCTTATAAGCAGACAACCTTTGGGTAGATAGAAAATGAAAAATTTACAGAAAAGGTAGGTGATGCATAATTTAATGCAAAATATTTAAGTAAGAAGAAAACTTATAACTTATTAAGTAAAATTTTTTAATCCACTTACCTCACACGTAAAATTGCCAAAATCTTCGCTAAACGCCGGTGTAACAGTCAAGTTAGATCGAGAGCCTGCTGTGCTGATATCGAATATCTGGGTTGATGACGGTATCAATCTTCCGTCTTTGAACCAACGAATTGTTACTCTATAATAACAAAAAAATACAACGGAATTTGAAAGACAGAAAAATTACGCACTGAGATAAAATTGAAATGTAAGTAATTGAATGCGATGTATTTACTAGAATTAATGTTGTTAGGTGTACTTTTACACACCCCGCCAATGTGTAATATACAAATGTAAGTATAATTATATTATACATTATTTGCCAATATATGTTGTATTAAATTTTGTTTTTTTTTTATTTAATGCAGTAGTAAGGAGGTCATCCGGTATGGATAATTATTAATCTTAAGTTTTTATGTCTTGATCAAGATTAGTTACTTACGGACTTTCCTCGTGCACAGAACATTCTAGGATGGCTGGGACCTTGATGGCGGAGTTGATAATGGTTCTAGGCAAATGTACACGAGGTTTACCTAAAAATAAGAATAAATAAATATTTTTCGACATTACACACTGCGCCATCTGGTCGCAAACTAAGAAAAGGTTGTATTATAGCTACCAGACAACAGATACTGCACATACATATAAGTATAAAGTTTTTTTTTTGTAAATACATACGTCTACATAATTATACAAAGAAAATACTCAGTCTTAAGAAAAACACAAATGTTTATCACATAAGTGTTTGTCTTGTGAACAAATCGAACCCAGCATTACACCATTATTCAGCAGTCAGGTGAGCCACTGAGTCACGAAGCCGGCAATGCACAAAAGACATTAATTTAATATGAATCTTTATGCATCTAATTTAAATTAAAATAAACCTTAAAATATACCATTAATATTCCCAATAGCTTTTTATATGAAAAGTTGGACATTCGTCTTTTTATGGTGAAATCCATACTAATATTATAAATGCAAAAGTAACACTGTCTTTCTGTCTGTCGATTATCTCTTCACGTTAAAACCGCTATATGGATTAAGATGAAATTAGGCATGGCGATAGATTAAGTCCCAGAAAGGGACATAGGCTACTTGAAAACGTCAAGTGCAAGTGGTTTTTTTCTATAATTGAGGAGTAGTCGTTGAAATCATACACGGGTTAAACCGCAGGCAAAAGCTAGTTTAACATGTATGTAAAACGTCCCAATTTTAGTACCCCATAAGAGAGAGACCCATTGTTGGATAGACATCAACTTCATAATGTGGGAAACAGCCTGTTTTCTCCAACTACCTTAGTTTAGCTTGACAGGTGGTGAGTCCATCGCTAGCAATAGTGCTTCTGACACAGTTTATCTGGACTAAGGTGGATTTATATATGTCTTACAAGTCGTAAGCTACCAAAATAGGAGTAATAAACGGTAATGAACTACTAGAAGGAAACAATAATGGAAATTAAGGGCCCTCTTACAGCCTACTAGCGCCGCTATTAGATTAAGTTTTTATATTGTTTCTCAATAATATCTAAAACCTTCTTAAAATAGCTTAGGACTAGTTTTCTATTTGCAACATTTGGATTTTAGAAAATTGTTTTCTACGAAAAAAAAATTGAGAATATCTAATGGCGGCGCGGCGCTAGTTAGCTGCTATATGCCCCTTTGTAACAGGCATAAGTTTGTAGTGGACAATCTGCGCAATGGATATTTGACGTAAGAGACATTCCACGATGCGCATTTTGCTATTTTAATTAAAGATAATTCTTACCTAATACTGTGACCGTAAGACTAGCTGTACTGTTTCCATACTGATTTAGGGCGTAACAGTAATATATGCCGGAAAACTCCTTCTGTACATTCCTGATGAACACACTATTCTTAGTGAATTCACCATCATTTTCTTTTAGCCGTTCGTTGCCATCCTTCAAATAAGAAAAACATCATATTATCATCATGATGTTATTATAACATTCGTAATATATAAAAGTGAGTACCACCAATAGATTCAATGAGATTTTGATGAATTTAGATTCATACTCAAAGTCGGTTAAAGTTAGTAAAAGTGAAAAGTAAGTTTTTTTTTTATTTTAGTTTTTAGTTCTTAACAAAAAAAAATCGGCCAAGTGTTTGTTGGACTCGCGCACGAAGAGTTACGTACCATTATCTATAAAAACGGCAAACAAATCACGTTTGTTGTATGGGAGCCCCCCTTAAATATTTGTTTTATTTTAATTTTATTTATTCATTTTTTTAATGGATATATAACTAAATTGAATATTTCGAGCGTCTTTTTGTTGACTTTATCAATATCGAGCAAAACCGCGCAAAAAAATCACGTTTGTTGTATGGGAGCCCCTTAAATATTTATTTAATTTTGTTTTTTAGTATTTGTTGTTAGAGCGGCAACAGAAATTCATCTTCTGTGAAAATTTCAACTATCTAACTATCATGGTTCATGAGATACAGCCTGGTGACAGACGGACGGACAGCGGAGTCTTAGTAATAGAGTACCGTTTTTTACGGTACGTGCTACAAAAGATGTGAGTTGTTAGTTTTTCTTACATATATAATACTGGTCTAGCTAATATACGCTTGTAAATAAAAAAATAACTTACGTTTTCGGCAACACCCACTCTGGACCTGGACCATATAATCGACGGCGTAGGCATACCCTTCACGTCGCAAGTCAGTAGCAAGTCAGAACCTTCTAACACTCTACCGTCCTCTGTTGCCTTGAAACCTTAAACATTTAGACATTTATTATTCAAAATTACTTGTGGATAATTTATTGTGGTAATGGTGGTTAATTTTCTACGTCGCGTTAAAAAGGATTATTAAGACTTTTTGGGTTGCCCCATGCCTAATTAAAACAGTAAAATTAAAATATGTAAAGGGATATTTCCTTAAAAATAATTTTAAAGTAATAGTTGAAAGGACGGAGAAAGACTTAGGTTACTTTTTATACTGGAAAATTCAAAAGTTCCCGCGGAAATGAAAGCGGAGTGACTGGCAAAAGCTAGTAATATTATAAATGGGAAAGCAAGTTTGTTTTTATTCTTCTCTTACGTCACAATGGAACATTCAATTGAGCTGAAATATGGCACAAAGATTGTTGAACAGAAGAAAAAGGACATTAACTTCATTTTATCCCGGATTATTCAAAAGTTTTCTCAGGGATAACAATAGCCTGATTCCATGTAGAGGAACTATAGCGACATCTATCGTCAACAACACTACGATTTTGAGAGTTAACAAGGTACCAGTAGCGAAATTTCTTGTCGACAACACTAAGTAAACATGGGTACCAGCAGCAGAATTTACGGTCGACCGGTATTTGCCAGGTATATTAATGAATAAAACTAATGTTTAGGCTGTGCTTTTAAACATCACAAGGTACAAGTAGCGACATCTATGGACGACAATACTGAGACTATTATAGTAAATAAGGTACTTTTTGCGACATCTATCATGAAGTTGTTAGTACAGATATACACAGATAATGTCTCGGGCATAGCTAGTCAATTATTATAATATTTTAGTAGTGTAAGTATATCTATCTTTTATAAACATATTCTATAAAACTGTAGAGAATGCTGTGCATAAAACTTGGCATGTTTTTAGCTTTAAATCCTTTGTCAACATTTAGGAGACTTTTTAATTCGAAACAGACATGGTTTCTAGAAAACTCTCAAATTGATAATGAACACAAAAACGATTCCAGCAATAACTGTCTTCGACGGTAACACCTTTAGAGATTAAATATAAGGTAGCGACATCTATCGTCACCAACACTGTGACTTTTTAGGATGAATAAGATAACAGTAGCGACACCTATTAATCAAGAAGTAAGTAAAAATCATCAGGAACGAAGGAAGTTCGACCTTTTAGATAAGAATGAAATTGAGATGAAAAAATTAACGGGCTCTTTGATTGTCTTATTCCAATACCAATCGGAATGGGGATCGAATAACCATAGCCACGCATGTACTCTTAATGACACACTCATGTACACGATACATACGTGCGAGTCAATGAAAAGGCAATAGTATTAGATTTAAATTTTGAATTAGGCTATTGAGTCCAGTGTGGAAAGGCCCTTTTCATCGTACATAAGGTTTAATGTAATATTTAGATTAGCAAGCTATTCCATTGCCACTTCAGCTTACTAATGCCAGACTCTGCTATTTTATTCAAAAACCGCGTGCCTCGTAGATACTAACACAATAAATGACACGTTATGTATATGCGCAAATATATGCATTTCTTAAGGCCTGGTTACACAGTGCGAGCTGCTGACATGACAGTCGACAGCTATTGCCACTGTGTACTCGCATGACAGTAGCTCGACTCACCTCGACCGGTCACACAATGAGAGAAGCTGTCGTGCATGACACCGTCACGTTTTGTACAATTATGTTAAGAGGCTGCCCACCCCATTATAATGTGGTTGTGTATGTAGGCCGCTGGTTATTCCCTTCTGGGGAATAAAACCGTGAACATATATTTACATACAATAAACATGTAATTATACTAACTGATGATTCTTGGTGCTCCATGCGCGATCAGCTTGTGCTTGACAGCTTGGGGATTACTTTGTTCCAACTTGCACTCGTATTCGGCTACGTCACTCTCTTCCAAGTCGGTTATCAACAAGTCGTTGGAGTTTTTTCCGCTGAAATTGATACAAATATGATGAGATAATTACATAACTCTATTATCAGTATTTTAAAGGATTTATGTGAAAAACAGGTTAGTCCCCTTAAAACCTTTCGATGTAAATGTAAAACACCAACATGTTTTCCGTTAAAGGTAAATAATAAAGGTAGACAATTAGGCGTCTTATCTTAAAATAGAATAATATCACCGTTTTACCTACCAATAAAACGCTTACTAAACCTAAATTAAATATTTGAGTAGCGAATGTATCGATGATCTACAAGACAAACGTGCTAAGTGCAAAATATTGAGTTTTTTGACATTTAAATGCCAAATGAACTAAATGAGCATGCTCTACCGTTTGCTCTTGTTAAAATAACATAATTCCATCTCTTTCAGCCTAAATTATAAATGTACATTTGTATTAAGTGACATCGACTGGAACTTATAAAATTTAAAAACAGTTAATAACGGCAGACGGACTCTCTTCATGCAAGTATAGAGCGAGCCCAATACCATAAAAAAATCACTGCACGGGAGTATGCTTTGGGGATCACTTCCGCAAAATCCAAGCCCAAGCCATACGATGTAGTAGATGAAATATCCAGACTTTTATGATTTAAAATATTTAGAAAAGTCACTGAGTTGCAATACGTAAAAAAACAAAAACTAACAAAACCGTAAAGAGGATGAACATCAAATGGATTCAAGTAAAAAAAGAGTCCCCAGGATGAATCTTTTACAAAAATAAATCGAGGGACCCCAATTTCGAAAAAGTGAATATCATTGCATCTCAGAAAAAAAGATCAGGTGTTGTATTAACTCTTAAAAAAAGCGTAGCAAGGCCTAAATACCAATATCTAAGGAAAAAAAATGCAGTGTTTCCACAAGACTTTGTTGATTATCACTCTAATATACCATCTGTTGATGAAGAAGACATAATTAACGATGGTTCGGATTACCAATGAAAAAACCGGCCAAGTGCGAGTCGGACTCGCGCACGAAGGGTTGCGTACCATTATCTATAAAAACGGCAAAAAATCACGTTTGTTGTTTTTTTCTTTTAAATTATACAAAACATACCAATACACAGGTACACTTCTTAAAGCAAATCTCTATCTAAAAATAAATTTCATCCTAACTGTTAAAGCCGTTTCCGAGATACGCAAATATAATATACATATGTATGTACAAAAATTGCTCGTTTAATTTATTAGACCAATAGTAGATGTTGTCAAAAGAGATTTCACGATAAGGAACTTACATGGAATATCTCTCTGGAGCGCTCATATTCATGGTACCCATGAACAATATGTCGTTGTCTTTTTGCCACGTGACCACATATGTTGAGTCTGTAAACAATAAATAATAAATTAGTTTAATAAAATATGATATGTGATAGATAGTATATGGTGTGACATAACATGTGAAGCGTCAAATATCCTGAATCGCGTGAAGGAATTCAGATATTGAATAGTACTCCGACATTAAATAGTTTGAGAAGAGAGAGATTATTATGATTAAGTTCATGCGAAATCATATATTTACATATACATACATACATATATACACAAATATATCTATACTTAATACTATAAATGCGAAAGTATTTTTTTTTTGTTTATATCCTTCCTTTACTTCGCAGCGGAGCATCCAATTGAGCTCAAGTTTCGCACAGGGATGTCTGAATTCCCGTCGGAAGCTACTTCCTGTAAATATTATAAATGCGAAAGTTTGTTTGTATTTTTTGTTTTACCTGGACTCATACATGGACCGATTTAGATGAAATTTGGTACGGAGATTTGAGTAGCGGGGATGGACATTGGAGAGTTTTGATCCAGAAATTTCAGAAGTTCCCACAGAAATAACCGAGCTGAAAATAACTATTTAATTAGTATAATTAAGGAGTTGCAGAAAGAATCCTACGCCGATAACCAAATTTAGGGCGGGTGGAGTCGTGGGTAAAATTCATTAATTACCAGCTACCCCATGTATATTATATGTTAAATGCTAAAGTTTGGATGTTTGGTTGTTACTCAATCACGCTTCAATCACTGTATGGATCGGGATAAAACTTGGCACACATATAAGTTAGGTCCTGGAATAGAAAATAGGCTATTTTTCTTTCCGAAAAATTGAAGAGTTCCCGTAGAAGTAACTATAACTAAATTCCACGAACAAACCACAGCTCCAGCTTTAGCATGCTATACCAAACTTCTTTAGTGTGATCAAGGCTTTACCGTAACAATCACACGCCGATAATCAAATTTAGGGCGGAAGGACCGGCGGGCAAAAGCTAGTATTAAATATAAGCTTATATATATATAAGCTTCAATTTATAATTCTACGAAGAAAAAGTAGCCATTCGACACTATCTTTATTTTAAATTCGAGACACAAACGGAAGCGATGCGCCTGATAATACGGATTTGGCGCCACAGGAAATTCGGGCGCCATATTGGGAATAGACATTTTTATTGCTCTATTAGTCATTTTTTTTATTGGTAGTTTATTTTCAACTGGATTAAAAGTAATAAATAATAAGTCACTAATGTAAGAATACGTTATTTTAGTAATCAAAGATTATAAATAATTGCCAGGCATTAACCTAACTCATGATTATCATACTTAATTAAATCCTCTAAGATTTGTAGAAAAATAATCTTATTTATAGAAAAATAAGTTTAATTTATACATTTCTGTTCCAAATTTCAGCTTCCTATCCTCCTAGCCCACGGCTACTCTCTACCATCGCACCGCTCGCCTTCGGCAGTAAATTCATCCTAACACCTTAGAACCTAAATGGTCACGTACTGTGCGGTTTCAGAGAGATTTTCTCTCCCGAACACTTAGGAAGGTTGTGGAATGTGCTCCCTAAGATTTTCTTTAAAGACTACAGTATGCGGTTCTTCAAGAAAGAAGTTTCATATATAGGCTGTGGTGACCAATTACCACCAGCCAGACCGCAAGCTTGATTGCCACCTTAGTGATAAAAGCGCAGAGTAAGATTTATTAAGGCCGCTAGATACTAACGGATAAGACGTTGTTATTAAATTTTCAGGGGCATAAACATAGGAATATGTCACAAGAAATCTTTTTTTCGATTCATCAAGACGAGATTGATCTCTCAAAAATGTATTTTTTTTTTATCAAATATTTTCTTTTTATCGAAAATCCTGACCATGTGCTACTTTTTTGTGAATAT
This sequence comes from Apoda limacodes, assembly GCA_946406115.1. NCBI lineage: Eukaryota > Metazoa > Arthropoda > Insecta > Lepidoptera > Limacodidae > Apoda > Apoda limacodes. Next base: position 15,025,740 of record OX291555.1, read on the forward strand.
ACATATATAAACAAATATACAAGGAGCCCAAGTAGATTATGTTAAAATGGATATACCTATGATGATCACGATACGTAATATACTTACTTTCAGGTGATATCCTACACGGCAGCCGGACTGTCCGTCCGAGGGTTACGTTATACGTCACAGGCTTCGTCACTATGACTCCGTTCACTTCAGTATCGTCGTCTCCGTCACCTAAAAAGTAAAAAATGGTGTAAATATTAGATTGACTCATTCTAACTTCCCCAAGATAAGAATAGGTATTACATTATTTGCTTTTGGGCACTCAGACAGATAGTTTATATATTTGCTGCTTGCTTTAACGAGCTCTATTCGCTCAGTAGGCTGAATTAAAAGAGCGCTGCTCGGAGTTTCTCTGTCATTAGATTCTATCAAATTAATGTATACTGTCTTACCTATATAACTCGAAGAATTAGTAAACTGCAGTAATAAAGCTCTTGAAACTAATGATGATGGTGAAAGAAAATCTAGAAGGACACCGCAAACCGGGAAACGGTGTGAAAAACAGGGGTTTGGACATTTAAGAAGATTCATGCGTGTCCAGTAGCGGACGTCTTGCTGTAGACAAAGTATGATGTTGAACGGAAAATTCCAAATTTTTATTGAATCTAAATTAATAAAAACTGAGAAACGGAGTGATATTTATAAATGTATTTTATGTTATGAGGGTTGATAATTTAGCTTCACTTTCAGTAATGATTCTTTATTTGCTAATAGAGACTGGATCGTAAAAACTGGGCCAACGTAGGCCTTAAGAAAAATTGCATGGACTTACCCAATTTTGGCGATGGATTTTATGTTCACGGTTTGTGTAATATGTGATGTATTGTGTTTCTGTTTTTGTATGTTTGTGTTTCTCTGTGTGACGTACTTATTCACTGTATAAAATTAATACAATTAAAACAATGTACATACGCCGCGACAGAGACAATGAAGTATGAGAGCGACCATTATACTATTATACTACGGGACGGTGCTCCACAACTTTCCTTTGGTGGGGTTTAAAAAAGCGGAATAACTTACCATCTCCATCGTTTTGCGTGTCATCTTCTCCAGCGCCATCGGCGAACATGTCGGGATAGTCTTCCGTCGATCGACGCCTCATGGAATGGCCTTCTGCAACAAATGAAAAGTGTCTACTTAATAAAAATATAGCACTGAAAGACAATACACAGCCTTAACCATAAAGAAGATTATATAGCCTAAGCCTACGCATGAAATTTAAACCAAAGTCCCTTATACAACTTAGATGAACGAGTACTAAAAAGTATATTTTAAAATGCATCCTCTACGAGATTAAAGGGGATGGAAGTCTGTCAATTTTGAAGTAAGGAACGTAGATTTTTTTTGGTTGGCTTCTAAGGAATTACGTCGCCCCGACCAAAAAAGTTTTGCAAGTACATTGATTAATTATTATTCACACCATTGGATTAGCGGTGAAAAAAGATCGTGAGGGAACCTGCATATGCCAAAAAAAGACATATGTAAAGAACACAATCCGCACTGGGCCCCCGTATGGACTATGACTCAAATTACCTTTGGTGAGGGTAGGCCATGCCCCAACAGTAGGGACATATGAGGCTACTAAGGATGGTATGTACTAATACATGCAGCTTTTCCACGGAATTTTCGTTCACTAAAAAGAAAATAGTATAAACGATAAATGGTGTAAAGCTTGAATTCTCAAAGAAACTAATATGGACGTAAATAGGCGTAAACATGATAATTCAATAGACAATTTACGTGTGACGTCTGAACAAGCTGCAACATGGTTGGGTACGCCGATATTAAAGACGTTTTAGTCGGGAGGTAAAGTAAATACAAATAAGTGAACCGCACAGAGGTTTGGTTCAAGTAATAAGTATTCGCGATTACAGCGTTCTTCATTTATTTCCATTGTCTTTCGAAATTACCCATAAATACATTTTTGTAAAGAAAACTATTAAAAACATAGGTAGATATATTAATAATAAAGAGTTTGGTCAACTGCAAAGGCTAATCACTATTTAATCTCGACTATTAATTATTACTATTTTATTTTATAACTTTGACGATGCAAAAGTGATTGTAAAATCCTTATTTGAATAAACCATTTTGACTTTGACTTTGAATACTTTTTTTTTCAAGCCATAAAAACACTAACTAAATGTAAACCAACCCAATTATTATCTTTATTAGTATTTTTTATTAAGTACAAATTTATGAAAAAATACCAAAATTGCTGAAATATAAGTATGTATTAGGTACTTTTTGTGTTTTTATAATTATAAATAAATAGTACCTTTAAAATAAAATGGAAATATCCATTCTTCATTAGCTTTTATTTTAAGCCATTGTTTTCGAAATATGTATTACATCCAAAGTAATGCTTATCGTGAAATTATAGAAATCATACAAAAAAACTAAACAAACCTCAAATATAGTTAAATAAAAAAATGCATCAAGTAAAACTTTTTACATAAAATTAAGTAAATTTAATCACAATAAATTAAAAAATAAGTTCAAAGAATAAAATGATAATTCGATAGTATTTTTCATTAGATTATGAGACATATTTTGTAACATTTATAATTTTACTCTTTAATATCCTTACCTCGCATCGTCTTATAACTTGCGCTATGATCCAAGGGGACGGCTCGTTTTTGTCCGGTAATAGCTCTTAAATTGCTTCTCGATTGAATGTTTATACAATAAGTCAAGCTTCACCATTTATGGAGCATCTCCGGATTGCTTTCAACAAGATGGTTAAGAAACTTACAATCGAATAAGTCGAAGAAACTATTTATCTAATTTATGTTTATTTCTCGTGTAATTCACTTAAGTTCGCCCACGCGGGCCAATGTTCTCGAAGGTAGTCATGAAAACCGGCCAAGTGTGTAGGACCTCACGGACATTTAGTAACGGGGGTAAGAATATACGGGGTAAAAAACAATTAATAGGTAAGTCCACTTATAATCAAATATGCTTATTTTGCATAACGCTATATTCTTTAAATTGTAACGTTTTTTAGTTTATTCATAATTTTTTACGCGTGAGTACTATTTTCACACCCATACAAAAAGTATCAGTCTTTTTAAAACTATCGTATAAACTATGATCTGGTGATGGATATTTCTTTTTAAATATGTAGAGATAGGACGACTATCGAATCATAACTGGAAATTTACAGTTTCTTAATTAATTTTTTAAACTACCAATGAGGAAGAAATCCTTCCTTAAATCTACTCAATAAATCTTTAACACTGATTGACTAATGAACCGGTGGATCTAGAGAATTGCAAGCAAATTGTCACAGGAGTTCTCCAAATTACTTAGGTAAGCACCAAGAAAGTATTTTTTTGGATTCATTCCAAGACATTAAGAAATACATAAATAATATTCACTGGACTTCAGTTAGAATTAATTACTTATCTATAGCAGAACTTTTTTTAATTCCTACTTGAACTAGTTTCTGTTTCTACTACCATCCAAACAAATATCACATATTTAATGATTAATTGGCAAGACCTTTACTTTTTAAAGTCGCTTAAAAAGGCTTACTCTTCCTTGGTGAACACTACCGCGGCGATCGAATTAAAAATTACAAAACGAAATCCTGCATAGAAAGAACCTATTAACTTCGTCAGGAAACTAAATAAACTTTAGTCACTAAGTATAATTTTGCCGCCACCTTTATGACATCACGGTTAAACGTTCCCTATGGAATACCACAAACACCTACGGAATACCAATCAAGTAATATAAAATGGACAGCAAGGAAAGACGGCGTGTCGGTTCTGAAGACGCTTTTTGAATACCAATAGGGTTGTCTATTATGAAACTTAACAGATATATTCAAAGTAGGAACACAACGATGCTTGGACAGGAAAAATAAAAGATAAGACAGTTTTTGTACGAGGTTTAAGTTCTAAGAGGCTAGCGTGCAAATACGACTACTATTTAATACTATCTCGCAGGCGTGATATAAGAGGGTTTTGCTATTAATTTTCTTTATCCAAAATTTTATAAGAGATTGTTGTGTATATATCCAGTATAATGTTAATAAAAAAATATAACAATCGCACAAAGCTTTTAAGGAACTTAGAGCACGTAAATAAAATATATATATCTACATACATACTAGATCTGATATCGATGAGTTATCCTAAGCTGAACGTAAATATAACACTTATCTCTGAATAATGAACAAAATTCTTAAAACCAAAAATAACTTTCTTGTTATTTGCATAAGTGACTCACGCCTGACAGCTTTAAAACATATTTTTACAAATGCCTATACATTATTCCTTACAATGCTAAATTAAAAGATTAAGTTATGTGTTAGGTGTACAATAAAGTATATTTATTATTATTATTATTATGTAGTCATTATCAAACTATAACAGAAAAACAATTTAAAAAAAACTTTTTGATCATTTACAAAAGAATTTCAACTTGTAGAAAATCAGCTATTGTATATGACATATCAAAAATAATACCGCTTTATATCAGATGCTTGAAACGTCCTTGATTTCTATTTATACTTTCAACAAAACAACTATATTTATATAAAATTGCATAGTCCGTCTATAGAACTTAATTACTGTTAATAGATCCGACCCGGTTCTGTGCAGACCAATTATTTTGTCACAATTACTTCCTTACGCATAGCTGGCAACCCTATTACTTTTTACGATAGATTAAATAATAGTCGTATACTGACTTCCAATTGTAAAAGTTTAATTGTAAAAACTTCAAATATAATTAGGTTTTTCTTGTTACAAATTTAACTTTATATTTATATTAGGTCTCTCTTTAATGAAACAGATAATGTTACATAAGTAATAGGTAGCCATTTTTTAAATTCCAAAACGATTTTTTATACACAAAGATACATTCGTATGTTGATCTATGGATTTTGTGAAGTATTTCTTGAGCTGGAGTTTGTTGAAAAATGTCGCAAGTAGATTTCGCCACGACTGTAAAGTCATTGTACTAAAGAATTATTGAGAACCCGAAGCTTTCTAGCTTTACAATATAGCTTTCTGTGCAAGCCCTTATGATTCTTAGTTGGTTCCATAATTAACCAGCAATGCAAGACAGTACTTTGTCAAAAACTATACAAATAATTGTCAGATGAGCTGAACAAGGGATGTACCTACAATGTAGCCTACAATTTAGCTCCTTTATTGCAGTCTGTAGCATTATGTAACACATAATGTAGCATATTCATTGTCTCTCTTTTAGATTTTTCACTTTTCTTATTAACGATGTCAAAGCTAGATGACTTGTCTGTCTAGAATACAGCCATAGCAATTAGAAAGATTAAAAGCTATTGGTGAATTTCATCCGTCCATGGCCTAATTACTAGGCAGAATATACAAGCAATCTAGTCTGCTGACCCAGGAAATTCATGGAATTTTGCGATCAGTACCTAAAAAGAAATTACTGGGTCACCTAAATTTTAATAAAGTCGTATTGATAGTGTTTAGTCACGACACAGCCAATCGATTTGCATTTACATGATCAAATTGGTGTTACGTATAGAGTTTCTATTCTTAATTGATAGTATTCTGTGGTATTGAACGTAGGTGTGTCATCAATTTAACTTTGGTTATAACTGAGGGCACAATATTTCAACTAAAAAAACTAGATTATCCCCTCTTTCCTAATTTGTTTTTGTAAAAAGATAGTATGTATCATGTAGTAAGGAAGAACCAACAACGCAATGTAGTTAGTTAGCTGAAACAGTTCCGTGGTCCGAAATTAGTAACAAAGTGCTGTCAGTTATTAAACATGATACCTTGAACTACTTGGAGATATGGACGTCAATTCTTACAAATATATTTTGTATTAAAAATGAATCCCTTATAGGTGTATAAATATATAGGTATATAGGTATTTTCCCTCGTGTCCTATGTCCTGTCCGTCTAATCCTCGCTTACTCCTTATAGCTTGTCAATAAATGCTCGAGGGGGAACATTGTTTTGTCATGGTCTTACATTTAACCAGTTATTATTCTCGAAACATATGTATATAAAGCCACCTTGGTCTACTCCAGATACCCTGTCAAAAGCAGTGTTGTGGTACAGGGCTCACAAACGTGGCGATATTCCAAGAAGCTTATATATTATTGGTATATAAGCTTTTTAATATATAAGCTTCTTGCGATATACGTAATGTAATGTAATATAATAAATTCTTTATTGCACAGAATTTAAGGAGTAGTACATTGAATTATCGCTTCTTCCAGGGAACCTTGGCGTAGAGTAAAACTAGTACATTAAAATTTTGTAGTTTCAACTGGGAATAACAAAAGTAGGTAATAAAATGAATACTCATATAAATATGTAATAGTTAATTGTGTATTAGGGGGGCAAATAGTTTTTTTTTTTTTATAATATATTTGGACATTACACACAGCGCTGTCTGGCCCCAAAGTAAGCAAAGCTTGTGTTATGGATACCAAACAACGGATACAAATACATATATTAATTTTTTTTTGTTAATACATACATATCATACATAATTACACCCAGACTCAAGTCAAACACAAATGTTTATTACATAAATGTTTGTCCTGTGCGGGAATCGAACCCACATCCTCTGCACAGCAGTCGACCACACTACCAACTAGGCTGCGAGGGAGTCTTAGGAATTAAGAAGCCTAAGGCCGGAGGGCTCAGGCTTTAATGACTAATTTGTAATTTCCGTACCGCCAGTGTACCACACAATATTTTTCATCACATTTGCGAGTAAATAAACAAAAATATAAGGTAAATAAACTCACCAAAACACAATTGAAATGGCGGAAATAGAAGTAAAGAAAACAACGCCACCGCCTGATGGCGGTAGATATCTATAGAATTTATGAATATTTTGCTGAAGTTAAAACTTGTGATTGTTCGCTTGTAGTGTGAGCGTAGTTCATATTTTGGAACGACACCTTTAAAACATACTCGATAGAATAGGCGTGCGCGCTTTACCTTGGCAAAGGAGTAATTACAGTCTTAGCACCCGCTTTGCCTGCACGTAGTGACACTTTTCACGAGTAAGTATGATGAAATAGTAGATTGTGTCATTAGGGACCAAAATAATGTACTAAGGGTAAGAGTAATTTTTTAAATCTAGAGCGAAGTCAATGATTCTTGAGTAAAATTCTAAGCGTAGCGAAGGATTTTAGAGTAGAAGCATAAGCGTAGCGATGGATTCAAAGTACGTCGCTCGAGGTTGAATAATTTTGGTATCGTGCGGCACACTTTGCTATTCATTACCCTTTGCTAATATTTATATTCACATAATAAAATTACAAATTTATATTTCTTTCGATTTGTTTGGTAGTAAAGTGTTTATGACAGTTTCTGCGTTTAATTTTAAAGTTTCTGCTGCTTATATTACACTTTTACTACGATAACACATTATTGATTCAATTGGTGTATATCAAATTAAAATTTTCTGTAATATTTTGATAAAAATTAATAAAAAAACTTATAAGAAGTTCCTGTTATTTAATTTGTTTAACCAATGCTGCGTCGGCAGGCTCGGTTTGTTTTATTACCAGCCAGGACTTTATCAAAGCGAATTGCGTTCAAACTTTTTAATTAAATAGTGTTTCAAATTCAAAAGTCATTTCGTCACTGTTATTAATGACCTATTGTGATCGCACTTATCTAGGACCCTTTGCCCCTTTTTAAATATATGAAATGAAAAAATAAATATGTACTTAGTTAAATTATCTGCTTGTGTTTTTTACACAGTTCGACAACTTGTCGTTGGTTTACAAAAACAGTAACTATCAAGTTAATATAAACGTGCAATAGATTCAATAAAACATTTCAAACACAACAGGGTTTGTTCAGGCTGAGATAAATTTGACCCTGCGGGCGTGACGGAATGCAGGACTTGGCGAGCAGAGGTTAAGCGGGGTTATTTGATGGTATTTAAACGATTTAAACTTAAAACTGTGCATTACATTGCCTGTGAATGAAAATTACAAGACGGAAAAAATCCCACTAAAACAAATGGACAAGGTTGCTACAAAATAAATGTCGTGTCGGATTGTTACCACAGAGTACATATCTCAAATACTTCATCTTCATCAAACACTTCTTCATAAAGAAAGCGAAAATCTTTAACAAAAAGTAAACAAGACATATGTAATGACCAGCAATTAAATACCACAGACACGCATCAAGACAGTGATAGCAAGCTTAGCAGAAACGTACTAATAATAATGGGGGATCAAAAATAACCGGAAATAAATGAACAGACAATTAACCTCATTACCTAAATTAAAGCAAGTTAAAAATAAAACACAGCTAATACACATACTTGGTGGACAAATTTGTAATACTGCTTTATTGAGCAAGAATTGTTATGTCATTGCTATAAGAGTTTTCAATAGAGAACCTGACACCTTTAAAGAAATGTCATTTAAAAAGAAATGAGCTCATGGCTCATTTAAACGATGTTAATACCACAATAATCAGTTTGTAAAGCGTCATTAATAACTTCATAATATACGTTTTAAATTTTCTTATAATTATATTTTTGATATTCACTATGTACTTTCAATTCAATTTATTATTACTAAAGGTAAGCTTGACATTGATATTTTGAGTAAGATTCATTTTTTAATATATTCTGAATTTATATGTTTAATTTAGTTTAAAAATTTGCTGAATGTGCTAAGCAGATTATGAGATACTATACTTTGCCAGCGGCTCCGTCCTCCCTAAATTCGGTTATCGGCGTGGAACTCCTTAATTAACTCCAATTAATTAATTAATTATACTAATGAATTGTTATAGCATGCTATAGGTGCAGCAATAGTTCGTTTAACTCTGTTATAGTTATTCCCGCAGGAACTTTTGAATTTTTAGGGATAAAAAGTAGCCTGTATGCTATTCCAGGACCTCACCTATATGTATGCCAAGTTTTATCCCGATCCATCCAGTGTTTGAAGCGTGATTGAGTAACAATCATCCATCCAGACATACAAACTTTCACAGCTATAATATTAGTAGGATTATATTATTTAACACCTACTATAATGTACCACCATATCTTTAAACTCTTAAGCAAAGACGATTGATTTGATTTTGATTTGATGAAAAAGGATTTTTAGAACAAACATCAAAAAATGTTCTTCGATTTTTTTAAAGTAATTTTGTAATTTTTTATCAATATAAATTTCCAAGTTGTCATATGTTTTGAAGGCTTTAATGACTCGAGTAAGTAATTTCTATACCGCCTGTGTTACACACAGTATTTTTCAGTGGGTAAATAAATACCAGGCAGCAATTATATAGCGTTGTATCTTTCCTTATCTGCATAGGCAAACTCCCCTAAGCCGCATCTGATTAAAAGGTGATACACGATCAGACAACAAAGTGATTCTTGGCTGCCGTTTTTCCGTTTAAGATATCTTATGATCCTTAGATCCCTAATAAGTATTAAACACATATTTAAAACTATCATTGATCCTGGTTATGAATATACCTACCGCAGATTTGTATAGACAGACGTACATAAGGGCGCATAGTAGCGTCCACCCTACACCGAGATTTATTTCTGTTTATGTAAGCATGACTCATACCAGCGTACAGCTGCTCAAATAATTTCAATTTATTTATAGATTACCACTTAGAGAATATATACTACTACTCTATACTCTATACTACTCTCCGTTACATGTACCTACATATTGTTGATGCAAATATTTTATTAAAAAAAAAGTGTAATGACAAGAAGATCCAAAATAAAAGTATAGAACAAATGGGTGCGCCAGGAAGTGAAGGAAATCTTCTCTTCATCATAAAACACAGAAAGACAATTTTGACGATGGTGTTCCCAAAGTGTCACCTATCCATTTATTATCATTGAAAAAAAAGTTTATGGTTTTGAAATGATGTTTATAAGTAAATAAATGATTGTTTATGTCTGTCTTACATTCATAGCATGTCGGTCGGCTTCAGAGTTCGAAGCTATAATTATCATCTCTAAACTGTCTTAGTCAATTATCAAGGTAAAGAACTATATTTACTGAATACTGAATATACTTCATTGCACATAAAAATAACAAAACAAGAAAAGTAAGTAGACAAATAAGACAAATAATATTTAATAACTATAGTAGGGAAGCCCACGACACTAAACCTAGTAGGTACCCAGCGGACGTTGTTTGTTTCTTTTTTTAAAACAACTGTCGCACGCTCGCTTATTGCGTGAGTCCGACAGTAGTATAATATTGGGCACTCTAGACCACCTCCGTGTCATCAGGCTCACTCCGTTCGCCTGCACTCCGGTGGCTTAGCGTGCCCAATATTATGTTTTTGAGATCAGTCATCGTTCGCCTTTTGAAACACGTTGTCCTTAACACGATTACAGAGAGCCCGTGGTAAGATCACTCTGTGAACCGTGTATATCCTAAACCTTTCAGTTGGAAGACCCGTGGTAAGTTCTTCCTGGGGTGCCCGTGGTAAGATCAACCCCACCGAAAGGAATTCCTAACACGTTCAACTTGGAGCCCATGGTAAGATCACCTTATTGAACGCGATACCTAAAACACGATTACAGAGAGCCCGTGGTAAGATCACTCTGTGAACCGTGTATATCCTAAACCTTTCAGTTGGAAGACCCGTGGTAAGTTCTTCCTGGGGTGCCCGTGGTAAGATCAACCCCACCGAAAGGAATTCCTAACGCGTTCAACTTGGAGCCCATGGTAAGATCACCTTATTGAACGCGATACCTAAAACACGATTACAGAGAGCCCGTGGTAAGATCACTCTGTGAACCGTGTATATCCTTAACCTTTCAGTTGGAAGACCCGTGGTAAGTTCTTCCTGGGGTGCCCGTGGTAAGATCAACCCCACCGAAAGGAATTCCTAACACGTTCCACTTGGAGCCTATGGTAAGATCACCTTATTGAACGCGACACCTAAAACACGATTACAGAGAGCCCGTGGTAAGATCACTCTGTGAACCGTGTATATCCTAAACCTTTCAGTTGGAAGACCCGTGGTAAGTTCTTCCTGGGGTGCCCGTGGTAAGATCAACCCCACCGAAAGGAATTCCTAACACGTTCGACTTGGAGCCCATGGTAAGATCACCTTATTGAACGCGATACCTAAAACACGATTACAGAGAGCCCGTGGTAAGATCACTCTGTGAATCGTGTATATCCTAAACCTTTCAGTTGGAAGACCCGTGGTAAGTTCTTCCTGGGGTGCCCGTGGTAAGATCAACCCCACCGAAAGGAATTCCTAACACGTTCAACTTGGAGCCCATGGTAAGATCACCTTATTGAACGCGACACCTAAAACACGATTACAGAGAGCCCGTGGTAAGATCACTCTGTGAACCGTGTATGTCCTAAACCTTTCAGTTGGAAGACCCGTGGTAAGTTCTTCCTGGGGTGCCCGTGGTAAGATCAACCCCACCGAAAGGAATTCCTAACACGTTCAACTTGGAGCCCATGGTAAGATCACCTTATTGAACGCGATACCTAAAACACGATTACAGAGAGCCCGTGGTAAGATCACTCTGTGAACCGTGTATATCCTAAACCTTTCAGTTGGAAGACCCGTGGTAAGTTCTTCCTGGGGTGCCCGTGGTAAGATCAACCCCACCGAAAGGAATTCCTAACACGTTCAACTTGGAGCCCATGGTAAGATCACCTTATTGAACGTGATACCTAAACACGATTACAGAGAGCCCGTGGTAAGATCACTCTGTAAACCGTGTATATTCTAAACCTTTCAGTTGGAAGACCCGTGGTAAGTTCTTCCTGGGGTGCCCGTGGTAAGATCAACCCCACCGAAAGGAATTCCTAACACGTTCAACTTGGAGCCCATGGTAAGATCACCTTATTGAACGCGACACCTAAAACACGATTACAGAGAGCCCGTGGTAAGATCACTCTGTGAACCGTGTATATCCTAAACCTTTCAGTTGGAAGACCCGTGGTAAGTTCTTCCTGGGGAGCCCGTGGTAAGATCAACCCCGCTGAAAGGAATTCCTAACACAATCGCAATTGGTTGACAGACCCATGGTAAGATTCCGCCCGGGGAGCCCGTGGTAAGATCACCCCACGCCAACCGCGATTGTTTAATGTTCCAAATTAGTGAACAGATCGAACGATCGAATTCATAATAAATAAAAGAAAAAAATTAAAAAAAAAAAAAAAATCACCTTTACCTTTTGAAAAACCAAATACCTTTTACCATTTACCTTTTACCATTTTACCATAGAAGAATTACCTGCAGGTGTATAAAAAATAAAACAATGTTGAAAATAAAACAATGTGGAAATATCTACAGCTCAATCAAAGTTCATTACTGCTTTGAGTGAACTATAGAGTTTTGGTAGGATAGGTTTTTTTTAATTTGAACAGGTTACAAAAGTAAATACTTTTCTTTATAGTGTAGTGAAGTCTGGTCTGGTAAGAAGCATAGTACCTGCGAACAATAAAATATATTAGCACTGACAAGGTTCTTTTACAGTTATTAAAAATATTGAAAACCAGCGAGTTACCTGAATGTCCCATGTAGGTACTTGGGTCTTAAATACTTGAAAGCTGACAGTTCTTAAAGTCGCAGCACTGTCTTCTCTGTAAACAATTTAAAAAAATATAATTATTATAGTTTTACGGTGTTTTTCTATACAAATTTTATACCTTGAACACAGGTACCTACAGTTTTGACTAATAAAAAGGAAACTAGCAGTAAGATAACAGGGATTTTTATTTTTAAGATGAAATAATAAATTAGATTAAGGCATTGAATCCGTAATAAGGAAGATCTAGTGCAGATCTAAAAAAAATATAAAAAAAAATAAACTGTTGCATTAATTAAATATAAATAAAATCATGATAATTGCAACAGTGTTATAATACTGAGAGCTGAGCTGAGCAAAAACCATTGTGAAAACGTTAATTACATGTCTAATAATTTTATCAGCATATTTTTTATTTTATCCTAATATAATCAGAATATTTCCAATGAGCAATAAAATGTTACATTAAAAAAATCTCTATTTACTTGACAAAATGAACAACTAAAAATTATATATTATTTATTTTTAATTTTACAATAAATAAATAAGTAACACACTTTACTTACAGTATATAAATAAGTAAGTACTGCTTGATCACTTTTCTTGATTTTGGTAATTGCACTTTCACTAATTAAAGTTTTGAGACGTGTTCACAGCGCTACAAGTTTCTATGAGAAATGAGTTATAATAATTATTATAGAAATAATTCTCACGGTTTGCTTATACTCCGACCAATGAATCTTGAACACTTCGGAATTTAGAGCAATTCAATCGTGTTTAGTATACGTTTTAACACCAGTATCTTATTGTTTTGTAGTATAATATCTAGGTTATATTAATATATTCTCACATACTTACAAATATGAGTGATTAATTTAACTGAAAAAAAAACAATTTGTTTTCACATTCATTGAGAAAATAAGTTTTATTATTTTTAAGCAAATTTTATATTATGCAAAATTTTAGATGATTTGTTCATAATAGCGAATTTAGGTTATTTGTCCCTACCACAGAAGCAAAGCCTTCGTTAGATAAAGGAGGCTTAGGCTATTGGCCACCGCACCGGCCGGCCGCAAATTGGTGGATTAATTTAAGTACATAAATATATTATAAATACATTTTAGTTAATATAGTTCTATGTGGGTTCGTAACCGATTTGTCTTTTTTATAATTTGGTATTTCATTAATGTAATATTTTAAAGTATCATGTATAGTTCAGCGACAAATACATAAACAAAGAGCCTTGCAAGCATAAAATAGTATCACGAACATAATATGAGAAGTTCATCTATTGCGAAATGTTACAGTCAAGTTAAAAAACATACGATAGTAAATATATCCGTATTGCTTATTTTTATATAAAGTTTTTGTAATCTTTGTTGTATAGCGAGTCATATAAGAAAAGTACTACTTAGTGTTTTTTTCCCTCTTTTTATGAAAAAAATCATACAACGTCTCAAAATTAAATTATTGAAGTTATAAGTACAATAACTAACGAATCCAGTTTTCGAAAACATAAGTTTAAATCTAAGTTTTTGTTTATGATTTTTAAGTGTGGTATTTTGCCGAAATATGTGTTGAGAGGGGTGCAATTCGCGAAGCATTAATTTTATTTGACAATTAGTATTTTATAATATATGAAGGAGTTAATAAAGGATAATTTTAATAAGAAATGTAACTTAGATTTTTAACCATTTGGTCAAATGTCTACAGTGCGACATTTTCAACATTTTACCGCGACCTAATATCAATTTACTACACATCCTTTGACGCAAGGCGACAAAGAATACCTAAGCGTGATAATTGCAAAGTATGCAATATTATTGATTTAGGGTTCGATTGGGTTCAATTTAAAAAAATCAAACGGTACATTTTATCTAGTCATGAGCTGTTTGAGTAAAATTGAAAACTTCGTTATAGACGTTATTAACTTTAGACATATTTCAATTTTAAACAACTGAATAGTATAGAGAAGGTATAAAGTTATGTGTTAAGATGATTTTTAATGTTTGTCTATGTGTAATTACATCTGCAGGAATTATTTGTAATTATTACCTAGTACATGTCAAATTATTTCAAACCTCTAATGATAAAAAATAGGAGTTTTAAAAGGTAGATATCGTAGTAATAAAAATTAGGTGTTGTTATGACTCGCTCTTGACCGGTTTTTCTATTTTTGCTGACGAATCTATATTCAATAGCTTATAAGCTCACACAGGCTACAAGTAATTACATATTTTTTTGAAAATTTGTGCATTAAATACAGTTGCTTCCGGTGTTAAATCCAGTTATTCTGATATTGAAAAATGTAAGTAAGTACCTACTTATAACAAAAAATTTTTTTTGTTTTTAAATGTTTTTTTCTTATAGTTGATTTTATTATTTCTATTTATTTCACAGGTCTGACTCAGAGTTCGAATCCAGCCAAGAAATCCTTGCGGTGGCGCCTACACCTCCGGTGTCTTCTAGAAAACTCTGCACATCCTCAATCGGTGCAAAAGCAGTGAAACCCAAAAACATCGCCTCATCCCGTAAGCGCCTTACATCGGATACGCTAAACGAAAAGACAAGGTACTTATATAGTTGTGTTTCTATTTTAAAAATCTTTTGCTAAACTTAATGTAAAATTTGAAATAGGTATACATATACTTTACCTTTTCTGTGGTGTTTGCTTTGTAGTAGCACGAGCGATGATGTGACGTATGTGATGATTCATCATATCATAACGCGTGCAGGCAAATACATGTTTGATGATCGTATATAATTTGTATAATAGATTGTTATCAAAATAGATTATTTTTTTAAAATGTTTTTATTATTTGTTATATTAAATTGTTTTTATGATAGTACCTATTCATTACCGATTGATAGAATGTGACCCTTATTACGCAACCATAAATAATGCTATTTTATTTTATTTCTTTTTGCACCACCAAGGTGGCAAACAAGCTTACGGTCCACCTAATCTTAAGTAGTTACTTCATGTCAATAAGAAGATAACTTTATTTGTTGTTTTGTTCCCAGTTCAAAAAAGAAGAACCGAAAAGACCTCTTCACAATTTTAAATTTTGAGGAAAAAGCATCGAGCAGCAAGAAGAGTGTTCACAGTACAACATCCTCTTTTACATCGCGCGTTTCAACAGGTCAGACTCGTCGCGTTGGGAACTTTCAAGGAGACTTCTTCATTGATTTGAAGATTTACAACACGGGTGACGTTCAGGACGCTCCACCAGAGGAACGGTACAAGAAAGCCCTCGCAGCGGTAAAGCTACAGTGTGAGAGCTCTTCCAATGAATGGGGGGCTATACAGGAATTTCTCGCTATAGCCTTCAACTTGTTTAAGGATAGTGAGCCTACGCATTTTAATAATAAGTTAAAATTTACCTAAAAAATATATTAACAATGGATTTATCTACATTATTTTATTTTTGAACTCACGCATTATACATTAAATATTCATGAGGTTAATATAAGTATTTCATAACAACTTTCTGATATTTTGGTTTTCGTTAATTCATTAAAAAATGCCTTTCTGTTCTGTTTGTAGCGTATCTGTCAATAATAAGTCATGGACTGGTCACGTAAGGAGCAATACTCATAAAAAAAATGATAAAACTCAACGCCATAGCGATGGGGTTGAAATTATTAGCTCGGCGTTTCGTCGACGCATTATTTCCTATAGACTAGTGGCTTTTGAACCTATTCCAAATAATTTATCTATGTTTTTAAACTCTCTTCGTAGTAAAATAATGTTACTTTTGAGTGAAAACTTACAAAAACATACCTGTCTAAAGGTAAATTTGGAGTTATTTTCAATTTTTGTTTTGTTTAAAAATAACAAGCAAGAAATTAAGTCCTTCAGTACAAAAAACATACCAATTTATTATAATTACGATTTTAATAAGTTTTTTTCAAAAGTTGTTAATACTTTAACAAAGAAAGTTGAAGAGTTTGAGCAACGTGAAAGCGGTTGGGCCTTCCTAAGTGCTTCACATTTGGAGGTAAATGTAAACCGTTACCAAACGTTGCGGGGTGGGGAGGGGTCCACATTTATACAACTGCCGAGAGTCATAAAGAATAAAAAGGCTTGTCTTAACATTCAGAATAACGATGAGTTTTGTTTTTTATGGAGTGTTATGGCAAACCTTTACCCAGCAAAATATCATTCTGAAAGAGTAACATCTTATCCTCATTTTCGTGATGTTTTGAACATAGATGGCATGTCTTTTCCCGTTACGTTTACAGATATCCACATTTTTGAAAAAAATAATCCACAGCTTAAATTCATAATTTTTGGTTTGCAAAACAATAAGACCATAACGGGACCATTGTATAAGTCTGAAAATATAAGTAATAAAAAAATCATACATTTGTTGTTTTTTGAAAATAATGGTAAATCGCATTACTGTCTCATTAAGGATTTGTCACGGCTTGTTCGTAAACAAATAACAAACCATCACGGGAAACTGTATTTTTGCGACACGTGTTTAGTATTTTTTAAAACACAAATCGAAGTTGATAATCACGTTTGTGGTGGAATAGTGACTTTATTACCGGAAAAGGGTTCAGTAATCAAATTCAAAAATTATGACCGTAAACAAAATGTCCCCGTCGTAATTTACGCGGACATGGAAACTTTATTGAAGCCGTGCTATAAAGAACCATCAGGCACTTCGAATACAGAAACGTTACAACATCATATTCCAGCAGCGTTTGCTTATCAAATTGTTTGTACAGCGGACCCGAACCATAATCGATATGTGTCTTACCGCGGCGTTGACTGTATTGAAACATTTATCGATTATCTTTATAGAGACGCGCGTAAAATACACCAAATTCTATCTCAAAATGTTCCTATTATTTTTAATGAAAATGATGCAAAAGATTTTAAAAATGCTACCCTTTGCCATATTTGCCGGAATTTTTTATTTGGTGACAAAGTGAAAGATCATTGTCATATATCAGGCCGTTATCGTGGTGCAGCTCATAACTATTGTAATTTACAATACAAAATTCCCAAATTTGTACCGATATTTTTCCACAATCTGGCAGGCTATGACAGCCATCTGTTTATCAAAAATCTAGGAGAAGCTCCAGGAGCGATAAAAATCATTCCTAAAACTAAAGAGAACTATATCTCATTTACTAAATTCATTCCAGTTTCCGATGAAGAATTCATTCAGCTACGATTTGTAGATTCTTATAAATTTTTAGGCACCAGTTTAGAAAAGTTGGCTAAAACTTTAAAAAAAGAACATTTTATACATCTTCGTAGATGTTTTTTAAATCCAACTCAATTCGATTTAGTTACACGTAAAGGAGTTTATCCTTACGAATATATGGATAAATGGGATCGTTACAATGAACAGAAACTTCCTAAAAAAGAATGTTTTTACAGTTCTCTTACTAATGAAACTATTTCGGATGAGGATTACGAACACGCGCAAACAGTTTGGCGCGCATTTGATATTTTAAATCTCGGTCAGTACACTGATTTATATTTGCAAATTGATGTGCTTTTGCTGACGGATATTTTCGAAAATTTTAGGCAAACATGCAAACGTCACTATCTTCTCGATCCAGCATATTACTTAACAGCAAGTAGCTTATCATGGGATAGCATGCTTTTTAAAACAGGTGTCGAGCTTGAACTCATTGGAGATTTAGAAATAATTAGAATGATTCAAGCCGGTATAAGGGGCGGTGTTTGTATGTGTTCGCACAGATATGCAGAAGCTAACAATAAACACGTTTTACACTATGATCCTTTGTTAACTGACTCATATATAGTCTACATAGATTGTAATAATCTTTATGGATACAGCATGTGCCAAGCTTTGCCTTTTTCAAACTTTCGTTTTTTGAGTCAATCTGAAATAGTTAATTTTAATGTTAACAATGTATCAAATGATGCTGATTACGGGTTTATACTCGAAGTCGATTTGATTTATCCTAAAGAATTGCATGGAAAACATAACGAGTTACCGTTTTGTCCAGAAAAAAGTATTCCTCCCGGAGGGAAAACTTCTAAACTTATTCCGAATTTATTCGACAAATATTTTTACGTAATTCACTATGTGAATTTAAAAACTTGTATAAAACACGGTTTAATCCTTGAAAAAGTGCATCGCGTTATTACGTTTAGGCAGAGCTCTTACCTAAAACAATACATCGATCTAAATACAAGTTTAAGACAAAACGCAAAATCGGAATTTGAACAAGACTTTTTTAAATTGTTAAACAATAGTATCTTTGGTAAAACATTAGAAAACAACGAACGAAGGGTTAAGGTACAGTTAGTGAATCAATGGTCTGACACCCAAAATAAAACTAAAAAGAAAAATAGCGCAGACAAATTAATAGCAAGTCCGAGTTTTCATAGTGTTTCAGTCTTTACTGAAAATTTGGTTGCTATACAAACCAAGCCTGAACAGATAATTTTAGATAAGCCTCTATACATAGGGTTTACAGTGCTCGAGCTATCTAAAGCTCACATGTACGATTTTCATTACTCTATTGTTCAACCATTTTATGGTAAACGCGTACGCATGTGCTATACTGATACAGACAGTTTCATATATCACATAAAAACACATGACTTTTATAAAGACCTAAAAAAACATTTTATACAGTACTTCGATACTAGCAATTATGGTTTACAAAATGACTATGACTTGCCACTAATAAATAAAAAAGTTCCAGGTCTTTTTAAAGACGAAATGGGAGGGGATATTATTACAAAGTTTGTAGGCCTACGTTCTAAATTGTACTGCGTTAAAACTGCAAACAGTATTATTAAAAAAGCTAAAGGTGTAAAGACATGTGTTGTACGAAATTTAAGTTTTTCAAATTATAGAAAAACATTGTTTAAAGGCGGTGTCATAAAAAAAAAAAATATTTTATTCAAATCTATAAAACACGAAGTGTTCACGCGTAGCGTTAAAAAGATTGCCTTGTCAAGCAACGACGATAAGCGATTGGTGTCAGGAGATAAAGTGTCTACGACAGCATGGGGTCACGTGTCTATTTTAGGGGTATAAGTTACTTGTCAACCATATGTGTCTTAAAACATACATACGAATATAACGGTCTACAGTTAATAATTGCACTATGGGGCGACATCGATTTCAAACCAAAAGTCAAGATATTGCAAAGTGATTGTGAAATAGTAACATTAACCTCAAGTGATTTTGGTTATATTAAAAATATTCTAAATTTAAATACTTGTGATATGCATGAATTATATGTCTTTTTATACTGTGTAAAACTGTGTGATTACGAAATTGTTACAAAAGTACTAGGTATCTTAAAAAAATTTTACCGTTGTATGTGTATATATTTCGATTATCTTTTAAGTTTAGATGAATATGTGTCTGAATGCATTACACGTTTTAAAAAAATTATTAAACAAGACACACTTTCTTCCGTTGAAAACATTTACTATAGACTATTGTGTAATTGTAATACCGAGTCTTTGGTTGAAAATGAAATAGTGACTATTGGGTTTGATTATTTTTTACCTTTTGTAATTTTCAACTTATAAATATTTTAAAAAATTGTTTAATAATTGTATAGTGCATGATTATTGAAAATAAATTTATGTATGTAGAATTTGTATTTTTTATTTATTTTCTACCACTATACTTGGAAGATACCATTATACCTGCTATTAGTCTATCTAGAGCAACAATTAACCAGTCCAGACATGATTTTTAATGACGCATGCGTATTACGTTGCATTGTTGCATAGCGTGCGAGCGCGGGGAGCGGGGCGCGTTGTCTAGTATATGGTGCATGGCATATGCCTAGCTCTTAGCTCATTACGTTCTTCGCGTTAAGTGCGGTCACATCTATATCAGTATACACGAAATCATGTCTGAAGTTCGATCAATGCAAGCTAGTATGGTGGCAGTTATGGACTCAAAAATACCAAAGTATTTAGTAAAAGTTGAAATTTTTGATGCAGTTGATAAAGCAAATGATGTGCATTTACGATCACGTATTAAAACTCAATATATAGTTTATGATGAAAAGGATAATATTCTATACAAGGCATCCCAATTAATATACCAAATAACGTCTGAGCTAGGAGAGCGCAACGAATATCTGTGCAACGTAAATCTTTTCAGGTATGTAGATATGTTTTTATATAATAGCTAATTTTTACTTCTCCTTACTTTTAAGTCTTTGAAATGGTATTATTTCCTTTTACAGAAGCAATACACTAATCATTTTTTGTTTTGTTACAGATAATAACGCTTTGTTTCATGTCAAGACAAGATACGGATGTCAAAATAGCCTGCGCTGCGACAATATCTTAGTAGATAAATATGAAATCTATTTAGAAATATAAAATGTACAAATTGAAAATAAAAAAGTATATTTAAAAAAAGTGTATTATTTAAAGTCTCACTCACATTTCATTATTAGCATTTTACTCTGTAGATGTCCACCCCATAGTTAAAATTATCCTTTCACATTACCTTTCTTGTATCCGTTTCATAAATATAATAAAATTATAAGTGATGGATTGGTTAAGGTTCAAAAATAATACAAAAAAATATTAAACTATTTATTTATTTAGTAAACAAGTAAAAAATTTACACATTTTCAAAGTACCATTTCTTAATACATAAAACATTTTTTAAAGCGCATTCTTTTTTATGATTTTTACAACTTGTTACAGAACCTACACTACTATATTTATCGTACAGATTACCAAAGCTAGGACAACCTATCTCCTCAATATTTGAAGACTGACACTTTTCACAGAGTAAATTAATCCATTTTTTCTTTTCGTCTCCTTTCGTTATGACTTCCTTATTTTTCAAAAATGATTTCATTAGTCTTAAGAATTTATAATAATCTATGTAACCTTCGCTCCAATAGATACCTCTGTTTCGTTCAATCCATGATACTGTTTTCTTTTCTTCATCAGTTAATTTCGTGTACGGGTAAGGAGGCTTAATCAAAAATACCCGAGTGTTGTTATATTTGTCAGAAATTGCAAATTCTTTTATGATAAAATCATTTTTGTAATTTTTAAATCCTTGAACATCGACAAAATAAGAATTCATGATATTTTACGAACGATGTTACTTAAAGGTTTATATTCAACTATACAATCGTTTAGTATTAAACAGTAAGCAGATGTCTGATCAGGAATTTCTACATCACTTTCTAACTCTAATCGAATGTTTACTACAGGCCCACTCTTTAGTGATTCTGGCTGACGAGCACAATCAATGACAAATAGCGGCGCTTTTTCTTTAAATTCTTTCGTGCTTAGCAACGGTTCAGCTCTACGACCATAATAAGACTGTTGAAACTTAACGTATTGTTCATATATTAAAACAAATCTATCTTCAGAAAAGTTTGCATTTAGACATTCATAAGGAAAATATGTTGAATTCAGAAAAACTTTAACATCACGTAAATTACAATGATCAAAGTGCGACATATCTTTCAAAGCATCATTTTTTCTACCAGTTTGCAAGCCTACAATAACATATCTAGGTTTTTCTATTTGAGATGAAGTTTTGATGGTCCAGGTATGCTTGGTGGTTTTAGCTAACGTATTTTCATATAGGTCCCAATTTCTAAACGTTAATTGAATGGTGCGATCCTTTTCTAATAGTTTAAGAAAATTTATTCGTTCTCGGTCGGAGACCTTAATATGCGGAACACGCCAGATTATTTTATGTATTTCAATATCGTCTATAACTTCTCCAGTATTTAATTTGACCGCGTTTAGATTTGTGTTACTGCGCAACATGACAAGTTCATGTTTACAATTAATTACAACTTTCTTGTAATCCTCAGCAAAACCTAAAATATTGCTCAACGGTATAGATGCTGAAAATCTTCCACCATGCATATTTTTTGTACCATCAATGTCCCAACCCCAAGCTTTTGAAATTTTTGATTCAGTTTCATTCATTGATAATAAACTTTTCATTGTTGTGGTAACGCCAGCATTTTTCACTTTATCAATTTCGACTCCATTTAATTCATATCGAATATCTTGAAATAAATATAGAAGGGGATTGTTTGTAAATTGAACACTAGATACTTTTTCTTTTGTATCTCTTTTTATTACATTTACTATTCCTTCTAAGTACAAGGTACTTGCGGAGGGCAATATGTATACATCTTGCTGATTAATCGGAATTCTAATTTCATCGTTTTTGTTAAAACTTGTGACATAAGGTTTATACGAATGAGTTTCGATAGCCTCGATAGAATTATCGTGAACAGGAGGATTGATAATGTTTAAAATACTCATTTTAATAGGCCAACTAATTTTAAAAAGTTTATGTTTTCAACGCTTAATTTTTTTTTCTTGGTATGTGTTGTTTTACGAACACCACTATTATTACTACGCGTTTTAACTGGACGTTGTTCGTTTTTATAGTAATCAATCATTTCTTCTTGATATGTAAATACAACTGAATTTCTTCACCTCTTAAATTTATCAAGTTATTCTTTATATCCAATATTCTTATGTCTATATTGTTAATGGTATTCCTATTTACAGGAAAATAAATAATGTTTTTTGGTATTTCTATTATTCTATAACCTGGAGGAACATTCGGAGAAAACTCGTGGATGATGTGACTGGAAACTCCGTTTATGTATGAACCACTGACTATGTCACATTCGACTCTGATCACAGTTGTTGATAAAATGTTAACTGGAAAGCGGGACTCGTGCAATTTATTAGCTTTTAACAATACTTCACCAAAACCTAACAGGTTACCAAGTGATGACCGTTTTTCAAAATGAATATCTTTAGTACAAAATATTGTTGTCTTTAAAGTGTTATTGTTACAATATAATTTTAAGTCACATTTTTTTATTTTCGATTTTAAATAGTCACAAATATCTTGAAGTTCGTATGCACCTTCAGGGATTTCTATTAGTTCATTAGTCCCATAATGAAATTTATTATTTCTGCCATCAATATTCGGTAAGGAATTAAATGTAGATAAATGTAGCAAGGCACACTCATATTCACCATCAAGTTGTAATGTAGGAAAATAGTTCGTCGTCAGAACAGAGGTGTTACCTGTTATAGACAGCGTGAAGGACATATTGCTATTGGTAACAGCAGAACTAATCAGTCCGAATTTATACTACCGTTTTTACCTTTATCGTACATTGTTTCCAGAAATTGTGCAAAAACTTTAAACATAGATGTCCGCAATTATATGAATTAAATTTTTGGAACTTTGTGTAATTGTAAGTTATATTGTTTGTGTCTAAATATTTTACTAATTCAATCGGTGGTTTTAAATCTCCAAAACTGTCAAAATACTGACAATATTTATCAATCTTTGCATAGGCTACCCAATGAGTTCCTTGATTCTTGTAACTATCCAAATTAACTATGCCACATTCAACTTTTTTCACCTTTCCAGGTAATCTGTCTTTCATATATACTCCTCTAAACTCTGGTATTTTTGTTTTTTTGGCATGTTCTAAGATGTCATAATTTGTAAGTGCTCTCTCAGGCAGCCTGGTTCTCAGTTTTTTGATGAATTTAAAAATATGCCATTGCCTTTTTTATATGGTTTAATATACAATCCTTTACCTAATGCTACAGATTCCATAATTTTATTATGTCGTTCAGACTCCTTAAAATTTTGTTGAGCCATTTTATAATCATTTATTGATTTAGCTATACCTGCCGCACCTCCAGCTAAACTACCTAAGGCTGACAGCCCCGCAAATATTGGGATCAAAGGTAGAATGCCTCCTGATTTCGGAAGTGGTATAATACGTGGTAAGTGCACACGGCATTTTTTAGGAAATAATTTCTTGGCTGCTAAATATGCATATTTAATAGCAGTATTACTATCTTTATGTTTAAATTTCTTAATTTTTGATCGTATTTTGGATATAATTTTTTTGAACTTCTTGACTCCTGCACCTGTTTTAATTTTGGCTTTCATAACTTTGCTAACAAGCCATGATGCAAGTTTTTCACCTTTTCCAGAGTCTTTTGATTTGAGACGTTTTCTTGCCATATTTAGTAATTGATTATCTGCTTTGTGCCGGTTCGACAGATCTGAGAAATTAGAGTATGCAATATCGTGATGCATACAAGCTTCATCTAATTTGTTTACCCCCTTATCACCCTTTAATAACCGTTCTCTTAGTCGTGTTCCCGGACCGCAATAGTTATATCCTGGTAAATGTAACTCAAAAGGAAGATTATTAATTAAATTATTTACAAGTCCTTCTCCTTTCATTTCTGAAAAGAAAGTGATAAGTACCGAAAACTGTAGATAGTATAAGTACGTTAAATTATTTAACAAGTTCATTTCTTCTAATCCAGCAATTTTCGTTATCATTAAGACCCAACCATTTAACAAACAACTTATCTCTGTTTTTTCTAATAACTTTTTCTACTAAATACACGTTAGGACAGTTTGTTTTTTGAAGTTCTTGCTCATAAAATGATCCCATTATTATTTGTTTTTTGCAATCTTCAATAAGATAAGTTGGTGGGTTAGTGTTATTAACTTTTCTAATAACAAAAAGTTCAGTAGTCCAGTTAGGAGTATATCCCTTTTGAAATATTGTTTTATATTTACTAATGCGAACAATATCTCCTACTTGAAATTTATTTTTATACGACGTAAATGACTGTTTCTGGGACTTGTTGATATTATTTAAAACCATCATTTCATTTTCTTTGTCAACTTCGCATGGTTTATATTGGGTGATGCGATGTTTGGTATTATTATATGAAAGCATAACGTCTTTTATAGTATTTCCAATCCATCTTTTATTTCCATTGAAAGTAAAACATTTAAATAACTGATTTTTAATAGTTTTAATCAGTCTTTCGACAATAGAAGCTTTTTTAACTGAATATGATGAATAATGATTTATTTTAAAAGCATTCATAACTTTTTTGAAAGATTCATTGTAAAATTCTGAACCCATATCAGTTTGTAAATTATTTGGACAACGACCACTTAAACGTAAAATGTTTTCAAAGGCTGTACTGACCTCTTTCTTACTTTTCGTTTTTAATGGTACAGACCAAGCATACTTCGAAAAACAATCAATAATAATCAAAATAAAACTGTAGCACTTATTATATTTTTTAAGATTATTAAAATCTATGAGATCTGCTTGCCATAAATCATCAATCCTTCTTAAAATAACGTGACGCCGAGGAAAATTTTTTCGTGCTGGTTTGTGGATTTCATTTACCACTTGATGTTTGCTCATTTTTAATCTTAATTACTATTTTATCCAAGTAGTCTTTCGTACAAAACCTTTCTTCAAACTGTTTTAAATACATTTTTATATCGGTTTTTAAAGTTTCTGTAAGAGTTTCAAAATCTTTCTTGCTACAAAAATTTTTACATGTGTGATCTACATATTCCTTGTTGACAGCATCATCAGACTTTATAGGTGACTTCACACCTACTAGTCTTGCTGATTGTAAGTCAAAACTCCCACTATCTGACTTTAACAGTGCTTTATCAGCAAATTCAAATATTTCTGAAAAACGCATTCTTTTATGCACATGGTGACCAAATTTATCAATATTCATTATGAAATATAGAACGTTGCTTTTATGTTGAAAGGTAAACGTAAAGTAATAAAAACCAATACATATTTATCTAATTTATAATACCACTTTCTCGCAATTCTTCTATAATAGATATTATTTCGTTATCCAAACCCGAATTTCCAGCATTTCTAGAAGCTGTCAATAACTTTAGTCTATCAACTAATTCATTAGGATCGTCCCAGTAAACATAATCAGTATTCTTTTTTAATCTTTTCATCAATGGCAACCCTTGTCCGACAAAATCTTCGTCAATATTGTCATCAGTACTGACGGATTGTTTTCGTAATTTGAACAATGGTTTTATAACAGTTAGATATTTTCGTCCTTTGTTTGATTTTAATGGCTTATGGGGATCAAAGTCCCTACGATGAGCATTTGTGTTCAGAAGCATTGATTTATAATTTTGCAAATCTTCACTTGTCACTAAATCTAAATCAGGCATTTTCTTGAAAAGTAACTCTACCAACCCTGGTGTAGAACTATATACTCTTCCAGCAACTGAAATCTCTCTATCGGTAACATTTATGCGAACTGATCCCATCATAAGTTTTCCGCGCTCTCTTCGAACACCGAAGGGGACATCGCAAAAGGCTTCTGAAGATAGGGACCATGATGATGTATTCTGTTCAGGAGTTGATACTGATTCAATTGTTTTAAAGGATTCATCGCCCTCATCGGAAATGTTATTAATGTCGGAACTATCGTCTTCATCAGATGAGCGTTTAGGTGTTGAGACCATAGAATTTCTATTTACAACAGTTTTATCCATTATTGTTGATTGCGGAGATGCATTGATACCAATTATATTATTATAACTATTTTCTAATGTATCATTAGCTAAATTTAGTTTTTCACTCCCTATCATTTTATTAAGCGGATTGATGATAGGTTTGAAAACTGTTTGTAAAATTTCATGGTTATCAGTCTCCATTGTACGCATATTTTTTACTTTCCGCTTAACTGCTTCCGCTGCTTTTACGATTTGTGTTTTTAATTCCTTTTCCATATTAATGTTGTCTGTATACTTATATATTATATCTCTCAATAGTTTACGTATATAACCTTCAATAGTAAGTAGCAATGAAATAATGAATATAAAATACAATTTTATAGACATTTATAATATCACTAATCAAATATTACAAAGGTATCAAATTTTTTTCTATAACACCCGTTACTTTTTGAACAATCTTTGTTTATAACTAGATAGTTATACGCTTCACTCCATATTTTGGAACACATTTCACGAAATTCAATCCACTTCATATCTGTGTTGACGTGCTCATCATATATGTGTCTTAAGTTGATATCATCCTGCTTAAATAAAACTAAAAGATTTGCATTGTCTCGAATAAGCTGTTTAGGAATTTTGCTATACGTTTGATTTAAATAAAAACAATCTATATTCTTATGACGACCCATAGCAAAATAATCTCGAATGTTTGTTTGACTTTCGCATGCTACGTCATCAAATATTATTACCGAATTCGGTTTTGCGTCCTGAGGACTAAGCACATCTTCATTATCACTGTATTTTGCGTAAGACACGGCTGGAACAAGATGCAAAACTCTTTCTAAGAAGACATATTTCGGTTGATGAAGTGTTTTCGAATAGACATATACGTTTTTAAAACGTAAACCATTTTGATGTAATAGAAGACCGATAACCAAATTAGTTTTTCCACTATTTGACGGTCCACAAATTATACAACGAACGGTATCAGGTAAGAGATTTCCATGGCGATGAGTTGTGTTTATAGTATCTGGACAAATTTTGTCGAGCTGCAGGGATTGACTTTGTTTAACAAACTTCATTGTGAACTAAATCAACAGAGCATTTTGCCTTGAATGACATTAATGAAAGCACTCTTTTCGTTTTATAGCAGAAAATAACAAAACAACTCCAGTCACTCAAGGTAAACAGAAGATCTCAAAAACATAATATTGGGCACGCTAAGCCACCGGAGTGCAGGCGAACGGAGTGAGCCTGATGACACGGAGGTGGTCTAGAGTGCCCAATATTATACTACTTCCGACTTCACCATTTTTTTCTTTCTCAGAAACCTTCCCCGGCGCGTGCATGATGACAACGTACCAAAATTTCATTAAAATCGTTTTACCTTTATTGCGCGAGTCCGACTCGCACTTGACCCTGTCTGACTCGAACTTGAATATTTTTTTTCTTTCTCAGAAACCTACCGCGGCGTGTGCATAACAACTAACCATCATTAGTATGATCTTTATAGTATGATCGATCTCCTCACAAAACCAAAGCAAATTTTTTTTTTGCATTGCAACATCGCCATTTCGTGTTCCCTGTGTAATTATATATTTATATATATATACTGTCTGGTAGTCTTATCGAACTAAGTTTTGTGTCGAGGGCTCTAAGACCATGGTTTGATATATTTCTTGATAAAAAGACTTATTAAAATAAAAGATTATTAAAATCTTTGTGCAGTTAAATCGGATGCGGATATCCCACTTATTAATAATTAAATTTAATTAATGAGTATGTAATTCTTTATTTTTAACTTTTTCCTACTTCTTATTTATAAGTTTCAATTACGTACGATATTATGTCCAAAACTTTAACTTCCATAAACCCCTTTATACGATGAAATATAGACTTGTACTGAATTTTTTTACTATTTGCCTTCATATGATTTTTCGTTGGCTATAAAAAGTTTTTTTTTATATATATAAAAAGGGGCAAACCAGCTTGAGCTCCGCCTGATGGTAACCAGTCACCGCAGTCCATGAACGCTTGCAAGACCTGAGCCATCACTTGCGCGTTGCCGACCCGTAAAAAATCTAATAACTTCTTTCTTAAAGAACCCCATACTGTAGACTTTAGAAAAAACCTTGGCAGGGAGCTTATTCCACAACCTTTCGCGAGAGGAATTTTATTTGAAACATGTCCTTTTATTTATTTATTTATATTCTTTCGTTTACCAAAAGTGTACAAAAGGTGGACTTAATGCTAACAGCACTTTCTACCAGTCAACCTACAAATGTTCAAGAAAAAGTGTCGGTAGGTCCAAACGAAAAAATATATTTACATATTTACCTGCGTATTATGTACATTTTATACTTAAATACATAAACATACACATATACATGTGATGATTTTTTTTAATATAGTTTTGGACATTAGAAGCAGCGCTATCTGGCCATACAGCAAGAAAAGCTTCTTCTATGGATACCGGATAACGAATACATGTTAATATTATTTGTATATACATACATATAATAAATAGAAAACACCCATTCTTAGGACAAACACAAATGTCACTAAATAAATGCTTGTCTTGTGCGGGAATCAAAACCACGCCCCTCGATTCAGCAATCGGGTCACTACCCACTGAGCCACCAAGCCGATATTTTTTTAGGAAATGAATATGTAGAACGTCATCGTTTTTTCTTTTTAAATATGTTCGTTCTGCTGCGTTGATAAATGACACATGGATACTTAGCAAAGACCAAAGAATTCCACTTTCTACCATCTTGGCATACTCCTTTTGCTTTTTCACTCGCATTAATAAATGCTATCATACACGTGGGACGGTTTAGGGTACTCTTGAATCTTCTGAAAACGGACTCAGTTTGAAAGAGATACGTTCAACGAAGGCTACCCCTCTTCCGACCAACCGATAGTAATCCTAAATTTATTTATTCAATTAGGAGTAACAAACTCACACTTGACTATTTCCTTTTTCCTTTTTCGTAACAGCTATATTTAAATTCAAACACATCAATTTAAGTCAACGGTGAATGAACGAAAGCTGAATAAATCTGTTGGAAGAATCGAAGAAAAATAAAAAAGGAATCTTAACAAGACCATCTCATCGGAACTCTCTCACTCCTCTCATGCCTTAAAATTAAGCGAAGGACGCATAAGTTTAGGTGTAAACAAGGTGTCATGTTTAAACGGTCAGTACAAGGCGCTCGCTTGCGGTTCATTTGACATGCTAATATAGAAGTGGGTTATAAGGGGCATTGTTGAGTTTCGTAACAGATTTCGAGAGCTACGTTTTTTTGTAGTAACAGGCGGCCCAGATGATGTTCAGAATAACTAGTTAGTAATGGCAGTAGGCAAAGTAGAGAAAGAGAGAGAGAGAGAGAGGGAGATAGTACCTACTAAACAATTTCAAACAAATATTAATGTGTCAAACTTTATGTCCATCTTCCTGCTGTTTTTTGACCGACATATATAAAAAGGGTTAGTCTCACTTCGATTTGTAATTTATCTACGTTAATTTGTATAACACTTTAAATAAGATATGTACCTAAGTAAGCTTTATAACTTAACTAATTTCTATTAAAATATCTAAAAATATTCCAGTGTAAACCAAAATTGATAAATTTGATGATTGAAAAAGTAAGACAGAATACCTGACTTTTGTAATGTTACTAAATTTAAAAAAAAAACAGCCAATCTACCAAAATACTTATAGGGAACCTTGAGATGAATGTTGGACACTCTGTTAGGCTGAATTTTTTTTACAATGATGTTTCACGGGTTTTACTTGTAGGTCCTTCACAAGGTTTTGGATTAATTATTCATACTGCAAATTAAAAGCAATTTGTTTTTTGCCCCTTATAACCCCCGGTTCAACAAACTAGCAACACCGCTGTAATTCCATTTCTTAACAAAGGTTAACAATAACAAACATTAAGATTGTTGTTGTATTGTTTTAAAAACTATTTTAATTATTTTAATAAAAACTAAGTTAATAGGTAGCAATATAGATAAATATGATTACTTAATTAGAATATAAGTATTCTTCGTAAACGTACTGTTTAGAGTTCCGTAGTGAAAAAGGGAACCTTTTGAAGACTATTTAGTTTATTCAGTCCGTCTGTTCCAATCTGTTAAAACCTGTGATGCTTAATCTGTTATAGCTGTGATGCTTGTGTTTTTATCGTTAGTTCATAAGTATAACCGAATATGAAATTTAACACACATACATACAGGCTGTGGTATAAGGAATAGGGGTTCTAATCCATCATTACCAGCTCCCTTATTTAACATTCGATAACAAACGTATACTTAATGAAATTTGCAAATGATTATTCAAGAAGACAAGAATTCTAGATCATTTAATACATGGTTGTAGATCGAACACTAAAATTGTATCGATTTGATAAGATAATCAGATAGCTAATAACTTTGTGAATCACCCCCCAGAAAGCCATAAAAGTATGTAAGAATTAATAAACGGGTATTTTAACCTAATTTAAGACAAAGGTTTTTATTACTCTTTCGGGGAACACGAACTTAAGTAGCAAATTTTAGAGTTATTTGGTTTTTTAGGAATTTAAGGTTTTAAATTTAGACCTGTGTGTTACATGCTTACATACTTATAAGACTAATTGGGATTTTCCGCTTAGTTTCTCTATTTTACACCAAGTATATACCTACTTCAGATTTTAATTAAGTTAACTATTTAAAAAAGAGTCTTATGGAAAATAAAAACGGGGTTTCATGCTTCATAACATAAACCATTTTCCGACATTTAGTTTTGTTTACGCGACATTATTTATTATATTTATGTATTTATTTATTATTATTGTATTTATGCATACGTATTATGCTTCAAAGTAACATTTTAAATAATATACCTAAACAATATTGGTCTTAGTAAAAACACTCAATTATAACGGCCAGCGAGACAAATAATTTCGAAATACCAAATTTTTTTTTTCTAATTTTCATTTTTAATTTTTCTTTATTTTGTCCGGAAATTCAAGCGAAGGTTAGTTAACAAAAAAATAAGCAACTGTATTTTTTTTAATTGTTTTGTCTGCATTAAACGTAAATTAAATTAAATTAAGTATAATAATATTATTTTCTAAGTTAAGGAAAATGCCGTGGGAAAAGTTAAAAACCTTTAGTTACATTTTAGGGCAAAGCTATGCGTAAAACAAACAGGATTCCATCGTAGATGCACTTGGTTCTTGATACTTTATAAATGTGTAGTACCTACATACCAGAGGTGGTCCAAAAGTGCCACTCGAAGTGGGTATTATAAATAAACTGGCCGGTCAATAGCTTCGGCAGGAAGCTGAGAGCAAGGTGATCGACCACCTACTACGGAAACCTTTTAGATTCGAGCTAGTAGAAACACAGAATTAAAATTAATCAAGCAACAGCATGCTTATTTTTTATACAATTTTGCGATTTGCCATTGAAATTTATGGTCAATATCTTTTTGGCATCACTAGTAATAAAAAAAATCCATGAACAATTCTTTTAGCACCTTAACCCCAAACGGGTTGACCTGGAAGCCGAGCCCACGCCAGCTATGCCAGTTCCCTAACTCGTCCGCTGCAGCAGCTGTTTTTAAATATTTACCTACATAATATTACGTTGGGGTCACAAGTCATTAGCGGAAGCGACACTATATATACTAATATCACAATTGCAATGTATGATACACACCAATCTAAACACTCTCAGTTGAACTTCCTCTCCCAAACTAAATAACGTTCTTCAAGAAGCAAGCTATTAGATTAGGCTCGGTATCACGTGAGCTATTGCTGCCTGATGCTGCAAGCGTCCAAAGGTTGCCGTAACTGATCAACATCAGGCAAGCCCTGGTGTTAATAGTAGTGATGCGCTGAGTACTCATACCAATACGAATATTTGCAGTCATTACATATATTATAGACCATTTACCGAATATTCGTTTTCGGCGAATAATATGTTTTTAATTTTAGAAAATAGCACGGTACCTAAATAATTTTCACTAAGATGCGTGTAAAGAAACATAATTAGTTGAAGTTTTTTTAAAACCCTCAAATTTTTGACTGGTTGTTGTTTTGAATGAAGTTTACCACGTCATAGATAGGCGTTTGTTTCTATTTAATTTGATGCAATTGTGTGAAGTGTGTAGCAGTTTTTTTTATATTATTTAACATTTATTACAAAACAAATAATGATAAAAGTAACATGTTACAGAAAACTTAGTAAAAAGTAAAATTTTCAATGTTTCATAGTGTCATTGTATTTATTTTTACACCATATCAAAGTTATAAGTATTCGGTGACCAATAAAATCGATTTTCGCATTTGTATTTGTACGTAGTATTCGTTGTATTACTAGATATTAGTTTATATAGAGGAAGGTTATCCAATTTCAACGAGATGGCTTGTAAAGTTAAAGATATCCCGAAGCGGCAATGGGCATCTATGGAATGAAAGAACCTTCTTGAGTGCGAGCCTCGTACAGGAAATGACTCTCCCTTTCAGATGAAGGTTTAAATAAAAAAACTGGTTGCCTGTAAAGTCGGTATACGGGCGAAAGTTTTACGTGACAATGATTTTATGTCTGTCTCTCTCGCTCTTAGGCGGGCGCGTGCCTCTCACTCGCTCTCATTGTGAGCGCATAACGTGAGCGGAGCGTAACGCAGTTTCTTTAAGTGTCACCCGGCAAACCAATTTATAAGACGTTGTCACGTCAAAATGTTTATGTTTTCATAAATTTTTAAATAGCGACTAGAACGCATTCACCTAAAGACGTCGTGCTAATATGACGTCATTTTGCAAGGTTTTGCTATTGAATTTTAAAATCTCATTTATTTATTGTGAATCATATTTTAATATCTATGGAAGAATTAAACGTCCTACTTATCGCTCGACATAAATTCGTTGATATCTTTTCAGTTGTACCACACCTAGCAAAACGTAAAAACGAACAGGTGTTTAGCTTCCAAATAACTCACCTTACATCAATTATTTGCTTTGCTATCCCAGTTCTTGACTGCACATAATTTCTCTACCGCCATATTTATTTTATATTTTTTCTTTGTTTGTTTCGCATTCTTCGTTATTCTTGACCTAAATATTCATTTATCGCATCTGAGCAGCGAACTAATTTTGCTTTTCGCCTTTGCATCTAACGACACTATATTATATACAATAAAAAGTTTCTGATAAAAAAAGTGTAGGTAATTAATATATAAATGATCTCGCGCCATCACGTTTAATAATAGGGTGCAGCAAACTTTTCTGATTTGGTGTTTGGTCGCTACTGTCGTTGTAAGTTTACCCCACTTCAATATGGCGACTGTAGATTTGATTTTTGAAGTTTGAAGTCAGAAAAAAATCTGATAATTATTTTATAGTATTAAAAACTGAACATTTCCCAAAAAAGAAAACACTTTTATTACTTTTCTAATTTAAATGCCTACTATGAGATAATATAAGTAAATGTTTTATTAAAAACATTATTAATAAGACAATAACTGTTTCTTTACCAATGAACGACAAAACCTTCTTCTATAAACTATTTTCATATAGATTAACTAAGATTACCGCAGCGCATAAAAAAATTACTACATACAATATAAACGCAGTAAAGGCTTGTAATACAAGGAAACGACCTAGTTTTACTTCTCTGAAATCAATTTAGGTTGGCTATTTTCGGATATGTTCTGCTCTCGAATTCACAATGTCTTTAATGGGAAATTGCACTTTGTTTCTATTTTTTTATTTGTGCGTTAGTTTGTTTTAAATAAAGTTTATATGTAGGAACTGATTAGTCTTCAGCGTGTATCCTACCATTTTTTCATACAAATTGCGTTACACCTGATATTTGCCCAAAAGCCCAGTGGCGCAGTAATAGCTGCAACAGCCAACTGCACTGTCAGAAACTGTTTGCTAAAGCAGCCATTGTGCTTTTTTTAGACCCTGAAAAACGCATTTAAAAAAATAATGACTTGTAATTTTATGATACCTAGGTAATTTATTTCATGTATTTCAATGAAAGCTCATGAATTGATGTAAATTAAATAAAAATATTAAATCCCTTTTGAGGTTTCCTTTGGTGTTCCTGGGGGTGAGTAAAGTTGCCAGAGTTCTTTGAGGATTCGCTGCGCAGACAGCGGAGGTCCAGCGGTGCTTGTTGCTGTCATTGCTCGGCGTAGACGCGGCGTGCTAGTACGGCAGTCAGGGAGACCAGATGAAACGGCTGATAGCTGGCCACCCGCAGGTTGAACGGGTTCCTGAATCCAGTGAAAGTAAGTCTGTATGTCTGTCTGTCACCTCTTCACGCTTGAACCGCTGAACCGATTTAGGTGAAATTTGGTATGGAGATAGTTTCAAAAATTTAAAAGTTCCTGCGGTAATAATTATAACCGAGCTTTAACTAACGAAAGTCTCCAATATAGCAAACTACATAAGTATAATTAAATAGTTGACATAAAAATCCTACGCCGCTAACCAAATTTATGGCGGGTGGAGCCGCTGGCAGAGGCTAGTAAAGAATAAAACATTTTTTAATAAAACACGGAATTTGAAAGTAAAATATTTTAAAATTTACTGATAATGTGGCTGAGTTTAAACCAAATTTCCAAGAAAAAGTCTTCTCATGCAAATACAAAGAATTTGACAAAGATCAACATTGTGAAGTAACTATATTTTATAATAAACAGTTAAAAATGATTCACAATGTTTACCTATCTGATTTCATCAGCTCGTCTGACTATAAACAAAAATGTTATTAATTTGTAACTAACTTAAGAATGTCCATTCTTAGAAAAGTGATATCACTGCTGGGTCAGGAAGTAAAGTGATAAACAAGCATATGGCCTGTGCCTGATGTGTTGAGAAGTTATCGTGGCGGCACTATAACGGCACGCCAATGTCGACCTCTTAGATAAACCTCACGCACCTTAAAGAATCTAAAGAAAACCTCAAAAGGGATTTAATATTTTTATTTAATTTACATCAATTCATGATCTTTCATTGAAATACATGAAATAAATTACCTAGGTATCATAAAATTACAATTCATCATTTTTTTAAATGCGTTTTTCAGGGTCTTAAGCACTATCATGGCTGCTTTAGCAAAGTTGTAAACTAAATAGCACTTAGGACTTCAGAGATATCTTTGCAAAAACTTGAAAAAAAACACAGTTAAATGAGGTCACTTTAGATTTTTTTTCTGTCGAACCAAAGTTCATTAATTGTGTTTTTACGTTTTTAAGGGTCTGAACCATATACCGATGAACACAGGGATTAAATTTTAGTCGAATTTCTTTGCAGCGGATCCGTAAAATAGCATTTGCCAAAACAAATGAAATGTAGGTAGTATTTTCAACGTGCGGTCACGTGCTATTTTTTTATACCACTAAGGTGGCAAACAAGCTTACCGTAGCTAGCAACACCAGGGATATCACTCGCGCGTTGCCGACCCTTCAGAAATCTAATAACTTCTTTCTTGAAAAACACCATACTGTAGTCCTTAGAGAAAAACTTGGCAGGTAGCTCATTCCACAACCCAAGCGATCGCGGGAGAAAGTTTCTCTAAAACCGCACTGTCCACGACCATTTCGGTTCTAAAGTATTAGAATTAATTCCTTTTTTTTTTTTTTTTTTTTTTTTTTTTTATACCACTAAGGTGGCAAACAAGCTTACGGCCCGCCTGATGGTAAGCGGTCACCGTAGCCTATGGACGCTTGCAACACCAGGGGTATCACTTGCGCGTTGCCGACCCTTCAGAAATCTAATAACTTCTTTCTTGAAGAACTCCATACTGTAGTCCTTGCAGAATACCTTGGCAGGGAGCTCATTCCACAACTTAAGCGTTCGCGGGAGGAAGTTTCTCTGAATTCCTATAGCACCTATCGTACGTACGTATATGCCTTTGTACACTGGTCGGTAAAAGCCACGTTTTTGCTAGGGTATGCAATAGCCTTAAAAAAATATATAGGTATTACATATAAAAGTCAATAAATTATCGGCTGGATTAATTGTGATTCCAATAGCTTGTTCTAGCAGTGTTTGCACACATGGGGCTGAACGAAAAGGTTGGAGCTATTATTGACTGATCAGACAGAAGGGCAGAAATACAAAAATAAATATAAATTACATGATAAGTTTTCCGAACGCCGTCGACACATCATAAATAAAGTTGGATACCGATTACGTAATCTGTGCCTTCAACAGAATAGTGCGGGAAATTATAATGTTGCTATCATAAATTTCTATTTTCCCATAAACTTCCATTACTTACCCCAGACGTCCTGACACAATTTATTCAGCACACCCTCGACCTAGTTAGCTATGGTATAATAAATCGCTTATTAAGGTTAGTCTTATTATTAAGGAGGTCTTAACATGTTTTCCATGGAGGACGTCAGCCATTATTTTTATGAGGGTTAGTTTTGTTACGCTGCCAACGTTTTTATTAAGACTTTATTAAATGTATGTTATCTATCTGTCATACCTCAGAAAGCAGAAAGATTATAGGTATATCATAAGATGCAAAATACATTTATTTAGTTTTTTTTTTTAAGTAAGCAGTTAAAATACATCCTTATGAAATTGTTAATGATAATATATTATTAGTTTCGATTATGTTCATTATTTCAAACTATACAATTTTATTTTATTTTTATTACACTATTCATATGAGTTTACCTTTTCATTTATCTTAACGCTTCTTTTTTTATAATTAAAAGATCACCGAAAGTTTCAATACGTCAAAGTTTTTTAAAATTAATCGATCTATTTTCATCGATATCAAAATTCCTACAACCTTCATCAAGCGTCATCTACAAGCCCGTCGACTGCTTACTCTTTTCACGGTCATATAATTCAAATAAACTTCCTAAAAAAATAGTCATCTCCTTTCAACTCAGAACACATGGCCGAAACTTTGTATTTTACAGCCTTCTTGTTAGACGTCGATAATTATAGATTTTATTATTATTATCTTTCTTTGTTACAGGTTACAAAGCACCATTTCATTTTTAACTGTCTCGTCACTTTAAATTGTAAATTGTGGTAGAGACATTTTGGCAGATTTATTGGTGATATAGATTGAAACGATTTATGACAACATTTACGATTAAACCCTGCGATCGAATATGTTATAGGTGAATTGCCAGATTTTAGTCAGTGAAATTTTAAAAAGAATTTAATTTTTTTTAAATTGTGTTAGATACACCCGACTGCGCAATACTGCACGCATTTTTGGCAGATCAGATATTACTGTTAGTTTTTTGGAACCAACTAAGCATTGAAAATATTTGTTCCAAGTATAACAAAAGATTACTTTAACAAAAGTCAAAAAGAAAATGAAATGCATGTACAGAATTAATCCAAAAAATGCCTATAAACAGTAGACGTCATTTTTTATACCTAATATAATTTTATATTAGCCCAAAAAAGCCCCAGTCCAGATATTTTCCCTATAATAATTCCTAAAGAGGACGAAATCCCTAAACTGGCAACCTGGCAAGGACTTAGTAAATAAATATGAAGATACCTACACTTATTGAGGATTTAAGCTCCAAACTACTTTTAGCATTCCTCCAACAGAGTGCACTTAGGTAAGTCGTTAAGTCTAGACTTGTGTAAATAGGTCTCTAGGTCCATCGTGACGTCACTCAGCAGGTCAAGTGTCATTTGTCAGCGTGTCGCCAATAACTTTAATGGCTCCCTTCGACTTTTACTGCAGCCATCTTGTTTTATTGCTCTTTCTGCTACCATGCTATACAAGAGTATAAAGTGTTAGTGCTATGCTCTATAGCATGCATATAACATTTCACATAGCATGGTGCGTAGCGTTTATAATTTTGTTTTCTGAAAATCCATATAAATGCGAAAGTAACTCTGACTGTCTGTTTGTTACCTCTTCACGCTTAAACCGCTGTACCGATTAAGATGAAATTTGACATGGAGATAGGTTAATTCCTAAAGACGCACATAAACTACCTGAAAACGTCAAGTGTAAATCGGTTTTCTTTTCTCTTTAATTTGAGTTACCGTTACAATCTTACCCCGAGCAAATTTGGCCTGCAGATAGTGTGAGTCTAGGGGAAGGGCATAGCCTATTTGAAAACGTCAAGTGTAAGTCGGTTTTTTTTTCATTTTGAGTTGCCTGTACAGTCCTACAACGATAACCGATACCGTAGTAGAATATTATTTTGTAAAACATTAGGATATGAATCATCTATACAAATATTTAATTTATGTCTTCAAAACTATATACCTAATTACTTCATTGGTGACCACCAGGGCCTGCAATTCAGTAAAAACCCTGGATTGCAGGCCCTGGTATCTCACGCACCATGCCATGTAAAATCGAGTATGGTATAGGTGGTTTGAGTTGGTCTTCTGTTTTTGACACATAAGCCTTTTAAGTGCTTTGTACCTTTTTATACAACAAAAATATATGGTGTAACTAATATAATGAACAACAAGATATAATTTTGGCACACTGATGAACCCCACAAATAAAATGGTGCAAATATTGTGTGTCCGATTACATAATATTATAGTTACAATACCCATTATCATCACAAATAATTATTATTAATAAAAAATCAAATCACAATAAGAAAATAAAACATTATTTGAAATAATTAATTCCCTCACCATAAACATTTACAAACGCGCCATAAAATAAATCTCTCAGATGAAACCAAATATTTCCCTTGTAAATTAGTTACGTCATGGTTTACCCGGTTTGACCCAGATTCGGGGCCAAATTGACACTGGGCAAATTTGACCGAGGGGTGTTTGGTTACATTGTTGACTTTATCAGGGTGTTGGAAAGTTTTGATGCCGGGCTGTGAGCTAGAAACACGTACCTATGGCCTTTGATTGAACAATATTCGCGTGGATCAAGGAAAAGTGCGTGTTGTACGCGAATCAAGGCAAGGTTCCGTAGATATCTGAACAAATTGTGAATCGATTTTGTACAAAACCAATTTTGCTTAAAATATGTATTAAAACCTGAATCAAAATTTAGGGGACACAAGTTTTTAAAATATCTTACAAAATATATATTATAGTGAAAAAAATATACTTTAAAATCTCAAATGCATTTTTAAAGGCCTATTCAAAGATACCTTATGCAGGTTGCGCAAAACAGAATAAATTTCGTACCTCAGTTCAATGTATGAAGAACTATCTTTGTAATTTTTTTTTTTATTTAATTACAAAAGTACAAGCAAGTTTACATTAGACACCTTATTGTAAAATTTTATTTTTATTGATGCAAAAATGTGAAATTATAAGGCATACATACGTACGGACAGGCAGATTTCGTCAAAATTATATGGGTTTGTTTTTAAATTTTGGCCACAGACCAACAGACTTTTTAATAGTTCACAGAACCCGTGTTTGTTTTAACCCATGGTTTAAACCCGATGGCAGCGCGGCAAAGGAATGGTTATTTGTAGGTAGTTTATTCTCAAATGTTCACAACTTGGGTTTATTTGGAAAACAAAAAACGCAGTCAAAACCGAGCAATGCATCGGGCGAAGTAATGTACTTATATCAACCAATAGAAAATATTTTACGATACCATTACCCGTCAACAAATTAATTTTAACTCCCCTCCGAACATCCCAGACCTAATCCCAATACAAAAATATCTTTTCACTACCTATCTATAGTAATAAATCTAATTATTATCAACTTTCACACGCCCTACAAGTTAATAAGAAACTATCTGATAATTTTATTTTATACGGATCAAGGTGCAATGCAGTGCGCGGGCAAGTTCTCGATAAAACTAACTGTTTAAATTAAACTACATACAACACTACTAATTAAACTAAACCTACAATCGACCAAAACGCTGGCAGACTATTTAAGTAAATAATCCTTTGCACCAGAGATTGATGCTTGCTCCACAATCAAAGGAAACAATGTTGTTGGGTGAACCGTTTGAGTGAAATCAATTTTAGAAGTAGTTCAGCAAAGTTTTTGTCGATTGTACCTTCCTGTAACTATGTTTTATATTAGAATATAGAATTTAAATTACGCTTGCAAAGTACGCAATACGTGTTTTATATGTATATATTTTGTCACAAAAACACGCCATTCATATAGGTTTTCCGTTTTAAAAACTTATTTACTGGAAACAAATTAGAATAGATATTTTTTTTTTATACCACTAAGGTGGCAAACAAGCACACGGTCCGCCTGATGGTAAGCGGTCACCGTGGCCTATGGACGCTTGCAACACCAGAAGTATCACGCGTTGCCGACACTTCAGAAATCCAATAACTTCTTTCTTGAAGAACCCCATACTGTAGTCTTTATACGTAATTTTTAATTTTTGATGTCACATAGAAAAACTTTAAGCATACTTAGCTCCAACTTCAATATTAAAATTTTCTTATAGTGCACACTAAAAAGTGACAACGTAAAGTAACTAGGTAAGGTACTAAAACAACTTGACCCATTTTTTGACATCAGTCTTTTTGAAAGGATAGATATCGAAACACCATCAAACTAGCTCCACAGGAGGTCGGCAGGCATGACTCAACCATGAGGTCAAATGTCCACTATAAAATTTTATATTGACTACGAATAGATTTCAATCGAACTTCGATTGTTGGGGTTTGAATTAAGTTTATGGAATAAACTTACTTGAAATATTTACTTGATGTGTATTTTTATATCCGTTACTTATTGATTTAATTTTACAAAATGTCTACATTGGTATCCTAATAAATGTGAAGTTATTTATGTACTTGTTTTGGTAGTTTGTTAATGTTTGTAGATTGTAGATTTAGATGATATTCGGCACATACTACATAGACTATTTATTGTCTTAGATTTTATTATCTTCAAATCAAATCAAAATCCTCAAATGATTTTTAAAGTTCTATCCCTACACGATGAAGTGCGCAAAACATAAAATTTCATCTCTCGGTTCCTTCAATTATGGAGATTATATATCGGTTCACAAAATACATCAGAATACATCGATTCTAATGAAATCGTCCATAGGCTGCGGTGACCGCTCACCATCAAGCGGACCGCAAGCTTTAATGCTACCTTAGTGGTATAAAAAAATTCAATAGAATCGATGCAATGACGGCGGAATCATAAGGCTGTTAGCCCGTGACATATGGACAGACAGACGGACGGACATAAAAAATTTGTAAGGGTTCCGTTTTTGCCATTTGGCTACGAAACCCTGAAAAGTATAGTAGGCATATAAGTCTAAAATACTTAATGTCGAAATTAGTTTCTGGAGTAATGCACTTCATGTGTTTTCTTAACTCAATAGCTTGTAATTTTTTTAAAACATTGAATTTAAAACTCGGAAATATGTCAAAAAATATCTCCTTTTACAAGTTTACTAAAGCGGGTCAGTCATGTTGTAAGTTTCCTTAAATATATTAGCAAAGATGTAATTCAAAAAGCCCTTGAACTACTTTCCGTAAACTTACAAGTTTTCTAGATTTCTTATAAGTTTACGCATTTTACAAATTTCCTGCGACATATATACGCGTTTAGTATACCCAAAAATTAATAAACCCTGATCTACGCAGACGAGGGCTACAAACAAATATAAAAAAGTCTCAAATAAATGTAAAAAAAACAAATAGGTACTTATAAATATCATCTGTTTCTCCTCTAAATTCAGTCTTCCATTCACCCGTTTACACCTCAAGTACAGCACTCAACAAACATACTTACTGATAGACACGTACTTTCCATCTTCATTGAGCATACCATACCTGAAAAAAAATTAGTCAATATTAGATGTGTACTTATTAGTTTTCGTATAATCTAATACAAATCAATATAGTTGATTTTATTGACAACTAGTGCTTGCAGTCCGGGATTTTAATTGAGTATCAGAGTATTTCGGGATTACCCTTTTTTTTTGTAATTAAGATATAAATTCGTTAAATCTGTTTCTTGTTCAAATTATGTTATGATTTCAATTTCATGATTGTTTTTTGCTACCTAAAGATATAAATTAGTTTGTAAATATAGATTTAGAAAGTGAATATGATAATGACAATGTAATGGAAAAATATAAACAGGAAACTTCTGTTGCTGAGCAGCAGCTGCTGTTCGTTTAAGTGGAATTCGGTTATAGTTATTCCCGTGGGAACTTTTGAATTTTTCAGAATAAAAAGTAGCCTATACCCTTCGTGTCTTCAACTATCTCTGTGTTAAATTGAAAGCTCCATTGTGAAAAGGTTGAGAAACAAACTTTATAGTAATGCCTATGGGAACCTTTACATAAAAAGTAGCATATTTGCTATTCCAGACTATAATCTATATCTTTGCCAAATTTTACCCAGATCTGTTCAGCCGTTCTGGCGTGATTAAGTAACAAACACCCAAACTTTCGCTTTTATAATATTAGTATAGATTCCTTATCCCACATTAATTTTATTTACTCACATAATATAAGCCTATTAAACATTAATATTCTAAAAGCATTCAATTAATGAAAAAAAAATTGTCATTGTTTCTTAAACTACACAGTTTAGAGTTATAATGTTTATAAATCTATGTAATGCACCATTAGAAACGCAGTCATCGAGTAAACCAATGATTCACAGAAAACACATTTTATTTGCTAATTGAAACGATTTACAATGCAATTGATTTGTACATTCTTTAAAGTAACTTGAAAGGAATGCGTTGAAGTCACTTGAAGAAGTAAACTTACCTATAATTACATATATAAATACTTTACCTTCATATATTTTTATTTTAGAAACTGCTACTAGAAGAAGCTACATCAAAATTCCGAAATTTTATTACTTTTATGTTATAGACATATATTTGAATGAATGTAACAAAAAACAATTGTTGAAATATTTTGACTGTATTTTAAAGTCGTCAGCCACCCGCCATCCAAACTTATAAGCTAAAGTCTGTTTGTTTGTTGTTTCTTATCGTCGCATCGAAGCATCTTATTGACTGATGGTTTTTGGAACAAGGATAGCTGGATAAAAAAAAAATTACTTATCGAAAATGCCTTTGTAAATAATTTTTTCGTAGGTGTTACTGTAGGGCATTTTTTTATTCACGCTCTAACGGGACTAATAACGGGAGCATTAGGATAGCTCAAAGATTCAAAAAGAAAAAAAATTACTATCCCGAACGAGAGTTTACACGTAACACAGATTTTTTAACCTTTGAAATCACTAAGCACTATTTATTCATGTCGCAACGAAGGTCTTATTTAAGGTAGCGAATTTGGTATCAAACTGACAATTTAAACGTTAGGATGTTTTAAGCATATACGACTTAAACTCCAACTTTATTATTCAAATAGACTTTTAAACAGCACTTTTTTACTTTTTTACTTAACAGGCCAGTTTAATTATTAATTAAGAAAATTATAACCGGTTCAAA
This sequence comes from Apoda limacodes, assembly GCA_946406115.1. Lineage (NCBI taxonomy): Eukaryota > Metazoa > Arthropoda > Insecta > Lepidoptera > Limacodidae > Apoda > Apoda limacodes. Next base: position 15,070,030 of record OX291555.1, read on the forward strand.
GAAACTCAGCAGTTAATCTTTTATACTTTTTTCAACTGCATATTAAATTACAATATAGCCGTACACTAGGTAATAACATGACATACAATGTTTTTGTTTAATTTTTAATTATACAGTACAGCTAATAGCAAATAATGTTGTGTTATAATAACCACGTAATTCGAACCAAAACAAATATACCAACAAGATTACGTGCTCAGACTTGAAACGCAACCTCATGCGTGTGTATTTTTTACAAAAATAACTTGTAAACAAAAAGCTTCCAAGTAGTGCTTGTGCAGTATTGCGGTGCAACACAATGCACTTTTATTCAAACAATTTAAGTTCCAATACTATGGCATGACTGTGAACATGGGTTCTATGTGAAAAAATTACAGCGGACAAGTGAAAAAAGCGGAAAATACAAAGTGAAATTCTAGATATTCAAAAGTATGCAAAAGTCTGGAGCAGCTCTGGTTTAATTACTCCAAAATTCTAGAATCCTCGAAAAGTGCTCGAATCGATAGAAGGAATGTACGTCAAGTAAGTAAGTACGTCAATAAATAAAACGGCGTATGTGAAGTCCACAATTTGCACTGGGCCCGCTTGTAGACTATGGCCCAAATCACCCTCGCTTATGAGGGTAGGCCGTGCCCCAACAGTGGAGACGTACGAAGGCTGGCAACTATTATAACTGAAATAATCCAAATTATATCGGTATTTTATCTAATTTAAGATATTTTTTGCGATTAAAAACTTACATTAGCCATTAGAGAATTGACCGTAACCTATTCCATTTATGTACGAAAGAAGGTAAGTTTGTCTTTCAACTTAACTTACTTTTTTTTGGATTTCTGAAAAGAACGGTCGATGCGCGGGAAGACGCGTGCTTTCTATTTCATTAAAATGTACAGCAACATAATAAACTAGTTACTATAATTTAGAAAGTGGCATTGCTGAAAGCTTCGAATTGAGTTTTCAGAAATATTATATTTTGTTTACTAAAGGTCACCGTATGTAAGCAAACTTACTATTCTTTAAGGAAGATTTACAATCGCTACACACAAAATGCTATGGTGGCAAACAAGCTTACGGTCCGCCTGATGGTAAGCGGTCACCGTAGCCTATGGAGACTTGTAACAACGTTGCCGACCCTTCAAAAATCTAAATTATAAAAATATTATATTTTAGGGGGATCATGACAGAGAGAGAAACAGGTTTGAGTACGTTATCAGACATAGACTCCATGATATCTAATACTCTAATATCCGATTATATAATTAACACAGAGCAAGGAATACTGTGCGCTGGCGCTACTCGGCTGCGCGCGCCCCGAGAGCAAAATTGTTCCGAGCTCTGTGATTAATGTTATTATTTATTTTTAATTACTAAATCAATCATAAACGAACACTAAAAATCAATAATAGAAAGATTGAAATAATAAGTGAAAAATCGTACGAATAATCTTCGATCTTTGCACTTCCTATTTATCTTTACTTACTTTAAGGCTTTGCTTCCAAATCTTGACGCCTAACCCTAGCTAAAAAATCGCCATAACCCCTTCCTTATACCACGCGATATGTCATCGCAAGTCACGCAGGCCAGCGAGCGGTTTGCCCAGCTTTTCAATTGACTTCCATCATCTCCTGGTATGACTCAACTGCGCGTCATTGAGGAGGTATGTTCCACTTAAGTGCTGTTAAGTTTAGCCTAGTCATCTCGTGTGTTTATTTTGAATTCGAAAAAATGGTGATCACTAGGGTTTTTTTCTTCACAGGATTCAGCAATCAATCAATATATAAAAAAAAATCCACATTAAAACTATTAACGCGTACCTCACTTAGTAAAACATTACAGATTGATATAATTGAGCACATAGACGGTCATATTGTCAACGAGCGAGTTCTTCCAGGCAACCAAATAACAAAAGAAATTTAATGTGACACCGTTATAACGAAACTCAAACAACATTTTATGGAAACATGTCAACAGTTAAAATTTTCTTTAATAAAAGTTTTAAATTTTTAAATTTGAATTTTAAGGAAACGCTTATTATTTAAAACTTGCAACACTTACCACACAAACACAACCATACCACATTACTTTATTCTGCCTTTGGTAATAGAAAAATATGTACTTAGTTAAAGTTAGTGGCATACGTATAACAGGTAGCAAAACTATTATAAATGACACTTACGCGCACTGCATTAGTTTTGCATTACTAAATTGTTTCACACGTGATAAACTATGTAGGTGTCTGTAAAAAGTATTTTTTAAATACCATGGACTACAATAAGTTTAATTAGACTTAAGCCGAGCATGAAACCTGTTTACTTTCAGGTTTGACAAAATTGTGTCAGGTTAATGAATGATACATAACACCTTTCATCCATCAACGCCTATCTATAAAATTTACATCGAGTAGAGTAATTAAATAGAAAGGTTTGGTCACAAGTGGAGCAATACTTCTTGTCACTTTTCATTGTCATGTCATTATATCAAATCTCTTGAGTATGGGTGGAGCGATATGTGGCGTTACAGTCATATTTCTTGATGGAAATGGGTGCATTTAACTGACTGAGGTCAGCCATTGTGATCATGATTGGTCATGAAAGTATGAAGATACTGAGGTATCTTCGTAAGCAATAAACATTCATCAACATTTCAAATATTTCAAAAAAATATAGGTTGCTTATCAGATCACTGTGAATTTAGAATATTTCAATTAATACAACATTTTTTTGTGGCTTTTAATAAAACAATACAATATAACAAAAGTAATGAATGAAGACAATTCATAGAAAAAAAAATACCAAAGTAAATAGATTTCATATATACATATACCTATGTATTGGGGAAAGGTCCTCCACCAGACAGACCGATAATCTTTTTAGAGTGACCGGTGTCCGTTTCGGATTTTACCGTACCGTTTTCGTGATGAAAAAGCGTTGTGGAATACCGAATTATCCTTAGACTAAAACGTTACGGGTACTGAAGCCGTGTGTTAACAGTGTTTAAAATAATGAAATTATATATCGATATAAGTTTACTAAGATTTAATTGAACATCCCTATATAGAGTTAATCAAAGCAAAGTGAAATCCACATCAAGCATAATTGATCTTAAGCATTCTGCTGAAATAGATACCGTCATACTTAGTAAAATTATATTACAATTCACTCAAACTTCAAATGAGGTTTAAAAGCATGTATAAGGAATTGAGTGCTGTTCATAAAATCCGGGAAAGAGTTGTTTTGAACATAACCTGGTGAAATAAAAACTTCCACAAACAGAAACATTGTAAATTTAAAAATTAAATATGTTTTGAATTTACTACTTCACTGATATCCAGCACCAAAGCTGCACGTTTTTCGAATTAATAAAACAAAAACTGAAAGTGATACGGAAATTTATTTGCGTACAACACGAATGAGAAACTATGTAATTTGCAATACGTTGCCTTTTTAATTTAAACACTTTCCCAAAGTTACTACGTTACAGCTGGAATGTATTTCACAATTAGTACATGCAGTAAAAGTTTTTATTTTTTATTGTGAGTGAAAGATGATATCTCCGTATCTCTCATATGTTTGTTGAGGATTTCGTATGTTTTATACAATAGATACCGCATGAGAGGTTTTTACGGTCATTTTATCAAGATGAGTTTGTTTTTTGATACCAGATAAGGTCTCTCAGGGTAAAGGTAAACTCGGATTCTAGAGATGTTTTCTTCATTTTATCGTTCTTTTTGAAGTTCATTCACATTTCAACGTATTACGTTGAACGCGTTTAGATGAATCTAGTTAGACAATTTTAGTTACTTAAGTACCTACTTTATTAGAATGAATGAATTTTGGTTTGTTAAGGCTTGTTTGCGCACAATCCAGCTCCGCGTTTAATTAACTAAAAAATTTTTAATATAAAATATGAATTACATAGTAAATACAAAACAAATAAACTTTAACATCCGTCAGCATTTCCAACTAAAGCTAAACCAATTCCATGAAACAGACTTCGAGTGATACCAGCATCTATGAATGAAAGGTTGCGTCCATTTGTAGGTACATTACATAAGTTTATGTCCATACATAGCTCAGTCTGGAACATGAGACGGAACAAAAACTATCTTTGTGCCAATTCAGCCTGGCAACCAGTTTCCTATCCCGGTGAAATAGTCGCGAGGTTGTATCGATAAATTAGAGTGTAAAAAGAAAATCTGTTTATTGTTGCAACTATCATTTGTAAATTACGTCTAGCGTTTTCTCATGCTTATTGTCACATTTTTTCAAATAAAAAATTGGAATAAAGCATGGCAAAGGAAAGGGGGTGAGGTGTAATAAACAAAAAAAAATTAAAATTAATGACAATAAGTATTACAAGCTTGGCTCATTAATATATTGACTCAAATATTTGCGTACCAATAAAACGTAGACTGTTTTTTTAACATTTAGCTTTGATCTTCATGGCGATAACATCCCCTATTGAACATTTTATAGGTACTTATAATAATCAGTATTCTTCATATTGTGTTATTTGTTTGGTGTACAATAAAGAATATTTACTATAATTATTATTATGTTCCACTAAATACTTGTCAGTTTTTTTTTTTACTTTATCAAAAATTTTATTTAGTACTATTATTTGCAATATTGATATCATCGATACACTAAAGAGTATTGCCCATCACTACTGCAGAATGCAGCGCAAGCATTCTCTGTGTGAATGAACACTACAGACCATGTACTAAAGTATATTACCACTTTACACCTATCTCATTCTAGCACACACAAAATATACATTCACGAGCGGGACAAAACAATCACGTATGCAGTTGGATTATAAAGCTGTAAACTTGAACAAGTTTCGTGCTTTTCGAGACTTGAAAAACAATAAGTCTTTTTATTTCGGACTTTTATTGGAGTTTCGTACAAATAATGGATAGTTTGTTTTGGTATTGTTGTAAAAGAAACAACTCTAAATTTCATGTGACCTAATTGATAAATTCAATAATGTATATGTCGCAGGGATATGGGAAAATCCGTATTTTGAACAAAATCCTAGGGATTTGACAAATCCCGGGCGATGGTAAAATATTTAATTTAAACACTTTCCCAAAGTTTTTTACCTTCTTTACCTTAAACACTAAGATTTTTTTTGGCCAAATCGCTGTCGCACCGAGTGATATGGTAAAACTGCAATTGTTTTTTACCATAACCCTGGTAATAGTCATTAATTTTAATTGGGCAAATTACAAATGTCAGCCTTGTTATGGTAAAGAAAAAGCCAAGTGCGAGTATATCTATACAATTTATTGCAAAAATAGATTTGTATTTGATAGTATTTGTCAAAAACACTAAAAAAACATTTTTTTTTACTGTTGGTAATAGAATATTTTTTATGTGATATAATTACAAATGTTAATATTCAAATGTGTTGTGTGTGTGTGTTCAATTTCAAATTTTCAATTTTGTTTTTTAAAACTCGTTTTTGAACACATAAATGTATATTTTACTCAAGTTATATTGAAATATTGCTCAAATAATAAGTAACATTAAAAAGTCGGTGGTGGCCGAGGGGTTTAAATTTCACTTCACGTCCAATGTGGCGGAGGTTCGAACCCCGGGGTCGGCGTGTACCAAGGAGTATTTTCTTAATTTCTCAAGTACACTGATTTATTTATTCACACCACTGGCTTTTCGGTAAAGTAAAACATCGTGAGGAAACCTGCATACGTCAAGAAAAAAAAAAGATGTATGTGAAGTACACAATCCGCACTGGGTCCGCGTGTGGACTATGACCCAAATCACCATCGTTGCGGGTAGGCCGTGCCCCAGCAGTGGGGACGTATGAAGGTTGGCAATGAATAATTAACAATATTTTTACTTAGTTAATGTAAAAATTTTGGTCACAAAGGCCCCATTGAAATCCTACACTAATTTCTATGCATGTGTCAGCTATTATTTTAAAATCTATCTAATTCTAATAAGCAAAGGGTACAATCCTCATTAACAAATATCGAACTGACCAGGGACAATTTACTTACTACACTGCCACAGCCGCAACATACGGCTTTAAAAAAAATGACTTTCATGAGTTTTTTGTATTTTTATTATCAATTAAATTCTGCGAGTAAAACTCTGCATCGCGATTAGCAAGTATTCTATAAAAAGTCTTTTCTTCGTTTTTAGTACTCACAAGTCCCGGCTGTGAGGCCATTGCTGGATTCGTGTTATTGACGGCCCTTCGATTTGGCCTTCATACACTACTCACCCAGCTAAGGCTCACTTTTTAGGCCTCTACACATGTACTAATTGTTACGTTATTGTGGTTGGTGGTTTCTTAATAAGTAAACAATCAAATTGTTCTCTGCATAAAAAAAATCTTAAACATTATAAGAATCAAATGAAAGTCTTTTTAACCTACCTAAGCAAAAATAACAAATGTGATAAACACAGATTAAGTAACCCAATGTAACACCCTAATTTTATTTCTTATTTATTAAGTTACGAAATATACAGATTTCTAACTTTCAAGTTGTGAAATTAAAACTAAGTCTAACTTAATTAGCAGCTAAACTCACAATACCTAATTACTTTATTGTAAGCAACCTATTTACCCGACGAACCGCGACGACGAGTAAACAATTTAATTAAATTTTAAGAAACGAACCATTAAAAGCATTCTACGAAATTTATTTTAAGTTTTGGCAACATTTGTAAAACATTTGGCAACACTAACTGTCAACGGATAAAGATTCCAAGTTTAAATATAGGAATGTAGGTAATGAGCAGATGTCATATTGTAACGAAGGTTTGAAATGGATAGATATGCTTTTTTATCCGGGATCTACAAAACTTGCTGTTAACAACTGTATTTTATCTCCATATCTGAAACTTGATAAGCAAGTATATAGATTGAATACGATTAGTTTATTTTAGGTTAGAAGAAAATTTCAACACAAACTTCCCATGAAAGTATTCAATAATGATTTTACTTGTTTGCAAATAATTTTAAATAAGAAACATTTGAAAATAAAATAAAACAAAATTGAAAAAATTTTTAATGTTAGCCAATCAAAGCATTATTTTATATTTGTTCACGCGTTTTAATCCCGAGATCCCGGGGTTGAAGTTTATTTATATCAATGGATTTAATAAAGGCGTATCAATGTTACAATCTAGAAGTACGTATCTACTTAGTTTAAAACTCTATGTACCTATCCCTGATCATTTAATGGAGGCTATAAATAGATATCTCCTGGAGTTTGATCAAATTAAAAATACATTAGCAATGCTAATGTAGGCACGGTCTATCTATTGATTTAAAAAATACCAGTGTTAACTAATGTAAGAATTACAACTCAGTTTTTAGACGTCTGGAAAAGGCGCAACTAGACTTGGAAATTCTTTGACTTTTAGCATTTTTTTTAAGCTATTAAATTTTCGCAGCTTGTGATGTTTACCAAAAGATAAAATACTTAAGAGATTAACCTAGGTATGAAGGACTTAAATGTGTGTTTTTATCTTTTAACATCATTATGAAAATTTACCTATTATTATAATTCCAAGCTACAGCGGAGCAACAAATTGTTTACCTAATTTTTTATAGGGACATTTAGAGACAAAGAGAGGAATTTAGAATATTATTTACCTAGTTCGAGAGCTACCATGGGAAAAGAATCTGGAACAACGTAGTGACCTGATTTATCACAGAAATAACTGAAAGGACGGAAAACATATAGAATAATCATAATTATGCTCCTACGGGAATAGTTTTGACTTGCTAAAACCGTAAAGTACTAACCTAGCTTACCTATTCCTTCACGTGTCGCACACAACAGAGCAACGGGCGACTTTATTTTAGGGAAATAGAATAGGTACTTTTATCCTAATGGAGTTTCTATGGGAAAATAGAACAGGTACTTTTATCCTAATGGAGTTTCTATGGGAAAATAGAACAGGTACTTTTATCCTAACGGAGTTTCATAGGAAAAGACATGAGACACTTCCTTCACGTCGCAAGGGAGCGATTGAGTTTTGGTACAGGGGTAGATAAAAAGACAGAAAAAAGAATAACATAGGGTTTTGTAGAAATCCTTCGGCGAAGACCTAATTTTACGCTGGTGAAGCCGCGAGCAAAAGTTGTTTTGTTGTAAATAAATGTCATTCCATGAGATTTTAGAAGTAGGTACCTTTTTTATTCAAGTAACAGTCTATAGGCACTATTAATGTTACCTACACGGAGAATTCAAACGAAATAGGTAGGTACCTACCTACTTCTTAATTCCTAGCGCAGGAAGTTACAAATAAAACACTTGTACTTAGTAAAACATTTTATCAGTTTTACATGTTCTACCTAACCTATCTACTTCGTAAGAAAACAACATGCTCCCGTATCATTTCTAGCTTCGAAAACGTACCACGGAACGCGCCAACTCGGGTCATTGCACCCAAAATGGCGCTAAAATAGAACGTAAGAATGCCCGCCATTTCAATTCTAACCTCGAAAATTGTTTCAATTTCAAAACTACACAGTGAACGTTATTTTTTTCACACCTAACAATAACTATACAAACGAAACTAAAATAACATCTAGTCTGTGTAGACAGAAAGTAAAGTGCATTAGCAAATTAGATAGCGCGGTAGCACCTAGCTACCTATTGCTTTCTGGGCTCTCGGCTGGCTCGTCCTTGGCCAGTTTTTAGGGTTTCGGTAGCCAAATGGCAAAACCAGAACCCTTATAGTTTCGTCATGGAATAAAAAAAACGCAGACGTAAAGGTCGATTTCGTAATGTCCGTACGTCCGTCCGCCTTAAATTTAATTTAAATATAAGGCTTTTCATCAATTCTTATGAACATACGAGTACAAAGGTGTCTTTTGTGAACCGTCATCAATATAATGGAAATTAAGTAAAATTAAATTTAAAGGTAAGCAGTATCACTCCATACATTGAATTAAGGGATAAAAAAGGTTTTTTCTTTCGCAAACCCCATCGTGCGGATAGCGTTGATTGGATAGGACTTTACAAATACACTTGAGCTTCCTTAGGGACCATTTCTTTAAAATATAGGTACTACTCAACCGCGTGTTCTAAGAATCTAAACAACATCATGATATATATATATATAGAAATTTAAAAATAATATTTCCAACGAAAATTGTTTTAAACAAAGTGGGATCACAACTTTTTAAATATGTTTTTGCAATAATTCTCATTCTACGGAACTCTAAATTAATAGGTACGTGTGTACGACACGCACTTAACCGGGTTTTTTGAAAATGAATTTCTTTCTTGGTCATAATAGTAACATAAAACTAATAAATATAAAAGAAAAAAAACTTTGAAAAAAAATACAGTTTTTACTTTAGCAACAATTTAGGCCACAAATAGGAGTCCATAGATAAGCTAATTTATTTAGAAGCGTAATTCTTTCTCAAACGTAGGTACCTAATAAATTGGTGACCACTCGATCGATGAAAACTTCATCCCTACAAAAGGTTAAAAACCTCATTCAATTGATGAAGTAATGAAGGAATTTTAACGTGACGCGCCCATGCGGGTTTTTATTGTCGTCGGATTATTCCTTGCAGTCAAAAACTAACGAATGAGTTAACAGAAGCGACACGTGATTGGTACGTCTCACAAAATTGTATAAAAGCGTGCGATAAAATGATGAACTACGGTTGACCAGTACAAATTGTCGTTGTGGCTGTTGATTGTAGCGCTTCTTTCAAGTGAATGGATAAGTTTGTTTATGGATTCGTTTGTTTTTCTTTTTAATGACTGTTCTAGGGCGTGGAGGTTTGATATCTACCTAATTAATTACGGTAGCGTTAATTAGTAGTTAAGTGTTTTTCATCATGTCAAGCTTAGGCTAAAAAATAGTTGTTTACGCTTTATTTTTAAGTAAGTAAAAAAACAATGGTCAGCTGCAAATCAGAAATGACTTTTATTGTGACCACTATAGTTTTCTTCTTCAGTATGAATGGATAACAAAATTTTTACAACTTTACGTTTTTTCGCACATCATTTCTGAATAACGCATTTTTTTTTTTTTTTTAGATGTGCGTATTATATTATTTTATGGAAATATTTATGAGTATGAGCACAGAATATTACTTTACGCGAAAGTCAAAGTTGATAGACGGACGAAAATAAAATACAGACAAATTTGTATAAGGGACCTGTTCTTCCTCTTCTTACTCTGTAGGTTAAACCATAAAAACAGCTGACTATATATCTAATGAGGAATTTAATATTTGACACAATAGAAAAATGAATTTTTTTACAGAAATCGTAACTTGATAATTTTTTATCAATTCAATTATAATCAAAATACTCTGAAAGCTAAGTAGTCTTTGTTATTTTCATCCGTACAGCACGTATTCCTATTACTTATAGTACAGTACCTAAGTGGTACAGCTACCAAAATAATGTATTAAGTTTTTTTTTAAAAGTTGTAAAGTGAACAAACAAAAACTTCAAAAATGTAACATATTCTAAATATTATAGATATTTGTCTGAAAGCTCGAAATTTAATTTTAAATTAATTTATTCTAAATATTTCCTAATTTAAAACGAACACAACTAGTCACTTTGTAAACAATAATTATAAACAAAGATATGTATCTAAAATAGTTCTTAAAAGTCTTTACCACACCAGACGAAAGGAATGTGTGACATCAATTTCTGAGATGTAAAGTTTAAACAAATGTCCGTCTTCCTATAAATAACTGTCTTAAGTATAGCAACACAACGATAATTGGAAGTTTTATACGATTTTTGCTGAAAGACTTAGTCAAATTAATGTTTTCTTTACTGTTAGCTTGATTTATATCAGTTTATTTATAAGTAATACTTAATTTAAATCCTGAAAAACAGTTAAGTTTGTGTTGGAACCACATATAGCGTAGGGTTCCATGTTTATGGGGAAACATATATTTTTACTATAAACCCTACTAACTTACAGTACCTAATTCATTTTAAAGATTTTCATATGACATAAAATCCTCACAAAAAAAAATCAACTTATTTATATTTTCGGTACACCAATGGCGGCTGTGAAGCTCGATTTCACCTAAAATTCTTAAATATATTGTGTAATTTTTTCTTATTTTCTGCATCTATACATAATATTAAAGCGTCTGCCTGTCTGTGATGCCAAAAACAAAACCAATACATATTTCGCATACGCTACTTATTTAAAGAACACCATGGTAGTAGAGAAACAGTTAGAACTTTGTCTGTCTGAATGTTTGTCTAGAAAATACTCCAAAACATCAACAACTTTCGATTAATATTTAAATAATAATACTTATTAATAAAATAATTTTTAATTTGCAAAAGTACCTTTGTTTCATATCAATATCTTTTTTAAGTACTTAATCGACGACTAACCTTCTAACGGTCACTAATGATATAAATATTTTACTCATCTATACATTTATTAGATATCAAAGCTATTCAGTTTGTATTCAGTTATATACTACTTTTAAACAAAATGGTGGCATTCCAGATTTTACGTTTTATTGTCTCTTTTGTCGAGTTTATTAAGTATAAACTACGCAGGTTGCAAATAAATTGGAAGCTAACTAAAAAGCGTTTAAATAAACAAGCAGTTAATTATTGTAGTTTATAATTTTGTTCATTTTTATTGTTTTTGTTAATATATTGATAATTAGTAAATCTAGTGGGTAACTGAGAAAAGAGGAGTTTAAAATTGTTTTTGAAGCTAAGATTGAATAAGGCGTTACTAATTCTTATTCAAAATGTGTAATTCCGGGAAAATGATGGTGGGAGAACCGTTTAAGTAAAGTTTATGGATAACTTTTGAGCGCACGATATAATAATATGACGTTCGCCGGGACACTCAGTAAGTTTTTCCAATAAACCAATCTCATAGGTAAATAAAAAAAACATACTTGTTTGAAGTCAAATTTCAACATTTAAAGACTTAGGTTTATGAAATATCAGGAAAATATTAACACAGCTGTTTGAAATTTAAACTTAAAAAATGCAAATATTTGGCCAATTGGGCGACTTGCCAGCGTATAACATCAATTCTGAAAGTCTCGTTCATTCATGTCCAACATTATGTACATTACCCACCAACTCCTGACCTAAAAATTAATGCAACCGAATTCAGGAGGAATTAGGTTAATGACAACCTTTGTTTGTTCATTTGCGCTCCAGTAACGTTTATGTTGATTACGCGCCGTTGTAAAACGTTAACACCTTCTTTGAAAGTCTGTGGACCGTGCCAATGAATCGCGTAATTGATTAAGCACAAAGGCAGAGTTTCGAAACTATTTTCCAAGTGTCACGTCTGATTTGTTTAGGTCCGTGGCCTTAACTGTTGCAAATTAGGGTTGCCAAAATCAGTTACTTTGATAAAGTTAGCAAGAAAATTGACTCAGTAATTAGAGAAGTTCAAAATGTTTAATGTTTTAAGTTTATTTTCAACACCTTTAGTAATTTGATTTTACGGCTCAGTTATCGTTTTCTTTTATGTTACGAAATAGACAGATATTTTAAAACAAAAATTTAAATATCCATAGTTTATCGATACAAAACAATATCAAAATAAATAAATGCAGCCCTTTTCATGCATTACAATAAATAAATGATAACTGAATTTGATAAAGTCCACGTGGACAAAGATAAATTGCTTCTCTGTACCCAATAAGGAGCATCAACTATTGGACACCCACACGGAAAAGATACTTGATACGGTAGAAAGATATCAAAACGTGTGGGATAACAAAAAAAACTCATATTATTTTATACACTTTCATTTTACGGTTTTTAAAACATAGTAAACTAATTAACAAGAGAAGTATCTTAATTTATTTTTGACACTTAGGGCTGCCAGTTGTTCGAGTATCCCTAGATTGACATATCTTGAAGTATATCTAAGGATACCCCAAGTGACGTAAGGGTTAGAAATCAAAAATCAATATGTTATAATAATTTTAAAATATTGTAGAATGAACTTCTATTGCATGTTTCGCTTCACACACATCGCTAAGGACTTTAAAATTGTAATTAATTATTATTATTTCTGCATTCCTAAACAGTTTAATTTTTTTTGTAGAATTTAAAGTCTTTTTATGGCATCTTTTGACTTAAAACCTTCAATTAGAGTTTTAAGTACCTATATATTTTAACTATCTGTGTCTATGAAATCACAATAGACAGCCTATAGTGACAAGAAAAAAACAAAAACATTAATGCAATTTATCGGTTACCGCTTATACTTCATTATCTTTTTATTTAAGCCACGTTTTCCTGTTGCCTCATCTACGCATTTTTTTATAAATAAGTAGCATTCCTTAAAAAAACATGTGACCACAAAATAAAATCCGCATCCAAAAGACAATAAAGGTTTTTAAACATGCATGTAGGCGATCAGCAAGTAAAAGTTTTTTTGCCCCTGCAAAACAATAAATTCAAATATATTCTTCTTTTTTGCAAGAAACAAATACATTAAAATGTATCAAAGATATGTATGTAAAAGTTGTTATTCGTTTCAAATACGATTTTGCCGAGTGATATCTTACCTCATGCCCTAATTTCAAATCAGTTCAAACGAAATAAAAAATAGCTCCTGCGAAAATACAGGTCATAGACTAACAAAATGCCAATATTTAGAGAAATTACTCAACAGAGCAACATTGTTGCTAAAAAATCCAAACTAACATGTGTATGTAGCCGTTGGGTTTTTCTTATATATATTTTAACCATGGAGTAAATAAATAAAGTATGGAATTGTGTTCCAACCAATCTTCGACAAATACATATTTGCTGGGTACTCGTATATTGTCCTTCATAATTGATTTTCGTCATTCACTTTAAAATTTAACCATGTGTGTTGGCTCAATTCACAAAATTCTCGCACCCATATTGTTTTTGTTACAGGGTTATTAACCTGACATTAAATAGGGCTGAGCCATGAGTTGTGTAATTGTGGTCGTGTACGTATAAATTTATTATGTGATAGTAAAAATAGAATTCGCTTGCTTTCTTTAGGTAGTAAAATTATTTTTTCTTAGTTTAATATGTACTTCATTTGAATAAATTAAAAGATATTTACTTTAGTAATTTTAGTATATATTTTTTGGAAGATTTTGCATTTAGAACAATACAAAACTATATTTGATTCTTTTGATACTGTTTGGGAGCAAAAAGAAGGTGATGTCTTTAATCTATCAGAAAAAAATTAAGGACTAAATACGTCATACTACATACATATAGTTAATTTCAATTTAATTTTAATTTTCAATCTTGCTCAACGTTGTTTGTAATAGCAAATCATAAAATAAGGAAAAAAGAGTGAAATAATAATGCTTAATTTAATTTGTTTTTAAATTCATCTGTACGTAAAATAATACGTTACGGATTCGAAATATTTTGAAAAAACTGCAAAATCTTGAATTATAAATCCAAAATTAAATTTATGTCGATAGCTTGCTCATTCATTATATTATAGATAGCTACATCACTACACAAAAATAAAAGGGCGTCTCCACACATACTCGTACGTGTACGTGCATTTGTACAAATACTGTTTTCACTTTAAAAACTAATACATGGAAATTTAACGCTCTTATTGCTCACAGAATAAAGTTTAAAATTATCTTAATTTTTTAGTTTTCTTGTCATCAAAAAGTTGTTACACCCTAAATGAAGGCGGGAAACACGAAAATCAGTCTTTCAATCGTCCCAAAGCGAGGAAGCGATGTATTTTTGTTGAATCGATTAAATAAATTGATTTTACAGATGCAGCAGACTTGTCGTTTCTAAGAATTTTTAGTTCTTAACTTGACATTGTTCAATAAACGTGAAAGTTAAAAGCTGTATCCGAAATGGAAGTTACGAAAATACTCTTTAAAAGCAGTTGTAAGATGTTTTGAAGTAATTTGTTTTTAAGAATGTTAGTAAGAAAATATTGACAATCTATGAATGTTAACAAGCAAAAGTTCATAAATTATATAATATTTAATAATCATTTGTGTGTATAACTAATGTAGTCACACCTCTACAGTATTGTAATCTATCTAGTAAATCATTACCAATTTAATTTGAACTAGCTGTTATAACTTACATTAACACATAACAGTTTAAGGAAAATTGGACGTCATGACCATTTTTTAGGGAGCTGTATGCTATTTGAATTTATATTCTATCACAGGTCAATATTGTTTGCTGACCATAAATTGACTAGTTCTACAAGACCCTGGTGAATATGCAGTTCGCAACAAAACTGCGTATCAGTGTTTAATGGATATAATTTTATGTAAATTAGTAACGGCATGGAATGATGATAGCTTCGACATCCATTGAGTAACTAAAGTTGTAATAATTAATATGCGCACTGTGCTCTTGGGAAACGACGGCGTGATGAATTTATGTAAAGCCTACGCTAAGCTATGTGCTTACTTTAGCTTTAATGCGCAATGCCCAGTTTCTCTTAGTATAACAAAAGGAATTGTTTAAAACAATTTTTTTTACAAATAATTAATTCTAATAGTAAATTTTATTAAAGTTGACAACATTATTTTGAATAGTATTTGACCTTGTTAGTATAGATTTTAAAAAAATGCATTTAAGATAAAGTTACTACGATATATGTAGAACTAAAGAACCAAGCCTACAATCAAAGAGTATTATAATTATACCAAACTAATAGTAGCTTTTTAGGGTCAGTAAGCCGCAGACTACAATATTGATATAAAATATCCAAAAAGTCCACAATTTACGTGCGTGACAGTAGTTGCATAGTATGACAACTCAAACGGGATGGTATATCATTCCTTACCCACAAGATTTGTTTTTTTCTTTTACAGTACTTGGGCAAGTACGCACCTGAAACAAACAAATTGAAAATTATCAAAATATGTCTACAATAAAAATATTGTTGACAAATTTATCAGAAATATGTAAGAAATTCGTTTGACCAAAAACAATTTTTAAATACTCATAAAATATTCAAAATGTTTCTCCAGTAATGTCAATCACACACCTACACAGCAAATTTCACATCAAAATCTGGCAACACTGTCAAACACTTATGAGGCAAATATTTCGCAATATCGCAAATACATTAGCAAACTTTAGACCTGCCCACTTGTGAACACACGGAAAATGTTTGTTTTTCTCACTACTGGTTACCAAATCCCTTGTTTAGTGTACATTACACGACATTGTGTACAAAATTATGAAGAATCCATTCATTTTCGGATTTTACCTTTTGGTTAATAAGACTATGGAGTTGTCTATAAATAACCAGTACCAGTAACTAATTTTTTTTTTTTTTTAATTTGAAAAGTACGTTTTATTATTAAAAAAGGTAATTAATACCTAGAGGGTTGCCATACGTCCCGTTTTTACTGGACTGTCACGATATTTGAGAACCTTGTCTTGTATTGATATTTATAAATAGTATATTATAATATATTTTCCCGTTTTTCGTTAAAGTACGCGTATGCAGCAATACGACTGTCGCAAATCGACAATTTAATTTAAAATTGTATTAACTAAAATATAGTTTTTTAAACTTATTGCTAATATTGAGCTCGTTTCAGTTCCCAATACTTTTGGTAACCCTAAATTTAGGGGTTAGTTATCTTATGATATTAAATAAGTCATGATATTTTAGCCTATTAACTAAGGTCTAAAAAATCAATAAGAATGCATTATACAGCCTTAACGTTCCTTTCGGTCGGCCATCAAAGGCGTCTAGACAGAGCAATCGCGAGGGTGCGATGCGTGGCTAAAGGGGTGCGAGCGCTTGCAACTAGTCTGTGTCTTCACATATGGCTAGTAGAGCCAACCAGCCTGTAGTACATTCGTTCGCGGCGCCTTAAATGGTAGACGTTTTGGTATTTTTTCGACGTAAAACGCGATGACCGACTGTATGAATAAAATAAATGTTTAGGCAATGGTAGCACAAAGTCAAAAAACAAAATCTATTCGTTGTTCTTAATTTAAAATTAGACTCAATCTTAACCTTGAACGTCGTTGAGGCCAACACAATAAATCTAGTCGTTCCTAGATAAAATCAAATCTGCAAATAGTCAGATCTAGTTGGCAATAAACTATTGTGATTTACAACCGATGATGGCGGTGAGAAATTTAAGGAAGGTCATAGTTTGTTTATTTTCTTACTACTAAGATAAAATTGGAAAAACAGAAAATTAATTTTAGGCATTGATTCAATGTGTATTTTTGTGTGGTAAAAGAGTTTAGGTACTTACTCTTTGGCTCAGAAAGAAAACAGTGTTTTTTACATTTTTAAAACACATAGTTAAAAGTTTAAGGACGCCGGCGGACACCCAAATGGAGCGCAAAAAAAACACAATTTATCCTGCCAAATCCTCACTTGCGTTCTATAGTTTGTCAGAACAGAATTATTCCATTCCTGTTCTTTTATTTTTAACGTATGAAACCTATGTAAAGCCACCTTAGTCCAGATACTCTGCATTAGAAGCAGTGTGGTGGCGATGGGCTCACCCTCTGCCACTAAAGTCTAAAGTTGGTTAAAAGTGGATGTCCCCCACATTATTATGTGAATGTATATCTACCGCTGGTTACCCCCTTCAAGGCAAAAAAACTAAAAAGATATACATACTTGCACTTACAGTTCTATGTATTAAAAGCTTCAAACGATTTATTTTAATCTTTTCAGGTTTTTTTCCTATATTAGACAAGAGCAGTTCTATCGCAAGTGAGATCTAAATAATGAGATGTTAAATATGTTTATATCTTTGTAACCTTGTATGTTTGTTTGACAATAACTTGAGTAGCGTTGCTCCGATCTTCATATTTTTGTTACACGAGTAGTTGAGGCCAATATCATTTTTGGGTTAAAACCCTGAGCAGGATCGATCGGGGGTTACAGAGATATAGGAGTAAGAGAGATGAAGCTATAAGGTAAGCAAATATGCCCGAAATATGTCCATAATCGGGTACTATAAAACTAAATCTAATGGTATGCATATTCAAAATGCATCAAACATCAAATGTTAATTAAAAATGGAAAATTACAAAGCCTCAGTTCTGGGCGATCGACTATATAGTTATTCTCATATTATAAAAATGCCTTCATAAATTTTAAAATGGCAATGTTTGGTTGGCAAAGTAGGTATAATGTTGTGTCACATCTACACAAAGAATAATTTTATGATCTTAGGTAACCTGCTATTTGAAGTTTCCAACATTGTAGTAAGTCTGTACGCGAACAACAAACGAAGATCGTTAACGTAACCGCCATTCATAAAACTTCGGGTTATGTATGTTCTAGCTAAACAAATTTGAAATTACATAAATACTTGGTGAGGCCACAAAATATGCGATATTATTTTTATGCTTTCTAGCTTTGTTGCAGGGTTAAATAAACAGTGATATTCTAGCTAAACAAATTTGAAATTACATTATACTTGGTGAGGCTACAAAATATGCGATATTATTTTTATGCTATCTACCTTTGTTGCAGGGTTAAATAAACAGTGATAAATAGCCTACCTTGTAGAAATCCGGTAAGTATATTAAAAATATAAAAAAACAGGCTTACAAATATTTCCTAATTTTTTAAATTATTATAATAAGAAAAATCACACTGATTGACTAAATGATTATAAACACAGAGTTAATTTATAAAATTGTTTACTTTACGTCACTGCCCCTACAATAGGAACTATGCTCTCAGTTGATTCTTATATATTATGTCCGCAATAAGAAAAAAAAAGATGTTTGTAATGAATAAATGTTTTTAGGCGATTTAGATACTTGAAATTTAGTTTAAAACACTCACCAAACTGCACGAAACGTTAACCGAGCCCGTATATTTACGAGCTAAGGTTTTTTTCATCGAGCTGTAACTAAAACTTAGATCACTTTTCGTTTTTTTTTTAATATAATAGTATCTAGTTTCTGATTCCTACTACCTAATTTGATATATTGTAGAACAAAGACACCAACGCAGGCGGAGCCATTGTGTCTGCTATTTGTACATAAACTGAGATTGCATTACTTTTACATTGATATATATATAAACAGATATAATCTATTTTTGTAAACGGCACATATAAATCTAATAAAACGCACCTCTAAACACATGTTTCGTGGCCACCTACATACCTTTATCCAGATTTTAACCTAACAACCCAATTTCCGCGCGAAAACTGGCGTCTGTTTATTTGAAAATGGAACGTATATTTTAAACACCACGTAAGCTAGAACTCTATTTTATTGTACATCAAGCCGTTTTCGAGCTCCGATATAATTTGGTGAATAAATGTAATCCGAGATGGCGGCGTCTGTTTTCTTGATAACATTTTATTTGATTACTGATGTAAAAAATAGTATTAGCTATATTTCAAAACAGTCTGCAATCATTGAAGGGGCGTTTCTGCAACCATTTTTAACCCGAGTTCAAAAAACGAGGTTGTCAATTCGACCTATATGTATGTAGTTATCTAATATTGTTAAAATTGCACAATCTGTATCTATCTATGCCAAAAATATACTGCTAAGATACGAGACCATTATTTTTTGGCATTCAACTTTATGAACAATAAAACCCTTTAATATCTGTTCCGTGTGCGTAAGTTATTTTATAAAATTTTAGGGAGTTTTCGAAGGCGGTGTATTTTTATTTGTAACTAGCTTTTGCCAGCGGCTTCGCCCGCCCTAAATTTGGTTATCGGCATAGGGTTCTTACGGCAACTACTCAATTATGAAAAAAACACAGAAGGTAAAATATTTCTAAATAATACGTACCGCCCTTCCCCCTCATGACTGCCCGCCGGCCTCGCACATCATAAATGCGCGCGCAATACTTGTTAATTATTTTGCTGCCACGTTATTTTAAAACTGCGATATCTCCTAAGATATTCATTGAAATCGATGATCTTGTGATGAATAACGTATTTATTTGGATAAAGATTAATATCATGTTTATAAAAACACCTTCACAATTAATGCATTATTTTAGAACAAATATGGTTAGCATACAAAGGTTATAGTGAGCCAACCTTAAAATATAGACATATGCTGTCGTGGACTTTTTTTTAGAACTTTTATAGGGGAACAACCCTGTCATACATGATTTTTGCGAAACTCTAACCGTTTACGCAGCGCACGCAGCGGAAACTCTCAAAAGGATAAAAAAAACCCGATTTTGAAACATTTTTCATTAGTGCTCTGCTCCTATTTGTGCTAGCGTGATGATATATAGCCTAGCCTTCCTCGATAAATGGGCTTTTCAACACTAAAAGAACTTTTTAAATCAGACCAGTAGTTCCTGAGATTAGCGCGTTCAAACTAACAAACTCTTCAGCTTTATATATTAAGTATAGAAAAAAACCACGATTTTAAAACATTTTTCATTAGTGCTCCGCTCCTATTTGTGTTAGCGTGATGATATATAGCCTATAGCCTTCCTCGATAAATGGGCTATCCAAAACTTTCCAAAAAGATTTTTTTAAAACCCACCAGTAGTTCCTGAGATTAGCGCGTTCAAACAAAATATCTTTCCAGTTTATGCGATGAGAAATCAAACTAGCGAGCCAAGATATTATCTAAAGCAAAAATATTCATTTTAATATTATTGAAAAAAGATTCGCTTGCACATTTCAAAACATAAACCGGATGGATATATTTGTATATGTTTACTAAACATAGTTATGAATATTTAAAATGCGTAAGTATGAACCTGAAAATACTGTTTCTTTCAGTCTTTATCTTAGAAATTTCTGGTGCTTTTTTTAATATTTGTAATAAATAATATATGTCTATATATTTACAGTTGACGTGCTAATGTAATGGTAATAATTTTTTTTATTCTAAGGCATGTTAACCTAAAAATGAGGCCATATACAATCAATTTGCAAACTTCCATCATTATCTAGGTTACTATGTACTTGAGAACTATTTACTAACAGCAAATTTAAACAAACCTTAGGCTAATTTAAAAACGAACCCACGCGCGTTTGCACTATCGTCTAAAAGTTTCGCTTTCGTCATCACTTCATTACCATATTGCTTCACAGGGGACGGTAATGACAATCTGATGTCATTACCAAATAACAGAAGTTATATGACGTCATAATGTGTGATTTTTAACGTTAATTTGTTAGTTTTCCCTTCACTTTAAGCCTACACAGTATTTTTGATTGGCGTGAACCGAATTTTTTCAATAGCAGTTCAAGGTACTTTCAGGCTTTTTGTAAGTTAGTTTTAGCTTTAATAGAGTGCATTATGTATTCAATTCTGCCCACAAATTATTTATTTAATTTTTTAATAAGGATATTGATAAGGTAGACTGATTTTAATAACATGTTTAAAGTAGTTACTTACTTAAATGGCCTATACTTGAAACATGTACATTAATTATATACTTAAACCTTCCTCCTAATACTCTTTCCAATAATGATGAATAATGAAGGAAATGAATTCCTTTCATTATTCATAAAGAAAATTGTCCACAAACAGACTGGCGCAACAGGGGACTATATTTTATGCATCGTGTTCAGTACGTCTTGATCATGAGCAAAACAATTAGCTGCATACCTAAAGTTTTGGTATATCGTAAATTCGTATTTCAAATTCTATCCATTGCTATACTTTTAAAAATTGAGCATAACGCTTCATATTAAAATTCTCGCCATTAATATTTAACCTAACTTTGTTTTATGCTCGCGCTAACCGGTGATATAATCCTGGTAACCAAATAATAATTTTGTAATAGGACAATTTATATTGCAAACATATATGTAGGTACATTATCAAGCTGACTAAATTTCTAATTATTTCTGATAATCCTTGATTTAGTTGCTGACCAGGTATTGCTGGTGTTTTTTTTTCGCCTTAGAAAACATGTTATGCTGTCAAAATTATTGTATAGATGATTTTTCTTGCTGACCAAATATTTGAAAAAAAAAACCCATTTATCTACTTGCCCAAGTTAACTTTTGCGAATATCTACTTAATATTGCATTTAACCATTCATATTTATAAATAATGTCTTTGGGAATATTACAAAGAATAGTTAACAAAAGAACATAAATACATAGGTAGATGCATCCAAATTTCGTCAAATTTATCTAAGTATAAATAAAACGGCTACAAGGTTAGGGACTGAGCTGATTGTTTCGGTTATCATGTTACTGAAGTGTAAATAGTAAATTAAATAAGCCTATGTTCTCAACATCCCCGTTTTGGTTAATTTTTTTATTGTTTTCCTAAGAGTAGTTGCAAAATATCAGGGTATCGGAACCTATTGGATTGTCTCTTATTTTGTATAAAACCTAATACCTTTTAAAGTCGGCGAATACAGACAACCCTTAGACTTGTTACATGTACAAATAACTTAGTAAATAACGTTGTAAAGGTATAAAGGCATACCTTATATTTTTAATAATATAATAATGTTATTATTATATTTATGAAATAAATAAGTCATTACAATTGTCTTTGTTTGAAAAGTAATATACTTAATGAAAAAAGTTATACATAAACTTTTAGGTTAGAACATAACATAAAAGTTGCTTCAAAGACAAATTTATAACAACAAGGTCACAAAATTAAATTTTTATCATTACCAAAAAGATTGACGCCCGGTAATGACGTGTTAGCTGTAATTACATACGCCTATTAACAACACATGGCACACAGTCATTACACGTTAGCCTGAAATAAATTTTATGAGCAAACCGGCTAATTTAACACGAGATGACATCAGCCAAGGTCTCTGTGGTGTCATACTATCATTGCCAGTACAAGATTTCGGCACGCAATGTGATGAAATTCATGTCATGACGCTGTAAATTACCTTGGCCTTCTGTTTAGGTCTAATGGTGGAATTTAAATTTTTATGATTTTATTTTATAGGAACTACACATGTCAACTAAGTTCTAAGCTAAGTTCCCTTCAATCATATAGCGCTACTACGTAATTCTAACTACAAAGTTTAGCACCCCTAAGAAAAGAGGCGTTTTATTGACAAGCATAATACGCATTTAATGCGCTCAATGCTGTCTATGCGCACATTCGATCGTTCTGTTAACCAAAAATAAATGCACTATGACGTCACTTTTGAACCGCATTCAACGCATTGGCTGCACATGCTCGGGAGGTAGAGTAGTGGATGCGCTGTCAAATAGTGAACGGCCATATTGTTGTTTACATTTGGTGAACAGAACGATTTCAATGCCTGTGAGATGTCATAGCTCTCGATGCCGTCAATAGAACGCACCTTATATCGTTTTATCAATTTGGATACTGTTGTTCAATTATGCGTATGATACACAAACTTACAAACTACATTTTTTATTGCAATTCTAAATTTAAAAATAAAATAAATTCTTAACCCATGTACCTTATTGTTTTAAAGTAGCCTTTATATGTCCTTTCCCGGGACTCAAACTATCTCCATGCCAAATTTCATATTAATCGATACAGTGGTTTAAGCGTGAAAAGGTAACAGACAGAAAGACAGACAGAGTTACTTTCGCATTTATAATATAGTATGGATTTTAAACAGTAAACCACCGGGAGCACCTGTGTACTTGTAGTTTATCTATAAAAAGTATAATTCGTAAATAAAATGAAATAACTAAAATAGTGACAAGCAGACACAGAAGTCTTACCATAAGATGTCGTTTTACCACTTTGGTACGGAACCCAAAAAACTTATAACAAAATACAACAAAAAAGCTAAAAATAACAACATTTAGCTAAGAACTGGAGAAAGGGACGGAAATCGTTATGTTTGTTTATCTATTTTTTGCTGACTAATTTCTACACCTGGGTGTTTTAAAAAGATAGGGTGTGAAATTATTGCAAGGGTACCGATTACGAACGTTTGTGTTTAAACAAATAAAAATGAAGCATCAATAAACCACGGATAACGTTCGTACTTTCTATAGATATAAAATTACCGGGCAATTATTATGAAATATCATTTCATATCTATAGGGGCGATCGATTTTAAATCAAATCATTAATCTGTCAAAAATGTCAAAGCTTTGTGGGGGGTAATATCTGCTTAACTTTTTTGAGTTTTGCAGTTAAAGACGAAGTTACAATTGTCTGAAAACGGTATTTTGGTAATCCTGAGCCATGAAGATGATTAAAAAACAAATGATTTTGACTTCATCGCTCGTTACAACAAACTTTTCTAACCCGGTGTCTGTCTCTAGTGTCGCGTAAGTTAATAATATTTTAATGTGGCGACTGTAGTTTTTATGTTTTACCACTGGGTCAGAGAAAATGTTGTTTAGTATAGTACTAAAGAGTTTAAATACCAATTTTTTTGGTTTTAATTACAAAAATAACAGTTCTCCCATACAAACTTCCCTGCCGCTTTACTCCACTTAGGGATTAAATTTTGAAAAACGCTGAAAAACTGGTTTTATCAATTTAGTCGAACTTTTGATTGTTTCAAAAGTTTCAAGTATCTTTGATCACGTAAATATAAAATTTTGCTTTCCCTTTAACCGCTTCAGGGCTTGAATTTTAGAAGTATTTACCAAAGAGAATATAAGTATCTACCAAAGAATTTTATTAACCCTCTTTACACACAGTCGGGTAAAAAAACTTAGTACGATGAAGAGGTTAAATACGTCGTTATTTCTGACGACCATAAAAAACAGTAGGTTTATGATATTTAAGTAAAGATACGGTATCTTCATACTGTTCGAAATCTAAATATGATCCGCTGTGACGTACGGAACGTGTAAAACAGAAAGAGATAGCTATATTTAGAAAGTGAGATGTGACTGGATTCAAATTACGACAATTGTCTTAATTGCGCCGCCTCAGTTTTTGCGTGATAGTACGATATCTACCTCTTTTAATATATACACTATCATTGGATTAAGGACATAGTCCATCAAACGGGCCGAGCGCGGATCAGTAGATATTAACATATGCCTTATGTATCTCTTCTCAGACGTACCTACATGCAGCTTACATAGTAACAATGTTTTCTTTTTCCGAAAAACCATAGCATAGCAGAACTCATTTGCGTGTTTTCAAATTTGGTTTCGACGCCCGGGGCAGAACGTGAGGTAAACACCATAACTAATTAGTCACTATTGCTCGGCCCAACCCAAGGTTAGGGTAGGCCAGTGCCTCAACGTAGGAACGTAACATATATATATATATATATATATATGGAAGACTGTATATAGCAGTGTTTTGATGTTGGATTTCTAAAAGCTGGCAACAATTCAAATGAAAATTTTAATCAACAACAGAACTGGGTACTTGAGATATGTTTTTTGTAAATACGAGTGGCTTTAAATTGTTTGTTTAAAAACATATCGCAAAGTCGACGAACTCCAAGGTCAGTCAGCCAAGCTGCTGTATTACAAGCTTTGGCCTAAAAGTCATCAGCCCAAAAGGATAAAAAAAAATTTAGGCATGTAAGATAGAATTTGGTTAGTTTCCAGTAACGCTTATACCAAAACTACTTAAACATGTATATGTTACTAAAAAGCTAATAAGTGAGCTACGAAATGATTGTAGAAGAACAATACAAGATTTATATCTTACATTCACTATGCAAATTTAAGTACTTTTTGACGTTTGTACTCGTCGATCCTTACACCACCACCATATCTACATCCACAACGTAATATCACCGATAGTATTCCTTTTTAAAGTGATAGGGAGTAAAAAACTAGTTTTCAATTTTAAAAAACCATTCAAATTCAATAGGTTAATCAAATTTCTGGTTTCGGAAATTAAAAAGGACTAAAATCAGATAATCTATTTCCATAGACATCCCGTGGTGTCCGCATTGGCGTGCTTCCAAAACATTCTATGTTGTCTGTGGCCGGAAGGCGATAAGTGATGCGTTCCTAAAATAAAAATCGACACTTTGATGTCGTTTTCGATTTGTACTGATTCAACTGTAACTTTGCTTGATATAATTCAATGGAATACTGCTTTTAGAAGTGGAATTCCTTCTTTTTTTAAAACGCGATAGAAATCGGAAAGATCGCATGTTGTCAAAGTACTAAGAAAATTCCTACTTCCATGGCTTGGGTCCACAAGTTCCACAACCCAAAAACTGTTGATGTCTATCAGCATCATAGATGAGTTTTTTCTTCATGTAATGTCTATCGCTTGTTTTGACCAATGCCATTTATCTTTTGGCCTTATCCTTAGCCTACATATATCTAATGTTTTTCCTTTATAAATTTTTCTAATTTGTTTTTTGAGTTTTAATGTCTAATTTTTGCAGTATTTAAAAGGATTATATTAAAAATTAAACAGCAAAGACTCGATGATAGTAAATGAGGTAGAATAAGTAACAACTTACATTGTCTAAAGAGTTTATCGAAAAACTATCAAAAGACACATAACTTAGATGACAAGATGGGGCTAGCCAAAATTTAATTTTAGAAAACTTTAGCATAATGGCATATTGCTAAATTTAAATGTAAGGAAATGACTATTTTTAAAGAAAAGAAGAAGGAAGAGGAATTTAAAATAAACAACGAGCTAGAAAAACCATACATAGGTCCATGGAAATCCATCAATCCATATTTCCTAGAAGAAGGAAAAACAAATGGAACTGCACCATTCCGTTTCACAGCAGACATCTGTAAAGCCGCACGCGCTGAATGCATCTGTCCGGGCACGTGCTAGTTTTGAAATGTAACACCGTGTATGGGGGCTTTATGAGTGCTCTTGAGAGAGCCACTGATGTCCGCCTTTAATGTGGAATGGATCGGTTGAAGCTACACTTTGTAGTTTTACACATATACGCAGTTGAAGTTTACATCTACGTACGTACGTAAGGACCATTTATCATACCTACCTACAGCTTTTCAGTGACTTTTCGATAATATCTGTCAAACTAAGTATTGGGATCTTTGAAAATATACCCTATTCTATTTTTTTACCATTTTTTATGTATATACCGCAGAAAATATTTCAAATTAAGTGTAATTAGAATGTTATTCGATGAAGATTAGCTATATTTTTTATAAATTTAAAAGGAATTGTTTTATTATTATAAATTCTTGTATCTATTCATATTGTTCAATTTTGTGCTATAGCTTAGGACTCAGCAAAGGAATACTTACTAATTATTTTTACTTAAGGAATACTAAATACTAATGACTTTTTATGTTTCGAAACCTACCTAGGTTACTTACCTATTTTAAAAACCAAAAACAAATCACGATAATAGAGCTTCATAAACTACTAGCTTTTGCCAGTGGCTGCACCCGTCCTAAATTTGGTTATTGGCGTGGGATTCTTACTTCAACTCCTTAATTATTCTAATGAAGTTCGCTCGATTTAAGCTCGATTATAGTTATTCCCGCGGGACCATTTAAATTTTCCATAATAAAAACTTACCTATGACCTTTCCCAGGACTCAAACTATCTCCACACTAAATTTAATTTCATCTTAATCGGTTTAAGGCAACAGACCGACAGACAGAGTTACTTTAACGTTTATAACATTAGTATGGATTTTGAAAAAAGTTTTTCAGGTATCCGCAATGATTCTATGCCTACGGAACCATAGGTTTATGCATGTACGACACACACTTGGCCGGGTTTTTGTTTTGGAACTCAGTAGTTACGTGAACCGTTTACTTCATGTATCGTGCTGTCGCACGTTTTAAGGTAAAACAACTATCAGACCAACTTTCGATAATCACAAATTAAAATGCCTTCAGAACTTTCCTGTAAAAGTAAAACCAATAAATAACTTGGTTCAATTTGGAATCCAATGGAGTAACGAGTTAGGGATTGAATGCTGACGAATATTTTATCGATGTTTTAGGGTGCAGTTATCGATATGTTTGCTAAATAGTATTATTTAAGTTTTGTCTTCGTTATAAAACTCGTTTCGTATAACTTATTAATATTTTTTTACAATCGTATGAATGGTTTACCCTTAGTTTCAGACAATCGCATTTGACTCGCGGTTCTTCATACGAACCTTGTGTTGACAATAACGGACACACCAAAAATCGGCCATGCTTTGTCATACATGTGGTAATTAAATATTTATTTATATAAAAGATATTTATATAGATAAAAAGTATAGTTTCACTTTGTGGGACATTTTATTAACCACTTTTGTATTATTTTATTCTAAGGTTATCCAACCTTCAATAAAACCAGGCTAATGTTGTTATAAATAAAAAATATGTTCTTCATTAAATACTGACATAATGCGATTCAATTTTCATTATTTAATAAAATTTATGACTACACATCGATATCGAAGTCACAAAAAAAGACACAACGTCAGTCAATGATCCAAACATGGCAAAATCAGAAATCTAAGGCATGGTTCTACTACCATATAAAGACCTAGACTTTTATTAGCTAGATCTAGCTGGACAGACTTGGCTGACAGTTGTAGGACATTTGGACGTTGAAATAGACTATTGCCTAGACATGAAAATTGGACAGAATGAGCACACGGACTATGCTAACCGTGACCATAAATATCTAGTACCAGGGTTATAGAAATCTCAGGAGTTATTGCTAAGGCTACGATAAACGACACAATTCACATTCATTGAATGGGATACAACGCTGAAATAGGTCTACGCAAGACATAATATCTAGTACCAGGGTTATAGAAATCTCAGGAGTTATTGCTAAGACTACGATAAACGACACAATTCAAATTCATTGAATGCATACAACGCTGAAATAGGTCTACGCAAGGCATCTGGTTTCAAATTCCGGTTTGGGGTTTGAGTATGAATTTTTTTGTAAGTGCTTCCGCAAAATATTCTTTTAAGAATTTAATTTTAAAATTTGCGAGGCGACGGCTAACTTTATTTGCATGTAGCTTTTATGTTTCCATCACTACTACAACAACAAACGCATATCATGTTCGGTTAAATTTAAGTTTTTATATCGGATTCTCCCTTTTCATATACACGACTTTTCATTTTTATCCGACTTCAAAAAGGAGGAGGTTCTCAATTGGTCGGAATCTTTTTTTTATGTATGTTCCCCGATTACTCGAAGACGTCTGGACCGATTCGAGAAATTCTTTTTTTATTTAAATGTGTTTACTTTCCAGCCAGGTGGTTTCTACAAAAATATTAATTTGGAGCTGGTGAAAAGCCTTTTATGTTAATGATTGTATAAAATTCTGTTACGAGTATGAATGTTTTTAACGAGAAGAAAAAGCAATTCGTCACTCAAAAGTAAAAAATTAAAACTTTTTAACAAAAAAAAACAACTGGCTTCAAAAGATGCATTATTATAAAAATAAAAACCTATTTCCAAAAATCTGATCTGAATTACAGTTTGAAGTTGGTGTCTGTGTAGTATGTAACAGTTTATAACACACTTCACTTGCATGACTCCAAACTAAAATAGAAATTCAGATCAGATTTCCGGAAATAAGAAATTATTTTTACCGTTTTAGTGCATCTTTTT
Organism: Apoda limacodes; assembly: GCA_946406115.1. Lineage (NCBI taxonomy): Eukaryota > Metazoa > Arthropoda > Insecta > Lepidoptera > Limacodidae > Apoda > Apoda limacodes. Next base: position 15,099,443 of record OX291555.1, read on the forward strand.
GAAACCGGTTGTTTTTTTTGTTAAACAGTTTTAATTTTTAACTTTTTACTATTGATGAAAAAATTGTGAACAAGCAGAGTTGTTGTAGTAAGCAGGCTAAGAGGATGGTTGATTAGATGAGGCTTAATTTAGAAGTAGCTAATACAATATTTGAGCTTGAAGATTAAATCGGCTAAATGTTGACACAAGCATTAATTCATAAAACTCAAGAATTTCAAGTATGAAGTTAACCTTCACTCGATTGAATGAATCGTGGACAAATATTTAACAACCGAAACATGGCTGGCCATGTGTCTCTGCTCTGCCCCTCTCGTTTTCGTTCAGAATATGTAAACACGCGCATATTTTTCTATTATGTTAACGAATATGTAAAAAGGTGTGATGGGTAAAAAATGCATTCCGTCATGCCTCTACAGATGCTTCCCGAAAACACACAGTTTACTCAATAACAGTGAAAGTAACATTTAAAAAAAATTGGGATTGAATCATAAAATAAAGATTTTCAGCTTTGCATTTGCTTGTTATGTAGATACAGTTTGTACCTGCCGATGACTGGCTAACAAACTTGCACGTGCACGTATTTTTTAAATCAATCGTTCACTTTTAAAACTAAAGTATATATTTATAATTATAAAAGAAAAGTATTTATATTTCAAAATATTTAATAATTCGGTCTTTCTTCGAATCAGGGAATGATTCCTTTTTTGCCTATACATTTTTATTTGTAAAATTAAATTTTCTTAAAGTTACTTAAAAGAATCAAGTCAATCAAAAAAGGAAATAATGTTTTATTATACTACAATAAAAAAACCAAAAACGGTTTTTAAAAAATATATTTGAAGGGCGTAATAAATTACCTAAATTATAGTATTAGTGGTAAGCAGATTAAACAAAATTTGTCTACTATTATAATCAAAATAGCTTCTGGGTACTACGTCTACACAAGTAATTTACTATAACTTTTACCAAAACTTCATAATTTTATCTATGTTAACACAAAGATTATTTTGAGAAATAATTTTAAAAGCTACTGTTCTTTTTTTACTCTGTACAACTCATTACCTACACAATGCACGCGTGTATGTCTGTGCCTTTAACACAATTTTATATTATTATTATGTTTATAGTACAATTTACTGGAAAACGTTCGCGATGTGAAATTTAATGATTTGTTTTTATAGTCAAAGCTGTGGGAGAGCTTTGGTCAAGGTAAGTTTTCCCAACCTTAAACTGAAGAAGTAGGTATATTTGATAAAAATGAATGTGTGTATTTTGACATCACAGTTTTAATTCCTGAGAAACGTAATCAGTAGGGATATACACACACACAGTCATCATAATGTAGTATCGACTTATGACCTAAGAGATTTTAGTAAAAAAAGAAGCTGTGGCCCACAGTTTACGCATTCGACCAGTACAAATGGTCTTTTACTGGTACTCCAGTAATAGACAAGCTTTTCAATCGTTCGTATTCACCTAAACTCTCGCGGCCATGGCCATAGAGACCTTTACATTCTGTCTATTAAACTTCTATCGATACTTTTTGTTACCTTCACTATACCTTTTTCCTATCCTTTATCGTTTTTTCGATGTTATATGGCCTGGGTGGCCTGATGACTTAATTAAGGCCGCAGGAAATTACTGAATGCAAACGGCTCAGAGCAATTCGTTCTACAGAGATAAAAAGAAGACCCATTTCTAGAAGTGGTGATAAAGTAGAAAGAAGAAATGATGATGATAAAGTAGAAACTACCGATTTGTTTAGTTCGCATTGGCACCTCTTCACACAATAGGGGAAGAGGTATTAAATCAAAGAATTCTTCAGAGCATCTTCCGATTGCTGGGGAAAGCTATAAGTATTTCGAAGTCCTATACCTACTATACAGATCAACGACAAATCTTAGCACAATTGATAATACACGATAGACATCAGACGGAAGCAAACTTGCTGCGGCGGGATATCATGCCTCAGCCAAAACATATTTACTGTTGCTGCCTCCACAACGCCACCACATCCATCCACATCCTGCGACTCAAACCAGGTTATCTGTCACCTTCAAAGGTGATGTTCCACGCTGCATTCTTCAATCCTTCAATTTAAGAACCTTTCTTTCCCATAGGTTATAGGTTCAATAAACAATACAGCTAGCTCATTGCCACTTTACCTAGCAAACCATTTCAGCTAAGTATGTTGGTGACTTTGTCTCTTTGGCGATATACCTCAAATTGGATATCACCTTGATTTGGGGAAAATCCTCATATCGCAAAGAAAGACTTAAATAAAAAAGTAAAGAAAGATTTTTTTTAAAAACTTGCTTTCCTTAAAACATTAGAATCATATAAAAAATCCATCTAACCGAAAATTGTTACTCAAACTCTCAATTAATATCCACTAAAACTCTAGCACATCAAATGATCGAATAGGTATATTCGTGTGTGGCGCACGCCTTGCCTTTCTTGCAGTCGTACGTGGATATAAAAAATTTATATTCATTTTGAATAAATATTTTTTACTGTTTTGTACAATTTTCGGTTAGATTGAATTTTTATATGATTCTTATGTTTTAAGAAAAGCAAGTTTTTAAAAAAATCTTTTTTTACTTTTTTATTTTATAATTTTTAGTGATAATTTAATTGAATTTTTATAGTTTATTGCACAAGTTTCATTAGTTGGGTGATGAGAACTTGAAGAATGATATTATGTTCAATATAAATTAGTTATTAATTTTTCCCTGATTTTTTCACGTTCCACCCTAACAGGTGCACTTCCTGCATATGCCAAAAGGTGATTACATCAAAATATACATCAAATTCGTGATCTGCGAACCTCAAAACCCCCGGATACCATTTTGAAGATTTTTCAATTTCACCTCTACATCTAGGTTGTAACCCTGGTACAACTCTGAGAGGGGGTTGTTAGTCAAAGTAACTGTGGAATATTGTATTGTGATCCGAGCTTAGTAAGTATGCAAAGTTTCATCGAAAGGGTGATTGCAGGAAGTATGTTCAATTAAACTTAAAAGATTTCACCACAAGATGGAAGGAAAAAAAAAGGGAAACATTGTGAGTTAAATAAAAGCAAGTAATATAGACTTTGGGCTTATTTAAGAAAACAACAATTAAAGACAATTAGATATATCATTACATAGAATTAAGAAAAGTCCCTCGGCCCAAATATACAACTGTCTGTATGCCTATGTTCCATTTTCTTGGTAAATAGGCACTAGACAAATTTTATTCAGGGTTTTCGTTAATGCTAATCTAGCATAATGACCTAAAGCAAATAGACTAGGCGTAACTTTGCGACTGTAAAACGTTTATAGTTAACTTTAGAACTAAAAGTGACGTACAGAGCTGAACTAGACACGGGTTCCTGGCGACGAGCCAGGGACGAAATAGTAGTTACATCATGTTACGTTTAAATGAAAAACATTACATTTACGTAAGTTTATATGTATATACTGCACTTTTTTTTTAACACGTATCTACTGACAAATCTGGTATGTTGATTCGTCTATGATTGATGAAGATATAAATGTATTAATGTATAACTTCACAGTTTTTATTAGCAGAAGGAGGTAACTAGTGGCTGGATACACACCCTCATACTGTGGGGGACAGCCTATTTTTACAAATCACTTTAGTCTTGTGTAACAGGAGTGGGGGGGGCTATTGCTTATGATGCGGTGTATTGGGACTAAGGTGGATTTTTCTAATGTCATTCGTCGTAAATTACCAGCTTTAAATTAATAAGATTTTTTTTCCATGATGAATAAAGCCCTGTTAGCTGGCTTCAATCATGTTGGTACATGCAAAGTATACTATTGGAAATAAAAACTTTTTAACAAGAACCGACTTCAAGAAGATGCACTAAAAAGGTAAAAATAATCATTTCCAAAAAATCTGATCTAAATTATAGTTTGAAGTTGGTGTCTAGCTCTCTAACATTTAGTAACACACTTTATGATTTTTTTTTTTGTTAATTATTTTTACCTTTTTAGTGCACCTTTTTAAAGTTCTTGTTTTTGTTAAAATAGTTTTCTTTTACTTCTAAGTGACCTATTGGCTTTTTTTTCGTACACTAAAAAAATCGTCGACGATCCCAAATTACAAGACTGAGAAGAGACTTTGCCTCCCTGTGTGTGTTCTATCGCTTGCATAATTGTTCTGAGGAATTGTTCGAAATGCAATCGCACCACTAGCCATCGGGAAATTCATCCTCACACCTTGGAACTTAAATGGTCACGTACAGTGTGGTTTTTGAGAAACTTCCTCCCGCAAACGCTTAGGTCGTGGCTATGAGCTCTTTGCCCAGGTTTTCTCTAAGAACTACAGTATGGGGTTCTTCAAGAAAGAAGTTATTACATTTTTGAACGGTCGGCAACGCGCGATTAATGCCCTAGGTGTTGCAAGCGTGTATAAATTGCAGTGACCGCTTACCATCAGGCGAGCCCCAAGCTTGTTTGCCACCTTAGTGGTATAGAAAAATACCCAAATCGCTTCAAGTGTGATTATAAAAATTTCAAGAATTCCTTTGATTTCTCTAAAATCCAACAATATATCCTGACCTGATAACCATGGGACCATGGGTATCCATTTGTTATATACCAAAACCATTTCTAGAATGTAACAAATACTTTTTTGAAAACCGCATCAAAATCGGTTCAGCCAAACGCGACATAATCGCGGACAAACATAAATACATACAAAAATACATACAAACTCCGATAACCGCATTGAGCGCAAGCAGAGCCGCGGGCAAAAGCTTATATTAGGCAATAATGTAAATATTGTAGATCATTTAGAGTTTTATTTCCATTTTTATTAGATCCCGGTCTAGTAGGATATATAGATATAGCTCATATATAAAATATATTTGAGAATAAAAATGGGGGTACCTCGATACCTACTTATTCAAGGTAGCTACAGCTATTTGGGTGAAGTTTACTTCTGAAGCAATACAAAGATGCAACGATATTTTAACATTAGAGCAACAATAGAAAATTTTACTGACCTCATTATTATAGAACATCCGCCTAATTTCGAACATGTTTACATTTAAACAACTTTAGGCTGAAGTGTATTCGTTTCTACCCGCATTTAGATTGTCAAGGTCACGCGCATTGGTTAATTGTTCAATCATATTGCGAAAGGGTTGTTGATTCAAAGTTTGTTCTATCAGTAAATGTTTTGTTGGCAAGGCTGGTCATATTATTGTTACAAATCTATTTGTTTTTCAGCGTACCCCATAAATTACGTATGTATCAGAGGTTATACCTACTAGCTAAATTATATTTTTTGAAAAAGATTTTTCCAAATTCGCTGATTAGATCCGACTGAAATTAATTAATTGTGTTTTTCAGAATATGGTGCAAACTTGAAAACATGATGCACTTGGCCGATTTTTTCTATTTTTTTTAAATGTTTTAACAAAGAAATCTTCAAAGTCCTGAGTGCTTTCAGGTTACAACTTTGGTATTTGGTCTTTTATAATGCTTTGAACCCTTACAAAAAGCTTATTTTGATAACTTTCGTGTATATTAAACTATTAATATTTTTTTTGTATTTTAATAAAAACATCAGCCAGTTGAGATGTAGCTGCACTACTCACAGACGCTCACTTACATATCGCGTCGTCCTTTTTTTACTCAAGTTTTCTGTCACGTAGTACTGCCTCTTAACTGTAGTCTACGAACGAATATCTAGAGCGGTGGTGGGGAAAGTAAGGATTTTATCCGGCCCGCCGCCGGTCCTTCGAAATAATTAGTATATGGCCCGCGATAATTATACCTTGACGGTTCAGCCGTATAAAAAAAATAATAGATGCATAAAAGCAAACGAGCCAGTAAGTCTAGCCACGTAGTTCATGTGTCGCGGGGCGCGGAGAGTGTAGCACAATGAGAGGTGGGGGCGGGCGCAGGGGCACTGTTGCTAAAAGTTACTTCGTTGAAACTCAAACCTGCATTTGAAGATATTTAAGCAAAAAAAACACAATTTCTTATGTCTCCCACACCGACTATAGCAGGGCCTTTGAATAAAATGTTAAATTGTAATTTGTAAGTTGCGCAACATTTGCGTTTCATATTAATAAACGATTTCAAATAATTTTTTTTTTTTACTTTTATATGATTAGTTCACGGTTTCAAATTAAAATGCATTTTTGCTGCAATTCTGGTCCTCTTTTGAAATTTCTTTAACTTACTGGCCCCCCATGATGAAAGTTTGCCTACCACTGATCTAGAATATTTTTCAGTTATTTTTAAACATGCATTTTAATAGATCCTATTATATGTGTCCCGTTAGAGAATAAATTGTCCCTTAATAAATATGACACTTTTGGGCTTTGCAATGATGCACTTTTATTTTAGATGATTAAATCAAATCATGACACCCATTCCAGTAGCAAAATCTTGACACCCGCACGAATCCAAATACATACCTATGTAAAGTGTAGTACAGCATACCACTAGTAGATTAATCTTCTCTAACGATGACTCAAATAAATAATTTCATTTTAAATTTAAACATACCTCAAATTTTTCATCTCATCTCAAATTGTTAAGAAATATTTTTTTTTCGAAATGAAAACGCGTAGCTTAAGCATTAATCATTATTTATATAAGATAATATTTATTGTCGAAGACGTGAAGTTTATCATTTTAACGTTCGTTTGTGTAAACTGAAGTTTCAAGGATGGACCAATTAAATAATGAGTCAAGTTTGTCGGTTCTTATACAATTTTAATCTTTCGCAGAAAGATGACAAGAACAGTTGGCAAAAGAAAAATAGTTGTTTGATGTTTTTCATTATGACTTAAATTCAATATTTCAACTACGTACAATTCAAATGGGATAATTTTTGCTATTTTTTGTTTTATATTTTTTTTACTTTTATTAATTTATGATTAATGTTTAAATCATTTATTAATATTCATCATCATCATATCATTAAATCATTTAAAATAAATATGCAAAACCAACAATTAAAACATAGTGAGACTTCACAGCGATCAATAAAAAACCATTGAAAACTATATTCAAAAAACACAGTAGTAGGCGAGCGCTGGCGCGCTCACGAAGAAAATGAAATATAGCCGGTATGCCGTTTTACCCGCACAGGCTATGTTTTACATGTCATGTCGCAAATGTGCTTTTATCCAACTGCAGATTGTAGTTTTGAAAATTAAAAAAAAAACGTGTATGACGTTTCTCAAAATTCAACTTCTAAGGTATTGCCAAATGGTAAAAGTTAAATCACACAAATAACTTAGTGCTATGCACCCCAAGACACAGTCAAAATTAAGACAATAATAGTAAAGGTAAAATTGCAAAAACAGTTTTTAGAAATTTTCAGAATCCGTTTGTTAGCTACCTAAATTGCCGCTTTTTATCTATATCTAATACAAAGGCCCATATGAATCTCAACCATAGATTCCTGTGGAAAAATGACATCTGCCTATTTCAAATTCCCTATTTTAAAACCACTGCTAAGAGAAAACGATTTGTCACTTATTTTTGACACTTACAAATCAAACACTTTACAATTTTGAAGACGTGCACTAGGATTAAAGGTCTGCAGTGTGCCAGTTTTCTGTTAAATTATAAAGTTTAAAAGCTATGCTGAAGTCTAAGTGTTCGTACAAATGATCTCGAATAAGATTAAAAGTTAATAAAAACTTTTGTTAGGATTTTGGAAAACCACAGACATATGGCTTGTGATCATGCCTACAAAATTTCACAGTATTTGATTAGGAAATGTACAAAACAAGTAGGAAATTCGTTTGTATGAAAAATGCTGCGAGGTGACGTCAATCGTATCCTCTTAAAACCAGCAAACTAGTCACCTCACAAACCGTACCATTAAAGTAAAGCAAAGCAGATACGAATATCAGTAGCGTAAAATAAAAGCAACTTAAAGCTTTGTGTGAAGCGTGTAGACCTATTATTTAATGGCCAGAGTCCACCGTAATTCAGTAAATCCGTTCGGCTTCGGCCTGAAAATAATTTATATTACAGTCGTATCCCGCACACATGTTTCTGTAACGTTACACCAGTGGCGCAAGCGCGTTGCCCACACGCATTCCCATTACAACACGACAAAAAAGGAAAAAGGGCTGTTATTGAAAGTGAAATTGTGTTTATATGGACTAGACGCGCACTATGTACCAGGATCAGGATGTAGGTATACAAACGTAACAGCCAAAGGTAGTTATCAGTGCAGCAAGATATTTGAAACATTTACAACAATCCAAGGCGTATAGGTCCCTGCATTATATCCATCCGAAAGCGATACTTATTCAAACGGACAGACAAACAAATACAGATGATAATGATAGAGACAGACACTTAAGTATATCGTATGACGTTGAAAGTATAATGGAAACATCCAACAAAAGATAAACGTGCACTGAAAATGGGTCACCCAAGCGATTTCTGCGTGAGTCGGCCATTTGTTGGTGTTCTCTCTGTTCTGAAGGGACTGGAGACGGCGACTTATTAGCAGACAAACCGACTATGTTTACTTTATGTGGCCTGGAAAAGTGTTCCGCCTAATGTAACATTATTGGACTATTAACAAAAACCGTTTCTACATCTGCGCATGCGTCGCATACAATTTTTAGACTATAATTACTACAAATATACAATATTAATAATAGACTAAGAATTTGCTATATTTTGTACGTAGGTACTTTAATTATTTATTTACAATATTGAAAATTCTATATTTTAATTAGAGTGTCTTTGGAAAGTTTTGTATGTCGACTAAAATTAACATTTACTACATATTAAAATCTTCTGACGACATTATCTACAGTTTAAAAAGAAATGACTAACCTACTTTTTAATAAAGAGTAATTTATTTGTACATTTAAAAACAACCGAGCGTGTCCAAAGATAACCCGAGTGCAAGGGTAGATATAAAAGTGATGATAATGATTTATAGAGGCACTTCTATGCGTAAATGACAGCTCAGGGTTGCCAATCATCCGGGGCGCGGCACTTGGCACGCGACATGTCATATTTACCACCATTTTGTCTCCCACGTAAATGTAAAGGTTGATGACATTATTTGCATGTTTGTGACTCAATTACGCGCAAACGGCTAATTAGCTACTAAAAGACTTAAGTTAAATAATTTTTTGTGTCATAAAAATGAAAATTAACTTAAACAAAATCTTATACTAATGTGTAAAATAATATATACGATGTAGAACATTATAGTACGACTCCCCTAACTCCTGCTCCAGGTCATTACAGTGACAAGGCGGAAAAGATCTAATTGACAACCCTAGACAGAGACGCGCGCGCGACACAGATCAATACGCACCCGCCTGCATATATCAGTGTTGCCAGTGACACGAGACAGACTTATATTTATGAGAAACTAGTGACTAGCCTCAACTTTATCCGCACGTTCAGTAAGGAGATTTGAAATGCAGATATATCTGTTCTACAACAATATGGCTTTAATATAGATGTTTCCAGTTATTTTTATTTTTATGATTTTTAAATATTTTTCTGAGTAAATGCAGTGGCTGAAATTTGATTTATGGAGAAACTCTAAAACAAAGAATAATACAAAATAATGGCTGAAAAATGACATAAAATCAAAAAAGCTGAGCTCGTAATTTTTTGTGTGTTTTTTATAAGTCTAAATACAAATTGAACTCAAGGAACTCCAGAGGTTCTGGCAAAATAATTTCTCATGAAATTTTTTTACACAGCCATAATAATCACTTTATGCGGATAGAAATCAGAAAAATAGGTACAGTATAAATCAATTAAAAGAAATAAAAATTATGGGTCTATCCGTGTAATAATACCAAATAATAACACATGACATCGTGTAACGAAGGCCTAGCATTTTAGAAGCGTCAAATTGCCCATCCGTGATTACTGAATCGTCGCGTGACCACACCTCTCGATAGTCACGGACCGTGTCGAATGTGTTAATAAAGACGTTGTGTAGGCTCACCGTGCGGTTGCATGGTGCTTGGACAGTGTGCTGCTTGTGAACATACCTGTAACAAAAAAATATTTTAAAATATTTTCGGAAAGTTCTAGATAACTACCAAATAACAGATTTTTTGCGGTTTTACTACTAATGCGTTTCAGTAACTTATATTGTTATTTTTTTCGTATCGTCGGGTTTTACGAATTGTAAAAACATTGAAGTTACATTGAAATTAACACCTTTATCCGTCGTATTCTACTTTTAGACTAGTGGAAGTACGCAGTTGACGTCAAGTATACAGTAAATAATATAATGTTTGGTTTGATAATAACAAATTATGTTTGTTTACATACTTCTTCCATCATATAATTTTTATTTAAGAATTGCAAGTAATAAGATTAAATGTTGGAAATCATAAGTGTGTCTGTTTTACCTCACATTCTAGAGAACTTTCATTAAAGTTGGGTTGACCGCCGACGTCAACGGTATCAAAATAGGTTAAATGAAACGAGAAACGGTGCTAAAAAGTCATCAAGATCGCGAGGTTAATCCATTAGTTAATTATTTATTATTTTTGAGAAAGAAAAAGATAGAGAGGGAGAGACATGGAGAGAGAGAGAGACAGAAACGACGTCAAGTGTGAGTAGGTTTTTTTTCTTTAATTGAGGAGTTGCCGTAAGAATCCTACGCCGATAACCAAATTTAGGGCGGGCAAAACCGCTGGCAATAGCTAGTGTTATTTGATATTTAATATATATTAACAAAAACTTGTATTCAATATAACTGGTAATCAATGATCATAGTCTAAATTAAGTTGAGTGTATAGGAGATCTCTTTATAATTTACACATTCTATTTTTCTTTGTACAAATGTATATCAAAAACTCATTTGCACTACCTATATTTCATTCTTCACTTATCGAAGGTTAACTGGGAGATAATGCATATGTGTTTTATAAGTAAATAAGTTCTCCTGTTGTACGTTTTATTTGTGCAGTAAAGAATTTTCTATCTATTTCTTACCCGACGTTCATCTGTTCCCTAAAATCTTAGCAGTATACGTTAACTAAGTTCAATATAGCGTTCTCTAAAGGTCATAAAGTCTTGAATACATTTTTTTTAATGTGCCGTTTGGGATATGAAATATAAGGGCTTTATTAGCACATTCAAGAAATATATGTTGCTCGCTGCTTTGTTTGAAATAACACGTCGTATTTGGTAGGTATGTAGTTTGTGTAGATGGGTTTTAATTTTTAAACTTTTGATGGTATCTTTTACAAACTAATTGACTCCAACGGTAAGGGGTGGAGTATAAAAATTTTTTGAAAATGTTTAAAAGACTTTTGAAACACCAAGATAAAAAATATTTTATGACCTACCGCTACTTATTACAAAAATAGCCCGATGGAAAACAAATTGGCGATAATTACGTCAAGAAATCGCAATCATCGGTAGCTGCAAACGTTTTACAAAGAAATAAACAAATGGCAAAAAAGAAACTCAATATAAAGTCATTTGAACTTCTATGCCGTATAATTTAAAGTCTGAAATTCCTTGAAAAATCGAATGATTTGATTATTTGAGGGTATTTTTAAATTCGCACTTTCATTACACACGAGTGGCAATAAACTTTAATATTCTAAATTAGCTGGAAATGATAGTGCATCTGTTGTAAATATGCGCGAATGCACTGCGGTTTGTTAGTTAAATATTAGAGATTGTCTCTGCAAGGTAAGTTTGCGAGAAAACTGGTGTACTTTTCAGAATTCCGTACCCAAAGGATAATTAGCGGAACCCTATTACTAAGACTCCGCTGTCCGTCCGTCCGTCCGTCCGTCTGTCACCAGGTTGTATCTCATGAACCGTGATTTTCACAGAAGATGTATTTCTGATGCCGCTATAACAACAAATACTAAAAAAATTAATAAAATAAATGTTTAAGGGGGCTCCTATACTACAAACGCGTTTTTTTTGGGTGATTGCTCGTTTTTGCTCGATATTGATAACGGCAACAGGTAGACGCTTAAAATTTTATCAGAATGTTTAGTTATATAGTCACTTTAAAAATAAATAATTAAATTAAAATAAATCAAGTATTTAGGGGAGCTTCCATACAACAAACGTGATTTTTTTTGCCGTTTTTATAGATCATGGTACGGAACCCTTCGTGCTCAAGTCCAACTCGCACTTGGCCGATTTTTTAATTAAAATGTCTATGTGGTTATCCAACACAGTTATAAATAGAAATGTCAACAATAGAATGTAAACTAAGAAAAAAAATGCGTACCTACCTAACGCATCATGGTAATAAAATCTAGCAAGTTGTTTGAAAAAAATGGGAAATGTATTTTGGTTTTTTTAGTTTTATTTTATTACATATATTTTAATTATCATATATCGAAATTTATATTTTTAACCTTGATTCCCATATATGAAACTGTTAAGCGAATAAAGTAGTTTTTAGCGATTCAAAGGAGTTTCCTGAAAAGAATTTAAAAAAAAATATTTATGTAATAATAATTTAAATTACCGGCTCAGCTTCCATGTGCACAGACATACGAACGCATTTAAAACAATTACACAAACCACAAAGTAGTTAATATAAAAAATTTGTAGTCACAGCACGTTTTTGTCCACACACATGGTGTTCCGACCCACTGGGTGCGCACATGAACTCTTTATGGGGTTCAAGTTTGATCGCCAAATTGTTACCACAAATTATGGGCTTTTGTTACAATTACTGTTGCACAGTGCTTTAAATTACTAAAATGTATAATTTGTAAACATAACTAACTTAATCGTTGTTACACGAAATAATACAATTGAAGTAAGTTTGTTCGCTTCTTAAATGATTATCAAGGCGGAGAGAAGTTAATAATATACGATACTAGCCAACGCCTCTGACTTTGTTCGCTTGGACAAGCGATTTGTACCTACTGAACTTAATTTCAATCAGTTCTGTAGTTTTTTTTGTGATCCTAAACTAATAAACAGATGGAGACAGAGACTAATAAACTAACAAAAAATGTTTTAGTTAGGAGACGTTCCTAAACCTCGATCTCAAACCATTGCCAAAACGACTTTCTAACTTCAATGGTAGGTAACAGTTTTTAAATCTCCCTTGCTACAAGCGTGATATAATACACAATAAATACACATAATGGGAAATGGTTATGATTTGAAAACAATTACAATAGACAATCGCCATTCAGTTGTCTTATTATAAACATACCTATTATAGTTTACAGCTCTTTTACAAATCCTAATTAAAAGACTAAAATCTATTTGGGTATTTATCACACAATAAGATATACTAAATTAAATTCGATCAATTTTCGTTACACACACACATTAAATTTTATTAAACAGGTTAGTCCTAGATTAAACTATATGTATATGGGTGTATTGTGACAGCATTAGTAACTATTTGTATGAATGTATATGTAATGTTTTTATTTTTAATGTTTTTATTCCCAGAAGGGGGTAACCAGTTTATGGATACTGTCGATACACATCCACTTCATACAGCCTCTTTTCACCAACCAATTTAGTCCTGCGTGACATGGGGTGACCCTATTGCCGCAGCTGGTTCTGTCTGATGGAGTGTACCTGAACTGAGGTTTTAAATACGTCCCATACGTCGCAAAATACCAGCTTTAAAGAAAAAAGAAGTAAAAGAATAGACCAGGGATAGAATAATATACCTACCCCCATTGTCAGTTCCTAACGAATAAAAGGTAAGTCAGGATTGGGCGTGGTCGGTGTCACAATATTTTGACACATGATGACCATAAAATATAGTCTAAATATTTCAAGTTATTGTTGTTTCCTTAATTTTTATCCTAGTATAATAAAAAGTTAATGAAAAGAAAAACTCTACAATAATAATTTAATATATAAATATTATTTACTAGATTTTGCCAGCGGCTCCATCTGCCCTAAATTAGGTTATTGGCGTGGAACTCCTTAATAATACTAATAAAGTTTGCTATAGTTTGTTGAACCTCGGTTATAGTTATTCCCGTGGGAAGTTTTGAATTTTTCGTGATAAAAAGTAGCTTGTGACCAGGACCTAACCTATATGTGTGTCAAGTTTTATCTCGATCCATCCAGTGGTTGAAGCGTTATTGAGTAACAAACATCCATCCAGACATACTTTTACCTTTATAATATTCGTAGGAAGAATATTATTATTAAATGTACATATAATAGGTAGATTTACGTTCATCTGTATGTTTGTTTATTCATGAGTAAAAACTGCGATAGTAATTTTAGTAATATCGTGAATGCGATAAACTTTTTTATGCATCACCTAAAGGTTACTGGAAAGACTGCCTTAAGCATTATGCTTACCTTAATAATATATGACCGAAATAAAAAAATATCAATAATATAATCCCAAGGCAACCCTACGCAGAGTTTTCAAAAGTCTACATTTTGTAAATCATGATGAGTCATCATACGAATAATTTATATTTATTATATAGTAGGTACCTAAAAGAAAACAAAAAACGGAGGTAAAGTAAATTGCAATTACCTACATCAATAATTACTTTTAAAATTTAAATCGTTAATCTGTATTCAAATTACATTTTGCTCAACAATCAATGTTGTCAGCTATATTTATATCCTACAAATACCTACACTTAACTACTTTTCCTAGCGATACCAATATCTGCACGCAATAAAATTAGAAATTGGCACACTTATGCTGACATATTTACAGATATAGAAATAAATATTTACATTAGATACAAACATCTGCACGATGTATTCTCACGTATTGAACGGATTGAGATCTGGATTTTTTGGGAACAGGTGAATTTGCACAGTGAGATAACACATGAATGTTTAAGAAGGAAATCAATAAAAGTGGTAAGATACAAAATTATGTTTTTTATAGTTCCCTACCCAAACAGTACCAAAATAGGACAATATTACAATAGCCGAAACATTTGCTTCATTTATATGAAATAAATTTTTAGTCTGTGATTTTACTAAGCCTTTGTCGTTTATCTTAAACGTATCGTAATGGGTAGCCAGGTTTTTAATAGACAATGGTACGGAACCCTTCGTGAGCGAGTCGGAATCGCACTTGGCTGATTTTTTTCGATTCCTGTGTTTAAAAGTATTTTATAAATTGGATGTTGCTAATGAAATCTATGTTGTTATTAACTAAACAAATAGTGTCTCACGTTGTGATGTAATACGAAATTTTTAGGAGTTCGAATTCGAGATGCACTAGGCGAATTTGTCTTTACATTTCACAAAGGTTTTTAAAGTTATTACAAAGGCTCAAATGAAACGTTATATTAATGTTATAAATCAAAAAGAATGTTTGTTTGTTTGACATTTTCTTCCGTTGCGACTAAGCAACTAGAAGACTTGATTTTTGGTACAGAGTAAGCAGAAAGGATAGAGAATAAATGGTTCTGTAGCATAAGACTGATAAATAAGCACAAACGCATGATTTCGTACTTAAGACTTTGCGGCCGTCGTCAGTAAATATATGGAGATCACTTCATTAAAAAAAAATTAAATGATGAAGTACACATTTTTTATTGACAAGTTTATAAAGTGTATTAATCGAAGATCTGAACTCGCTTAATTTAACAAGGTGTGTATGAATAACAAACATGTAGTATGTATGCAATTTTAAATAATAAGAATAATCCATTATCCTTGCTAGCGGAAACAAAAGTTTAACAAGTTTCTCACAGCAGAAGTATTAACACCCCGCAAAATGCAAAAGCCAAAACAGTTCTTACGAAAACACTATTATTATTTAAACGAGACATATTAAGTTGAGAAAAGTAATTCAATTATTAATTCTCTGCCTCGAAACAATTTTGTTTAGTCGTTGTCGTTTTAATTACTAAGGGAAAATAAAAAACAGGCAGAATAAACGTGCTCTACTATTTTCATAGTTAATTAAAATAAGAATTTTTTTGTTGCATAAATACTTGTATAATACTTACATTATAGAGAGGAACGCTCAGTATTTATTTGGTTGTCCCTTCACAACTCAAGAATAATTGAACGTGTTGATTTGAAACTTTCACTTACTTTCCGGGGCGCTATAGGCTACTACAAATGTAAGTATTAAATATTTATATTAAATTTTATAAGATAATACTAATATGTTAATATTTTTGGACATAACATACACCGGCGTCTGACCCCAAAATAAGCAAAGCTTGTGTTATGGATACCAGACAACGGATACAAGTACAAATATATTACTTTTTTTTTTGTAAATACACACATATCATACTTACTACTATGTATTTATATACATCCCGACATGGTTATCACATAAATGTTTGCTACCAGTGTAGGAATCGAACACACACCCTCTGCACAGCAGCTGAGCACACTACGAACTAGACTGCGAGGAAGCCTGAATACTGAAAAAATATTGGAGGCAATCTTAATAAAAAGATCTAATTAAGTAACAAAAAAGCAAAAAATTCGATTCCTACACAAACATTTCACACCTAACCTGCAGCACAAATAGGTACACATATTACCTAGCTTGCTAATATATTACCCAGCTAGACCTGATTACACTAGGTGGATTACATAGGTAGTAAAACTAATTTCCCATAGAGTTCCAACCTATATAGCGTAATAAAAAGTACTGAAGCATTAAATGTTTGGTTTGCTTCTTTGAATAAATTATCTATTTTTGTATCCAGGTTTCTAGCGCAAGCGCTCACTGTGCACTGAATATGTTTTTATAACATGCTCCATTTTAAATATTTTCGTAATATTTCGCCTAATATTAATGCAACTATGACGTATTTACATACGCAATATTTCCCCGTCTAAAATGCCAGAACATGAAACGTCATAAGTATAAATAAAACGTCTTTAACCAGTGTGTTATCTTGTCTGTCAGTAATTATTAATAGGCGCGTTCTAAGTACTTTCTAAGGAGATCTGCTGTGCTTGTACCTTTTATATGAATATTTGGTAAGAAGGAACAAAAAAAAAAGTTACTTAAAGTAATTGATCCAGTTATTCTCCTACATCTCTGTCTATCTGTTTGTATGTGTGTTTGCCATTTAGATATCCACTATTTTATCGACAAATGCGTTAAATCTGAGCGGAACTTGTCCCCCATTTCATAATTATGTTTTGGTAGAATTAATTACAGTGTAAGAATATCACGTGTATTGTCCAAAAACTGACCCGGTGGTCAAAAAATTAAAACAACAGTAACCATATTAAAATTGTGTGACCTAACAATAACACTGGCAACCAAAAACCCAAGATCGAGAGGGCAGAAAAGTTTGGTGCACTGTAAAAAACATGTTTATTTTATTTTTTATCAAAATGTGCATGAAACCTTTGCCACTAGTAAGTTTTTGTTATTAAAATAAAAAAAAACTTTTCGCTCCAATACCTACCGTTTTTACTAACCGCCATTGTCCAGAGTTAATAGCCCAGCAAACGTGGACACATTAGTGTACTGTAGTAGATGAGGTGACCATGTATCATTCCTAACATTTTACTTTAGAGCGTAATTTGCCGATATTTGTACGGTACGTTTGGATAGTGGTTTACTTTCACACACAAAACCTTGGATGAAGGGGATATAGCCCATTAGGAGGGCCCAGTATGAAATGTCTTCATTTATTATAGTATGCAGGTCTATTTCCCATATTATTTTATTTACATTTTTTAGTAATATCAACACGTCATAACCTATCATTTTCACTTCATATATTTCTTGTTTGCTATTGGTATTCTGTTTATCGGGTATCGGTTGAAGCCGATCTGCATAAAATTTGGCAAATCTTGCATTTGCCATCTAAAATCTCAATCTCAAGAAACTAACGAATAATTTTGACATTAAAAAAAAACTAGTCCTCAGTCCAGCTTAAAGATGGTCACCCTACCAATGGTCATCAAACTATTTAGGAGGTGCAACAATTACAATACTAAAAAAACGTACTTACGTGGTTAATGTGGTGAAAAAAGTTACAGCCACTTTGCGTTTCCGGTGCATTATAATAATAAGAGCTTTTTAGTTAGAAAAAAAGCTGCAGCGAGATAAAAATCAAAAATATCGTATTATTAATTTTAATTTTATACTTTACAGTAAGTGCTTTCCTCGGCCGTATTTAATCCGCACGACAAGGGCGAAGGCCTCTTAGATAAAGACAGCTCAGGCAATAGTCTATCCGGCTAGCCCAGTGCGAAATGTCTTCATAGCAAACATGGTGTGTTGTCATATTATGTTAGTAGACGTAAGGCAAGTCAAAAAGTACTCTTGAGTCCTTGAAAATTTAGTCAATCGAGTGGCCACTGGCTCGCCAACATTCGCCACGGCGACGCGACCTTAGCTTACGTACGTCCTAAATTACCAACTTAAAAGAAATAAACGGTAAAAAAAATAGCAGGGGCAGTAAAATGGTGTATATTTTTGCCAGTTCCTGACGAATTAATATAAATAAGTCATGGTTAAGCAACTTACTTACTTAAAGTCAGGCACGGCTATAAAATTAATGATTAAAATAGGTTCGGCGCAATAGTAGGTCGTTGAAATACCGAGTCGAAGGTCATAGTTTCGATTCCCGGTAGGGGCAACAAAACTTACCTACAACTGTGTATTGTGTAAAAGTTGTTCCGACTCTGGTTTGTACCCGGTACAAAGCTCGAGCAAAAGCTTATAGCTCAAAAACCCATCATCCCGTTATCTCTCTAGCTCACAAGCTTACTCAAAGGAAAGTTTCGCCAGAGAAATCAATTGAAGCAATCATTCTGGCGATATAATTATACTCGCGGATATTTTTAGATTCAAACATGGTCACCCTACGCTCCGTAACCCGCAACCGTAAATTATAATAACCCTAACACTTCCGGTCAAGTGACCGAACTAACCGGGCATTTTGTTACTTTTTAAAAGCTAACACGTGACAGTTTTGTCCAATTACAACTTCAAAATGAAGTTTCGTGTTACAATCTTTAGTAGGTACTATTGGAGAAGTACCTACATTATAGTCTGTTGTCCGACAAAAGTAGTGCGAAATATCGTTTATTTATTGATTTTACTAGTTTAACTAGTAAACTTTTATAGCCTATACTTAAATATTTTCTTATAAACTTTACACACAGAAAATCCACGAACTACTGCTTAACTATGATATAGACGCATTTGTGGAAATGACACGTGTGCCAACTATTGTAGAATGGTTTAATATTGGGTAATTAAGACAGCTTCCCGGTCATTTGCTTAGGAACTCATCGAAGTTTCATTGCAGTTAGATAAATGGTTTATAAACGCATTGAGAAGTAACGAACAAATTCTTTTTTAAATACCTATAGTTTGTAGGCACAGACATAGCGACTGGACGAATAGCGCATTTCCTAGACAGATGTGAAGTAAAAACGGTCGCAAAAGTGTGAAAGAGATGAAGCGATTCTACAGTCTCTTGTCGCTTTCTAACGTTTTGTTTTTATTTAACCGTAAAGAGACAGGTAGACAGCACATTAGCTTTATCTCTCCTAAAGTGTGGCCAATTTTATGACTCGATTTGCAGGTGGATTTTTCTAAAAATTTTGTTCGTATCACTAAAAAAATTGCACAGATTTATTTATCTGCTTGTTTGTTAGTAATTTTACTGTATAAAATACAAGTATTTTTAGCCTGGGGCTTTATTTAAAATGTAAGCCACGTTTCAACCGAATGTTCAGTCGAGATACACATGAACGATTGTCTCAGACAAAATATTGTTTTTTTTTTTTATTTCTTTACTTACTTAGGTATATAATTTTCTCGGCTCCGGGTAAGAAAACAAAAAATACTTTTCTTCTTGTTTTACCACGGAAAGTCTATCATCGTACTATGAATTCCACGCGTATGGAACAAGATTATTAATCATAGCAAACAATAAAAACGCTGAGAAAACTTCCTCATGTTCCATTTTAGTCAGTATTCCAACTAGGCCTGTCCAATTTTCACTCATAAATAACACCCGAATTCCTCTTGCGCAATGAATATATGGAGCATCGCCAGAAATAATACTGTGCTGGCCCAAAATAGATTCAACAGTGCATTTTTACAGTTACAGATATGAATTTTCTTAAACATGTTTCATGGCGCCTCTTCGCAATTGGTCATCATCGCTAATATCATCGCCGCCATCATTGGGTGTTCAGATACTGTTAAAGATGGACATCGAAGTGACAGCGGCTGCTCCAATATATTTGTTTGGTGCTTGGGCTTCCTAATGAATAACTCCTTTCTATGATAATAAATGTAAAAACACCAATTGCATAAAATCTAATACACAATGATCCAAAGGACAGTGGCCATTTTGTACCTACTAGAAAAAAAGATGACTGAGTCTTTAAATAAGAGTAGTATCCACTATATTATAGTATAAAATAATTTTGCTTATCAAGTACTATCACATTATTTAAAAAAAAATAGAAATATTAAGATTATAATAAGAATCAACTTAATAAGTAGGTACCTACGTTAAAGTGCTGGTAAATATTTACGTTCCAACTTATTGACTCTTTTATAATATTTTTCTGAACAATAGATGATTATTAAACTAAGTACTAGTATCTACTTCTCCAAAAAATTAACATTTACAGAGAACTTAAATCTTTAGTATATACCCTGTAAACTGCTTTTCTCGACTTTTTTTTCAATAGTTTTAGGCGGTTTTGGCTTATTACTATAGTCGAACAAAATGTGCCACTTAAAGACGCAAATCTAGTCCAAACTTGTACGGTGAGTGGCCATAGTTCTTTATAGCCGAACTAACCACGTTGTTATGGGAAACTGAGCGTTGAGGTCGGTCATTTCCTAAAAGAACCTGTGAACAGGATCATTAAATAGGCTTAGGTTAGGCTCCTGGCTAAGGTTTTTTTGGAACGTGGCCAAACAAGGAATGCCTAGTGACAGTGACCTTTTAATTTCACTGTCCAACTTTTTAAGCCAGAAATAGATACAAATGTAAAATATACTTAAGATTGTAGTTAGTGACAAAATCGTGTCTCATCTCGAAGCAATAAAACTTGACTTCCATTTTGATACGAAAAGATTTAACGTACGTTTTGCCTCGTAATCGAGCAGACATCCGAAAAGAGAAAGACGGGTGTATTTCTAGGTAGGAGTGAGAGAGACAGAATATTGTGTTCAAAGACCGCTCTTCTTTGATGGACCGACAAGAGATGTAATCTAGATCGTGGAAGGAAAGTGTTGTACGTTTATAATGCTAGGGTAGGTTTCGTTTTAATCAGGGTTGTCACAGTTTTCTTTTCTATTGTCACTTTTAGCGTGAATACGTCTTTTTATATTTGCATCCATAGTACCTAGGTAGGTGGGAGGCAATTCAGGAAACTACAATACGGTGTTGCAGCTACATATCTATCATCAAAATCCAAAATTTATTTACTCCACTCGATAGCTAAAGTTTTGCTGCAACGCATGATTTTCGTTTAGTTCACATTTTGACTCGGAGAAGCTACGACATTCGCTTCAGTTCCAATCGTCAGTTCTTACGATCTTTCCATTGCGTTTATAAGACATTAGTTTGAAATAGTTATAGTGAAAATATATGGTGATAAGGTAAAAAAAAAATTATAAGAGCGTATACGGTTGGAAAGGGCTTCTCAAGAGTAATCCAGTGAATACCCATAAAACACCATATGACAAAATGAAGCGGTGCCGGGATAGTAAATGAATGAAAACGTCCTAACGGATCAACGACCACAAATTATAAAGTATTATGTACAACGACGGCGCCACGCGCCGGTATATTTGAAGCTGGAACCGCCGAGTCTATGCAAGTGATGTAAATTTTGCCATTACAAATACAACCTCAATCCGAGAAAGCAATATATAGGCGAAATGAAAAATAGACCGAACAACTGCCCGTATTAATTTCACACAGGCACCAGGGGTTCCATACCACCACAGAATACACAAGCCAGACTAAGAGACTACTTGGAGGTAATTTCTGCAACTACAGAACCGATTTTAAGTTCAAGTTGTAAAAAAAATACATTATTCCTTTACGTTATCAGATGACCTGATTTTTGGCTTAGGTATAGCTGCCGGTACTTAAAAAGATATAGAACTTTTTATTCCTATTGAGAGTTCCCACGGGATATTTGGCTTGATTTTTGGCACCAAGAAGCTAGAGACAGAGAGGGAAAAAGAAAATTTTCCCAGGCGAACAAGTTTTTGCGGTGTTTATTTTTAAAATATATATAAGTATATTTTTTATTAATATTTAACATATATTATAGCTACGTGTGTGATCTGCTTTGACTGTCTTTGTCACTTAAACTAGCAACGGAAGTAGCAAGCTTAACCTTAAATGGTAAGTAGAGTTTTTTTTAACTTTAAAGGATTTTTTTTCCATTAGTGTCAGCTGTATATGAACTAACCGAAACAGCATCATAAGGCCCTTAAATAAATAAAAAAGAAACTCTATCAAATCAAAGATTAAGAACTATAACTCAGACAGGTCCGAAATAATGCATTAATTTACAGAGAAAATGGTCCATACTTTACAATTAAACTAATTGCTTTACACTATAGACCAGCATAGACTTAAAAAAGAAAATTAAGTTAACAATCCAAAGACTGCCTTAGGCACAAAATAGAGACAGATATATACGATATCAACATTAGTCAGAAAGAGATAATTAAAGAAGGCGCTTACGCCTGATCGGTCTTTGATTACTCTCTACGGCTCATCCTCTTATTTTAATATTTATATTAATTTAACGCGAGAGCGGTGTTGAATTATTATAATCTTTTGTATATCTTAATAATAATCACGGTATTTTTGTATTTTAAAATGTTTGATTGTACAGACTAAATCAGTTATAATGACATCGAGGGGACCGTAATATTAGGTCACAAAAGCCAAAGTCGTTGTAAACGGTATATAGGCAGGGCAGGAAAAGGCAGTTATTACACATAAAGGATTCAAACCGGGTTTTAATTTTGAGTCATTTAAACCGATTTGTTGTTTTAAAGGGTGTCGCTATAACCAATTTTGACTCAACTGTATTTCTATTACTAGTAGGTATCTTATGCGCGATGTAGACCTAGTTTATTGTTGCACATATAGCAATAAAATATAAATACAAATGTCCGCCCCCATTATTCAAGTCAGTAAAAACTATCTGGTTCCGAGATAACATGCATTGTCCTTTTACTTACATTTTAATGAAAAAAAAATGTGTAGAATAAGTTGATGGTTATTACTTATTACTAACATTGCGATTTTCAATTGCGAAGCTTAATCAAGTCAGAAAATGTCATCTTATTTTTGTTTCGTTTTGTTAGCCGGTCAATACGTCCAATGTGCGAATCCTACCAAGTTAAAAAGACAAGTCTGTATGACAAGCTAGACAAATTTTTGCTCATCTCTATATTAGGATAATTGAAAATAAGCGCTTAATGTGCATTGTGGTCAAACAATTTGTATGTGCGGTTCCTAAATTATATAGATTGTATTGAGTAAGGTCAGAGTCAGGGCTCGCTCAAAGTACTTTGGCAATACGAAGCAGGCAGTAGGTAGAAGGTTATGTAGGTCAGACTCGTTCCTATATTCAGAGGAACAGAAGAAGTTCTATGGGTTCTTCAAGTTAGAAAAAAATCATTTGATTCCGAAATGATTATATTATAATATTCAAAGTCAAAGTCAAGACAAATTTATTTAAAAATAAGGTTATTTTAAAATATCCGCCTAGTGAGTCGTCCAAATTATTATATACTTTTTTATGGTTTCTTTACATAGGCATGTATGTATTTTAATTCAGTAAAAAAATATCGTTACAAATACAATTATTTCGAAATTATTATATATTTATTTTTTGGAGTGCAAGTTTCAAGTCATGTTTAGAAGCGATAAGGTGCGATAAATGTGATAAGCGATATTGAATAACGTTTTCTATATAAGAACTACACATGATGGAAGGAGTCAAAGGGTCATGGGTTTTTGCAAACTAGTATCTAACTAGCTTCTGCCAGCGGCTTCGCCCGGGCTAAATTTCGTTATCAGCGTAGGTTCTTACGGCAGCTCCTCAATTATAGAAAAAAAAACAAACTATCAAATATTTTCTCTTTAAAGGCATAATATATTCATGTCTGTGAAACCATCGAAATACCCAACTTAATCTGTCAAACCGTTTAGAAGTTATGTGAAAAAGATAAGTATGGAACCCGTTGTCCTATTACCCGTTTTCCCTGCAAGTACTCGCTCGAATAAGTTGCCCCAACAAATAAAGCGGGGCATAGCGAGTACTTGCTCAAATGAGCGGCCCGAACTGGGGAAGTATCTCCACCTTACAGAAAACCGCGGCCACAATAACACTAACATTGAGTAGTGCTGTGTTCCTGGCGGTGAGTAAGGTTGCCAGAGTTGTCTTTGAGGATTCGCTGCGCGGACAGCGGAGGACCGGCGGTGCTTATCGCTGTCATTGCTCGGCGTAGACACGGCGTGCTGGTTCGGCGGTCAGGGAGACCTGATGAAACGGCTGACCGCTGGCTTAATCTCTGCCCTGGGAGGCTGATCCGCCAGCCTGTGTAAAGTCTCTGAAGTGGTAGTCGTGCCGGAGAAGGAGACGGGAGTGGACCCGGCTACTACAATAGAAGGGGATCAGGGGCCCTTCCGCCCGCCGTGCCAGCAACCGTATCATTTTTTTTTTTTTTTATACCACTAAGGTGGCAAACAAGCCTACGGTCCGCCTGATGGTAAGCGGTCACCGTAGCCTATGGACGCTTGCAACACCAGGGGCATCACTCGCGCGTTGCCGACCCTTCAGAAATCTAATTACTTCTTTTTTGAAGAACCCCATACTGTAGTCCTTAGAGAAAACCTTGGCAGGGAGCTCATTCCACAACCCAAGCGTTCGCGGGAGGAAGTTTCTCTGAAACCGCACTGTACGCGACCATTTCGGTTCCAAAGTGTGAGAATGAATTCCCTGTCGATGGCGAGCGGTGCGATGGTAGAAAGTAGCCGTGGGCATCATTTCGAACAATTCCTCAGAACACAATCCATTGTACAAGCGGTAGAACACACACAGGGAGGCAAAGTCTCTCCTCAGACTTAAGGGCTCGATACCGCAAGTGAGTTTAGGATCTGTGCTGAGCTTCGGCAGTCTTAGTACCGCACCTTTTTGTCTTCTTAGCTGACTGTGCAGTGAATCCTCATCTCTAGTCTAAGTAACTTTATATACAATGGCCAGAAATAGAAAAAGGAAAAGAGTTTTTACAGCGGCTACTCCATCCACATACAATGTGGATTTTTGCAATATCAGGGGTATTCACGCAAATCTTAAGGCAGTCCACCATCACCTCGAGACTGCGCAGCTGACCATCCTCTTTCTAACGGAGACGCAGATATCCTGCCCGGCCGACACATCATACCTTCATTATCCCGGCTACAAACTCGAGCACAATTTTTTGAGTCGTGCCGGTGTATGTTTGTTCGTCCGGGAAAATATCTGCTGTCGCCGACTTCATAGCCTTGAAGACAGGGACCTGTCGATATTGTGGTGCGCGTAGATCACGGCGGCTACACTCGTATCTATGCATGCCTATACAGGTCTCATAGCGGTGACACGGACGTAACTCGACTCTTCACGCACCTGAGTTTGACGACTGACAAAGTTCTAGAGCAATATCCCACAGCAGAACTAGTTATTTTGGGAGAATTTAACGCCCACCATCGTGAGTGGCTCAGTTCTCGAACCAATAACTATGCAGGGATATCTGCTCATGAATTTGCTCTGACCTATGGATTCTCTCAGCTGGTACTTTCTCCAACGAGAATACCAGACGCGCAGCCGCAGTCAGTGAGACAATCCTCGCTGGTATGGAATGTTTCATTCCTAACCTGCGAGTAGCTGCCGGCGTGAAAAAACGACCGTGGTTTAATAGGTCTTGCAGAGAAGCTAAAATTCTTAAGCAAACTGCATATGAGGCTTGGACCACGGCTCGTAATAATAAGGATCCGAATATTTCTGAGTTAAAACGCAAACTAAATGCTGCCTCGAGGTTCAGTAAGAAAGCAACTGCTAGAGCAAAATTCCAATTCATCGGCAAAATAGGTGGGCGACTTGCGGGCTATCCTTCTGGGAGTCGTGCTTTCTAGTTGCTTGCTAAAGCTGCCAAGGGGAACTTCTGCCAGTCGTCGTTACCACCACTTCGAAAGACCGATGGTGACTTGGCCCATAGTGCAAAAGAGAAAGCCGATCTATTGGGCAGTCTCTTTGCCTCCAACTCGAATATGAACGACGAAGGCGCTGTACCACCTACTTTACCGTTGTGCGGTAAGACCATGCCCGAAATCTCTATAACACACAATCACAAGGTGATGGAGCGTGTGATCAACACACAGCTTTTGAGATACCTAGAAAAACATGACCTGAGCAGCGACCGTCAATATGGCTTTCGCCACGGTCGCTCCACTGGTGACCTTCTAGTGTATCTCACACACCGATGGGCACTAGCCATTGAGGGGAGGCATTGGCATGTAGCCTAGACATAGCGAAGGCGTTCGATCGGGTCTGGCACCGGGGTCTTCTAACGAAGTTGCCATCTTACGGAGCGCCCAAGGGTTTTTGCAAATGGGTGGCTAGCTTTTTGTCCGGCAGACGCATATGAGCCGTAGTTGACGGTAGTTGCTCTGATAGCATGGACATTAATGTTGGTGTCCCGCAAGGCTCTGTGTTGTCTCCTACGCTGTTTCTACTGCACATCAATGAATATGTTGGAGATCAACAACATACATTGGTAAGCAGATGACAGTACTGGAGACGCTTATTACACGGGCCGTGCAAGCATCCCTCGTTCTGTTGTGGAGGAAAAACGTGAAGAACTTGTGTCTCAAATTGAGATCGGTCAGTCCAAGGTCTCTGACTGGGGAGGGGAAAACTTGGTCCGATTCAACCCTTAAAAGACACAAGTCTGCGCGTTCACCGCTAAGAAAACCCCATTCACTGTAGTCCCACAATTCCAGAACACTCCCCTCTCTGTCTCCAAGAGCATTGGGATCCTTGGTGTTCACATCTCCAGCGATGTTCAGTTCCGAGACCACTTGCTAGACAAGGTAAAGCTGGCGTCCAAAAAACTTGGTGTACTCAACAGAGCGAAGCAGTACTTCACGTCGGGGCAAAGGTTGCTGCTTTACAAGTCGCAAGTCCGGCCCCATATGGAGTACTGCTGCCATCTCTGGGCGGGTGCACCCGGATACCAGCTTGGCCCTTTTGACTCGGTTCAACGACGGGCTGTGAGAATTATCGACGATCCCAAACTCACTTGCGGTATCGAGCCCCTAAGTCTGAGGAGAGACTTTGCCTCCCTGTGTGTGTTATACCGCTTGTACAATGGGTTGTGTTCTGAGGAATTGTTCGAAATGATGCCCACGGCTACTTTCTACCATCGCACCGCTCGCCATCGGCAGGGAATTCATTCTCACACTTTAGAACCGAAATGGTCGCGTACAGTGCGGTTTCAGAGAAACTTCCTCCCGCGAACTCTTGGGTTGTGGAATGAGCTTCCTGCCAAGGTTTTCTCTAAGGACTTCTGAAGGGTCGGAAAGGCGCGAGTGATGCCCTTGGTGTTGCAAGCGTCCATAGGCTACGGTGACCGCTTACCATCAGGCAGACCGTAGGTATAAAAAAAAAAAAAAAAAAAAAATGGTAAAAGAATTTTCCAAATCGGTCCAGTAGTTTCGGAGCCTATTCAATACAAACATACTTACATACAAATCTTTCCTCTTTATTATATTAGTATAGATAAAAACATAATTAAATATTTAAACCTACTAGGTATTTGACATTGTACTAAAATAACATTATTTTAATATTAGTCGTGTTTTGTTCACCGACATAATACATATACTAATAGGTACACGTAATTCCGTGACCACACTTTTGATAAAGTTTTCTTTATCAGAACCGGCACAGGATATGAAAGGAGTCAAAGGGTCATGGGTTTTTGCAAACTAGTACCTAATGAAAAAAAAATTAAATATTTATGCCAACTAGGTATTTGACATTGCACTAAAATAACATTATTTTAATATTAGTCGTGTTTTGTTCACCGATGTTTTTATTACATGTCAATAATCTAAATATGGAGATGAGGGAACATTTTGTACAGCTAGCTCATACAGTTTTATCTCTTTTGAACTTAGCAGGATGAAGGTGATAGAAAGTTTCACGGTGTCTATGCCTGAGTAGGGCATGTCGGACCCAGATTATCAACCTCCTAAAAGGCTAAAATTAACTTGTATATTATGTATATATAGTCATTGGTAAGCTAAGGCTATATACTACGAGATAAAATAAACAACTTGTATACATCTATTCATCTAATTAAACTCAGGCAGTATTTTATAGCAAAAGACGATTGCGACCATAATATAAATTTGAATGAAATGCAGTCATTTGCGTGCATCGACGGGTCGTCTTTTGTTCACCGAAATAATACATATAATACTAATGTCAATAATCTAACTTTAAAGATCAGGTAAGATTCGTACAGTAGGTCATACAGATTTATCTCTTTCGAACTTAGCAGGATTATGACATTGAACGCATTAAAGCTACGAACCAAACAATTCTAAGGAAAGAGCCGAGCTGTGCGTGACGGAATGGAAATGGGAAAAATACGTGATGGAACAAGAGTGGTCGACATAGCCCGTCGTCGTTGTCTGAGCTAAAAGACGGAAGCTCAAAGACAGCCAACTGATGACGACTGTCAAAAAGTTATACAGCATTCTTATTGGCAATCCTAATCATAATAATCCTACTAATATTATAAATGTAAAAGTTTTGATGTTTGTATGTTTGTTACTCAATCATGCTTCAACCACTGGACGGATAGGGATGAAACTTGGCATACATATAGGTCAGGTCCTTGAATAGGACATAAGCGTAGGCTTCAAAAGTTCCAGCGTGAAAAACTATAACTGAGTTTAAACGAACTATAGCTACAGCTAAAGCTTACTATAGCAAACTTTTTTAGTATAATTAAGGAATTGATGTAGAAATTCCTCGCCGATAACGTTATTTAAGGAGGATTTACCTAATGTTTAAAAAAACATTTGCTTTATAGTGTAATTTATAAGCTACTAGCTTTTGCTCGCTGTTCCACTCGCCCTAAATTTTAATTTGAATAACAAATTTGAAACTATTTGTTTTACTTTTGTTTCAGTTCTATCATACAAATATGGCAATTTTTCTGCAGAAATTTATTATTCTGATCAAATTCACTTAGAAACATGCCACTAAACCGTAAAGCCAAAGTTGTCATTTTACATAACTTACTTTAATTAAAATTAAACTTTTATGACTTTGATTTAAGCACTAAAATAGCCGGCTAAATGCGAGTCTGGCTCGCGCACCGAGGGTTCCGTGCAAACTTATTATTGTAAAAATCTACGGTTTTCGCAATTTTTCCTTTATCTATACTATAAGACGTTGCTTCGTACCAAATTTCAAGATTCTATGTTCACGGTAAGTACCCTGTAGGATTTGATTCCCTTGCGAGTTTCGAAAATTTGCGGCATAAACGGCTTTATCTTTTGATAGCGTTGGCTTAGAAGTTTGATTTTTTCACAGCTCCAAGGGACAGTAGACCTGAGTATTAAATATAAATTTTAGCTTCATACCTCCACGCGTTCCTGAGAAAAAGGGTCTTGACAGACGGACATATGGATGGACTATAAAGTGATCCTATAAGGGTTCCGTTATTTTCTTTTGAGGTACGGAATCCTTAAAAATATCTATATTACATATTATTTCATAAAGCTAGCTCCAATATTTTGGAAGTTATTAAGGTTTTTGTATTGCGCCTTCTTTGCGGCTTAGTGTCTATATTAACTTATTTGCGTTTTATCTGAACAACTAAGACCATACACGCATAAACAGTCATTAATTCGTGCTTAAACTAAGTTTAAAATAAAAAGGCAAGTGTATGCTACTTTACTTACCGGCAGGTCATTGTCAGTAAGGATAAGAACAGCATTACCATTAACTTAGGCTCTTTGTACATGTTGCTGAACCCGTGCGCCAAACATTCGTTTTATGTGGAAAAATAGATTATTAATCAATATACAAAAAGCTTGAAATAAATTTTAATTTGACAACTAACGATATTTTAATTCAGAATGCCAACATTTAGCATGAGTATAGATTTACTGCAAGAGTTTGTGTTAATAAAACAGTAGGTTGCCTGCTTAGAATGTGTTCCAAAACCTAGTTATAACCAATATGTCATGTAATACATCATGTAAAATTTAGAATTTTCGCTGGTTATCGAAACATTATTATTTTTATAAATGTAACAAAATACACTTAATTGAATTTCGGCAATATTCTGAAGTCATTTTTTACAAATTAATATTTTATAACAAATTTGATTATTTTTTGACAAAAGACGCCTTTTCCGTGCAGCCAAAATACATTTTTTTTATTTTTCATTATATATTTAACATGAAGTTAAAACTGAAATAATATATTTGTGAATAACTAAAAACTTACTTATTTACTGACATAAGAGTAACTAGATAATACTAAAATTACAACAAAAATTTAAATTCTTGTTACCAAATTTCCAACATTCGGATAAATATTCGCCGAACTCTTTACACCGCCTGTAAACATACCTTAATTTGGCTCGTGCTTCAAAAACCAGTGCGCCCACGCACAGGTCGGATTAGCTACCATATAAGTTAGGATTTACTGACCTCTTGCTCTCGTTTTTGACGTCTATTAACCATACATTAAATTTTAACTTTTATTCGTGCTTTGTCAGTGTTTTGAAAAGAATTGTATGTTGGTACTTAGGCTCTGTTACTACTTAATATTTTTTTATCAAGCCATAATGGCGATTTAGCAACCGACTGCTAATTGGCCTACTGCCATGAAATCCGTGTTTTAAATATTACACAATACGTGTAACGGGAATAAGGGTATCTAGATAGAAATCACTAGCTGCTGGCTGCGGTTTCGCTTGCGTTTATTCGATATGTTTCTGTTATCGATTCAACTTGTTACGAATAGGAACGAATTGTACATACTTTATGTGCATTTTTTTGATATGCAAGCTATATAGTTATAGAAGCTATACTAGATTAGTGTTTATTAGTTCAGTCGTGAAAAGTACTCCATTCTATTTCTAGATAATTATATTTCTGGTATTCATCCTTAACAACTCGTACAGAATATTTACAGTACATACATTTATGTAATTAAAATCAAACTATCTGTTATGAAGATCTTAATAAACATTTAAGGTAGTTAATCCTTCAATAAGTATCAGAAAATCGTTTCACTGTATTTAATTATATGTAATATATATCCCTCAAAAAACAATAAATCGATTACTAAAAATTGAAAACTTTTTATTTTATGATATTGAAAACCAATAATAAAAATTACATAACTGGATTACAAGATTCGAGGTAGAAACCTAAGTGGACGGGTCTAAAGTCACTTTAGCTATAAAATGTATATTTTATAACATATCCTCCTAAATTATAGGTATACACCTTCTTTATATATATGTATATATATATATATTCATATTTACATATGTATAAGTTGTTATATACGTTTTATTTATGTGTGTATAAGTATAATTTAAGTTTATATGATTTTGTTTACGTAATCAATATGATGCATCCACTTTGCTTGTCTGTAATAGCTAAAGGTTGGCTGGGAGATAATGCCTGAGGCATTTAGCTCGCCTTTTGTGCAAAACTGTACAATTAAGCATCAGTAAAATAAAAAGATAAATAAACTGGGTCTAGAAACTTGAAAGAGCATTGTCAGAACTTTCTATTTTTAAAACTCCACGCAGACGAAGTCGCGGAAAAAAGGTAAACCTACATAATGTATATATAAAAAAGTTAAAACATACCAATAACTGACATCATGTAGACGCATAAATTGCTTTGGCACGCGTATAGGTATTTACCTGCAAAAAAAAACATAAGTAAATTAAAATTTACATCTATACACACATAAAATTAACGTCATTAGAATGGCGCCACATTTAATTACACTTTAGTATATTTCCTACTATATTTTTATTTATTATGCAAAAATAGACTGTAAATTTTAAAATTATACAAATTGCGGATACTAAAAGATGACGTGAGGTATCTAGGATATCTAACACTTTTTGACACAGGTTTTTTTTAACAAAGGTACTTATTAGATAAATTAGAAGGTATATATAACTTAAGGTGGTCCTATTAAAAGCCCTTCATACCTAATATGAATGATTTTGGCAATGAGGTCTTTGGATCTGATCAGTTGACTCTATTAAAATTTAATAATCGTATTGCTTATCATATCCATATATAAATATTATAAATGCGAAAGTAACTCTGTCTGTCTGTCTGTTACCTCTTCACGCTTAAATCACTATACCGATTAATATGAAATTTAGCATGGAGATAGTTTGAGTCCCGAGAAAAGACATAGGCTACTTAAAAACGTCAAGCTTAAGTCAATTTTTTTTTCTATGATTGAGGAATCGTTGTTGAAATTGAAATTGATATATGCCGTTGCTAAGTACCTGCTTAGAAATTGTGCAGGGCGCGCTGTAAGTACTTTATATACTTATATACCACCAGGCCCTGCTGCAGAAGCATAGGCCTCTCTTTAGAAAAGGAGGCTTAGGTCATGGCCCACCGCGCTGGTCGAGTTATAGTAGCTACTCGACTGTTAGAACAATCCTTACTAAATTCCCCTCCATATATGTAATGATTTTCCAAATCGGTTGATAAACGACCGGGTACATAGGTAACAAACATAAAAAAAAGATAAGTCCTTGTCACTGCAGTAATGGTAACAACCTGTTAAATATCGCCATTTCCATACAAAAGACGTTCATAACAAGACAGGGTTCCATTATGTCTTAAGTCCTTTATCAAGAACGCTATCTGGTTATTATAATGCATGTTCACACGTTATAAAAGACCATATCTTAAGGTCTTGGGCCAGTCGTGTGTGAATAGCCTTTGTTTTATTGTAGAGATAGCGGATCCTTATGTTCTAGAGAAGATGTTTTTGATTAACAGCGTTAATAATGACGTTTATGATTTTCTAGATAAAGCACCAATGCAGATCGTTTTGTCTTTTTAACTAACTTCAAAAGTGGAGGTGATGCTTAATTCGGCTGTTTAAATAAATTCTTACGAGTATATAAAGGAAGGAATTGGCCATGCGGTCCCCAGAGAGGTTATTGGGAACAGTCTCGAGCGATTCGAACTCTGGATATGTATTGATGTCTGACTTACCTTTCGAAACCCGAGAATGTACTTGCGTACATTTTTCTCTCGAATACCATAGTTCGAATAGCTGGAGACTGTTCCCAATAAGATGAGTGGTCTTTTTTAACAATTATTGGTTTAAAGCTGGTAATTTACTATGTTTGGGTCATGTATGAAGCCACCTTAGTCCAGATACACTGCTTCAGAAGCAGTGTTGCGGCAATACACTCCCTGGCACAGTGGACTAGGGTGTTGGTAAAATGAGCGGTTATGTTCACTTCATAAAGATTTGGGTGTGAATCTAGCCGCTGGTTAAACTGTTAAGGTATGCATACTTTATAAAGAAACATATATGTTTGCGTCTTACTTTGTTGTTTGTAAACCGATTTTGGCTTTTTTTCTTAAACAAATGTTAGAAAATGCAGTTTATTTTGTTTTTTATCTCGTTCGTAAATTTCTGGCATTCGGCAGAAATACGTTAAATTCATTTACCTAACTCTATGTTTGTCTACTTTAGGGCCTTTTTTAAAAAACAATAATGTTTTTTTCAAGTCTGTTAAAAAAAGCAGTCAAAATTTCACGCAGCTCTGCTCGCGAGCAAAGCTAGTATTAATAACAGTACCAGGAGGATCGAGCTTTGCTCGTTTTTCTTAACAACGCCATCTATTGTCAAGTAGATTTATGTTGCTGTGTCGGTAAAAATAAAAGTATTACTTACACTAAAAAATGTCAGGCAGGTTCATATTTTTTAGTTTATCATTTCCTTAAAACACGAATTGCTCGTTTAAAGGTATTAGATGTACAGACGTAAAGTTACAAAGTATAGCTTGTTGTTTTGTTATGACAGAAAAAACTAATAATAATAACAGCTCCTGACTGTTATTATTACTTTGCTCCAGGCTTATTATTAAGAATTTATGCATAAACAAAAAAAAATCAGCAAACTCGTCTGACCGAGCCGTCATCCGTCTACCTGCCCTTCTCAGAATTACTCACCACGTCTACCTACCACGGTAGTTGCACGGTACAACCGTTAAGGGTTAACCAAACCTCTACTTCCGTAATAAAATTTACATTGCTACGTGTCAAAAAATTTGTGGCCAACAACGTTAATAAAACCATCGATGTATGTCAGAAAAATCTTTATCTACACCTTTTTTAAAATGTTCCAAATATCAAAATTGACTGCATCGAATTGATTTTCATTTCGATCCACTGCATCAAACCCTAATTTCGTGACACTTGCATAAATAGCTGTTAAACTAAATTATATTTGCTTCGTTGCCTGAGTATTAAGATTTTCATAGAAACAAAAGATCCCACGAAAATTTTCTTTTCATACAAACACTTTCTGTCCTGAAAATGTTTAGCCAAATCGGTCGACCGAGCCGTTCTAAAGTGATGCTCCGTTATACAGCGACACAGGTCTCGTTGAAGTAGAAGGCTTAGCCCATGATCTTCCACGCTGGCCTAATGCCGGTTGGCGGATATTTTCGAGCTAGTGGCCTCTCGACTGTAAAAGTTTTTAAGCCCATAAGGTCTCTGACTTGGCTTAACGACTGCTGTCATATGACAAACACGACGCTATGAAACACTGACCTAAGCTCCTTCAGGAATATGTGCTACTAGACGCTCACCCATCCAAGTACTTACCTAGTGACCAAGCCCGATGTTGCTTAACTTTCCATATTATTATATTTTTCAATAGACAAATGTCACTGAGCTACGAATAACATAAAAATTGGTGTTGAGCGTAAAATATGACTATGTAAAGTTTGTTTGGGAATCCGGTCTGGAATTGAGTGTAAACCAGACTCAAAGAATTGCGTGTTTAAACATTTTTGAAAAATCATATCCTAAAAGAGGTTAAATAGTTTGTATAGGTTCCGCCGCAGGATGAAATGGCGAGGAAAACCATGGTATAGGATATAATATTAAAAAAAAAAATGTAGTTAAAGGATACCTTTTTTAACAGACTGTTTAAACCAATGGAAAGAAGAACCTGTTTGTTTCATCCAATGCCCACACATTCTACTCTGCCACAATTCTCTGACCTGTGTCGGTCATCGTAATCCTCTACTGGATCACTACATCTCTATCATCAATAACATCTCTTAAATGAAACCCGGCCTTGGCTCTCTCTTTCATAGCGGATCAAATTTAAATGAGTGACTGACTGACTCAGTATGATACGCGTTTTTGCACTGCATGTCACTTCCCTTTAATACATTCATATTTATAAGCCAACTCCCACTTGACAGCTTATTGTTTTTGTCCATACATACATATTATACCTACATATGAGGCGGACACATCATCAATAATATTACAAAAAACAAAAGGTGTATCGCGTGATTGCTTCGCCCATATAAAGTTATCTTCTGAGATATTACTGGAAAATCAAGTACAGATGATTCCATAAAGTATTAGGAAATATTTTTGTTTTAAAATCGATACGGAAATAACAATGACCGAATTTCAGTAACGATTATTTTTAATAAATAAATATCATATTAACTTGTATCATCTGTGTACATTTAAAACCCAGTCAGACGACACGACACACTACAAAACGAAAACATATTTGTAAATTAAATTTCATTTTTTCATTTTCAGCTATATGTGGCGCTTAGTTACCAACTTATGAAAGTTAAGTTTAGGAATCTGAAAATAAGCTATTAAAATACTAAGCAGCAAATGAGTTAAATATTTACTGCTTGCTTTTACTAAATAATTTGCGTTTAGTATTTGTTTTTTTCTAATATATATTTTAATGCGTTATTTTTAACTATCTGATTTTATAGAATTGGTAAAATTATTATTATTATTATAATATATATTAAAGTATCAATTAATTGGTAAAATTATATAAAAGGGCAGAACTAGTCCGAGTTTGAACTTCCGCTATTTATTTACAAAAATTCTAAAGCACTTTTGTTCACAAGTGTACCAAAACTTTGGTGGTCCTCTAAAGGCTTTGTTATACCTAATTTTGGATCATTACGGCTGTCGGACGCGGTACAACGATTGTCGGAAACGATATTACATCGATTTGACTCGATCGGCCGATTGTCCATGGAATCTATGAAGTGTGACCTCTATGGTCTGCCATAGAGAAAATATTTAATAGAAGAAGCAAATTATAGCGATAAATAGTGTTGAGTTTTTGTAATTAAAATAATATAACTAATAAACTTATGAAGTCTACAAAGTAGTCCTTACTTACCTCTTCACACAATACTCAAACAATACTTAATGCAACACTAGCCCATTAAAAATATCTTAACAAACTTTTTAAATTTTGTGAGGACTAAAAAAACGCTCATGATAACGATCCCAGTCCAGACATCGTCACACAATCAGATAAATTATTAAATCATATTTTATTTTGAAAGTTTAAACTATAAGTTGAATGTTTTAAGTTGAGATGACTTTTAATTGAGACTGATTAACTAGTCGAATTTTATTCATTTGTCAAAAGTCCGGACAAATTACAAGTACCCTACTTGTAGCAGAACTTTCTTCCTTCGTTACTTCAAAAACGTTCGTCAAAAATCCATTTTTAAGTACATACAGTAGTAGTTAAATGACAACCGTCGTTAATGGCTTAAGTCAGGAGTCTATGGGCGGCTAGAAGCACTACCTCGACAACTTCCACAAACAGGACCCGGCCATCATAGTGTCATAAGACTCTTTTCCCAAAGAAAAGGGACTGGGACGGCTGAGGCTACAGTGTAGTTTCGATTAAGTACCTACAAGTATAAAGTTTCATATAACTACACCTTTTATTTAGGAGTTATGCGAACAAAGGCGCGTGCGTGCTGCATACAGACATACATCACCTGCACCGGCAGGTGTGCTCCTTTACCAGAAATTCACATAAATCTTTTAGCTTTTGGGGCAAAAGTGTGCCGCTAGGGTGTCGACCCATTCTGTTTTAAGGGACTTTTTCGATAATTTATAACATTTTATAATTATTCCTTAATTAGGAGGAGAAAAGTAAATACTTATTTCGAAGCTCAAATGTTTGGTAAATTAATTACATATTTTGTGGTATTGTATACCATAAAATATTTTTAAATAATTTCAGAGAAACTTCCTCCCGCGAACGCTTAAGTTGTGGAATGAGCTCCTTGCCAAGGTTTTTTCGAAGGACTACAGTATGGGGCTCTTCAAGAAAGCAGTTATTAGATTTCTGAAGGGTCGGCAACGCGCGAGTGATACCCCTGGTGTTGCAAGCGTCCGTAGGCTACGGTCACAGCTTACCATCAGGCGGACCGTAAGCTTGTTTGCCACCTTAGTGGTATATAAAAAAAAAAAAAATATACACCATATAAAAAATCTAAGCGTAATCAAACAAAGGAAATTGAAAGACTTCTTTAGCAGAAATTAATAAAAGCCATAGATCATGGAACGCTCCTTCTAGTTTCTGTAGGTAATGGATTTTTTAGGTGGAATATTTGCCTATCGTCCTACACTCATGGATTCCGCTTACTTTATTAAGGTAGGCAATACAGATTCATAATTTGCGATTGTAAATAATCCTTTTTACATTTATTTCAATTAGGGTTGTCAATCGATTAATACACTCAACTATATTTCGAGTTTTCATACATTTTTACTCACCCTTTTCAGATATGTTATGATTAGCGTTATGTTCGAAATCTTTTCAAATTTTATGGAAGCCGTTAATACGGAATACGGAAGCATTATTTAGACAACAAGAGTTTTGTGGAAATACATACTTAAAATTTTAAAAATGTATTAAAACGCGGAGTCTACAAAAATACTACAAAATTGTCAGATTAGAAAAACAGTGTTTTTTTTATTATTATTAATACACGTAAGAGGCTGTAAAGCAAAATTATTCTAAGTTTTAATGTGCAATAAATTTTTGCAACTATCTTGTTTTGTTATTTTTTATAGAACTATTGGTCACTCTACTAACAATGTCCGTAGTTACATTTTAAGAAAACTTCATTGTATCCGCAAGTCGATTTTACAATACCCCATTCATTTCCTTTTTTTTCTAAAACGTAAATTCTTGGCCTTTATATAAAAGTTTAGTGTACATTGAAACTATTTGAAATTGTAAAAATGTATAAGCAATTTCAAGTGAAGCGGACTCCCAGTACCCTATTCTATTATTTTTTTACTTGCGTATC
The DNA here is from genome assembly GCA_946406115.1 of Apoda limacodes. NCBI lineage: Eukaryota > Metazoa > Arthropoda > Insecta > Lepidoptera > Limacodidae > Apoda > Apoda limacodes. The sequence continues at coordinate 15,137,834 of OX291555.1, forward strand.
TATTCCATTAAGTGAGAGAGTTGCATACCTTCTGCTCTGTAACTTTTCATATTGTTCATTAAATTTTTTAAAACATATAATGGATGTTGCGGGAATTGAAAGTATCAGCTCAGATTAGTTTTGTTATTTTAATTAACAGGAAAAAACTAATGTAACACCGAAATACATAGACTTGAGTCTTTCAAGCAAGTGATGTCAAACTTTAACTTGTGTTCCTTAATAAACCCCACAAGGCAACGAATATCAAGGTTCTAAAATACACTAAATTATCGAAAAAATACAGACAAAGGATTAGTGTAAGAAAAGGAATTTTAAAATGGCGCCTGTAGCAATTTCAAATTAAACAGTGGCAAACCAACAGCGCACTTGTCAGTTTTAAAAATCAGACAATTCTGAACTTTACTACATTGTCATTCGTGACTACTTCAATTCGAAATATGAATTCGTCTTTTTGTCTTAACTAACCTTTTGTATTTTTGGCCAGGTATCGTCCCTAAAGAATTTTTAACAAAAAACAAAATCACACGTAACAAAAACTGCGGTTTCTTTTGTATTCGAAAAGTCAAGAAAAGATTACACAAATCGAACACACTTAGCTGTTTGGTTCCGATTTTATCGACATTTTAAAGACACAATAGCATGCTGAGAGCTCCTAAAGACATCCATATTTTAGATCAGTTTTTATTCAGTCTTAAGCGCATTTGTTTTTGTTGAAGATAAAATCAGTTGCAATGTCTGCTTTTATCTGAAAGTGTTGTGAATTGTTATCACTTAATGTTCTTTGAGGCTGTGGCAGCTTTTTTATGTTGGGACAACAACGAAAGATTTGTCAAATTTAGGCTACGGTACCAATTACATAGTGTTATTATTATAGAAAGTAGAAGGAGATAGTGATGGATGTTATCTGGCAGAATAGGAGATTGTTTTTCTCTTGCTATTTTTTTATATATGTATTATTATTTTAATTTGCCCTATAAGACTTCGCAAATCACCGTAATTATTATATATTTTATTTTTTATACAATCATTCAAATATATATATTTTTGTAAGTATGCATACTAAAGAAACCTAAACATTCATTCAGATAAAATATATACAATTAAGTAGGTACCTGTAGTAAAAAAAGTTTAATATATTAACAATTGTTCGCTTTTCGACTTTCTACAAACCATACTTAGGTAAGAATAAAAATATTATTGTTAACAAATCCTACTTGTAATATAATGGCGAGGAAAAAAGAGTGCTCAATCATATAAGACAAGGGGTTGACACAGACAGAAAGATCTCACAAATACAAAAAACAAAGGAACATCAATTTTAAACAACAAAATTGGATACTTTATAGTTTACCTGAATGTAAACACCACAGGTGGCAATAATAAGAAACTTAACCATTATCATTAAATAATAACTATAATTTAAATAGAATAACATTATATCTATCATTTTTTTTACAACTTACTATATCAGATTTCATAAATTTAAATTTATTGATTTTACATAAATATCTAAAATATTTATGTAAAATACAGCATTTTATTCTCTTACAATACATAGGTATATCATTTTCATTTGTTTTCAAATGATATTAGTTTTGTAATATTTTAATATTGAATATAATTATTTATAATATTAGCTTTAACCCGCGGCTACGCTCGCACTAAATTCAGTTTCAGCGTGGGATTTTACGGAAACTCCTTGATGATAGAGAGATAGTTTCTTAAAACTAGGGTTGCCATCTCTAAATCTGGCAACTAGAACGTGAAGAAACGTGAAAACCTCAGACTTTGGAGCTTAGAAACAGGACATGTCAACGGTTCCCTTCCTAAAGCTACCCAGAAAAATCAAAAAAAAAAACTAAATTTAGTCTTCTCAAACGTTTTAAGATACTGTATACAGTCTTACATTTTTTACTCTATTGCCAAAACAAAATGTTTTTAAAGTTTTTAGGATCTTTGAAACCCGGACTATAAATGAAACCCCACCCGGACACTCCCCGGACGACCTCTAAACCAGGAAAATCCGGGGAAACCCGGACGAATGGCAACCCTAGTTATAACAATCTCTGTACCAAAAATCAGCCTAATTGGTTGCTCCATAGCCCCGCTAAGGGAATAACAAACAAACAGACTATCACAAATATTTAGTTAGGATTAGGATTAAACAATTATGGACAGTTTTCTCCTTTGATCCTTAGTTATTATATAGGTAGATGTAGATGTCTAGCAAATAAGTTATATTAATTTAGTACCTAAGCCGCGACTTATCCGAATAAACTCCCTCGCAGCCTAGGTGGTAGTGTGACGGACTGCCGTGTGGGTTCGATTCCCGCACTGGATAAACATTGAGTCTTGAGTCTGGATGCACTTATGTATAAAATGTATGTATTTACAAAAAAAAAGTAATAATTTTGTATTTGTATCCGTTGTCTGGTACCCGTAACACAAGCTTTGCTTACTTTGGGGCCAGACGGCGCTGTGTGTAGTGTCCAAAAATATTTATTTATAGATTTTGGAAGTCGCGTTATGGTCCAAAAGTATTGTTATATTTTTCGTTGGCCATTTATTTCGCAGCGCTAGGGCTTATTAAGATTTAAAAAACAGTTCATATGGATCGTAATAAACCCCGAAAAATACAGTTGTTGATATGTGAACGGGTCAGTGACAGACGACCTAGACAGCTGTTCGCGAATCGATGGATCGAATCAAAACGATACTGTGCTGTATAGCGATAGATTGATCAGATTACTATTTTGTTACTGATACGTGATATCTCTTTGCGATTACGAATAACTGAGGCGAATGAACCCTTTTTTGAAATATTATTAGTGACGTAACATTACTTAAGGTTTATCAAGACTGTAAGTAGGTATTTTTTGTAATTATAACGATTTACAATTACAATAAAGCGAACTAATTTGGTCGTTTTTCTTCGGATTAAATTACAAATAGTGCTATATCTTATTTTATTATTATTATCACCGCCAATTTATTATATAAAATGTAATTTTATTTGGAATAATAGCATTTTAATTTAGTCAATTTTCAAATTTACATATTTTTCATAAGCACATTTTTGTGTGATATGACTATATTATAAACAAAATACCGAATAATCTTTCTGCTGCGAGAATATAATAAAATTTCATATTAGAATTAAAAAACTATAAAAAAATCAAATCTCACCAAATCAGATTGACAGCAATTTTACGATAGGAGAGAGACATGGGTAAGTAGCTCACGTATTAGGTACCTTTACCTTTCGAATCGAAATTTGGGTATAAATTTTTCCTGTTTGAAAAAAAATAAAAACTATGTGGGGTTTGAGATTTCTAAGACAAATTAAGATAATAATTTCACCTTCAAAAAAAAGAAATTATTATATTTTTTTTGACCATGATAATAATTTAGCAAACATAGTCGAAAGTAACAACAAGTAGGTACTTACATAATAAATTAAGTCATGTTACGTAGTTACATGGATACGTACAGCGGGTCAGACATGTGGGTGTTCCCCTAACACATTATAATGAAGACACTCGCCATGTAATAGAAATAATGCAGATAATAATCGCCCAATACCCGGCAGATGTCGGAACTAATGTCCAGGGTTGTCAGTTATACAAAAATGTTAATAGGAACAAATGCTGTACAGCATATCAGTTGTATATCAGCTGACCTATTATTATAAAAACAGACCCAGTGTGACATGACATGAATAAGTACATATAAACTTCCAAGTTAATAATAAAAATATGCTCGTTAAGAATGATTTAATGTTTAAATTATTTCTACTATTAAATGTCGATATTATAATTATTCACTGAAAAGATAAGTACTACAGAATGCGAAAAGTAAACAGTTTTTAATTTAATCAAGAACTGGATGCGTAAACTTTAACCTGCATCATTTTAAATGTAAATTCAATACATTGCTAGAGTAAAAAAAAGGTTTTAGGTTTAGGCTTAAATAACAAAGATGCGTACAATCCACCTATTAGATATGTGAGCCTGCTACCACGTTAGCAAAAAACACAGTTTTTAATGATTTAAAACACAAAATTTTAAACCACTGTTTCTTTAGAGCAATTTTTACAATATTCTATTGTGTTTCAAGTATAAAATAAGTTAATCGCATTACTTTATCAGCAAAAAAAAAACAATTGTTTCTAAATCACTTTTCGGTTTTTAGAAATCAACTAAGCAGACATTATTTTAAAAGAAACACGAGGCTAACAATTAACTTTAGAGTCAGTCACTAACATCTAATAGACAACCCTAACAACAAGACGGCATATTGTGACAGTGACGTCACGATCATCATTGGAGACCATTTATTCTTTTTTAATTCTTGTTTTTCGAGCGCTTCATGGAATTAAGATAAGCACGATATAGAAAATAACAAATTAGATCCATTGCACCCCTACATCATTACATAGAAAAATATTCTGAGTGGCATAATATGTTTGTGTAGTTTTTACAAGCTATTTTAGGTATTTTCTACTCAAATATTAACTCATTTTCATTTATGAGCTGAAACCCATAGATCTAGGAATTTTTACGCTATGGTACATCTATGAAAAAACTTAATGACAAATTCAATAATGATGCTGACTAGTCTTCTATTATATCTATGATGCTAACATAGGGTTGCCATCTCTAAAATCTAGCAACTAGACAAGAAGCGTAAAAGAGATTTTAGAGCTTAGAACCCGGACATGTCAACAGTTTCTTTTTAAAAGTTACTTAGAAATTTCAAAAAAAAACAAAACGTTTTAAGAAACTGTTTGCAGTCTTAAATTTTTTACTCTGTTATCGAAACAAAAGGTTCCTAAAGTTTTTAGGAACCTTTAAACCCAGACTAGAAATGAAACCCCGTCCGGACGCTCCCCGGACGCCTTCTAAACTAGGACAAATCCGGGGAAACCTGGACGGATGGCAACCCTAGCTAACAGCGTATTATAAAGTCTGTGCTGACAGAGAAGTTTTCATACTTCCAGTCTTCAACAGCTTACGGTACAACAAATTCTTCTGACCCTATTTGGTCGCTAGTGTCGTTGTAAGTTCACACCATTTCAGTATGGCGACTGTAGTCTTGATATTTGACCACCGTGACAGAAAAGTTTGTTGGACTATGCATGTTTTTATTTTTCTTTTATATTAAACCTTAATTTGGTTTTTTTACTGCCTTAAAAAAAAAGGAAGGTTCTCAGTTTGACTCGTATGTTTGTATGTGTGTATGTTTGCCCAAGATTATCTCGCATTTGGCTGAACCGATTTTGATGCGGTTTTCAGAAAAGTATTTGTTACATCTGGAGAAGGTTTTGGTATACCTACAAAAATGGATACAAATGGTCCTAATGTCATCAAATCAGGATATAATGATGGGATCCCAGAGAAACTGATGAGAGGCACACTTGAAGCGATTTGGGTTTTTTTTTATACCACTAAGGTGGCAAACAAACTTGCGGTCTGCCTTTTTGTAAGCGGTCACCGCAGCCTATACACGCTTGCAACACCTGGGGTTGCCGACCGTTCAAAGATCTAACTTCTTTCTTGAAGAACCCCATACTGTAATCTTTAAAGAAAAAGGCAAGTTAGGAAAAAAGCATACGGCCTCAACAATGGATGCCTTAAAGCCAGGAATTTTACTTGTATCGTTACTGCAAATAGTTTAATTAATGATCAATTTTATAATTATATGTAACAGAAACAATTATATTTCTTTTTGTACTAATGAATATAGATATTGAACTAATTACAGTTCATAGGATTTTTAAAATAAAAACTCCAATGGCTATTTATAGTCCGACCTAACATCATAATACCAATATCCATAAGCGCTTCAAAATAAGTAAATTACCTTTTTTTTAAAAAAAAATATTTTTGGACATTACACACTGCGCCGTCTGGTCATAAACTAAGGAAACCTTGTGCTATGCATACTAGACAACGGATACAAATACATATTCATTTTTTTTTGTAAATACATACATATTATACATAGAAAACAACCAGTCTCAAGACAAACACAAATTATAAATGTTTTTCTTGTGCGGGAATCGAACCCACGCCCCTCAATTCAGCAGTCGGGTCATTACCCACTGAGCCACGGATCCGAAAAAAGCCGCCCTTTTCACAAAGAAAACGAACTAACTATAAAATCTATTCGATTCCTTATATCCAACATTCAAATCCAAAGTATCCCACCCACTTGCAGTCTGTAATAGAAAAGCTATTTCAAAGGGAAGTACTTAGATATATTTCACAATTTCAGACAATGCAGTGTGTGGGAGGCCTAAGAGATGTGTCCATTGTTGTTTTATAACTATGACGTCAATAAAGGCATCTAACTCCAGAAATTGTGAGTTTCGATCATGTACTCGCTTTTAAAATGTTTATAGTTTGGTTAGCCGCTTATTCTTGTAGTCTATATTCGTTTAGTATCTACTCATTTATGACCACTTGTATGTATTTTTGAGTATTTTCATGCATTTATATGTTGTTGGAACATTTAAAATTTATATATGCGTAAATTTGTTTAAACGTCATCAGTTGATCACGTTCATCGTTTTCCATTTTGAAGGGTTTTTGACACAAAAATATTTAGTGACGAAAAATTAATCTGATAACGAGTTACAAACATATGATTTTTTTAAAAAATGTGGCAATTAAAGGTTATTAATCATTAAAAAAACATGAACCACTTATTTATATCATGTAGTAATAATAATTACGACCCCAATCCCTAAGCCATTGATCAAATCTCTATTTCCGAAAAAAAGCGTGAAGACTTTTTATGAAAATAATAAAACAAAATAGGTTCAAATCAAAAGCCAACAATCATCAAAATAACAAATCTTAAAACCGTTTTCAATTGTTTTTATTTTCGTTCGTTCACTAATCACGATTCATTCGAAAATCAAAAGGCATCATTCGATCTTACTTTCGAAGTTTAATGAAAGAGACGTCGGCATAGAAAAGTTCATATCGGTAACGGGTTCGAGTTAAAAAGAGAATGCACTATAATTAATCACGTCTCTTAATCAACGGCCTTTTTAACAGATAACGTGGTCTACTTTAATCATTCACACGTGTTGATTAAACCGGCTTCGGAAATACAAATACATTCGGGTTTTCCTTGTATACGGTATCTTATGATTCGTCTTGTTGTCTTTGGTTTTTCATCGTCTGTTTAGAGAGTTTAGACCAGATGGACGTCTGTATGTCGCAGCTCAATATTGTTGGTCAGAGCTTTGTTACTTAGCTATTTCTAGGTTTTGTGCAACCTATACATTGTATTGATTGCGAAAAAACTACATCTATTGGTAAATTTTACACAGAAAAGAAGATTAGCACATATAATGAGAATATATACATGTTCCCATATCTGTCCGTATATATACCTATAAAAGAAGACACTGACTGACTGATTTAATGCATGAGGGTAGGGTGAGGGTTCTTTACTCCATGTAGGGCTCTTTTAAGCAAGGATTTTGAAATTAGTCCCCTGAAGGGGTAAAATAGAAGATGGAAGTTTGAAAATCCGCCAATTTTGGTATTGGCGGCCTGTAGATTGAAAAATTACGATCTGTTCACCGTTTTTGAAAAATAATCCCCTAGGGGGCAAAATAGGGAACGAAATTTTGTATGAGTATTCCGATATTGTTGTAGCTAAATTCATAAACAGTCAGAAACGTTTCTTTTTTTAAAAAATCCAGGCGGGCAAAGCCGCGAGAAAGCTAGTTTAATGATCACATTTTTAATATTGCATTGTCACCAAAATTGCTTAAGTTTTAAAAGTTCCAAACTGTTAAGCAAGACAATTTTATAAGTGGTGCAAAGTAAACTGTAAAAATTTGCTTACTACACGGAAAAAAAAGAGTTTCCAAGTTCTATTCCACCAAAATAATTTGCATTCAGTCAAGAAATCCAACTATTTTGAACATATTTTGTTCACAGAAGGCAATATTATTTCCCAGAAAAAAAATCATTTTATCAATCGAAATTGATAAACTTCTTTTCGTATGAACAAATTTTTTTTTAACCAAATAAATGTACGTTTTAGATCAACCAAACTTAAATTAATTACCCTAAGACAGTTTATGTTCTTGTATAAAATAAATACATTTTTATATGCAACATTTTATTTTTCTTCGTTTGAAACAAAAAATAATTTTGCTTTGATATAATTTATTTTGCGCCAAAATCATAGTTTTCTTAAATCTGCGACGTCACTTATTAAAAACTATATCTTTCGATGAAAATAATTGTATCTTAAATCAAAGCCAGTGAAATGTTCAGTTAAGATAATATTGTTTTGAATTAGAGAAAATAATAATTTTAACAGAATTTGTTAGATTCTTGACTCAAAATCTGATGTTTTAAGCTGAAACTCTTGTTTTAGTCGAAATAAATAAAATACCTGCTTCAAAATATTAAACATTTTCGTTGAAATTAATCAGCTAGTATCGCTTTGAACGAATTTTCTTTTCGTTTAAGTAAATACCTGCATTTTTTAAATTGAATGAACCTCATCACTGTTCTTCATAAGATTTCGTGTTGGCTTTTAATTTTAAATAATTGTTTATTGTAGGGCTTTGTGCGTCAAATTAGTATCAGTTTATGCGAGAAACCTACAGTTAATTATTTTCTGAGAATTGAAAAGCTCGTGGCCCAGTCGCATTCGTGTATCTGAAACGATAAGTGAAGTTAAGCAACGTCGACCGTGGTCAGTACTTGGATGGGTGACCGCTTTTTCTTCCATGTTTAAGAATAATCGTTAAATAGTCATAACAATTATAATTAAACATAACGCTGTATGATCAGCTAAAGGCGAGAATAGCTTACTAAGCTCGACAAAGTCCATATAAAGGCAGTGCGGTAGACTGACTCTATATGGCCCAAGCCTCCAGAAAAGAGGCGTAGGGCTTTTTATAAAACTTTATTTAATCCTGACGGATAACTATGTCATTTTGGACCGAAACATTTTTTGTTTTAAACAAAAATATAATGTTATTAATTTAAGAGCTGATGTAGTCAAGTTAAGAGCACTATTCTCTTGTGTGAACTAGACATTTCTTCCGTGCAATAACACACGAAGTTCTACGCCCAAGAAAACTAAGTGCTTCAAATAAAGAAGCAATTTTTTCTTCAATGAATTAAATATTGTTTCAAATTGATAGAGTTCTATTTACTGGTTCAAAGAAATTTGATCTTGTGTTAACTTCATATTATTTTAAATATTTGAGAGAAATAATATCTTAGATGAAGCAAATATTCGTTGGTGCATATATGAAATGATATTCTCTTGGCTCAACTAATTCTCTTTTACCGTGTATGTAATACAGGTCAAGCTAATTACAGTGTGTTACAAAAAAAAAATTCAAAAACAAATATTAAGGATAAATACGAGATAATAAGAAAAATAATATTCAAGTTGCTGTTGACACAGACTTTTCCATTTTCTTCACTTAACTTTTTGGGGTGTGTCCCGCCCACGTTTTCGTAGGCGCCTAGACGACGCTGTCTGTCGCCATAGTAACGATGACATCTTACCCTAGTGAGAAGGGAGACCATACCATAAGGAAAATCAAAGAATTTTCATTATTAGTTATCATATCTTTCAATACTAAAATAGTGAAAAAAACAAGCCATGCTAGACCTTGATAAGTATGTAAGTCAGTTACTTTATTTTAGTCTCTGGTACATAAATTCATCTGCAGACGGAAAAGGATAGCATTTAACTTTTTTTTGAGATAGGCTTTATTTTACAATTTTTGAGTCAATTTAATGAAAAAAGTTTTTTTCTATTTGTTTACTTATTCTCTTTCCTATATCGATAATTATAATATAAGCTTACTTTTAATCAACGGGTTTTTGTGGCTAGTGTTAGACTTATTATGGAAAACAACCCGGGCATTTATTGAATGATAAAATTTTGGCCTTCTCAATATCATTTCATTATCTACGTACGAGGAGATACGGCAAAAGTTTATTTACTATAAAAAGTCATTTGGATTAAAAAATCAAACACTGTTCCTGCAAACTCCTTATTTTTTGACACCCTAATGTTAAGAGCGCACAGCGTGGGAGAAAGTAGGCCGAATATATTCTTAGAGCAACAAACGCAGTTCTTATATACAATTTATTTTCTATATCATTACAGTAGTAGTATATGTCTATAATCTACATATACATATAATAAAGTTCTTAGCGTATGTAGATTATTGTTAATAATATTAAACTGTGGAATGTTCTGTCTGAGCATGCACGTAACAATAAAAACTGTACTACTGTAATAGGTAGTATACATTTAGCGCAGACAGCAAAAATAGATTATTCATAAATATAAAACATTTGCCTGTATGCATTATGCTTTCTTGAAATTTCTTAGAATTAAGGCTTTCAGATTTTACAAATCAAATGTATACTAAGAAACTAATACTGTGTGTGGCATTCGAAAATTTCGGCATAAGTACATAGTACCTAAAATCACATACACGTTTCTAATCTACAAGCAAAAATAGACAATGTACCTTTCGTATTCAATTTCGAACGTCCCAAATACCAACACGTAGTAGAAACATTGTAGGTTCGGCTACTTAATTTTATTAGGTTATTGTTCCACTAAACGCGATAAGCTTGCAAAATAATCATTTTCATTTTAGTTTTTTGTTTTATCTATTTTCTTTACTTAATATGTATATAATGATTTGTCTCGTGTGTGCAACGATATTAAAAATATTGAAGAAATTACTCAAGTTTTTTATTATTTCAGAAACCCCATCGTCTAATCCCGAGATAGTCCCGGGATCCCTGGATTACGCATAAAAAATCCCGTAATCCCGGGATAGATAAACATGGTCGGGATTGTATTCTCTATACCTACTTGAAAGCACAACTAAATCTATAAAAGTGCAAGATTGTATATCGCGTGTTGACACGTGGGATGGATAATCTCGATTAGTATAAATTTTATTGAGGAGAATAAGTTACCTATTAAGGTAAATGACGGTATTATACGCCTATATAATACAGTCACTTGTCATTACTGATTACCTTGTAACTTGTATCGAAACAGAGATTTTGAGCTGCAATTAGACCCAGAATTTCTGTTATAAACTCAGTATTTTTTTGTACAAGTTTTCTGAACGAACAAAATTTAAGGCGGCCATACTTTTTATGCTTTCACTTATCAGCCTAGAGAGCTGAACATCCCGTATTTATACATAGGGAACATGCAAGCACTTTACCTTATTATTTACGTCTTATCATAGCGCTACGCAGCTCCGCATTGTGGGCACTACCACCTTAACCTATTAAATACAATTCGAATGACAAAACATTTAAAAATTCTAATGGTCTGCCATTTGGGTTAAAGTTTTGCGTGATCGTGTTTCTTTATTGCGATTATCGAAACAGATATCGTTAAACATGTGAGACCGGCATTAACAAGTAGAATAAAAAATATTAGGCTCGGAATTCATTGGAAATAATTTGCATTTGAACAAAACATTTTTTTAGCGTAAATGTGATGGAATTTGTGGTAAGAATTTCTATAGATATATAATTTTGATAGGATTGCCGACAGTTAAAACTGTTTTTTTTTTAAATTGTTTGAAATACCTGAAATCTTTTTAAATCAAAGTTACCTACCAAAAAAATGTCAGTGACTGTATGATATATAAGTTAAGATATGAAATAAGTAAAAACTTAAACCAACATAAAATATCACACATTCAGCTTAGTGGTATCGCAGGTTCCTTGAAAGTAAACTGTAATTCTATGTCTTGTCTTTAGTAAGTTGCTTTTAGTGACCATATGACCATTCTGACAAAAAACACCAATACCACCTAAACGCCTAAGTGTGCGACTTTATCGTAGCTCTCATAACTAAATGGAATGCGTTTTTTTTTGGTTATTTATTTAACAGTCTAGCAATTAACTGAAAATACCTGCAAAATTAAAACCATATTGTGTCAATAGTCTCAAGTCAACATTTTTTTCTTTTTATTTAATGGCAATCCTTCATATTGTTAACCCTCACAATAAAAAATACAATAGGGATATATAAAAGTTGTAATGTGTTTAGCATCAAAATAGATCGGAACTAGACCAAACAGGGCGTAACCATTCGATTATAGACCAGCTGACAATCGACCGATTGTTATAAATATCGATTCATGCGGCGTAATCGATTATAATGGAAAATTGCTTCAATTTAAAGCATGGGGTTTTATGAATAAATTTAAATATTTATGTAACTTAAAGCTGGTATAACACCGGTAATGAAAAGATAGTTACGGATATCGGAACTGTAAATTAATCTGTTAAAAACAACATTCGTTGAAAGTATTAATAAAACTCTATTACTGAGTTTAACTTTTTGATTTTACATGGTTTTTCATGCAAACCTTTGCTATGAACGATGCAAAACCTCAGATCAGAAGTCGCGGGCAAAAGCTTGTATTTAATAAGTTTAAAATCTATTATGTTTAAATATTCAATTAAACTAAAAAAACCTTATCTACAACCATCTAACAGTAAAAAATGAACCTTCCTATAGCCCAAAAGTGGGGAAGTACCGAAAAGTAGGAAGTTGGCCATAAATCTTCTGACTTTTAAAAAAAGAACGCACGTTCTAACAAATATGGCTGACAACACTCGAATCCTAAATTTGAATGCCACTGTAACAGTACTATGTCGAAATGCAACTGTTTAAATCATGGCGCATTGTTTGTTAGGGAATTTTATTACTCTGTTTTCCTGTCAGTTTAAAGTGAATTTGATATGCATCGAAATAAAAAAGTATGTTCAAATTAGGTACAAGTTTTTAAAGTTCCCTAGCAAAAGCGTTAAAAGTTTGTTGGGAACATTAGTGTCTGTCTATCTGTCTGTATGTACCAACATAAATTTTGACGTTTTAAAAATGTACCTACTTTAAGTTAAAAAGGAAGAAAATAACATTTTTACGAGGACTATCATTTATAGACTTCATGTTTGCTCCGTGGCTCAATGGGTAATGACCCAACTGCTGAAACGAAGGGTTAGGGTTCGATTCCCGCACAAGACAAACATTTATTATTTATGTTTGCCTTGAGGACTAGGTGTTTATGTTTACGTAAAATATGTATGTATTTACAAAAAAAGTAAATATAAATGTATTTTTATCCGTTGTCTAGTATCCAAAGCACAAGCTTTGCTTTGTTTGGGACCAGACGGCGCTGTGAGTAATGTCGAAAAATATTTTTGATTAGCTATAAGTATTATAATTTAAAATTACAATAGTAATAAATATTATAAAGCATAGACTACATAATTTGTCATCTCACTTTATCTCACACGATTTAAATTATAAGTCGAAGATTCGATGATAAGTCTAGGAAATGAACTAAATCTTTTCGGTGAGACCTTCGAACTTAGTACATTTTCCGTGAAAATTATCGATTCAGAACACCTCATTAGGTCGATAAATTTTCGTAACGTTAATGAAAAGTAACGCATTCGGTTATCAATGATACAGAGTCAGGCGTGAGTCGCAAGTTTTCGTAGTTAGCACTGGCTAACATTGCTGTGGCTGTTGATTTCGAAATATAGTTTTTTACTTTCAAATCGATGCATTAACTACAAGAATCGATAAGACATAAGTCTTTCTCGCTCAAGGTTCAAATCCGGCATCTTTTACTTTACTACTAAGTTAAGCTAATTGCAGAGTGAGCTGGAAAAAGTAGTGTTCATTTTGTTTTTGTAACAAAAAAAAAACAAAAACATTTTCCTTTTGCATATGAATTTTAACTATACTTTTCATATACAATTTTTTAATATTATTTTACTAACAATGAGTATTTTGTGAGTAAATCTTTGGCATAAGGAAACATTGTCCAAGGTAGACAGCTTACCTAAGTTGTGAACTCAGATACTTAAGTTGTAAATTAAACAAAAAAAATTTTTGAATTCGTACAAAATAACTTGACCTTTAAAATCTACAAAATAATAAAATAAAAAGAGACAGAACATTAAGCTGAGTGTTTTGTTCTTTTTGCCTTTGAATGCCAATAAACAATATTCTCATATCTTTCTTGCAAGTTTCGGCATTCGACTTCAGAGTAAAGAAAGCTCTATATTCTGTCTGCTTCAGAAGCTTGTAGTTGAAGCCGATTTGTTTATTTTTATTAACATTTTATTGCGTGTCTGATTGTCTGTCCATATGCATGACTTCATTTACGAGTTCATACGCAACGTGAACTGCGAAGACTGCGGAATGCGGAAATGTCGTCAATAAGCTCTAGTTAAGCTCGAATCGCTTTTATTGGCAATAACTTGAACGTGCAATGATTTTATTATGTTTTCTGGTGTGTGAACGCAATGTGAAATAATAAGTAACTGGTAATTTGTAGCTTATTGAATTAAACATTTACAATACGAAAAGCTCGTTTACTTATATATAATACTAAAAAAATGGAATTACATTCTTTAGTTTTGGTTTTGTACTTATTTACTACAATTTTGTCCAAAAAACTTGGTGTACTCAACAGAGCGAAGCAGTACTTTACGTCGGGGCAAAGGTTGCTGCTTTACAAGTCGCAAGTTCGGCCCCATATGAAGTACTCCTGCGATCTCTGAGCGGGTGCTCCCGGATACCAGCTTGGCCCTTTTGACTCGGTCCAACGACGGGCTGTGAGAATTATCGACGATTCCAAACTCACTTGCGGTATCGAGCCCTTAAGTCTGAGGAGAGACTTTGCCTCCCTGTGTGTGTTCTACCGCTTGTACAATCGTTTGTGTTCTGAGGAATTGTTTGAAATGATGCCAATGGGTACTTTCTACCATCGCACCGCTCGCCATCGGCAGGGAATTCATTCTCACACTTAAGAACCGAAATGGTCGTGTACAGTGCGGTTTCAGAGAAACTTACTCCCGCGAACTCTTGGGTTGTGGAATGAGCTCCCTGCCAAGGTTTTCTCCAAGGACTACAGTAAGGGGTTCTTTAAGAAAGAAGTTATTACATTTCTGTAGGGTCGGCAACGCGTGAGTGATACTACGGTGATAGGCTACGGTGACCGCTTACCATCAGGCGGACGGTAAGCTTGTTTGCCACCTTCGTGGTATCAAAAAAAACAATTTACGCATATTTTCAACAATAAGGCACCTACAATCTTTTTTTTGCTTTTGGCTAGAAGTTGCGAAAGTAGGCACGGAATGTAATTATTTAATATTTTTATTTTAAAAAAATCAAAAAAATAAGTATATACGGCCTATTTAAATATAAGTACAAGTTTTGATTTCATATTATTTTGCTTCATAATAAAAAGAATTTGGGAGAATTCATGTCCCAGATTATCATATACTTATTGGGTCATTTATAAACCGATCGAGTATTTTATCTGACGGATATATATCTATACTAGCTGTCCTGGCGAACGTTGTTCCGCTGCCGTCCCTCTGTACCCGGCGAAAGTTGGTTTTTACCTATAGTGCCCGAGTCCGGCTCGCACTTGACATATCGAGATAAAAACTATCCTATCTTTTAAGTTGGATCAAATAACAGATATTTACGAAGTTTGATCAAAATCGGTTCAGTAGTTTAGGAGTCCATTGAGGACAAACATTGTGACACGAGATTTATATATATTAAGATATCATCCTTGATGTTAAAGTATTCAAGACAAAGATGATTAAGTAGTCAGTCAACAGGTACACGAATACTGTACTGAACAAAGTTCATGGTAAGTCCCTATTTTACTCAGAACGGTTTCTGATGGTAAAGTTAAAATTAATGGTAAGTATAAGTACTGTACTGAGCAAAGTAAAGGATAATTAAAGCATTTAATAATATATTGTGCTTGTTACTATACTAAGTAAAGTAAAATCAGAGTAAGTTCTTATCAGGTACCTGTACTGAGCAAGGTTCAGGGGAAGTCCTCATTAGGTACCTGATTGCTGTACTGAGCAAAGTTATGAGTAAGTAGTCAGTTAACAGGTACCTGAGTACTTTTCTATATAAAGTTTAAAGTAAGTCACTGTTTTACTCAGAACGGTACCTAATGGTAAAATTAAAGTTAATGGTAAATCCTCATCAGGTATCTATGAGTACTGTACTGAGCAAAGTAAAGGGTAATTTCTTATCAGGTAACTTAGTACTGTACTGAGTAAAGTTTAGAGGGAGTCCTCAAATATGTGTATCAACCATGAATGGATTCTTGACAAAACAGAGCAATATGTACTTGTCACAATATACAGCAAAAACTTAATAAACTTCCTTCCACATTTGACTTAGTCGCGTGGCTTGTAAATTGCTAATATCCTTTATAATAAAAAAAACAAAATTATATATATACTCACTGTTTTCATAAACATTCAATATAAGACTCTATTTCAAAACAGAAACGTCACTTTATAATATTCTCCAACGGAAAAACCGATTTAGTTTCTGTTACTTAGGGGTGTGCAAAGCCCCAATTTAATTGGTTCCGCGTCATTTTAAAATTTGAACCTTATTCCGTGAGCAATAAATGTTAAAATAAATGTGAATCATTTACAACTGCCAAAAAGCCACTCAATCAAACGAAGATCCCATGAGTATTGCAGTTAATAATACAATAAAATTTCAAAGAATACTGTACCAAAACTATATATATATATATAAAAAATGTATATAAAAAACATATTCATAATATCTACATCTCGGAAACTCGGCTCCAACGATTTTCATGAAATTTAGTATGCGGGGGGTTTCGAGGGCCATAAATCGAT
Organism: Apoda limacodes; assembly: GCA_946406115.1. NCBI lineage: Eukaryota > Metazoa > Arthropoda > Insecta > Lepidoptera > Limacodidae > Apoda > Apoda limacodes. The sequence continues at coordinate 15,154,588 of OX291555.1, forward strand.
CTAGCTAGGTTTCATTTTTAGAAAACTTCGTTTTATCCGTGTTTTCAAAGAACGATTTACTGAAAAATATGGCTTCCTGACAGCAATGGTTGAGTAGTAATACTATTATTTTTAACGACACAGCAACACTAAAGCTACTTGACAATAGATGGCGTTGTTAAAATAACGAGCAAAGCTCGGTCCTCTAGGTACTAATAAGTAATTTACCGTAAGTACATCAATGTTGATTTTCAAGACAAACCTGAAACAAACAAAAACAAACTGAATTATTTTTATTAGTAGCAAAGAGATCACGGAATATAATCCCAGAAATATAAGGTTTTAATTTTTTTTAATTCGGGTCTGAATAAAAAGACTCGGTTGTTTGAGTAGTAATATTTTTAATTATTATTTATATTAGTGTAATAAAGCTATCACTAACATGTAATAATGTAACAGAGTTTTCACTATTTTATTTTCATAATTTTGTTCAAGTGATGTATGTAAAAAAAGAGTGTTACATACTTATGGCCCAACTAAAGTGACACCTTATATTTCATCGCAAACAAAAAAAAACTTAGCTGGAATGAAGCTAGTATACACAGCTAATATTCCAAAAGCAGCCCCTAGCAACTATCTGGCCGACATGTGAGAGCCGGCATGTGGCCACAGGCCGCTAATTGCCGACCAAACACAGGCTCTGCGATGCCAATTACGGTGATTGGTGCAAATTGTGCCAACGCACTGCCGGAGTTGGGGCCATGTTACAATTTGGGTATAAAAATATTATCACTGTGTTAGTGCTCTACATAAAAAATTAAGTTTTTTTAGCAAAGATTGTTCAACTACTTTCTACTTTCTTTTTACCAAGTTAAGAGTTTCTGTCAGATAGTTAGTTTATTATTATCCGCCCTTTGTGACACAATCAATGACATAACATGAGGAAGCTGCATCTATACCTCAAAAAAATATCAGCATATCTCTCTCTCTCTCTCTCTCTCTCTCTCTCTCTCTCTCTCTCTCTCTCTCTCTCTCTCTCTCTCTCTCTCTCTCTCTCTCTTTGACGTTACCATCACAAGTTCATTAGTTACATCTTCAAAAGTAGGCAAATTTACTTACCTAATATTATTTTAGTTACTTAACTTACGTTAGTCGACTTGTTACAACTGCCATATTTAGGGTCAAGTACATCTTTGCAAGAAGCTCTTAAACGCACATAAAAAGATTAACTACGAAAACTGTGGCTATTTTTTATTTATTTGTAGATTGATTAATGATTCCCTGTCCTTTTTTGTCACTTTTTTTTAGGGGGGCACGTTAATTCTCAAAAATTGTAAGTTCATAATATTTCAGTTGTAATGGCATATGGCATGATATTGTATGAATTTTTCGATATTTTTAAATTTTCCTTTGGGGGCACTGTGTGCCGGAGCCACCACGTGCCCTTACAAAAAGCTCTGTGATTATCTATGATTAAAAACAAACAAGTCACAAGTTCAGCCTCATATGAAGTACTGCTGCTATCTCCGGCCGGGTTCGCACGAATACCATCAGCTTGGTCCTTTCGACTCGATTTAACAACGGGCTGAGAGCATTGTCGAACCCTTAAGTCTGAGAAGAGACTTTGCGTCCCTGTGTGTGTTCTACCACTTGTACAACGGAATGTGTTCTGAAGAATTGTTCGTAATGATGCCGACTACTGTCTACCATCGCATCGCTCGCCATCGACAGGGAATTCATTCTAACACTTAAGAACCTTAATAGTCGCGTACAGTTCGGTTTCAGAGAAACTTCCACCCGCGAACTCTTGGACTGTGTTATGAGCTCCCTGCCAAGGTTTTCTCTAAGGACTACTGTAGTATGGGTTTCTTTAAGACTGATAAAGATATATAGCGCGAGTGATGCCCCAGGTGTTGAAAGCGTCCATAGGCTGCGGTGGCCGCTTTCCACCTTAGTGGTATACAAAAAATATAGGTGCATACTTCCAAAAACGTAGTAGTAGTAGTAGTAGTGTTAAAAGACAGACAGGCGTTTTATAGGACTTGATCCCAATCCAAAGCAGCAAAAGATTTGTATAAAGTTCATAGCTTTCGTGCTTATGAAATTTGACAGTTTCATAAAATATAAGCACTCTAAGGTCCGTTACTCGTCAATCATTATTATTTGGTACTTATCCAATACTGTTGAACCCAAGTACCTACTTCACACCTTCAAGGTTTTTTTGCGTAACATTGTTTATGGAGGTATATCTACCCTTAAATAGGTAGAGTTTTTAGTTATGAAACTAACGAATGTTAATTATTTTTTCTCACAATACTCAGTTATAATACCACCTGTATTACCTAGAAGAAATTTAAACTAATTATTTGAGGTTGTTTTTTGAAGTTCTGTACCTTAAAAGGAAAAAAGGAACCCTTTTAGGAAAACTTTTTTTGTCTGTCTGTTCAAGATCCTTTTACTCAAGAGCCCGTGGAGGTATCCAGTTCAAATTAATATCAAATACTAAAGTCTACGGTCATTTAAAATTGTAAAAAAAACAAGCTTCTTAATCAATGCAAAAAAAAATGTGCCCAAAATACAGTATTTTTTTCCCGCATATTTGGCATTCACAAATAAATCAAAACCTATGGTGTACTTAGAATCATGAAATTTAGCAACAAAATCGTTACATTACTTATATAGGAAAATATCCAAAAACTGATAATTAAGACATAAACCTTTGAGACTTGATCTCATGATGGAAGAACTATCTACACATAATAAGTTTGCACGGAACCCTCGGTGCGCGAGCCAGACTCACAATTGGCCGGTTTTTTTCTTTTGCTGATACTATAGCAAAACATACGCTTTGATCATTACTTTATGCCTTTACCTATCAAAAAGAGTCTGTGGTGGCCTAGGGGTTTCGATTTAACCTCGCGTCCCATGGGAGGGAAGTTCGAGTCCAATGAGTCTTTTCCCTAATTTCTCAAGCACATTGATTTTAGTCACTCCACGTACGTGGAGTCCACAATTTATAGGGCCCAAATTTCGGTCGGTGAGGGTAGAGATTGCCTCAGCAGGAAGACGTTAGTTAATTAGTTAGTTACGTTTTTGGCTGGTAAGGGAATGAACAAAAGACCTATTTTATATAATTATGTTTTATTGTCAAAGTACAGTACTTTTATTGGTTTCCAAAACAGGATTCTGTTTGTTGGCGAGAATTAAAACCTTACCTTTCATTGAAATAAAATCAAAATTTTATTTAACAAACATCATTAAATAAACAAAAGATAGATTCTTCTTAAAATTCCTGACTACAAAATTGCCAGTAACATCAAATTAGTTGCAAGCTAAGATAGATAACGAATAAATCAATGCAGTATACCGTTTTAGATAAAAACAAACTTTTTGATAGCCAAATTGTCCACCGATTCGAATACAATCGATAATTATATCTATACAACTTGTCTACAGCAATAAAGGAAAGATAAATAAAGATACACATACACACACCCTCTCGAAATTGAGGCAATTAGAGTAATGTACAAATGTAGCGTATACAAACTTATTCTTGCTGTTCGCAGAAAAGAAACTTACAAATGCGAGTAGATTTAGCGCACAATTCTAGTGAATGTATAAGTTTGTTGCATAATCACCCCCCTATGAGATTCACAATTTTGCCATAGGGGTAAATTAGAAATGTATTTATATCCAAGTGATTTTATATTTCGAATTTCGATACTTAATATATTGTATATATACGAATGTGGTATTCGGTAATAAACTGTTATTGTATTATAAACTTTAACTAAAATTATTTCGAACAAATCCGGGTAGCAAGTTTTTCAGCGAGCTTATTGGGAACAGTCTGAAATAAACCTGACTACAGACAAAAAAAGTATGTTCAGGGGTCTCGAAAGGTTAAGACCTACTTAAATACATTTTTTTTTTCGGTTTTGACAGTCTAGCGCTCTCGCAACTGTTTCCAATAATTTAGATATCTGCTATAATTCTCATATCGGATACTACAACTCTAAGGTAATGTAAGTAAGGCTCGCATTTACCCTGTTTTTTTTTTGTTTTTTAGACCAACATAACCATGCTTGTTTGTTTCTAAAACCTACTACTCAATTTAGTGTACCCGCATGATTTAACGATAAACACAGTTTAACATTCTAAATTAGTATGAATGGCTTAGGCGGCAAGTATTCTTGTCTATTAAAACATCCTCTATCCCTTTCCCTCTCATATAGCTAAACAAAGACAAAGAGACGTAGTTAGTCGTGGGAAAAAATTTCATCTCTTAGTATGTCTTATTGGCTGCTTTGTTTATATTATTGTCTGTCGCCTTTTTAGTTTGAATTAGGTGTTAATTTTATATATCCGGAGGTAGAGACTAAAGAAGCGTTGATAAGATTGTTATGGGGAATAAAACAACTAGTCACACTTAAATGCAGGCACGGAAGGTTCCGTACTTAATATCTACGACTTTTAAGTTTTTTATTACTAAACAAGGTTTTCTCCAAGGTCTACAGTATGTGGTTCTTTAAGAAGAAGAAAGAAGTTATTAGATTTTTGAGGGGTCGGCAACACGCAAGTGAGACCAGTGGTGTTGCAAGTATCCATAGGCTTACCATAAGAAAAAAATAACATAAACATTGCTTAATTTAACATAATTATTTAAAGCAGGCTGTATTATTTAATTTTTTTTAACTTTCAAACTATATTGAATATTAATACTTTAGTCTTCAGTCACGTGACATACAGACAGACACTGAATAAGGGGTTTCTTTTTAAAACATTTGGGCTACGTTCACACGGCGACTATTCGATACGATATTTTATCGTATACGGTTTTACCGTATACGAGACGGCCTTTCACGCGGTGTGAGGTCCATTCGGTTTTTTCACGTATGCGGACTTCACGTTTACGTAGCTGCCGTTCACACAGCATCTATTCGATACGCTTTGCCAGCCGCCACACCACCAATCGTTGAGAGCACTACATTTTTTTTATATCCTCGATCCTCGATAGCCGTGATAAATAACTCGATCGTAATCCACTTCGCCAAAGACATCACAATCACACACGGGCTGCTGCCTGTCCCTGCGAGAAACCAGTTTGTCCGTGTGAACGAATCAACATAAACATAAGCGCCACTGAGCATCGCAATCGATAATATCGTTTCGAGAATCTTGCATTCCCAGTGGCAAAACACTACGGTATACGGGAAAAAATATGTCTCAAATACGAGATTTTCTCGCATAAATACCGTGTGATTTTCAGAGTTGCCATACAAATTTTGTTGTCACTACGTTATCCGATAAAATCTCGTATACGGTATACGAGAAAAAATGCGCCGTGTGAACGTAGCCTTAGGTATGGTAATTAGCAATATACCTATGACTAGCCTGCCTGCCTGCAACTTTGCCTGTGCGGGTGGTTAAATGACTAAATTAAAAAAAAAATGCTACTACTTCAGTGTAAGTAGGTATGCACGACTCAACCAGGAATACCACAAGATATTATAATTTCTTCTTGGTACAAAGTGTATTTTAAAAATGTATAGGTACTGTGGGGGTTCGTCGGCCGGGAATTAGCTTCGGCCGCTCGCTTAGCTTAATGTGGAGGTTTATAAATCAAATTCTTTAATAACTTTGCAAGCCATGTAAAGACGGGAGACGAGCTCACTTTATTTGTTAACAAATACAACATAAAATATTATTCTACGTTACAATTTATATATTAAAAAAAATACACAAAGATGTTGGCTCTTTGCCATGACCTTGCGGACCCTTTAAATATTTTATAAAAGCTTTTGAATGACATTCTAATTCTAAACTACATCGAATCTTAAAAGGACAAACATAGACATAGTCCATTACTCTTATCTATCTGAATTCTATGCACTGATAATAGGATTCTGTGGCAAACTTCGATACACACCACAGTACCTACCTACCTACTTGCCTATATGTTTTGTATTGTTTTAAATATAGATGTCAGATCAAGTAGGTATATCTTTTACTTTTAGTACTTTACAGACATAATTTTATAATTATAGTTATAATTTTATTATAGGTATGCAAAAATTTTAGAGGATGCAATCCTTAAACAGTGAGTATTGATATAGCTTTGAGCCAGTAAACATAACAGTCAGATTCCGAGAAATCAGCGAGACAGCAAGATAAATAAACGATATCTTATTATATAAACTTTGTATGGCTGCTGCATTCATCGGAAACAGCAACCTAAAGATAAATAATAAACCAGAAGATCGATACACTTTCACTGAATAAATTACTATCATTACTGATCCATAATTAATAATAAATTAACAACAGAAGTACCATACCAAGTGGCCCCAAATTTCATTCCATCGTTGTACCACTGTTTTGTAGGTAGATACATTTCTTCATCCTAAAACGTGGTTGGAGAAGGCCAATACTAATAATTAAAAAAAAATACAGAACGAAACATATTTTCTATACCTATTTACGACGGCATTTCAATTCATCGGCATAAAAATCGGCATAGATGTATCAATTCGATATTATATATATTTTTTTTTAAATTTTGTTCGGTAACTTACCGCACGAGCAACTTCTTTGGAATTTTTTTTTTAATTGCGTCAAACTCTTTTCAGATCACTTAGATTGAGTAAAGACGTGGCGCATCGATTATATGGTCACGAGAGCAATTTGGTCCATTGTTCTTGAGATATCGAGGGGCAAAAAGCTAACATACATACTCACACCCACAATACACACAGATATCAATCTAAAAAATCGATTCAAAACTATTCTCCAGATCTCAAAAGTGAAAAAAAACCGCAAATAAGCGATTTCGATTTAAGACCTATTGTAATAACTTCCTCAAGAGAAGTTAATAAAATAAGCATAGTATAAGTAATTAGCCAACTCTATGGCAAATTCCGACGTCCAGTTTTACAAACTTTTCTGACATGGCATATGGTAATATCGTGTAAGGTCACGCCATTTTAATATTTTAATATGGTGACTGTAGTTTAGATTTTTGACTACTGGGGCAGAAAAGTTAGTTGCACTGTACGTTACATACATACAAACATAGTACCCACCTACATCTATGTATAAAAATTAAAAAAACTTTAAGCCTGAAACCATACAGATAATATAAAATCAGTTACTGCGAAAAGCCTTTAAAATAAAAACAACAGAAAAAAAAAAAATATTGAACTAGTAACAAAATTAAAAACAGTGTTAATCTTTATTTTGCTTAAATCTGGCTCTACCACTTAACTGCAATTGAGAAGGAAATAGATTACAAAAACTGCTAAACCACACAACGATAATTCATAAATCGAGCCTTAGACAATGAACATAATCAGTACGACTATTATAATTATATTATTAGATTTGTTTGTTATTTCTTGGCATCGTAACGGAGTAATCAATTGGAGCTGATTTTTGGTACAGAGATTGTTGAATCGATGGAAAAGGGCATACTAGATACTTTAATACCGAAGAAATCTAATTGATTACAGGACTTTATTAGTAAATAACAGCTACAGCTTGCTTTAGCAAATTTTCTTTATATAATAAAGGCCATGGAAATCACATGCCGATGACCGAAGTTAGGGCGGGAAGAACCGCGGGCAAAGCTAGTATTTAACACATGGTATTCGAAAAACTATAATAATAACATTACATTTAAAAAATTTTTTACCCATCATTCTTCGATAGCTCCTAAACTAAACATAATTTACCCAAAACCACGCTTTTGACACACGAAAATTCACATTGTAAAAGAACCACTTTCTGTTCGCTTAACTATTTTTCATTCAATTGTCAACTTTGTTGTATTGTTATTAAGTTTATTTTATCTATAAACGTGAATGTTTTCAATTATGCTTTCGTCAGTCACGTAGACTCGTGAACTTCTTACCATTTCCGTTAACCCACTTTTAATAAAAAGACGTTTCAACGAACCGTTCAATTTGGTTAAGTTTTTTTAATCAATTACTTAAAACTAACACGTGGTTAACGTTAATGTGAAAGTTGGTTAACTGACTATTAAGCTTACAGGTGTAATAAATTGAGTAGTAGCTTTTAGGAAAGTAAACAAAAAGCTTTGTTGCTATTGAGCTTAATTAGCGTTTTCATTTGAATTTGTACTATAAGCTAATCTCGTGTCTTTATTGAATTTTTTTACCGACTCCAAAAAGGAGGAGGTTCTCAATTCGGATGTTTATATTTTTTGTTATGTGTGTTTGGGAATAACTCCGTCATATATAAACGGTTTTGCAAAATTCTTTTTTGTTCGAAAGGGGTTTATTCCGAAATAAAATAAATATTCCGATCTGATGATGAGTTTCAGAGACAGACAATCGAACTCCTCAAAAAATTACAGCAAATCAACCGCGATTGCTTGTATCGCATAAAACTGCATTGTTTACGCAATCGCACAACATAACATCACGCCTGTACACTAGGAAGCATTTCGTTACTTCTAAGTAAGAAATCAAAACTTTTTATTGGCTTTAAGTTGTAATTCAGAGCATATTTTTGGAAATAAGTAATTATTTTTAACTGTTCAGTGCATTTTTTGAAGCCGGTTTGTTTTTTTTTGATAAAATGTTTTTTTTTTAATTGTATATGATTTAAACATAGGACATTGACAAATAACACGATTATATTATGTATGAATTGATTGTGTAATTTTTTAAATGTTTTAGTTTTAAATAAGTTGGAACAGAACAAAATTTAATTTTGTAATAATAATAGTTTAAACTTGTGGTTTTACTTTCATTAATAAACATATAATGCAATGTTGTTTGCATTAAATCATTTCCAAACCATTTTGTGTGCCACGGTCCGTCCGTTTCGACAGTCACGCGCAGTACGATTCGATACGCATTCTTCGTACGTGATTCAGCGACGAATTTTGACAAAAAACAACTTACCCCACTTTTCGCCGGGCGGCCCCTCGAAAGTTACTTTGTATAATAATTCAGGGTTGCCAGTAATGCACTTTTATTGTCCACGATTTGCAAAAGTATTGTAAATAGAGGTGGGCCGAAGTTTCTACTCAACATTTTTAGGGGACTACTGGTATTAAAATGAGGAAAGATACACTGTCTTTTTTTTTTTATATACCCTATTACTAATACTTTGCTGTCCGTCCGTCCGCCCGTCTGTCACTAGGCTGTATCTCATGAACCGTGATATTTAGACAGTTGAAATTTTCACACAAGATGTATTTTTGTTGCCGCTATAACAACAAATACTAAAAATCAGAATGAAATAAATATTTCCCCTGGGCTCCCATACAACAAACGTGATTTTTTGCTCAATATTGATAACAGCAACAGGTAGACGTTTAAAATATTCACAGAATATCTAGTTATATGGTCACTTTAGAAATAAATAATTAAATTTAAATAAAACAAATATTTAAGAGGGCTCCCATAAATCAAACGTGATTTTTTTTTGCCGTTTTTATAGATAATGATACGGAACCCTTCGTGCGCGAGTCCGACTCGCACTTGGCCGATTTTCTAAATTAAAATTTCCACTTTTAAACTTACAATCTATTTAATAAAAAAAATTTTAGATCATTGTGCTGATTGCTGACTGACTGACTCCTTGCCGCCCAACCGTAATTGCCAAATTATATTGTAGGCATTAAAGTAGATTTCTCAATATTCAACTTCTATATGGGGGTGAAAGGTGGTCGCATATTTTGTAAAGAATATTTCATTGTTAAAACTTGCATTGGCGTTTTACAAAATCCAACTTCCGGAAAGTTATTAGGTATATTTGTATTCAGTTATTGTAATAAAAAAATTGTGTGACGCATCTACAATATTGGAAAGGGTTAAAAAAAATTCATCTCTATTTTGGCAATAAAAGTATTTTGGCCCAAGTACTAAAATTGTAGAAAAAACAACTTGTAAAATGCTGATATATCAGATTTAAGGAGTATCCTTAAATATTAAGGAGTTATACAATATTCTTTAGAGCACCATACAAGTTTTCAACTACCTTTGTTAGTGACGTTACTAACATTATGCATGCGCTCTTTGCATGTATTGCTCAGTTTAAAAAAGGTAGTAAGCCCATACCTTATGAGCAAATGCCAATATCTCAAAACTAATTTACATTTACTAATATTTCTAATTTACTTTGACCTTACATAATTATGTATAAAACTTCAATTATGCTATTATAGAAATGTCACTACACTGCAATGTCAAAGAGTTGTATTTACAGTGAAAATATATAGTGTGTTGAAATATTGCAATTATATCCTTAAATTGTGTGCTATCAAAATGCTTTTATTTTAAAACTGTCATATCTCTACCCCTGTTGTTCGGAAATTATCTCAGGTGCCAACACTAACTCGTTTAGACTGACATTTCATTTCAGATCCCTCTAAGTCAAAAATCTTGGTAATTGCCCATATTGTTATAGTTTCACCATATTTCCGAGATTTTCTTGTGCCATGCTAGTTCGATGTGTAACAAGAATAGCTATAGATAGTTGCCCTCTGCTGAGTTTTTTTATCTGTACACAATTTAAATTCTTTAAACGCTTGTTCTAAACAAAATCCTATTTATAACATCTATTTTTTTTTTGTTTTACACTTTAAGTACTTCCTACCCCAAAACTCATTACGTTCGATATTTTTTTATCGATTCATCTTAAACCCTTTTCGTGTCGTCAACTTAGCTACTCGCCGTCAGATTTGACAGCTCGTTGATGGAATTTCAACAAAAAAAAAAACAATTTTACCGCACTTTGTACGTACATACGGCAGGCTAAAATAAATTATAATTATTGAGTGTAAATGACATATTGTATCGGCAGCAGTTTAAATAGTTTTAAGTGATTGATTTTGTTGTCTAAGTGATAAGTGATAGCGAAAAGGAAAGGGGTAAGTAAAAAATGTTAAATAGTATAAAAAAATTATACTTACCTTTTAGGATTCCGTTGTCAACAAGAAACACTTATAGTTTCACTATGTCCTTCCGTCCGGCTGTTTTCAGGACTAGAAAGCTGTAATTTAGCATGTGCATATCAATTAGGCCGACAAAGTGGCACAATAAAATCTTAAAGAAAAATGAAGGTAGTAAATACTTGTACTTAGGGACCACGTAAAATTATAGATATCAAAATCATAATATCCTTAATAATAATTATTATTTAATTAATAATAATATATTTATGTTTGAATAATACTCTGGAGTCGGCGGCGCTTGGCAGTTCAAATCGGTTTACTCGTTTTTCAAATATCCGCAATAGTTCTTATTCTACGGAACCCTAAATTAAACGTATACAACACGCTGTTGCCAAATGGTCGGTTTTTACTATATTTAAGTAGGTAGGTAGGTATGTGAGGTAAATTTTCGTGACATGAGACCTTCAGGAAAATAAATATTTTGTAAATGTGTTGCTTTGCTTTATTTTTACCATGATCTCACGTCAATTCTTGAACTAAAAAAATAAATAAAAATTAAATATATTACTTGCAACTGGCACGAGTTCTTTTTCTCAATCAGATCAATAATTTAAATAAATAAGTTAAACATATGACTCCTGGTTTTTTCTAAGGTAATTAAAATAAGAGTTTAACTAACAAAAAGTTGACCAAAAATAAACAGTACCTGAAGGACCGAGCTGTCAGGAAGAGTCATACTTTTCAGTTTATCACTGCCTGAAACACGGATAAAACGACGTTTTCTAAAAATGAAACCTAGCTAGATCGATTTATCGTCCCCGAAACCCGCTGAATACTAAATTTCATGAAAATTGTTGGAGCCGTTTCCTAGATTCAGATTATATATCTATATATATATACATCTATACAAGAATTGCTCGTTTAAAGGTATAAGATTTATAGATATATATACCGCTATAGATTATTACCTCTAAATGCATTCTTACTAAAACGTAACAAACCAAATATTTTTTTATAAAACCAGTAATATAATATAATTATTAATGACACAGCAACCTTATTTTTTATAAATTTCATTCCAAATTTGAAAAACAATTACACTGTGTTTTATTTATATGTTTTAAAACAGGCTTATGAGATCCAGCCAGTTAACAGAATCCTCATGGTAAAAAGATTTTTTTACTTGTCTCTTTTACCAAAAAATCAAGAAGTTGTAGTGGAGCGAGTAAGCGATTTATTAACTATCACTGCTCTGCGTTTATTATTTGTACCATACAAAAGGGTTAATTTAACTCCATCGATGACAGTGCGCTTCGTTAACCCGTCAATGCAAAGCAAAGTGACAATGATATGGGTACTTTTGACACTTTATTGTGTTTTTATTAGTTTTTAGGGTGTTTTATGACCGGATGATGGTTTATTGTATTGTTATTGACGATTTCTGGCAGTTTCGCTTATCGCAGATCAATTAAATTTTAATGATGTATGTGAATAGAGACATAAAAATATTTTTTTGTTCAAGGCCGTAGTAAAACTGTAGTTGCTATTTATTGAATGAATGTGATTTTTCTATATGTTCTTTCAAATACTGTTTTTTGGGCTGGATTTAAATGTTCAGTTTTTAATGAGATTAAGAGCATTCCCGGGATAGTAAATAGCCTAGAATAGCCTAATGACAAAAAAAAAAACTTGCAGAGTCGTCGTATGTTAAAGTCCAAAGTCCATTCAAAATTGTTTCAGTGATTTGAAAGAATATCCGAGAAAACAGATAAATAGAACAAATGTTTTTGATTTTTATAACGTTGAAATATTAGTATTTGAGCTGAAGAAAAGTCTGTTATTTTGGCATAGCAGACAGACATTGAATTTTAATATTTTTATAAAGATTTATTTCTAAATCGGACAGAATACATATAAGGCATCCGATTTTTCGTTTGAGCTGCAGAATCCCAAAAAATTAAAAAAAAGTAATTAAAATCTACATTATGTGTCAAAGATGACTATTCATTTAGGCGGCTCTGTGGCTCACAGAATAATGACCTGCCTGCTAAACTGAGAAGCGTGGGTTCGATTTTCATTCACTCAAACATTTATGTGATGAATATTTGTGTTTGTCCAAAGTCAGTGTGTTTTTATGTATAAAATCTTTATCAGGTATATTTCTACAAAAGATTACATTTTATTTGTATCAGTACAAGCTTTGCTAAATTTGGGCCCGTATAACGCTGTGTATAATGTCCAAAAATATATTTATTGATGGACAAGCATTGCCTTACATCTTTGTCAACTGTCTACATGTTAGATACTTTCTAACATAAACCAAACAACAACTGTAATATCCCGAAATTATACCAGCAAAGTCACCGGACAATACTTCTCTTTTGATAAATTCGTCTGACCCTCACGACGAAATGATTCGCAATAACAAACAATTACTATTATACTCGCTAAATTGGCATGCGTAAAACTTTTTATATGGTACACTTGTATTGACAATGACCTTATATTGAGGCCAATGCCGAGCACCGCATCGTTTATTAATGACGACTGCACATTCGTTCAATTTCATCCAATTTGGTCTTCTTACGAACAAAAGTCGTAACAAAATTTCAATTTGTAATTGAAATTTCAATTTCAATTACAAATTACATATATCTACAGTGCAGCAAACTTTTCTGACCCGGTGTATGGTCGCTAGTGTCCTGTCAATTCACACCATTTTAATATGGCGACTCCATTTTCGATTTTTACCACCGGATCTGAGAAGTTTGTTGCATTGAATGTAATCTAGCTTTGATTAAATAAAGAAAAGACTTAATTAGATAGGTAGTGTAAGAAATACCTACGTAATTTCTATGAAACAAACTTTTTTTATGAATGAATTTATAGATTCTACAAACAGACAATATAAAACCTCGAGTAGGATACTACTCAAGATAATTTTACAATTCACAAACTATAACGTTTTGTAGTCTGCCGGGTTTGAACTTGGACCTACGAAATCACAGTCCAAAGTATTACCACGCTTGAACCACTATGATATAAACCAATTATACCTTTCTACGAAAATATATATGGGGCGTAAGAAAATTGAGATTTTTCCATTATAAGTATGTCATTTTTGTTCGGGTATGAGATAGAGAGAGGTAGACCTATTTTGGGATTTTTCTATGAAAAAATTATTCAATTTGAAAAAAAATACACATCTGATTGCATGGGTGGCTCAAGTGGGTATGAAACGATACAAGAGTATCGTATCGTAGCAAATGTAAGACTTATATATTATACTATACTCTTGAGCGTAAACAGGCGTGAGTATGACTCTGTATGTTACTCTACAAATAGTTTGTTACCCGATTTCAGAACGTAATCTTCCTTTTTTCCTATTTTAAGTCGGTATTAATATTTTACTCAGGTAATTTAATTTTGTTAATAAGAATTGACAAATAAGTTTAATCCCATTAGTATATATTTTAAACACGCAACAGATGTAAATAATTTCAATACATCACACTAATAATTTCAATTCATAATCATCGCACTAATAATTGTTCAATGCAGTAATCGATTAAAATTTCAATGAAAATTAATGATCCATGGAAATAAAACATGCTTGCATAATTAATTAACATTCGTTTACATTAACTTATTGGTTAATTAATCATCCGTTAAACAAGCATTAAATAGGACCATAAAACGCATTTTTATCAATCTTCAACAGTTGATGAAGTATAAAATCAACCCTAACTAAAACTTTGTATTTAATTGTACTCAACAACATTGTATATCACGTTACATGTTGGACATAGGCTTCCTGCTTAAATTTTCAATAACAATAGTCCGAGACTCTTAATCAAGGCTATCTGCCAGCCTGTGGTCAAAAAAATCATCTCTGGCAACACACCAAATATTCAGTCATGATCTAATTTGAGTAACGAAACAATAACCGAATCAAGATATTAAAAAAGATGTTGATGAATTATTGATTTTTTTTTTATAAATTTAATATTTTTTGGATAAGAAATGGATGTCAAATTTGAAACAGTTTCAAATTATAATCTCTTTTTTAGATTTTTACATTACAGTTTTTTTTAACTAAATTGGCATGGCAACATTGCACTCAAATACACTCAGCGCCAAATTATTGTTTGAAACTGTAACCAAACTTAAAACAATGGTGTACAAAAATGGTATGTAATTTCTAAATCCGTTACAGTAAGTAAGTTACCAGATGACGCATTTCTAAATATATAATTCACTTTGTGAGAAACGGATTTGTGGGACATGGTTGTAGAAACTGCATTTACATCGTAAGGTAATTTAATAAAAGAATGAATAAGTATGAATAACGAACCGGTACTACGTTGATACGAGTATGTCATAAGATAAGTACTTTTGGGTGCCTGCTATTATATTGATAGCTTCAATTATAATAACTGCAACGTATATAAGACCATCCAAAACCAGTAAACAAATTTTGCAGACAAACGGGAGACAGCAATAGGGCTCCGTTTGGACCACTCGGGTACGGAACCCTAAAAATTGAGCCACTCTCGGAACTCTTGAGTAAACGGTATCCGAAACTAAAAAAAAGTGTTGGGCTTTGGTGTTTTTGTAAATACGTGGCCCCGGTTAAGTATTAGCATGTATTGCAAAGTTCCTGATTAAATCGTTTGCGAAGAAACTTACCAACTGAAATAAAATTGCACTTTTACTTTGTTAAACTAGTACAAAAACGAATAGAGTAATAAGAAGCGGGTACAGTTTTACCGAACTTCAACGGATTTCCGGTTTACATTTTCTTTTTTTTTCTCAAATTCATTTGCAATCAACTAGAATAGTCATAATCAGATTTTTTCCAGGCTTATTCACTTTGACATGACCACTGCTACATTAAGCATGGTCAAAATATAAGGAGACAATCATTGTCTTTTATCAATATCTAGGACATTCAACTTCTTCAAGCGTGGTTTCTGAGCTCTTTTATTTATTAGCGCTCCTGCAAGATTATTCTTGTGTGCCTGTAATCTCTTTTTGTATTTTTTGCAACATTTTTTGGCTTCCTCTTTGACCGTTGGGATCTCCAGGTGTTCATGTATTTCTGAGTTTCGAGTGAACCATGGTGTATTGGATATTGTTCAAATAGCAATATTTTGTAACCGCTGTAGGATTTCCATGTTAGAGTTGCTTGCAGAGCCCCACAACTCGATACCGTACGACCATATTAGTTTTATAATACACTTGTAAACCAGCATTTTGTTTTCAAGTGTGAGTGGTGAATGTATTCCTGTAAGCCAAAATAGGTTTTTGAATCGCATGTTGTCGCGAAATGTCGTTTTTATGTGTTCAAGCCATGTAAGTCTTCTGTATAATCCCAAGACCCAGGTATTTCACACTCGTGTTGTGAGGTAAGATTTCTTCACCCAGTTTTACAGGCTTACAATCTTCTTTACGAGAGTAAAAGTAATATGAGTAGATTTTATGGCACTAGTCTTAATTCGCCATTTTTGCAGCCACTCATGTATTTTATTTAAATGCTCTTATAATTTACATGTCGCTTTTTCTGGGCATTTGTCGCTTGCAAGACACGCCATATCGTCTGCATATGATGCTATTTCTACTCCAGCTGTGACAGGTAAGTCTGCTGTGTATACGGAATATAAAACTGGGCCAAGGACAGAACCCTGAGGCACTGATTCTTCAATGTTTGCAAAGTTGTGACAATTCACTTAGAAAAATTTAACTTGAAATTTTCGACCTTCCAAATATGATTTGAGCACCATAAAGAATGTATTTGGTAAGAGGGATTTCAACTGGTTCTTTGTGCCACACCTTATCGAAGGCCTGTTGTATGTCAAGAATTAATGCTGAACAGTATTCCTTTTGCTCCAAGGTTTGCCTGATTTTGTGTACCACTCTATGTGCCTGTTCTATTGTTGAGTGCCGTGGTCTGAATTCAAATTTATGATCTGGGATTGTATTATTGTCTTCTAATATAAGTTGCAATCTAGTCAGAAGTATTTTTTCAAATACTTTTGATATAAGGGGTAAGAGGCTTATTGGACAGTGTTGGAGGTTTTCCAAGTTTTGCGACCATTTTTATAAGTGATACCTTCCACAGTTTTTGTTAGTAGTGGACTCTTAATACAGCATTGAACAATACAGTAAGATAGACTATCGCTTTTCTGGGTAGGTGCTTTAAGATTTCTGCTGAGATGAGATCAAAACCGGGGCATTTCTTATTTTTCATAGTTTTTACCACTTCTTTGGGAGTAACTGGTTTAAGGGGTACAGATAGTTGTTTGTGGCTTTTTATCAGTTTGTCTATTTCCTGTTCAAATTCTATTTAGAAGATTCATTGGGAGTGAAGACTTGCTGTAGAAACTCAGCAAATGTGTTTGCTTTTTCACTAGGTTTTTGAGCCCATGGTCCATCAGTGCTTCTTAGAGGCGGTACGTGTTCTTGAGGTCTTTGGAGATCTTTAGTAATTTTCCAGAGTGAGTAATGTTCTTCTTTAGTAGTACATAATTTAGAAAATTAGCGACGCAGTGAATCATTTTAAGACCTTTGAATTAATTCCTTCAGTTCTCTTGCTGATCGGTTAAAGGCAGTTTTGTCTTCAGATAACCTACTAAGTTGCCATCTTCGTCTGAGTTTTCGTTTTTCTTTAAGTTTTTCTCGAATTTCCAGTGGAATGTTAGCATTATTTTTGTTTCTTAGAACAGGTGTAGAACGCCTAGCAGCTTCCTGTATTTTATTAGTGATAAAAAAGGTTGCTTCGTCAATATCATCAATTGTTTTTAATCTTACATTAAGGTTTACTTCCTGTTCCAGAAAATCAGAAAATGCTTCCCAGTCTGCGTATTTATTGCTTAAGCTAGATTGTTGTTCTTTTCCAATAGCATAAACGATAAATGTGCCAATGACCGTTAGTGGTCAGAAGAGGTATCTAGGCATGAGTCTACTTTTGCATATTGTTGTCCTATGCCTTTTGTAACGAAGAAGTCTAGAAGATCAGGTACTTTTGAGCGATCTGCAGGCCAATATGTTAGTTCTCCAGTGGAGAATGTTTTCAATTTTAGGATGTCTATGCAATGCTTCAATTCTCGTCCTCTGGTTGTTATTAATCTAGATCCCCAGTGTGTGTGTTTGCCGTTCCAGTCTCCACCGCAGATAAATCTTTTACCAAGTGTGTAAAAATAGCTAAACATTTTCTTTTTTATTAAGGTTAAGATTATGCTCACAAAGTGATATATTACATAGTTGTTTTGCGTGCAGGTAACTGACGATCGCACTAGTGCTTTTTACTGTACTGTTTAATATTGTTTATTAGCTTCCCAACTAGCAAAATAAAGACTGAATAACATCTAGATTAATATGGGAATGCCACTTTATTGATATTTCGCGCTCTAAGGATATTCAAAATATCGTCAACTTATAATAAGATTTATTGAATGTTTTACACTTCTAAGATCAGCCATTGTAGTACAAGTCATCGGTACACTGTTATAAAACTATAATATGACTTTTACTCAAGTAAAGCTTTTTTAAACAACTAAGATCGAGCGCTGTTGCTACTGATGTTAGGATTGATAGAAACAAAATCTTAGTAGTATATCTGTATCTCCCATATTTAAAACTAATTTCTTCAAAATTTTACAGATCTTAAATGTAGATCAGTTAAGAAATCTAAAACTCTGTGGCCTTAGAAGGACACTCACTTTAAATTAACAGAATATTTCTTTGGATCGAATGAAAACCAACTGTTGAATAAATCCTACTAATATGATAAATGAGAAAATTTGTTTGGATGGATGTTTGTTACTCAATCACGCTTCAACCACTTGACGGATCGGGATGAAACTGGGGATACATATAGGTTGGGTCCTGAAATAGCATATAGGCTTTTTATCCCGAAATTCCCGCGGGAATAACTA
The DNA here is from genome assembly GCA_946406115.1 of Apoda limacodes. Taxonomy (NCBI): domain Eukaryota; kingdom Metazoa; phylum Arthropoda; class Insecta; order Lepidoptera; family Limacodidae; genus Apoda; species Apoda limacodes. The sequence goes on from OX291555.1 coordinate 15,173,428, forward strand.
TAACCGATCTTAAACGAACTATAGCTATAGCTACAGCTTGATAAAGCAAACTTCATTAGTGTAATTAAGAAGTAAATCCCAGTCGCCGATAACCGAATTTAGGGCAGGCGGAGCCGCTGGCAAATTAGTATACCTAATTAAGGAGTTCCTCGCCGATAACCGAATTTAGGGCGGGCGGAGCCGCTGGCAAAGTCTAGTTGTAGATAATCGTAACACTACTAACTTTATGTCATATTGAAGCCATTTTAATATCACTATATAATTATCAAACAAACGTTTATAGATCAATAAATTGTTTAGATGTTAAAATCATGTCTTTATTACGACGATATATTGTTTTTATAAAAAGATTTTTACGACTAAAACGTTATTCCGACTAAGAACTATAATATGGTCGTTTTATAATTAAGTTGCAAAAACGTTTTTTAGACGTTGTAATTAGACTATTTAGTTTTACGACTTAACCGTCAGATACACTTTGTCTATACAACTAATAGAGTGAGTTAAAAACCACTACTAAACTCTTGTATGACTTAAAGTTGTATGCTCTTTATTTTTACGACTAGTCTGCTAGTTACGTTATTCCACGGCAATTTAGGAAAAGAAAACTTTTAGTTGTTATTGGTTCTAAGTACCTATAAAAATAACCGAATTCTTGTACTAATTTTCATCCCCTATTTTGTATTCTAGGGGATTATTTTCCAAAAACGGTAAGACACCTCAATCTTACTTTTTTAACCTTAAGGCCACAAATAAATTTTTAGGTATTTTATTTAGATTTTCAACCCTCATTTTACCCCCTTAGGGAATGAATTTTGCAAAATTCTTCCTTAGTGCACAATTGATGACTGACCCAGGAACTCGGACTGTCCGTTGATATTATTCAGTCTGTCAGTGAGTCAGTCAAACAAGTAAAAACAGGTTATTTCCCAATTTGATATAATACAATACTGACACGTGCAGTTTTTTTGTTATTTTATTATTAACTTTTATAAAATACTTTAAGTAGGTGTCCCCTAAAAAGCACCTGGCGTAAAACATTGCCACATTAATTATAAGAACCTTGGCCATTAGGGGAAATGTCCACTTTATCCTACATCTACCGTAATGGCGACACGCCCATCCCGAAAATTAATAGCCATGTAATGTCCACAGGTTTATTAAATAGACTAAAATTAGGAGACAGCTATTATGTAACGCCAGTTGCGACCGACTGCTGTCAGGTACCGTAAAGAATCTGCTAAATTATAGAAAAGACTAAATTTTATTAGTCGTGCTCATTGTGGATACAACTTATATCTCTCCTGGGTGATATTCAAACGCTTAATAAAGGTTTACAACACCTTATCTACGATACCTCACCGAAGCAAAAGCGTTTTGAAGTTAATTATCATTTAACTTGAATAATCTCTGGATAAACGGGTTCATACGGAGCCGTAGCTGCGTAGAGGCAGCAAGCCAATCGCATATACAATTACAAAAAATCATAAATAAATTGCAGTTGAATGTTTTTTCCGCATGCCATTATGTAGTGTCTCGTTGAATCGGTACGTTTTTTTTTGCGAGTTGTATAAATTAAAAATATTAGAGCACCCCTTACTTGGCCGTAATAAAGTAACAAGCTTTTTGAAGAGTTAACTGACGGAATGCCTGACCGACTGACTATTCTAATAATGTACCGCCCAAACTACTTTTTTTAAAGACTGGAAAGTTTGCACAGAGGTTTTCTTTGTAACGTAGGCGAGCAGTGAAAAAGGATGTTGCAAAATTCATCAGGCAAAATAGAGGTTGGAACTTGATATGGAAATCTGCCACTTTTTAAGCTAAATACATAGATAAGACTTGGTATTGGCCTTAAGGTTAAAATTATGATTTACGTATTTCACCGTTTTATAAAGGTAGACTTTTCCGTAGACGGGTAATAAAAGATGAAATTTTGTAGGAGAATTCCGATATTTTTGCGTATTAAACCATAAACAGTTAAGAGCTTTCTTTTTTCAAAAGTCCACGTGGTCAAAGTCGCAGGAATAAGTTAGTTAGTATATAAAAATAGAGTGATCAAATGTAGTGCAAGACCGTGCAAAGTGGTGGACCTCGGAGTCAAACTCGGAGTACAAATATTTATAGATTCTGAGCCTTGGAAGAAGCCTGTGTCCAGCAGTAGAATGCAGAGAGCTAATAAAGAGAATCATACTCAATAAAATAAGAATGACAAAAGTTTTTGGGAAATTTGCGGACTCATAAACATAAGAAACCATATTCAATACATGGTTGAAATTCAATTAGATTAGATCCATTAAAAATTAATAAACATCCAATCGAATTAGCTTAAAAATCTTATTAGAATCAATAAATGGTATATAAAATTGTTTTATTCTGTACTTGTCAAAGTTTCTAAGGTAAGTGGTATCACCCAAAAACACGTAATTCCTAATCTAATCTTTATAAACAACTCCATGGCAACATAATATACTAAGTAGTTACATCATCACATGCAACGTTTACGAGATATGGACGTGCAAACAAACAAACATTGCGTCAATTTGATAATGAGATTGCACGCACTTTGTTTGAGATGAAATTTATGAGATGAGAAAGTGCGTAAGATTATAGGCAAACAAACATCAGATTAAGTAGGTTATAGGGAATTTAATTAACATACAACAGAGTACTTTCACTTTCTACTGATTTTGTTTGAAACATGAACCAGTGTGTTGTCAATAGACTTAGGTAAAGGGTTACCAAATTATGTTATCAATAAAAAAAACGAAAAAGCTAAATAAATAAATAAATACTTTTGGATTCTAGCTGCCCTGCAGTTTTGTGGCCGTAGAATGTTACTCTGATGGTTCTTTTTTTGGGTTTTCCGATTGTTTAAAAAAAAAATACTAAAATTGAGGTTAAAATCCGATATAACTTTTTCTATCTACAAATATTATCACTGAAAATAGCAACATTTACTTATTAACAAATTTTTTTATAATGACTGATTACTAATTGACAAAGGCTACTAGTATTTAGTATATTGCCTTTTGATGATCAACGAAATTCCATAGGATATGACACTACCAGAACAGATATGTTATGGTATGTAAAGAATTCTAAACATGTCAACATATTGTTTAAAATAATGTCAAAGCTCTCAATAACTGCAACACATATTACAATAAAAAGTGCCAATCTTATTTTTAGAATAACGGAATTCCGGAATTTTGCAATTAATATACCTAACCTTACCTAATAAATAAAAACACAATTTACAGAAATAATTAAAATTCCTAAATAAAAACATACTAGAAATTGAAAATATATCGCTATATATCTTTTATTTCAACCTTGCTGAGCTTTTGATAACACGTGAGAACGTTTATATACATATGTTTTTCCTTTTTTACAGGACTTTAATCGAGTAGGTACAAAGGACTCGGCTACCGAGACGATTATGACTCACACCTACAATACATCGTTAGTCAACGTAACTATACGTTCCATAGTCACCCATTAAAAAAATATTTTTCATGATTTTTCAAATAAATCGAATTCTTCAAAGAAAGTAAGATTCCACACAGTTGCACGATGTCGTAAGAGTAGCACTCTGTTATCAGTCAAGATTTATCAGTGATGGAGCAAATCCGAGGTGTTATGAAGCAGGCAGAGCTGGGACACACTTGAAATTATCTCTGTTTGGAATAAGATTGTATAATTTTGCTCTTGTCTTTATTTATACTGCGCTTGCGTATAATACGAAAATACGAAACAAATACTCTTTTCCCATTGGTGACAGGTGCAGACAGGTTACGAAAACCGAAATGGTACAGAAAGTTGCATTGTGTGGCTGCAACCAAAAATACCCTTTTGACTGTGATGATACAAAAAGTAACGTGAAATGGTGATCGGTACGTAGCGTATGTACACACAAACTTTGCAAATAACAATAATTTCAAATAGTTTTATATTTGTGAATAAAATTAGGTAGGACTGTAGATATTGTGGTTCGTGATGGATTTGATTTTGAAAGAGAATCTCTAAGTTAACTTTATAGATTTACTTCTAACCAATGCGAGAGTAGCTTTTTACCTAAAAACAAACGCCATTTTCACAATTTAAGCTGTTTTAGTATAAGCCTAGAAACACCATACTTGTATTTCAAAAATTTATTAAATTTTCTAAAATTTAAAAATGTATGAATGTAACATTTATAAGACTTCCTAAATCTTAGTGTTGTCAAGGTATACGTAGAGACTTCTGGAAATATTGCGTGATAAATAACTGAGAAAAAGTAACGGTATAGGGATGTTTCGACTGCCCATTTTCAATTTACCACACCTTTATTATTTAACGGAAACTTTAACACAATCAGTAGGCGCATCGCATGATACGTATATCAATATTAACCAATCGAGTGATTGATTGAAAAACTGATTGGTCCGGAATGAAGTATTGTTTGGTATTGTAAGTAGAGTAAATCCGGTATTGTTTTCATTCGGCTCGTTTGTTTGAAAGCGTTACGGTATTATGCAATTTACATTAATGAATTTAAAGTAAGTATTTATTGTTCTAGACTCCTTTGTAGTGTGTGTCACACATATGCTAACTTTGTGAGGTTTAGTACTTACAATTAGGTTTAAAATATTAGTTTAGTTTCAATAAATAGTTTGTATGTATATCTATACTAATATTATAAATGCCTAACCTAAATGTAATATATTACATTACTTAGTTAATTAAAAAGTGTAAATACCTAGACCTATGCACGCAGTAAAGCTGCGAGAAATATAAAATTAACGAAAAAATAAATAATTTTACTGAATCACTAATTAATATCGGAATTAAGAAAATGTTTTCCGTTGAACATGGTTTTCGCGTGTCTGGCGGCTATTTCAGAACCCTCCCAGTTTGTACAACGACCGGGAATTCAAGCGGTATAAATATGGATAGATACGGTTATTAAATTTCCCATTCTTTCCTATTCAAAATTATATTATAACTTTAGACTATGATTTATCATTCCGCATTATGATTAGGTTTAGTAGATAAAGGATCTAGGTATCTAATCGACTGTAAAGGTTTTAAGCTATTGCATAGCTTTTTTCGCGGGCTCTGAGCGCGGTGACCGAATCAAGAAATTCCGTAATGAAATAAACCTAACAATCGGCTAACGTCGTTTCAGTTCGGCAGACTTCGGCACGGTGTTTGTGTGCATGCGACTAGACGTATGCGTGTAGAGTAGCTGCTACTGCTCATAATTATTTCTAGTATATGGCAATTATGAGATTTTAATTCTATGACAGATTGAGATGTCAAATATACTACGTCAAAAAAGTATATAAACAAATATTATTATTCCTTGACAATGTCAAAGACATGTCTTGTGACGTATTTGAGTGTTAAGCGCGAATTGTGTGTTAAGGACATTGGTTCTGTACAATTAAATATGGCGTATGAGTTGTCTTGTAACTTTTATATTTGAATGTTAAGCGCGAATCGTGTGTAAAGGTTTTCACTTCTGCCGGCATGGTATTCTTGTTGGAACCGGCACTCCCGGAGTGCAACTCGTTTTTTTAGCCCAGGTGGATCGGGTTGTGTGCATGACACATGAGTCCGAACGAGACAGTGGTCCGAGGAGCCAAGAGGGGCATCCTCTGATACGGAATATCTGTCCGGACGTTTAGTCGGCAGAAGGTCCAAGGACTTTTGTATGGTCTTTTGTATCTGGTATTCTCGTTGGAGAAAGTATTAGCTAATAGAATCCATAGGTCAGAGCAAATCCATGAGCAGATATCCTATTGTAGTTATTGGTCTAACAACTGAGAGCGAAATCGGACGAATACGTAAGCAGCTGTTTTTATAATTGCATTAATGCAATAGCTTTACCGCGGCAGGCCCCGAGTAGAGGCAGAAACGCGTAGAGCTATAACTTAATATACTAAGATCTATTGTCCCTAGAGGCTGTAATAAAATCAAACTTCTAAATCAACGCAATCAAAAAGTACGACTATTTATGCTGTATATCTTAACACGAGAAAAATTTCGAATTCCCTGTGAACACTTTAGAAATGGTCGCGTACAGTGCAGTTTCAGAGAAACTTCCTCCCGCGAACGCTTAGGTTGTGGAATGAGCTCCTTGCCAAGGTTTTCTCCGAGGACTACTGTATGGGGTTCTTCAAGAAAGAAGTTATTAGATTTCTGAAGAATCGGGAACTGGTGTTGCAAGTGTCCATAGGCTACGGTGACCGCTTGCCATCAGGCGAACCGTAAGCTGGTTTGCCACCTTAGTGGTATAAAAACACACTTGATAAACATCATATAAACTGCCACATCCAAACCATATTTTGAATTCGTAACTGAAAGCGAGATGTGTCCAATTAAATTACGGTAGAAGATTAATTAATCGTAAGCAAGGTTGATGGCCTATCGATTACACTATTGTCTTGTAGGTGCAACTAGATTTACGTGTTGTCTAACTAGTGATTGTAAGTATGTGCGTAATTTATGTTACTACGTTATTTAACTACGTAAATAGTATTTCGTAACAAATGTATATGGATCTCAATATGTATTTATTTGAGGTCTATGCCTATGCTTTAAAGAGACCCATGGCATCGCTGGGTTGCAAAAGTTGATAATAGTAAGAGTTCATGAGTATTTTTTTTTTGTTTTTCTTTCGATTACAACTACTTTTATTTACAATATTATTAATTGTTACGTGTTTCGTTATTTTCGTTTTCCGAAGAGATTCAATAGGAGATGGAATTCAAAACTGTAAACATATAAGTATATCTGATGTGTGTCTGCGTATATCAAATCATGAAAATTTATCTTTGCGTATTCCAAATCCATTTAAGTTTATCTGTCACTATTAATACCTTTTAAATTTAATTCTTTAAAATTAAATCTTTTATAAAATATCTTTATATAAATAGGCTCTTTGAAAGCTCTTTTGAATCGTCAAATGTTATTATTGGTCTACTACCAGCTTACAATGTTGTTTTCTACCGAGAGGAGTCGACAAGAAACTCGGAAGTTTTTTTTTATTTAAAATTTTTCTGTTTTATCTATAGTTGTTAATCTGAAAAATATTACTTTTTATAAATTTTCATCAATTGTATCATGGGAAAATGTATTTCTGCGCATTTAAAATGAAATGAAATGAATGAATGAAAATTTATTTCTGCCTTACATATTCAAAATCCAAATCAGCCCAGCCGTATGTAATATCAGGTTAGTACTTCATAGCTTCATACATGTATAAAAATAAAATAAAATAGCTCCAAAAACGTAACGGTATCCCACATTCCAAAGTTAAAAAGCTCGCGTGAGCTGTCAAGTTGAAGGCAACCTTCTTTGTTAGTTTGACAGCTCGTCGCTGAGGATGGTAATTATACTCTGCTATAGAATTCGTTTAAACAGACTTTGTTTGAGAACGAACTGCTTAGAAAAGGATGTCATAACTCATTCAACATAAGCATAGATTATTACGTAGGTATCCTACACCTTTGGCACTTCATACAAAAATCACGTCATTCGCTACTGCTAACACTTCAAAAAGAAATAACGTGTTTATATTAAACATGCAAATGTGTTTGTGTTTTATACAAGTGGCAACAGGATCGTAATAGATGGGAGGGCGAGATCGACACTAGAGTGGCGGATCGTGGCCATATCAACTGCACGAAATGCTATTGCTTAAGGTAGACTTTCGAGCCTCGCGGCCGAAGCGTCTGACGCGCCCGGTCAAGCAAGGCGACAGACGCACGTGTTAAACGCGCGCGGTCGACGGCCACATCGCTTTCATAGTGAGCGTCTATCACTCGCGTCAGACAACACGCGCCTGCGCGTCAATCGCTTCCAGACTGTTATTATCACTTGCAGTAGTGACGTTACTTGAAAAATGGCTGTATCAAATGAAGTATATCTGGAAATCCTTGAAGAAGAAGAGGAGGATGATGAGCTGTTATTGCTTTATTATGATAGCTTAAACAGAAAACCCATTCATCCGATGTGCAAAAGCAGAAATGACGAAGGATTTTTATTAAGAGACACTCTGACAGGAATCTGACGAGGAAATGTTTTTTTTTACTTATATCAAATGTAGGTTTCTGAGCAACCAAAATGAACAATTGCCCATCCTCTCGAAGAGAATAGTTCTTTCCAGGCATCTTGTCTCCGCGCGGCTCGCAACCATACAAGACACGTCTAGGAACAGTCGCGCGCGTCTAATGACTGACGCTACAGCCTTCGGCCGCGCGCGACCTTCACGCGGAGCTCGAAAGCGGCGTCATATATTTTCATATGATGACTATAGCCGCGCATGGCTGCGCACGTCAGACGCGCGCGTCGAACGCTTCGGCCGCGAGGCTCGAAAGTCTACCTTTAGTGAGGAACTCCAAAAATTTTAACGGAAGGGCCACACTGACTCCTCCACTTGGTCTCAGGGGCCAAGACCGAGCCCTTCGGTCTTAATACTTTGATTTTAAATGTTAATAAAATTGCAAACGAAATCACGACTTCTACCTATTAAAATTAGAAATCCTTTTAACTCTGACATAGAGATCCTTTCTCCAGAACTGCAATTAAAAATAATCGATTTGCAGTGAAGATACATTTTTAAAGGAAAATATTTGAAGTCATCATTGCTGGAATTTTATAAGAGTCTTCTGCTCTCAGAATTTTAAGAGTTGCATAAAAGGGTGGGTAGAGCTGCTGGCGTAATTCATTAATTACCAGCTATCCCTTTAATATTATAAATGGAAAGGTTTGGATGTTTTATTGTTTGTTACTCAATCACGCACTAACCACTGGATGGGTCGGGAACCGCTGAACCTATTTAGATGAAATTAGGTATGAAGATACTTTAAGTCCCGGGGAAAGACATAGGCTATTTTTCATCCCGGAAAATTCAAAAGTGCCCGCGGGAATAACTATAATGTTTGTAACTCAATTCTGCCGCAAAGCAGCATCCAATTGAGCTGAAGTTTGTACAGAGATAGTTGAAGATAGAAGACGGAGTCAGCAAAAAGAACAAAGTTTCTACGGAAGTAACTAAAACCGAATTCCACGTCAAGTTTGAGTTGGTTTTTTTTCTATTATTGAGGAGTTGCCGTAGAAATCCTACACCGATAACCGAATTTAGGGCGGACGGAACCGCGGGCAAAAAAATTACTAGTTTTTTTCATACATAGTAACTCATATTTTCATTTTTAATTTCATTGCATTTAAGACCATAAAAATATAAATAAATTTAAATTTAAACGAAAAGAAAGTGAAACACTTCAATTGAATAGCCTTGGAGAACAGATGGTATCATAGTTATTTATATCAGTCACAAATGTCTGCCCGGGTGGCCTAGACTAGAAGTTTAAATTTAAAATATCTTATGTTAGTCATAAGAGATATCTAGTAACGAACTTATAGGAACCCAGACTATAGTAATGCACGCGAATTTGGGATAACATCTTGTTTATGCGAAGCTTAGGGGCCATCCATTAATCACGGGAAGTTTTTTTACTATTTTTTACGAGTTGGACTCACGCACCGAGGGTTCCGTACCTACTACCATTTACGTACTTTACAAACACAAACAAAAAATATGTTTTTTTTTTAATTTTTATATTTGAGTTAATTACGATTTATGACGTATTAAAAAAAAACAACTTGCTAGATCTCGTTCAAACCAATTTTCGGTGGATGTTTGCATGGTAATGTACATCATATATTTTTTTAGTTTTATCATTCTCTTATTTTAGAAGTTACAGGGGGGGGGACACTAATTTTACCACTTTGGAAGAGTCTCTCGCGCAAACTATTCAGTTTAGAAAAAAAAGATATTAGAAACCTCAATATCATTATATACATAAAAAAAATTTGAGTTTCAGTTTTAAGTATGGGGAACCCCCAAAATTTATTGTTTTTCTATTTTTGTGTGAAAATCTTAATGCGGTTCACAGAATACATCTACTCACTAAGTTTCAATAGTATAGTTCTTAAAGTGTCGGAAAAAAGTGGCTGTGACATACGGACGGACAGACAGACAGACATGACGAATTTATAAGGGTTCCGTTTTTTGCCATTTGGATACGGAACCCTTAAAATTCATATAAATCAAATAATGTGGGAAAAAAGGACTGCCATATTGGATTGGACTGATAAAAGATTTGAATTCAAGACCCTCAAATTGAGGAATTTTAAGAAGGAGTGGTGTCTTTTTTTGTAAATTTTTTGAAATTCATTTAGTTAGTGTGTTTTGATGTGTATATTTTAGCAACGTTTTATGAAAACCTGTTAAGAATTGTGCAGCGATGGCTCATGAATAGTGAATTATAAAGAAATAAGCAGGACTCGACGCGCAATTTCTGAAGGATCCACAATCTAAGACCAAATCTCCCGCCCTATCTTGCGATATGAAAACGAGGACGCGCGATGACGTTGCGATACAAGATAATTGGCATTGACTCTGGCAAATGCATAAATGGTCTGCTAAGACCGTGTACGCCGATGATAATATTATAAGAAAAAACCTCCTCAAAAACGCAACAAAACTTAATTTTATCGAAATCAAAATTTTTTTGAAGTGAGATTTCTTTAGCGGCGTTGTGCACTTTTTTTGGTGTGGATTAAAAATGTTAACTCGCGTCAGGTCACGTGTCCTGATCGAAAATTCATAGATAATTCGTAAGACGGTACTCGCGTCAGATTTATTTACATTAGGTTTGTGATGGGTATAAAATGATAAACTCGCGTCAGACTGAACGTCAGACGGAAACCATAAAGCCACGCCATAAAAATTCGCAAGACGGAAACCATAAAGCCACGCAATATTTTTAGTATTTGGCGATTATGAGTAGTACAGGGAGGTTGGATATGGGATTTTAATTCTTTGACATATTGAGATGTCAAATATACTACGTCAAAAAGTAAATCTTTCCTCTTTATAATATTAGTATAGATGATAGGTTGTGTCAAAGAAAATAGTCGAAAGTTAGAGGAGTTAGAGACGTGTGATAGGATAGAGAGCCAGTTCCTTAGTAGTAGTGACATAGTAATATATTCACTACGTTTAATAATATAGCTTATTACATTATTGAGAAATATAGGTAGGATATTGCTCAAAAATATACAATGGATCAAGACATGTCTTGTGTCATATTTGAGTGCTAGGCGCGAATTGTGTGTTACATTGGTTCTGTACAATTAAATATGACGTATGAGTTGTCTTGTAACATATTTGAATGTAAAGGTTTTCACTTCTGCCGGCACTCCCGGAGTGCAACCCGTTTTTTTTTTAAATGAAGCGAAATTTGAATCAGGACAGTGTTTTTTAAAACTGAGCTCATTTATGGGATATAAATTGCTATATATAAGTACTAGGTTATAAAACTAAAGGTATTCTGGAAAAAAAAACTTACCTGAACAACTCGAAAGAACAGCTAGCACGAAGAAAGCAGTACAAAGTAATAACCTCCTTAACTCCATAGTGTCACAATTATTTTTCAGTCAACACTCAAAAAAAGAACAAGACACTAATCAAGTACAGGCACTTTTTTTTAAACAAAAATGTTTTCTCTATAAGCACTAGCGACACATCACTAAAGGCACATATTTTTCTTCAACCAGGCACTTTTCAGTCAGTGATCTGTAAAATTAAACATTTATTTATAAGTAAGTGCAATAGCATGTTAAATATATTTTGTTCAGCAATAATAAAATCATTTGAATTTTAATATTCAAAGTTAAATTTTTAACTGTCGGGCAAATAAGTTGAGCTATGACCTTGAAAATGTACCTAGTGTACAATTTCTAGGCAGGTATGGTCTCAAAAGGATTTAAATTTATTCGAAGTAGGTATCATTAAAGCTAAATCAGCATTCTATAATTAATTAATAGATTTTTTTTACTCTGCAAAAGAAATAGTGCTTATAATGTCTTATAAAAATATACCTATATACGTTCCGGTTATAACATTTTACTGTGCATTTTGTATCAGTAATGAAATAAAACCTGTCTGTCTACTTACGTTCTTATCAACATACGAAGTAAGTATATGCATTTTTTTTATAAAGATTTTGTTACCTAACTTATTTAAGTATACCAGAATTGATTAATTTAATATTTTTGAATCCACTTCTAAAATTAGATGCATTTGTTTTGTTCAAGTTAATTAGACAGTTACAAAACGAATACACTTTATCCAGCGCTCAGATAAAACCACAAGTATTTTGTTACTTACATAATAAAATACATCTGGTTTAATCCATAATCCGCTTACATCTATCAAAAAACGAACATTAACCTATTTCTATCTCTTTCCGACTCATGCCGAAAATAATCGTCTCTGTCGTTCAAGTTAACAGTTTATTGTGCACAGATAAAAAAGAAAAGTAAAACCAGCCAGCGTTAAATTTTCTTGCACCACCGCCGCTGCGTGCCGTAACAATAAAAAGAAATTTAATAACGTGCTGTAAGGAATATAATTTTTCAGTCTATGTATTTTATTTGGCCATTTGCAACGTGCGCTGTTTTGTCCATATTTGTTGGCTGTGGTACCCACTGTTATATTTAGTTTTGTCACTGCTTAGAAGTTGCATCAGTATGTATGCAGATAATATATATTTATCTGATTTTCTTATTCCAACATAACATCCGAACGCCTCAACTGAATTACATGTGTGGAATCTTTACATTACCCGTAGTTTCTTAAAAACCATGAGATATAGTACTCTTTGTATTGTTTAGTGTGAACTTGAAGATATTGAGTATAAAGTATATTCAATAGTATATGCTGAACAATGCACCTATATGGTAGTATTAAATGACCCAGCCAAATAAATTCTATTATACTCAGAGTTGCTCAATGAGCTATGGAGATGCTTGGTCTTTTTCTTCTTCGTTCTTGGTATTCGTTATCTAACTCTCGCCGATCCGATAGGCTTTCGAGTGGCAGCCACAAATAGGAAGACACAGCGTTTGTTGACCTCCTATCGGGTGGACATTGGATTGGTTAGAGCCGCAGGACGCCGATGGAAGCGAGCGGCTCGGAACCGACCATTATGAAGACATATGGGGGAGGCCTACGTTCAGCAGTGGACGTCTTCCGGATAAAACGACGACGCACAATATAAATGAGTACAATAGCTAAATTAATAATTGTGCTTGTAACAAATCCACTATTATATGAGTCAAAATAAAGATATTGTAGTAGCATAATAACACTTACGGCCTGGACTAGGTCATGATGTCATATCAGACAATCGAGGCCAGCCAGCCTAATGATCCATAACAAAAAAATTAAGCCGATTCCCGAGTCACTTTAATATAGATTCGAGCAAATCATAATGTTCATTACCTACAAGCGGCCCCACGCAACTTTGTTCTCGACATCTTTGTATTGATTAGTAACCGATTTCAGCGGTATAATGTTGTTATATATACCTATTATCCAACTAACTGACCATATATATCCATATTCTGCCCTTTCAGTTGCTTCCAACCCCCGTTGCTGTACTACGTTTTCGGCTAGGGTTCTTTCTTTTCTTTCTTTATTTTGGCTCAGCTCCTAGGGGCGTAGCGTGATTGGAATAGCCTATAATCTTCCTCGAAAATTTGGCTATCAAATGCAAAAATTTTTTAAAATGCGACAGGGAAGCCCAGAGATTAGCGTATTTAAACAAAAAAACGAACTTTAGCTTTATTATCGTATATAAGTATAAATACTAGTGACTCGTTGACTTCTCTTCCGCTTCAAATATTTGAAGAAAATTTTTACCAACTTCTTGTCATCGGATCGTGCTAAAATTTTTAATCGCACTCAGAGATTACTTGACTGCTAGTATATCCTACTAATATTATAAATGTGAAACTTTGTTTTGATGGATGTTTGTTACTCAATCACGCTTCAACCACTGGACGGTTTGGGATGAAACTTGGCATACTTATAGGTTAGGTCCTTTTTATCCCGAAATTCCCGCGGGAATACCTATAACCGAGCTTAATCGAACTATAGCTACAGCTACAGTTTGATATAGCAAATTTCATTAATGTAATTAAGGAGTGAATCACTGTCGCCGATAACCGAATTTAGGGCGGACAGAGCCGCTGGCAAAGTCTATTATTATATAATCTTATCTCTGACGTGACATTGCAATACAAAAGACGTTGTTCTTCTGCATCAAATTTTAAGCCATTTTCATTCGATTTGTGGCTTAACTTTTCTAATAAGTAGTCACCAAGTATTTAATAAATGCCATTTCTTTGCACAACTGTTTTCTTTCTGTCAATCCATCGTTCATCGTGCCGTATCTCCGATACGTGACTATGTGTCAGCGTGTCTCTGACAGTTCGTAATAGTTGACCCATTCTCCCTATCTATTATATAGTCTCTAATATGGTTACAGACCAGAAGTCTGTCTGTCTGATAAAGCTTGTAAAGTTCAAAGTACTCAAACAACTAATCTTTTTCGCGTAAGCTTTTGCTATGTTGTTATTGAATTGTAATATCATATTTGTTGTCAGCTGTTTCACATAAGTACAACAATTAATTTTTCAGAATTTTACTGCTGGACACGGGCTTCTTTCGGTTTCTAAAACTAGTTGATCTGTGCAGCTTATTTGCAGCAATTTCTGTCAGCCGTCGCCAAGACTTTAGTCAATCTAGTAGAAGACCTTGTCTAACAGCGTTTTCGTAATCTTCACTCCACTCTAGAATCTTCCTTTACCATAAAAACTACTAAACTACGAGCTACGTGGCCTGCCCATTGCGACTCCAGTTTACTAAATCATAAAATTATATCAGTCTTTCTAGTTATACGGAGTCTTTCAGTTCAAGTCTTGCCCCATAGGAGTTATTTAGCACAGTTTTTTCTTTGGCCCACTGGGCTGGCTGAGTGGCTTTAAGCCTGTGTGTGAGACCAATAAAATTGAACCACTATAAATCATACAAAAGCAGGTATTTATTATTTCAACTCCATTAATTTTTTTAATTATAAAGTTTGATTTATCATTACATTCTTAATTTTGAATAAGTACCTAAAGTCCGTAAAATTAAAAACAAAACTGTGACTTGTAAAATAGTTAAGTTATCAATGAAGGGATAGTATTACTGTGTTCGAAAATTCAAATAAGTTGACAAATCTAATAAGTGAGTAATATTAATACTTTTTAAAATAAAATTTTAAACAATGATAGAAGTAGAAATAATCAAACTGAGCAATGGTTTTTTACTTCAATGTACACGATGTTTTATTTTAAATTGATCGTGCTATTATTACGACATGCCAGATACATTTCAAGTAGTAGATATGTAGGTACAACTATGGTTAGTACTTTATACCAATCAAATGTAGGAAGTTGGTGCTTATCTTACAAAGTGGTTATAAATAAACCTAATAGGGATAGTTATTTATTAGTTCAGCCCGGTTCCTTCCTCCCTTTGATCTCAGGAAATCAGCAGTAAGGATTTTAAATAAAGAGGGTTTTGAACACTTTTGAAGGAATTCATTAAAGTTTTTACCGGAATTATTTGAATGACATTTTTGACACTTAAAAAAGTAATTTGTTGCTTTATATTTACTATGAAAAATCTTTTTTTTTTTCATATTATAAAATTTTATTATATCTTATCATTGAAGTTGACTTAGATGACCTGACAAAAATCTTTAAATATATAAAAAAATACTGTATGTACTCGTTTCAATCTTTGTGTGTGGGGTTTTTTATATGTGTGTTTATCTTGACCCTCCCCATAAAGAATCGTCTTCAATTTTTTTTTCTAACATTTTTTTCTTACTGTTCTATCTACTTAATAACAAATAGGTACCTATCTCTCCAAATAGAAGAAACTAAAATCTAGGAGAAGGCAGGGTACACTATTAATTACACAATAACCATCTCTTGCCTAGTTCGTAGTGTGTCCAGCTGCTGTGCAGAGGGTGTGGGTTCGGTTCCCGCACTGGACAAACATTTATGTCATAATATAGACAGTTGTGTTCGTCTTGAGCGTATTTATATATGACTAGCTGCTGCCCGCGACGTCGTCTGCGTAAACGCTATACTATAACATCACTTTTTGTGAACGAAACCATAGCGCGATCTAATTCGACGCCAACGCCATCTAGTTAGCAAGTAGGAAACATTTTTATATGGTGAAAAATTATAACACATGTAAGTTATGACTTTACACGATTTTTTAACATAAAATAAATGGCTATGTGTGTGTAGAATAATTAATAATTAAGGAGCAAGTCAAATATGCGTCGTTAGATTACACGTTGTTACAGAATGCGTTGAAGAAATAAAGGTTCACTGTTCGTTCCCCGTAGGTGATAGTGTGATAATATGTAGCCTATATGTTGACCCGACTTCTTAATAATATTCGTGCCAAATTTTAAGTAAATCCATGCAGTACTTTTTGAGTTTATCCCGAACATACATACAGACAAACAGACAAAGAGTCTAAAAACTATACTTTTGGCCTCGGTATCGATTGTAGATCACACCCCAAGTATTCTTTTAAAAAAATATTCAATGTACAGTTTTGTCTTTCCTACCATTTTATTATATGTATAGATATGTATGTTTTGACAATCTTACAATCAGATGTATTCGGTTCAAAATGACGGACACGTGAACGGTCTGGGGAAGATATATTACATTAATAGGATTTTATAAGTGCAATCCATGTTGTGGAATAACCGGTATGCGGATTATAAAAATAGAATCCAAAAAACTCTACACTTAGTGACGTCGCACGAGAACAATTGATTGTAGAGAATAACTGATAATGAAGTGTCCCGAAAACTGCATAATATAAGATGTCAATGGCAGACAGAATTAAAAAAATCAAAGATCAAAAACAGTAGAAGTGGCCATGATACAAAACTAAATTGCCATAACTTTCGCGTCATCTATAGCTCTAGTGTGTAAATATCCTTGCGATAGTGTGTTGGCTTTTCGCAAGATATTTATTGCAGAAATATATTGCAAAATTATTCGATATGTAAACGGTATTGCAAGAAATTCGTGCAAGACTTCCGCGTGCTCTTGCAGGTGGAAACGCGGCCTAACAACAACTTCACCTACTACAATTTTCTATTTTGGTACATCTGATCTGATAATAATGACAGATCTTTATTAAATCAAAGAACAATGCTAGATAATTACGGAAATGATATCAGTTTTTATTATTTATTAGTTGTAAACATTTACAATCAGTGTTTCCGTAGTGTCAATGTAATAATCTGTGTTGCAGGAACCTAGTAATCTATATGGAATTTTATAAAAATACAGATGTAAAATAAGCGATTGATTAACAGATTGAATAACATTGTAACACCGTTTATCTGCATTTGTTTGTTTGTATTGTTTGCTAACACATACCTAGTTAATGACAGTTTTGATCTGTAACTACTTACAAACGTCGTACTTGATCCATTGTGATGTTTTTAAGATGTGCCAAGTTTTTGTAGATGTAGACGAACTATGATTATACCTATGGTAGAGAGAGAGCCTGCTGTGCGGAGGGCGCAGGTTTGATTCCCGCACAGAACATACATTTTTAGATGAAAATTTGTATTGTCTTGAGTCTCGATATTTCTATGTATACCTATGTAGGTCAGTATTTACAAAAAGAAAATAATTAGGTATTTGTACCAGTTGTCTGGTGCTCATAATTCAAGCTTTGCTTATCCTACTTATATTAGTGGCGTTTTGTTGAACGACATAATGTACATTTTGCGCTTAATGTCGATAATCCAACTAAAGAGCATGAGCCAAGACTTGATATAGAATTTTCATACAGAATTTATTTCTTCTTAATTTAGCTGGATTATGATATTAAACGCATTGAAGCAGAAAACAAAACGCACCTATTATAAATTTGAAAGTTTGTATGTCTGGATGGATGTTTGTTACTCAATCATGTTCAACCACTGGACGGATCGGGATGAAACTTGGCATACATATAGATTAGGTCCTGGAATAGCATATAGGCTACTTTTTATCCCTAAAATTCAAAAGTTCGTGCGGGAATAACTATAACAAAGTTAAACGAACTATTACTGCACCTATAGCATGCTATAGCAATTCACTGGTATAACTAATTAATAAATCAATTGGAGTTAATTAAGGAGTTCCACGCCGATAACCGAATTTAGGGCGGGCAGAACCGCTGGCAAAGTCTTGTTTAGAATAAGATGGCCCTATGTGAGGTGTCCAGGAATATTCGATTTTTTTTTATAAATAAATACAATTATAAAATAATAATAATCTTGAATGTTATAAACTTGTAAACAAAAAAGTCTGAACATGACCTTAGCTTATTGCACAACATCTTTTTAACATACCTACTGAACTAACAAAGATCACAAATCCTTGACTGTGACTTAAATACAATCTAGGCATTACGTCATGTATATCTTGTTTTGGTAGTGTTACAATTTGTGCAACTGTTAACTGTTTTCTTCTTTTTCTGTCCATTTTACAATTTTTTATTAATATATTCATAAAATTCTAAAAATAAATAAATTTTTTTTTAAAACAAAGCATTGAAAAAAAATAGATTAAAATTAAACGTCTGATTACACGGACACTCAAGGAGGTTGAATTTATAAAACGTCTGATTACACGGACACTCAAGGAGGTTGTATTTATAAGGTAGGAACTCCACTATGAAATAGGTTCCAAAATTCATCAAAAGGCGGTGAAAAAATAGGTGTTTGAATTTTTCATGGAAATCCGTTATTTTCAAACTTAAATCCCTAAAAAATAGCGAGCACTATTTTGTAGGAATTTTTATACGGATTTTCATTTCTTTTGGTAAATCGTCTTAAATTAAACTTTATTTAAGAATCCGTTTTTTTCTTTAATAAAATCATGAAAATTGTTAATTACATAATTATAGACTTCTAGTTGCAATAAGAACTTTTTAACACAAAAAAAAAAAACAACTGGCTTCAAATGATGCACTAAAAAGGTAAAAATAACAACTCATTTCCAAAAATCTGATCTGAATTATAGTTTGAAATTGGTGTCATGAAAGTAAAGGGTGTTATAAACGTCAAACTATAAATTCAGATCAGATTTTTGGAAATAAGTAATTATTTTATATATGACAGATCTTTGGCCAAATATACAGCCTTCTCCTTTTTTTGAAGTTGGTTATAAAGTGAGTAAAAAAATGCACGGCATGAATATATATATATATATATATATATATATATATATATATATGTATATATTTAAGAATGTTTAAGTGTATGTTTTGTTGTTAAATAAATAAGATTGTATGGGAGCATCACCGTCTGATTAGACGGGGTAAAGAGTGTGTGTAACCTGTAACCGCTGATTTCCGCATCACGAAGCCGAAGGAAACATACCTACATACACAAATTAAATAATTTAGAATCTCACTTTTATAAGTCTGTTAAAACTGGGTCATTGATCTGCCTCTATTTACCACAGAAGTACAGTTAATAGGCACATAGCGTGGTTATATGTAGCTAAAGCTATAGCTTGTTTTAGAAAACTTTCTTACTACCAAGAACTTGCCGTATAAATCATATACCGATACCTGAATTGTGCGCAAGCGAAGTCGCTGGCAAAGCTAGTTAAATTATAAATAGAGCTGTGGTATTTCGTAAATAATCCCTTCCGAGGCTGTGAAAAGGTGTAATAATTTTTATCACTAAAATCCGGGACAATCTTTTTATCTAAAAGTGGATTTAGAAGTGTTTACCGAAAACTTCTAATCTAATAGATAACATTATTTATATAGTTCCGTTGCTAGTGGAATAAAACTAACCTATTATTACATCGATAAAGTAAATATATATATATATATATATATATGTGTTTTTTTTTCACCTTTTTACTTATTTCACTAACAAATGAACAAACTTTCGCATTTATATATTAGTAAGTATTGTGATAAATAAAAGATTAAATCGATTTTTTATTTACCTAGTCTTAACATCAGGTTCAAAAATTTACAATCACCAAATGCGACCTTCACAGTAACATCACAATACGTGCCTAATTTACCAAACTTTAGTACCGAGGGGTAAGCTTTTATGTTTATAATCTGAGGGTTCTGTATAAGCAATTAAATTAATGCTATTTATGTCTATGTGTCGATGTAACACGCCATGTGTCGGTAGTTTTATCTTTTTTTATTTAGTTTATTTGTATGTATTACTTACCGATATAAATTTTTAACGTGTTCTGTTCGTACTGGAAAGGTAAAAAACAAATTATGGTATCGCAAATTTAAACATATCTCTAAATAGGTATTTTCTAAGTTTCTTTAGAATCTACAGTGTAAAGTATGTTAATTTTCACAGGATAACCCTAAAAAAAATATTTTTTATTGAAGGGCCAGATTACCGTAGGTCAAAGTTCGAAAATTCAATATCTTTTTAAAATCAAATTTTATTGCCTACCATCCGTCTACCTAACCATACTAATATTATAAAAACGAAAGTAACTCTGTCTGTTTGTCTGTCCGTTAGTTCTTCACGCTTAAACCGCTTAACCGATTAAGATAAAATTCGGCATGGAGATAGTTTGAGTTCCGAAGAATGACATAGGCTACTTAAAAACGTTAAGTGTGAATTCGGTTTTTTTTTTATAATTGAGAAGCTGTCGTTGCAATCCTACAACGATAACCAAATGAGAGCGGATGAAACCGCAGGCAAAAGGTTGTTATTACACCCACCTAGAGGTATAGCTCCTGACTCCCGTGCTACCAGCCCTATTAAAATCTAATCAGTTCCTTCTTGAAAAACCACATACTTACCTACGTTGTTGCTCATTTTCTTATCTGTCCATACTGTAGGCAATCCCCAGGGATAATCTCGACAGAGACACAATATAACAGGCAAGCTTATTCCAAAACCTAAGTTAAATTCAGAACGTTCTTTTAAAATCACACTGTGCATGACCATTTACTTTCTTTTATAGGATCCATACTTTCCTTTCCAATAGGATCCAATCTATACATATAATAAAATGGTAGGCAAGTCAAAACTGTACATTGAATATTTTTTTAAAAGAATACTTGGTGTGTGATCTTCAATCGATACCGAAGCCAAAAATATAGTTTTTAGAATTTTTGTCTGTTTGTCTGTATGTATGTTTGGGATAAACTTATATATATTTGACTTGCTTCTTAATTATTAACTATTCTACTCACACATAGCTACTTATTTTATGTTAAAAAACCGTGTAAAGTCATAACTTAGATGTGTTATACATTTTTCACCATATAAAAATGTTTCCTATTTGCTAACTAGATGGCGTTGGTGTTGAATTAGATCGCGTTATGGTTTCGTTTACAAAATGTGATGTTATAGTATAGCGTTCACGTTAACGTTCAATATTAAATTGCATGATAAGTATGGCCGTAAAAATACTATACAGACTCTCATTTAGGACTTTATAGGATTAGAAATAAATTACCCTTTAATGGTCAGTGGTAGCGTAGGTCTAAAGTGACCGCTTACCATCAGGCGAACCGTACGCTTGTTTGCCACCATAGTGGTAGAAATAAAAAAGATTGCTTGTGAGAATTTTAGTTTAAAATATCTTTTAGTTTGGTTTAAAAATTGTGTGCAATAACATAATACCCTTGAAGCATTTTATGTAAATTACGAACACAAATGGGGGTCAGTAGGTATCTATACCGTAGTCAAGTCAAACAGTTTAAGCAAACAGACAAACTGACAAATCAAATACTTTCAATGTCACGCTCACTTTCTGTAGAGAGATATAGAGAGGGAGAGAGATAGATATATAAATACATGGAGGTTGTCGTGACTTGACTTGTTTGATTTGTTTATTTCACACAAATACAATGTATTAGAATGGTGGCTGGTGTAACACGCGTTCTTGGTTTAATATTTTTTTTAAGGAAAAAACCAAGCAACTTTAGTATGTACGTTAATTGATATTTTGATAACGTCTACGGAAACGAAGTTAACATTTTATTTGAAAACTATAGCTTTTTGTTACGTTGTTTCTCTTTTTAAACAACTGATGAGACACCTATTCTGAAAGGGTTATACTAAATTAGGAACCTTCCCCGGCGTGTGCAACAATTTACCAAAATTTCAATCCAATCGGTTTGTCCTTAGTATGCGAGTCCGACTGCCACATAATCCTTTTTTTACATATAAAACTTGCTCTAACAATAACGAACACAGAAGAAAGAACTATCCAAATCGGTTCAGCCGTTCTCAAGTTTTTGTGAGATTAACGCACGTCAATTGATTAATATACAAAAATTGTTTCCAAAATAAAAACAACGTTCTCTGATTGGTCTAAAATAAAGGAGACGCAATTTTCATACAGTATGCAGTGAAAGTTCAACAGTTCAAGGAAAATAAGCAAAGAAGAAACCAACTGAAGAAAGAACAAGTTATATATATATATGTCAAGAAAGAACCAACATTTTTATAACTCAAGATTACTTCAAGAAAGAAGTAACATTTTTATAAATCAAGAAAATTCGTAGAAGTGAAGTAAAATCAGTGAAGCGTAAATTAAAATCACGATTTTAAAGAAAGTGTTTGTAATTTATAGATGTTTGTAAATTATAATTTTGAGAAATGTTAAATGTGTTGTCGAAATAAGTGTAAATTGCGTTTAAGGCAATTATAAGCTGTTGCAAGCAGAATCCAATTGGTTTCATTTTTTCAATTTTACAGTGGGCTTTTTCAGAGCCCACATTTCTATAAACCTACAGTCCACTAGCTCTGTCCGCCGTATTAGATCAGATGGGTAACCAGACTAGCGTTGCCAGATTTTTTTCGATTCTTTCGTCGAAAGCGGGACATAGTAAACAAACGTATATAATCAAAAGTTTTTGAATATTTATCTTTTTATTTGAGTTCAAATTACGTTTACATGAAAATAGATAGGTAACTAGTAAAAATATCCATAGAAAAGCGGCCAGTCCACACTTGTCTGTGCCACCCGCCCGCGCATTCTCAGTACGCTGCACGCACGGTCGAGTTATTCCCGAAAAGCGGGGTTAAGCCTTTCCCGCGCGGGACATTTAATTTTGATTTAAAAATCGGGACGTCCCGCCAAAATCGGGACGTCTGGCAACGCTGAACCAGACCTAGGTATATAGTGCAACAAACTTTTCTGACCCTCTGAGGCGCGTTCATAAACCCAACTCAGGTTAACCTGAGTCGCAGTGACAGCAGGATAACAAATACTAACATTTCTCTACAGTACAGAAAGAGACAGCACAAAATTCTAACCCGGCAAAGTGAGTTTTTGAACGCTGTCTAGAGGATCAGAAAAGTTTGTTTTGTTGTACTGTATCTACTTCCTTATTAAAGTCAGAAAAAAACCATTTTTTCAATTTTTTGAAGAGATTAAAATTACTTTGACTTTATTTTATTTTATAAAGCTTAAATAATATATTAACCAACACCTGAACAGACAGACAGTTATAAAACATCAATGAATTCATCTATAAATTTAATTATGAAAGATCCAATCAATATCTTTATAACTCATAAATTCCGTAACAAATTAATTGTAATTTAAATAATAATTTAACATTACGACATTGGTCTGGCATCGTTGTTATGAAATACGGGGTAGGGGTCATTGGAACAACTTTCTTGATACTTGATAAGGGGCTCTTTCAGCAAGCAAGATTTATGCGTAATGTCGAATGCACTGACTTATCAACTGCGATAGTGGGCAACACTGGTCGTGCAACGCAATATTTAATTATTTATCTACATGTTATGCTTTTTTGTTATGTATCTACTTAACTTTTATGAACTTAATGTTATCTAATATCTTTAATCGAGCAATTCTTGTATATACATATAGGGCATGAATATCGGAATCTCGGAATATCGAAATCCCGGAATCTCGGAACGTCAAATCCGATATTATAATATCCGATACTGAGTAGTCCAATATCGTAATATCGGAATTAGTCAAATATTCTGTTTAAATTTTAAATTAAGACGTAAACGATTTGATGTTGTCTCACTACCTTCTTATTGAGCTGCTAAAAAGTTAAGAATGTTATTACAGCTTTCGTACTATCTTCCATCAAAGTCCAACAAACTGTCATACAGCACTCGGTACACTATCCACGAACAGACACGTTGCTTAAAAAAAATCTTAGGGGGGCCCGAGTCGGACACTTAAAATTTGGGGGCATGAGCACCCTTAGGCACCATAGAGTCGGCGCTACTGCAACGAAGGGCGAGGACGAGAGTATTGAAAGGCAAATCTACACTTCGTACAACGTCGCCTCGCCTTGAACGACTACCGGAATTTGTCAGTTATTGTCCTCGAGTCAAAGGCAGTCTCTATATATTTTGACTGGTGTCGCGAATACGACATATATATGGTATATAGCAGACACAATATTGAAATTCATGTTCAGTAAACTTGAGAAACAAATCACTTTATCTTAAATCATGTCTCGCTATGAACTTGCAAAGCTTAATACAAAAGATGCCAATTAATAGCAGTAGTACCATTCCTACCTTTATAATTCTTAAAGTTTCTATTGGCTTCAAAAGGCGACAATTTTTTCAAACCTACGAGTAAAAAAGTATATAGTGCGTATACATGCCCTAAACCTCAAATATAATGGAAACCCTGTATGCACTGAAGCTGTCACAGAAACAAAGACTAAGTTGAGGTAGTTTTATTACTTTCCGATTAAAGTAACTACCTACCCAACCACTACAAGGTGTGATATGACTTTTGAGCAAGAATTTGAGAAAATCTGAAAAAATAAGAAGGCCTTGCCTGTGGACGCCAATTTTTATCTCTTTGAAATTATAATAGCTTATTAACTTATATGCGACAAAAACGGAAAGAGATATTAGTGTATATATAACATGCGTACAGAGAGTTTGTATTTTACATAAGTTTTGCTTTAAAATAAGCTGTTGAAAATAAGCGTGCTTTTCGTCAGCTGAATATTTATAATGCATTGTCCGAAGTTTGCCTTTAATTTATTGAGAATGCACTATCAAGTTTATCACTTAAAAACATATACATAACATATATGAATGTAATAAATAAGTAGTTTCGTTCCATTTGAGTTTTTTTATTTAATCAGTAGCAGAAGAGTAGCGGAGTGGAGGAGTTTCTATGAACGCATTATGAAGAAAAGAGATGATTTTCTATAAAATAAATAAATAGTACAGGATTAGTAGTTTTATTGTTAATTTTTTTCAATTTTTGACTAAGTATTTTAGTGAAGTTATTTCAGAAGGTATTTTTAATTTCGATATTGTTCATAAGTTGTGCTATTTTTAAATATATTTATCAAAATTGATCTGAGTTTTATGTTTTTTTTTATAGTTCAATCGTCACAGTAGTTGTTTTATTTATATGTTGATAACAAAAATAAATTAATTTATAACATCTTGTATCTAATACAACTTTGTGAAAAATATGTTCAATTCCGATATTAGTATCGGAATTCCGATACTAAAATATAATATCGGAATTGAAAACCTTCCGATATTACATGCCCTATATACATATGTATATATATATAATCTGAGTCTCGGAAACAGCTCCAACAATTTTCATGGAATTTAGTATGCGGGGGGTTTCGAGGGTGATAAATCTATTTAGCTAGTGTTAATTTTTATAAAACGTCGTTTTGTCTGTGTTTTCAGGCAACGATAAACTGAAAATATGACTCTTTCTGACATCTGTTGGCGAGTAGTAATACTATTATTATTCTTGACACTAGATGGCGTTGTTAAGCAATGCTCAGGCTACTTGACAATAGATGTCGCTGTTAAAAAAAAACGAGCAAAGGTCGTTCGGTCTTCCAGATATTTGATATTTATTTATCATTTAAACAACTAAAACCCTGGAAAAGCCTTACTTCGGTATAGGTTTGCTTTGCGCATCTGGATGGTGATGGTCAAACTTTTAGTGAGATATAAGATTTTTTATTTAGGTTAGAAATGCACGCAAAAATGGGAGAAATTCGCTAGAGAAGACCATAGGCTTAGAATTTTACGGCTCGCTTAGAAAAGCGTTTTTTTTAAACTGTTTACTGCAGTTGGCCGATACAGCCATTACTGCTTCACCGGGCTTCAGGGGCGAGACCCTGTAGGAATCTCAGCCCGTATAGTGCTCAACGCTCAAGGGCTCCCCGCAGGGGCAGCCTCGGCTTGGGTTGTCGCACTTGGAGTAAGAAATGCGCATAGACTTCAAATTCTTTAATCTGTCTTATGGATGTCCAGTGCAAAAACACAGAATAATTAATCAAAAGGCATTTGAGACAAGAAAGACACTACACGTTCGGTTCGTCTCTGTCACACTGTTTTGACCATTTATTTTCACAGCTGGCTAGGAAATGCGATGTCCAGTCCTTCTATCTCTATGGGGAGGACATCGTAAATTTTTTTTACGGCTCCAGAATTAAGCAAATTCCCTGTGTATCTAAGACACAGTTTACAGACCGTCAGATTTAGTTTTCTTTAGTTTTTTTATAGACTGTAACATAAATGCTCATGTGTATAGAACGTGCTACCACTTTATCAAAGTACCACGTAGGCGTTCGCAACATAGTTATTGACGTAAACTTCGATAAGCTATCGATTTTACTTGTGTACCTTTCGTATGGGAACGTGAAAGTGAAATTGATTATCTTAAATCAAACTATTTTTTCCTTTATATTTAAATTATAACACAGTAGCTGATCCCTGCGATTTTGCCCGCGTAGTACCTACCTATAGGAATATAGGAAATGTTGAACAAATATTCCTACAGGAGTAAATGTCCTTCCTCTAAATTTTGGCTGTCTCCTAGTTAAATGTTATCAGGATTGTTTCAGCAGGTTAACCTTGAAAAGGTGCATGACAAAGGCAGATGACGGACAAACAACATTTACCACAATGATATACTTTACCAGATAAATACAATGAATCTCTGAATCTCTAATAGACAATAACAGTGTTGTTTGTTTTGACACATATTTGCTAGACGACCGATCGTAAAAGTAGCATATTGATACACGCCTCTACCTTTTTCTAACAATCTGGGGCGAGCGGGCTCTAACTACACCTAAACATAAACAACATAATTGCTGGACTGGATTTGGAGCACCTTCTTTAGTAGTACTTTTTTTTTTTTTTTTTATACCACTAAGGTGGCAAACAAGCCTACGGTCCGCCTGATGGTAAGCGGTCACCGTAGCCTATGAACGTTTGCAACACCAGGGGCATCACTCGCGCGTTGCCGACCCTTCAGAAATCTAATAACTTCTTTTTTGAAGAACCCGATACTGTAGTCCTTAGAGAAAACCTCGGCAGGGAGCTCATTCCACAACCCAAGCGTTCGCGGAAGGAAGTTTCTCTGAAACCGCACTGTACGCGACCATTACGGTTCCAAAGTGTGAGAATGAATTCCCTGTCGATGGCGAGCGGTGCGATGGTAGAAAGTAGCCGTGGGCATCATTTCGAACAATTCCTCAGAACACAATCCATTGTACAAGCGGTAGAACACACACAGGGAGGCAAAGTCTCTCCTGAGACTTAAGGGCTCGATACCGTAAGTGAGTTTGGGATCGTCGACAATTCTCACAGCCCGTCGTTGAACCGAGTCAAAAGGGCCAAGCTGGTATCCGGGTGCACCCGCCCAGAGATGGCAGCAGTACTCCATATGGGGCCGGACTTGCGACTTGTAAAGTAGCAACCTTTGCCCCGACGTGAAGTACTGCTTCGCTCTGTTGAGTACACTAAGTTTTTTGGACCGCAAGCTTTATCTTGTCTAGCAAATGATCTCGGAACTGAATATCGCTGGAGATGTCAACGCCAAGGATCCCAATGCTCTTGGAGATGGAGAGGGGAGTGTTCTGGAGTGGTGTGGACTTACCTACGAAATTCCAAATTTTTCTGACCGGGTAGTCAAAAATCAAAACTACCTACAGTCGTCATATTGCAATGGTGTGAACTTACGACACGAGCGACCAAACACAAGATCAGAAAGTCAAAAAAGTTTATAGGTACTACTTACTCAATTCCTTAGTGCACGATTTCAATTCTCACTTAGCCGTTTTTTGTTTTTTTTTAAATCTTATCTTCACAAACAATTATCACAGGTTATGCAATGAAGATAAGCCTTTTATTTTCATTCAAATATTTCATAGGTACATATGTTTCTTAATAACCTACTGGTTGCTATGCAATAATCGATTAAATTACTAAATACATAAATATATTTGAACATTGGTGTCATGGACATTAGCATGTTAAGTGTTGTGAATGGGTAGGCAACCCCGCAGTAATCCTACTAATATTATAAATGTGAAAGTTTGTTTGCCTGTATGGATGGATCTTTGTTCCTCTTTCACGATTCAACCACTGGACGGATCGGGATGAAACTTGGCATACATATAGGTTCGGTCCTGGAATAGCATATAGGCTACTTACTTCTTATCCCGAAATTCCAGCGGTAACAACTGTAACCAAGCTTAAAAGAACTATAGCTATAGCTACAGCTTGATATAGCAGACTTCATTAGTTTAATTAAGGAGTAAATCACAGTCGCCGATAACCGAATTTAGGGCGGGCTATAATGAAGGAGTAAATCACAGTATTAATACTGTGATTAAATACAGGAGTCCCACGGCAATAACCGAATTTAGGGCGGGCGAAACCGCTGGCAAAGTCTAGTATCTTATAAATTACTTTTTTAGGGTTGCGTACCTCAAAAGGCAAAAGGAAACCCTTATAGGATCACTTTGTTGTCTGTCAATCTGTCTGTCAAGACCAGTTTTCTTAGGAACTCGTGAAGGTATGAAGTTGAGATTAATATCAAATACTGAGGTCTATAGTCCCTTGAAGCTGTTAAAAATAAAGCTTCTTAGTCGACGCAATAAAAAATATGCCCAAAATACGGTTATTTTTGACGCATATTGTGACACAAATAAATCAAAACCCATGGGCATTTCCCGTTAACCTAGAATGATGAAATTTGGCAAGAAGCAATTTCATGTAGCACACATAAAGAAAAAAATGTTCCAGTCAATATGGGGGAAACTGCCATATTTGATTTATTGCGAAATTAAGACGACGACAGCCTAACTATTGAAGAAAAACTATTTGGACTTTATGTGACAATAAAGATTTCGTCATGGCCACCTACATGTTATAATATAACTTTATATAAGTATATAAAAGCTGTTTAAAACCTCATTTTGCTCTAGCGCTGTCGGAAAAGAAGAAACAAATCATCATCTACGATCTACGCAAAAACCTTACTCTGCAGCGAGAATTTTTAATCAATCGATTAAAGAAACACTTTAATCGAGAAAGAAAAATGGAAATTAACAATCGAGTCGAGTGAAATAAAGTGTACAACTGGCTAGTTAGTTTCGCGACGATGAATTGGAACATGTTTTTTATCGGCAACAAGTTTTTAAGTTGCCAACCTTCGTTTCTTGCTTGGCGGGCAATCGGATACAATATTAGCGAAACAATTTTCTGGCACGTGACAGTTTATTTATTTTTTACCGAAAACAGATTCAATAAAAAGTATATTTTTATGTAGGTGCTCCTATAAGATGTTGCATCTCTCAAGATGATTTATTAATTTTCTAATTTTTCTTCCCTTTTTCTCTTCTTTATTTTTCTTTGGCGGCTCCATGGCTTATTGGGTAATGTCCTGTCTGCTAAACTGAGGGCCGTGGGTTCAATTTCCACACAGAACAATCTTTTATGTGATGAACATTTGTGTTTGTCTTAAAGTGTTTTTCATGTATAATTTATACATGTATGTATGTAATTCCCATACCACAGAAATTAATAATATTTTTTTTTTCAATAATAATTAATTCAGCGATTAGGGCTTGATAGGGATTATTTTTTTATAGGACTGAGTTAGATTTTTTTTAGGATGATACCTACTTGATATTAATTTGTGGGTCTTGTCAGACAGACAGACCGTTTTTGCCCTTTGAGGTATGGAAGTTTAAAAACTTTTAAAATTGAGGTCAGTAGAATTACATTCAGAATAGAACTCTTAGGTTGTCTTAGGTTAATTTAGTGATGTCCCTTTCTCACACAGTTAAAATAAAATTATATCGATATTTTTGTTCCAGTCATTTATTAATTAGTCGATATTTAGTATGTGAACACAAACACATTTCGTTTCAATATTTTGATAATATAAATCTAATAAAATCTTGTAAAACGTATTGAAAAAATATTTGGTTGTGTCTTTGCATACGAGTATATTACTGGCCTCTATATAACAAATCTGTTCAAGTCGATGTGCAAGTTGCGTTGAATCAAGTTTACGCCGGGACTGGTTATGATAATGACGTTCCGTTCACTCAGAATTCATTGCATTCAGTCATTGAATGAGTTGAGGTCAGCTCTTCCTACTTTCCTCTCTTTTTGGGTTTCGTACAAAAATCGATAAGAAGCTTATTAATTTTATTTAATGATATTAATATTTAAGCTTCGGCGCCCTTTTCCATTTTGGCTATTTAAGGGGCCAAATAACGCAAAAAAATTAAGTCAGTGGACTATATGTCGTAAAAATAAATAACTTATAAACGTTTGAAGTTCAAAGGTTCAGCTATTTGTACTTTGGAGTTGATTTATCAGTCAATCAATCAAGAAGACTTTAAATAAATAAAACATATTCACCACTGTGGTGTAAATACACATAATGTAGACCGTAGGTAGTGCATTTCATAATTTTGTTATAATTTTAGTACATCCTAATACTGTAGGTTATCAAAAGTACATCATGTATATATGAATGTACAAACGAATGAAGTTTCGGCACTATTCCTTCTGTGTGTGTTTTTAGCACAGGATGCTGGAGGGAAGGAGAAAGAATAGACATAGAAGACTTTTTATCCCGGTTAATTATAGATGATGACTAATTAACTGCAAACAAAGCTGCGAGATAAAGCCATAACGAAATAAAAAATCTAAAATGGCTATTTAAATACAAATTTTGACTAATGTATGCGCATATACAGTTTAGAATGCAATTTCTGTATGCATTTGGTTAAATAGTCTCGCATTACCAAGGCTAACCAGTTTTATACAGCATATGAGGTAATTAACCCTAAATCTTCTACGTGTTTCTTTAAAATATTTCCTCAATTTAGACATAAAAATGCAAAGTAATTGCACGTAACTTCCTGATGCTGAATTCCTGTAAGAAACTGATTCTGTGGGTGTTCAATATTTATTTTTTGTAACAAACTTTAATAGTAATGCTTTGTAGGTCTCAACTGATGCTTACAATCACGTTTATTTATAAATATGCCAAGATAATCAATATTTGCACTGTCACGTAAGTAAAACATAATTTAACCGACTTTAAAATCCACTAAAAAGATAAAAATAAACCTATTAAGCTGACATATTTTATTCTTTTTGAAATTGGATGACAATAAACTGATGTTTATCCATCTTTACTGCGAATGTATGATATTCAAGTGGATAGACACAATATAACGTTTTTTGGTTTATCGAGAAGTGCTGAAAATTATAGTTATGCTGACCCATTTATCGATACTAAATTTACTAATATTTACTTGAATAAATTATTATCATAAATAAATACTTATGACTAATTCACATATCGTCAATCATCGTCAAAGCATCTTAGGAACTAGAAATTTCATAGTAAGTTAGTAATGAAAGAAACACTTAATAGAAAAATTGACATGCAAAAAGTTAAAACTACGTCATATTAAATTAAAATATATTCATACGCATCAAAAGTGTATGTGTGTTCATCACATCACATATTCACATAATTTATATGCTTGCTAATATATAAATATATAACATATCTAAGTTTTTTAAGTCGGTTTTCGTTTTGCTGTACGACAGAAGGTATTACATCAATTGTCAATTTAATGCAAATGAATACTCGCTTAAAGCGGTCGATGTCCTTAAAATTCTTTAAAAAGTAGATTTTTTATCAAGTTAATACGATTTACATACAATGGGGTTCCAGGGTTTTGATATCTTTAAGATTTTTAAGCCCTTAAATCTTTAAATTGCAAGTAGTTATCAAATTACACGATAGTGTACGGACTTTGCATATCTGAATACGTAGAAATTAAATCATCTTTAGGTACAAGTAACGATGTCAAGACAAATAATTGGTAAAGTTGTCAGAGCATTTTCTCTTAAAAAAAAGCTTGGGCTTTGGTGTTTGTATGTCCTACCACCATAGTGCTAGGTTTTGTGTTTTAGGGACAGAGCAGTGTATGTGTATATGTCCGTTTATCATTATTTTTACCGTACCTCGAAAAGAAAAAAAGAACCCTTATAGGATCACTTTGTTGTCCGTTTATCTCTCTGTCGGTGAAGACCTTTTTTTCCAGGAACGCATGAAGGTATCAAGTTGAAATTAATATCAAATACTAAAGGTTGACGGTCCCTTGAAACTGTAAAAAATATCACGCTTCTAAGTCAACGCAATTATAATACGGCCGAAATACGGACAGTTTTGTCGCATATTTTGGTATTTACAAATAAATAAAAACCTATGGAACACTTCCCGTTATCCTAGAATCATGAAATAAAATTTGAAAAAAAAAGAAAAATAATATTCATTTCAACTTGATACTTTCACGCGTTTCTGAGAAAAATTGTCTTGACAGACAGACGGACAACAAAGTGATCCTATAAGGGCTCCTTTTTTCCTTTTGAGGTACGGAACCCTAAAAACGAACTCAACTTTAGATTATCATACAACGTTTGTCAGGTTCAGGCAACTAACATAGGAGGTAAGCAATTCTTGATAAACAGTTTTGCCCAAAGTTGGCTAAGGTTAGGAAAACATCTTTTAGGGGACATCTTCAAGCATTTAGGGGATCTTGCTTATTCAGGAGTGTGTATAAATTTTCTCTTTCCTTGTGTCGTAACGACGATGTGGTGAGATTAGGGAGTGTAATTTATGACTGCCAGGACTTTGTGATGCAATATTCATGTGAATAGTTCCCTAAATACAATTATAATTGTAAATTTTATAGATATCTTATTATTGTATCTCTTACTTATTTCTAATTATCGCATTATATAGATTTGTTACATTTAAGCGTTCCATAATTAATAGTACGTTCCAAAGCATATTCAGGTGGTGATGTCTGTAGATAATAAAAAAACTACAACTTTTTTTTTTTTAATACCACTATGGCGGCAAACAAGCTTACGGTCCGCCTGATGGTAAGCGGTCACCGTAGCCTATGGACGCTTGCAACACCAGGGGTATCACTTGCGCGTTGCCGACCCTTTAGAAATCTAATAACTTCTTTCTTGAAGAACTCCATACTGTAGTCCTTGCAGAAAACCTTGGCAGGGAGCTCATTCCACAACTGAAGCGTTCGCGGGAGGAAGTTTCTATGAAACCGCACTGTACGCGACCATTTAGGTTCTAAAGTGTGAGAATGAATTCCCTGCCGATGGCGAGCGGTGCGATGGTAGAAAGTAGCCGTAGGCATCATTTCGAACAATTCCTCAGAACACAACTCATTGTACAAGCGGTAGAACACACAAAGGGAGGCAAACTCTCTCCTCAGACGTAAGGGCTCGATACCGCAAGTGAGTTTGGAATCGACGACAATTCTCACAGCCCGTCTTTGAACCGAGTCAAAAGGGCCAACCATATTCTTAAAAAAATATAGTTCATACTGCAATGGAAGGAAAAACAAGGTTGTTTACTATAAGACTCAAAGTCATTATACATGAATTAAGAAAAAAGTACAAAAACATAGTAATATGGAAAAACACCATGTTTTTTATTCGTTTTCTTTATTAATAAAACACAAATACCTACCTAGATTTCAATAAAATTTCAATCCGAGAAGAACATCTTTATTTGGTTTATTTAAACAGCTGTACGTTTAAGTTGTTTGAAAGCAATAATCAAGATCATCCTGTGGGTTAACCCCTAAAATCTATTAGTCTACCGTGGGATTGGTAACCTTCAAACTCAATACAAAAAGCCATTTAGCAAATATTGAGGGTCACGAGACAATCAAAAGTAACCGGAGGACATAAAAAATACAAAGGTGTGAAAACCCGAATGACATAGACCTTGAATTTTAAGGCTGAAGGGTTCTATTTAAATGATAAAAAATAAAAACGCTAAATCATGCATAAATAGCGCTTGGTGAAAGGATTTAGGATATATTTTAAATAAATTATATTGTAATGTGTGCGAGCATGATTTGTCGTAATGAATGAGGAATGAATAACATTAATATATTATCATCCCATTATACATATAAAATTTATCGATATCTTGTATGAGTAAGATAAATTAAAGTCTTAAAAAAAATAAAATAATAGAATATGTAAGCAAACAAAGTAGTGATCGACAAAATCTGAAAAAGGAAGTGGTCTAAATAGATATCGATATAAAGATAAGGCCTCACTAGTTGAAATACTATTCCACTTCGAAACTTATCATTGCGTAATTTATCTAAAGATATCAGGATATCGCATATTGATATGAGTAAAGTTGTAAGTCTTCTGCTGTTCACAAATAACGCTTTTGTTATAATAAACTTTATTATTAATCACGAACATCTCTATGTAAACAGCTTTCTTTGCAGCACCGTTACATTATTTAATATCAGTAGTGTGTTCCGAACGCATGTCATCTAAACCAAAATACTGGTAAAAACAACGTTTTATTTTTGATAATACGATTTATGTATAATATAGAAATAACTAAAAATACTTACAAGAAATGTGAGTTATACAAGTAAGGAATTTCGTAGATTTTTTTTAAGATAATATTAAAGGAAAAATAAAGTTGTTCTGAAAGTCAAAATGCCGTGTTGTTACTTCATTAATAAAAATGGTGAATAAATCAATGAGAGTAAATAAAATTTATGAAAAACTAAATGACGGAACAGTCCTAAATTTAAATAAAGGCATTTTTAGAAATGCAAATCTTTTTTAAGTTTTGGGACTCTACCTGACAATAAATATTTGAAATACTTGAGATTGATCATTTTGCCATAAGTTAACGAAAAAATAAAATACGACTTGTAATGAAATAAAAATTAAAGTTAAGAAAAAGTGTGTAATATGTAGACATATTTATATCATAGGTACTATGCAAATATTACTCTAGTATTAAAGTTTTAATTTTTTCAGAAAGCCAATTGGTTACTCTTTACTATCACTATATATACCTATGTACCTAACTATTTTAGTAACTAGGCATCGCTCGTTAAAATTCCAGGATTTAATTCTAATAAAATAAATACACGAGAGTAAAAAGTAACTAAAGTATATACGAGTAACTGGCACAAAAACCATCTTTTCCGTGTGAAAAAGAAAAATAACACGCAGGCTCAATATTTCTTACCGCTCCAAAGTTATTTTCGCTTTTGCCATAAACTAACGCAGACACAAAACGCATAAGACGACTGCATAACATAAAATTTTATAAATAACCATCCTCGATCTCTAAACGCTTATAACATAACACAAAATGCACAGTAAAATTTAACCCACACTTTCGAATATACACATATGTATATTATTTTATTTATCACAATGCATAAAATGGAAAATTAAAAACATTTGCCTCTTAAAAAAAATCTAGTAACACTGGCAGTAGATGTAATAAACTTCAAAAAGATATATAAGTTAACGGAACGTATTAAGAAAATAAAAAAAAACTTTTCGAAATTCAAACGCACCGCAAGGTATCGTTCAACACGACCACTTTCTCACACACGCTCGCAAACTCTACTGAGCTACGGGTCGGGCGAGTCGTGTCGTTCGAGGTGGAACTATGAAACTTTGAATGCTATTTTCCTACAACGCTTCTCTTTTCGAACGTGCTATACTAATTCTGTGCTATCTATCACAAAGCCAAGCTTAGCGCGTATCTTTACAACAAGTACGAAGGATCGCAATAGTGTGTGTAGTACGATTAGAGATGCTAAAAGTCGATAGATATTTTATCGATATTTTATCAACGCTACTGCATGGATCCTGTTTTGTGTTTACATATACTAACAGGAATGTATGATTATGCCTAATAATTATATGTGTAAATAAGTATATGTGTATCGTTATATGCATCAAATCGTATATACATATATATTGGTTTAAATTTGGTCACTGAACTTATTTTATAACACTTACTTATTTATTTTACTATATTTCGCAATATAATAATAATGCGCAATTTACATGCAAATAAATAATGTAGATGGTGTACTGGTTTATGGCGCAGTAATAGCTGGAGGGATTTTAAAGGGTATAAAATACGTTTTATCCCAATTGAGAGCTGCAACGGGAATTACGTTTTCTGTGGTCTTTTTTCTTACTTCGCGCGCATCATAAAAGTGCATAGAACATGCTTTATTTGTGGCACTGAGATAGATTTAGGGACATTTTATCCCGATCGAAAGTTCCCACGCGAATAGGTTTTTCCGCGGGTGACACCGCGGGGTTCGACTAGTCTCTAATAACTTCGTGGTGTCGGGAGCGTCACTGTATCAAGGGCAGGTAGAGCAGATCGCAGTTGATACCATATAGCGAAAGGTGTTCTTTGGTTCTAAATCTGTTAAATTAAATTTTGAATGCCAAAAGCTAGTATTGTATTTCTAGTAATGTATAATAGTAGTATCTATTTATTTTTATATGAGGTTCACAGGAATATTTTAAAAACACTTAGACGTCTTCGTTCCAATATAGGTAGATAATAAAACATACGATTTTATAATAATTAACTCATCTCGTGCAGAAATGTATGTACATATATATCATAGAGACGGACGGATTGTTAGAATGACAAAACTTACTGGTAGGTAGTTAAATAGGAATAGAGACATTATCACTTAGCTTAATTAATACTTCATCTGCGTGAGGTTTATTTTTCCCTTTTTAGTGGGGTTATGAAGATGGTATAATTTTTTCATTAAATTTTTTGTAAAAAGGGTTTGTTGGCTTCTCCGGGGTTTCCGTTAACGACGCTATTTTTGATTTTAAGTAATCATTAACATTTGTTGTTCAAAACCTGAATTGGGATAAAAAATCCATTTCCTTTTTTAGAACCTAAACTCTCGTTGTGTAAAGTTTTAATACAATAATAGTTTAGATAAAACAAAGATACAAAATTAAAGGAGAAAATGGCCTTATCTATTCGGTTTTGAAACCACCAACACACACACACCAATGTGTTAAGCAAAAGTAGGTTTGTTAATTGGTAACAGAATGATTCGATTCCTGCTTGAATGTGGCGGAAATTCGCTCGTACACGCACTTTTATTTATCCTAGCAGTTTTAGTAGCTATAAATATATTCTAGACAACATATCTTAAACATATCTGAAATTACATTCAGATTTCAAACACATATTTGCGACATGATCAGTCATAGAATAACAAAGGCATGAAATAACCAGAACCTAACAACAATTCATCGATAACTTAAACAAAAATAGTTCCCATCACTACAATGAATGCAACATTATCCCACATCGACGCTCACATTCAAACTGTTGCGCACACATCTCTGTAAATACAAAGCTCACCGCCAAATGGAACTTAAAGCTCACAATGTAAATATCAAGATCAAACCAAACCTTTTTGCATTACAATAAAGTCTATTTTTAAATATCAAACAATGCAATCCTGAAAAAATTCCGACCAAGGAGTGTCAGACCCGAAATTAATTTACTTACTACACTTAATCAATTTATTAGACACTGTATCGATTTGCCAACGCAGTTTTAACCGACTTGAAAAAAGAATAAGGAACGGTTTGCGAGTAAACTGCTTCTGACTTTTGATCTGATCTGAAATTTTTACCGATGATAATGGAATCTTTTCTGCTTTTAAAATCTCAGTGATTCCGTCCTTACACGGTCGGTGGGTGGTTATTGTGTTAAAGCTGTTTTAATTTTAATCTCCAGAGCGGCCATAGATCTTGTTCGTGTAGGTTTTGTATGCGTCCGTCTCTGAAAAATAATTAATTAATTTTTAAATCCAATAGTTATTCGACCGTTCAGAATCAGGTCAGAATTTATAACATATAGTGATGAAGTTTAAACCACATCTACTTAGCTACTTCAATACGTGATATTATGAATTTAATATGAACTATTACTAAACGATATGAGTAGCAGTTCTTCGTAGCGATACTACTAAAGTTCGGACCACATTAAGGCTTAGTGCCGTTATTTATCGTGTTAATATAGATACTAAAAACAGCTGTAGCCGCTTCATACTGTCGCTCGGTGTCAAAGGCGCCCCCGAGAGCGACAACCCAAGCCGAAGCGTTGAACGTTGGGCGCTATATGGGCTGAAGTTCCTTCAGAGTCTCGCCCCAAAAAGCCCGGTGAAGCAGTAATGGCTGCAACAGACAACTGCATAGTCAGTCAGAAAAAAAAAGTCAACGGCTCCCAAGAAGATCAAAAATTATTTATCAAGCATTTATGTGCTTGCCAAGTATACTAAACCGTCTAGGGAGGCCGCAAGCATGCTAGCCAAGCATTAGCACTCATTTGTATTCAAATATAGTTTTTTATCAAACATCAACAACCAAGTAGGTAGGTGCTTGTCAATAAAGCACGGCAAGCATTTTCTAAACGATCTAAAAAGCTTACCCAGCTTCAAAATTCACGTGCTTGACAATTATTTTATCGTCTAGGGAGCTTTTAGGCAATAAGATAGCAGACCGTTTGGCACATCAAAGAAATTATTTAAGCGTCTTTTTTATCCATGTGCTGGCCCACAAGGGTTTTTTATTTTTTATCGTGAGCACGAGAGGATCACACGTGCTATTTACTATCAACCGAATAAAGTCTGAACGTGCACTGTACATTTCCTGTACATTTTTATAATCCAACATCGTCTTTTAAGCACTGGCTGTACTCAAGTCGGTATCGAATGGATATTTTTACAACTGGCGTTTGGAAAATAAGACTTATTTAGTGTAAATAGCAACTTCAACGTCCATATTAATAATGAACATAAATTAACGTGCAATTCATCGACATTAGACGCTAAACTAGAAACTAGATTTAGTTTGCAATCTTTTCTTGTGCCTCAATAATTGCTATTAACTAAAATGTGATCCGAACATAAGGCATAATATAAGTACTAATAGCACTTGAGATAAAACGCTCTCGTCTCCACATTCTGAGATCACCAGCGCATCAAGGCATCATTGCAGTTTTTGAATGCATCTTTAAAAGTGTTGTAATGTTATAGTCCTATTTATAATATGTGACATCACAGTTAATAAAAGAACAAAACTTGACTTTTTATATTTTGTTTTATAATTGCAGTTTTATTAGGGTTCCGTAGCCAAATGGTGAAATCGTTACCCTTCTAGTTTAGTTTTGTTCGCCCGTATCTCACAAACTTATGATTTCGCCATCTTTGGATCAGGTCTGATCAGATTAACCTAAAGGAATTTGTCTCATGTGAACCGTCGCCATAGTGTTTAAAGCCAACGGTACCGGCTAAGTCAGAGACCTTAAGAGCAGTTTGAAAACTTCGATAATCGAGAGGCCACTACCTCGGCAACGTCCGATATTCTGCACTGGACCAGTGTGGTGGCTTATTGCCTAAGTCTCCTCTCTCCAAACAGAGGACAGTGCCCCTGCAGTGGGGACATATAACGGCTGAGGCAATTTCGTAAGGCAAAAACCATAACAAACAACTGCTTGATCCATGTAACGAACACCTAATTAGCAATGTCGGGATAACGTTACATTAGCGACCTCACTAATTTGAATGAAGGTTAAAACATTGTTTTAGTAGGTACTTGCTCCGACATGTGACTGCACATTATAGTTGCTATATAGGTAGGTTACCCGACTTCTATGAAATCCTGATATTTAGATATCAGTCGATACTTACCTATTTACGCTTAATCAGGACGTCCTACGTCCCGCTTTAGGGTCGATCGATGATGGAGGCAAATACTTTTTTGTTGTTCACCAGGTAGGGAATGAAAAGTATAATAATCATTAATATTTAGTTTATTGCCTTTCTTTAATTAAGGACAGAAAGAAAGTTTAAAGTATAATCTCCCTTTATTCCCGAAGTTTACCTCTTATAAATTTAAATAAATCATACTAATGAGAGATAATATACTTTTTAAAGAAAAGCTTAGCTTTCAAGTTCGTTTGTTAGTTGCAGCCAGAAGACGTCCACTGCTAAAGTAGGCCTCCCCCATATGTCTCCACAACGGCCGGACCTGAACCAGGTCGTCTATCTAACTGGAAGGAGGCCTTTCCACGCTGCGTCTTGCGATACTTGGTCGCCACTCGAAAACCTTTCTTCCTCATCAATTGTCTGTTCGACAAACGATGTGGCCTGCCCATTGCCACTTCAGCTTGCTAACTGTTTGAGCTATGTTGGTAACTTTGGTTCTTTAGCGAATTTCCTCATTTCGGATGCGCATTGTAATGTGCATAATGCATTATGCGGTGAAACAAAACGTGACTACAGCTTTTACCATCACATCAAACCCAACGGTATAGTCTTATCGCTTCGGGCATAAATCCCGTAGTCTTGAAGCTTATTGCAGAAATTCTGGTGCACGCTAGACCAGTATATTCAGGATAATTGACATCGGGTGTATAATTCAGCACATATGTATACATTTTGCTAGTAAATTTCCGAGTCAGGAGTGCACAAAACTTTTCGAAATAAGCGTCAAGTTAAATTTTCGATGTATTTAATATCGCGTCAAATGAGTAGATAAACCTACATAACTAAGTACATAGCTAATTACTATTTTTAGATTTATTAACGTTGCATTGAGACATGTTATATGACTCGTTATCGCTTGCATAACGAGGCGATTTAAGGTCGCGATGTCAGTGTTAATTAGATCATTCTTGTTGTTGCATTGCAGGCAGCCATTTGTTTTATAAAAAAATAACATTTTTATATACTGTCATAATATAATACTATAATAATAGGTTTTACCAGCCTTAATAAGTCCCCACTGTTGGAACACGCACTGCCTACCCTATCCTTGAGCGGAGGTGATTAGGCCATAGGTACTCTATCACGATATTGTTGCTAGCTGGAATAATTCCCAATTCATTCCCGTGAAATATGTACCTACGAAGGTAGTATTTCATTGTTGTAAAAACGGGAAAAGAAATAAAAGAGAGGCAGACTATAAAGAATCATCATTTAACTTTTATTTAGTAGTACTAGCTGTCCCGGCGAACGTTGTTCCGCTGCCGTCCCTCTGTACCCGGCGAAAGTTGGTTTTTACCTATAGTGCCCGAGTCCGGCTCGCACTTGACATATCGAGATAAAAACTATCCTATCTTTTAAGTTGGATCAAATAACAGATATTTACGAAGTTTGATCAAAATCGGTTCAGTAGTTTAGGAGTCCATTGAGGACAAACATTGTGACACGAGATTTATATATATTAAGATTTGAAAGTGATGTATAACAAGGGTTATTAAAACAGTAGCGTAAGTTTAGAAACCGAGCCGGGTAGGTATGAGGTTAAAAGCTATATATTCATTATTACATATTCGGACCGCCAGCCTTGCCTAGGGCAAAAGTATTAATTGTTCTGTGCCTGGGGGGGGGAGGGTGGGGTGCGATTATTACTAAATGTCCATTTAGTAAACTGGCTCTTTCATGCCTCTTCTCCCCTACATGGAAGCTTATCTCTATTCAGAGGTACAGCGAAAATTGAGAAAATAATGGCTTAATATGCGGAATATGTGAAGAGATGTTAAATGAATTAAAAATTTGGATAATCAATATCTAATAGGGGCTAAAACACGCTGCAAATATATCATGTAGATGTTAAAAACCATGAAAATTGGTATATAACTTTTAGGGTCAGCTCACACCGAGACGCATTCGGAATCTCTCCCTTCGGAAAAAACGGCTCCGGATGAGCCCGGAGCGAATCCGTCGCTGAAACAAACATTTGAATTTTCCTTACATCGACTACATAGGATCCGGAATCAGTGGATTTTTCCTGGAAGCAACCGGAGCATGCTCTTGTTTCTTCTGGCGGCCGGTTCGTAATTTTTCGGCATGAATGAGCGGAGCCTATCAATAACGTATGCAGTTGTGTAAGGCTGACCTCACGCCACTTCGTTCCGGGCGCTTCCGAACTAACTTAAATTGCCGATTCCGAATATCCGGAAAACCGGTACAGCGGAATACCATAACAAAACTTTAACGACAAAACACACAAAATCTCAACAAAACATAATGTTTTCATTTTTAGCAAAAAGCTAAAATTTTTATAGAACAGGGAAAGTTTACAGTAAGACAATACTTAATTAGGTGCCTATATTTAATAATAAATACATTGACTGTGGTACTTATATTTGCTGATTTAATAAAATAGAGTGAGATTGTAACTACATTTTCTATACTTAATTTTTAACGAGCTATACTTACTTTAAAACGTCTTTACCGATTTCGATGAAATCTACCTATATATATAACGCTCTGGTTTACGCGGCGAAAAATCGGTCTAGCTAGATCTCATTTCTAGGAAAATTAGTTTATCGTGTTTTCACGCACAATGCAACTAATTTGACTTTACTGCGCAATTTACGATTGGTGTTTTTTTATACCACTAATATGGCAAACAGGCTAACCTCCGGCTGATGATAAGCGTTCAACGCAGCCTATGAACGCTTGCAACACTAGGGACATCGCTCGCGCGTTGCCGAACCTTCAAAATCTGAAAACTTCTTTCTTTAAGAACCCCACATTGTAGTCCTTTGAGAAAAGCTTGGCAGGGAACTCAATTCTCATTCAAAAACTCATTCAACGACCTTAGCGTTCGCGAGAGGAAGTATGTAGGTTCTAAGGTGTGAGTATGAATTCCCTGCCGAATGGTAAGCGGTGCGATGGTAGAAAGTTACCATGGGCATTTTGCAACATACTCGTAGATCACTTTCTCGATAGGCCAGTGTCTAGAGTGTTGGTCTACCACGTCGAAGAACGCGAATTCAAATCCTGCATCTGATTTAATCTAGCGTTTTGCCAATGAATTTTGCAAATTCCTCTCTTGTTGGTTACCCATCCGTGCAAAATGTCGTCACGAACTTCTGTGCAAAATATCAAGTCTTATTAGTAATTAGACCCATTAGTTTGGGCTGTGCGTTTATACTTGATATGTAAGTCAGTCCACTTTATTCTGTCATGTGGATACATTTGCTGCTTGTCACATTGTCTTGGATGAGGTAATCCATTTTGTTTGTCCTAATGTCCTGATGACACACTAACATTAAAAGATATCACAAACAATATTAGCTTAATGTGTCATAAAAACGTGCAATCCACTGCGCCGGCGCATAGATCTTAACAGGCCATGGTGAATCAGAAGGTATCATAAAAACATTATGATAAATTTATAACGCACCTTACATATTAAAAATCACAATATGATTCTATGTTGCAGGTAGGTAGGACTATCTTTTTTCTTACAAAAGATCTAATTGTGCTGATCCACTCAAAGTAGAGAAGGACTTTGTGGCCCAATCACAATCGTCAAATTACAATATTGGCATATTTTATAAACTTTTTCATGCTTCTAAGCGCACAATCGTTTGTTCTGGCTGTTTTCATATGACTGGCAGCTTGAAAACTCTGACAATCGAGTAGTCACTATTTCAACAACGTTCACCAATCTGCATTGGCTCAGCACTGTCGATTATGGTATAAATTAGAGGTGTTAGAGGCATACCTATATATATGGAGTTGCTTGAACTAGAGCTTATATTTGCTTTGAAGCAATGGATCCGTAAGTCATCTTGTAATTTTACTGCCTTTTGCATTAAATATAATGTTTTTTTTATTAAACGTTGTCTCATGTTTGTTGTCCTCATCAATTCTTATTCTAAGGAACCCCTCACTTATATTTATACTCATATACTTGAATATTGTGCGATAGAACTCACTGAACATTCGATTGTTGTAATGTGTATATACAGAGTGCCCAGATCAGACTCTCAGTCAACTGACATTTTTTTTATTGCTACACTATACACATTACTTAATGCTATCTATGTTTAGTTACAAAAACAATAGGAAAATTTTGGTTTGTGTTGATTTCAATATCGATGTTTTAAAAAAATCAACAATGTCATCAATGTTAGAACAACTTTTACTTAGACATAATCTTAAGTTAAGCATTAGACAACCTACAAGATTAATAAGTGTATCGATAATATAGCATTTACTATCGGCACAAAATGTAAAACTGAAGTCCTTGACCTTGCACTTACAGACCACACTGCGCAAATAATAAAATTTCCAGTTAAAAAAACCTGTTCAATTGACTATTGGTTTATTAAGAGACGTGACTTTTGCATCGGAGCACTCAGTTTTAATGACATATTCAATAATGACTATGATCCGGAAAAAGCGTACAATTCTTTTTATGAAGACTTTAAACTATTATATGACCTTTGTTTTCCCTATAGAAAACATAAAATAACTACTAGAATGAAGCCAAAGTGGTTAAAAGGGTATAAAACTTTGCAGTAAACGAAAAAGGAAATTACTCTGGAGATATAGAAAATTACCAAATCATGAAAACAAAAATACGCTAAAGTCGTACTCTAAAAAATATAATCGGATTATCAAACTAACACAAAAAGCACAAAACATTATGCAACCTTGCACACCAGATGATATATTAAAAATAATAATCTCCTTAAAAAAATCTTCAAGCACAGGTATTGATGAAATCTCTACTAATGTTGTTAAA
Organism: Apoda limacodes; assembly: GCA_946406115.1. Taxonomy (NCBI): domain Eukaryota; kingdom Metazoa; phylum Arthropoda; class Insecta; order Lepidoptera; family Limacodidae; genus Apoda; species Apoda limacodes. The sequence goes on from OX291555.1 coordinate 15,218,163, forward strand.
TACGTTTCTAGAATAATTGCCACAATTCTATGCCATATTTTCAATTTATGCATTGAATATGGAACTTACCCCTTAAAACTTAAGACATCGATTATAAAACCAATTCATAAAAAGGGTGGTGTAGAAAGTTTAACAAACTATAGAGGAGTTGCGTTGCCACCAATCTTTTCAAAGATATTGGAAAAGGTGATTTACAACAATTTTTATAATTTTTTCGATAAAGAAAAATTTGGATTAAGGAAAAACAAAACAATAGATATAGCTGTATTTAACTTAATTCAATTGGTGGTAACAAACTTAGATGCCAAATTACCTGTAGCTGCATTATTTATGGATTTAACCAGGGCTTTTGAATTTGTAGATCATAATATTCTATTGCAAAAGTTACACAACTACGGAATAAGAGGTGTTGCGTTAAAACTTATCAAATCATATTTAAGTGATAGGAGTCAAGTTACTGGAATAAATAATATCTCTTCTACCTTAAAGGAAGAAATAACATTGAATTTACTTTGCGTCGAATTAGAACTGGTGTACCGCAAGGCAGTGTTCTCGGGCCTCTTTTGTTTTCTATTTATATAAATGATTTTCCAAGTTGCACAAGTTAACCAATGATTTTATTTGCGGACGATAGTACAGTAATTTATAGCAATAGTAGCAAAAATACCATAGAAACTGGTATCAATCACAGGTTGAAACTAATAATAGAATGGTTACAATTAAATAGTTTACAATTAACTTGGAAAAAACACAAATCTTACATTTTACAATAAGACGCGATTATAAAGCACTAGACATCACCTATTCCGGTACTAAGATTAATGAGACTGACACAAAAAAGTTTTTAGGAATGCAAATTGATAACAAACTTACGTGGAAACAGCATGTGGATTCTGTGTGTAAAAAAGTAAATAAATTCTGTTATGCTTTGTATATGCTTTGTAAAGTTGTAAAAAAATCGGTAGTTATTACAGCATATTATGCATATGTAGCCTCTAGTCTCAGGTATGGTGTTATATTTTGGGGAAATTCTGCAGACAAAGAATTAGTATTTAAATCTCAAAAACGATGTGTACGAGCAATCTGCGATATTAAGCAAACTAAAAGTTGCAAACCACATTTTAAAGAACTCGGTATACTAACTCTTCCATCACTATATATTTTTGAAATTTCTGTATTTGTAAAAACGAATCCGCATCTATTCAAGTCTGGTACAAATAATAGATTTCCGGGTAAATTGAAATTACCACAAGGTACAACTAGTTTTTTACAAAATAGTGTTGTTTATATGGCTGCAATGATCTATAATATAAGCTGCCAAAAAGTATTCGTGACGTAAGTAATGTTAAAGATTTTAAAAATAGATTGCGAAATTTCCTAGTAGAGAAAACTTACTACACAATCAGAGAGTACCTACTTGAATGATAAGTTGTAGAAAAATGTGTGAACATAATAATATATATATTAGTTAATTAATTATATAATTAGTTATTTAATTATATTGTAAATTGTATTTGTACGCCTTCTTGGAGGTAGGATATGGTGATTCCTTATATGCTTAATGTTAACATCTTTTATGTACACATATTCACAAATAAATGTTTTTGTATTTGTATTTGTACTTTAATGCGTGTGCGTGTGCATAAGTGCGTGCGAAATGTGCAATTGGCCGGTGTTTTTTTTCTTTTCTGTTGATTTATTCTAACTCGTGAAATACTGTAAAGAGTTTTCAGTCACCGTATGCAACTCGTTATAACTATCTTAATAACATACGTATACTACAAATATGAATTTTGCAAATCGTATTCCAGAAGTATTCTAGATCATTTTATACATGGTTGTAGAATCCGACAGTAAAATTATATCGATATGATGACTATAATCATATAGCAAGTAAGGTTGTGAATTGCCCCTCAGACTATTTTTAGCAATAATTTGAAAACATCCGAAAAACAAAATCCTATACGCTATACAACAATCATGACAAAAAACCTATTTTTAAGAATATCAAGTTTTACAGATAACTGCAACGTAACACCGCTAAGTTGGCTTATAATTAAGGGATATTTAAAATCTCTGTCCGAACAACTGGCTTTGTGGGGCCAAATTTGTATTAGTAGCTACCATTATGCCGTCCAAAATATTGTCGCCTTATTTGCCATAGGTCAATTACCATCACTAACACTGTGTCTTTAATTAAATTATTCCTTAAAAAAACTCGAAAGCCTTTCTGAATATTAGTTAGCCCATTTGGCAAGATGCCAACAGAATGAAGAATAACAGCGTTATTTTTTGGAGGGAGTTCTGATATAAACAAATGTTTGCCTTTTCTTTTCTTTTTTTTAATTTAACTTGAGACAGTCTTGTCCAAAGGTCTTTTCTATGACGTCTCGGCGAATACGATGCTGACACGAAACCACAGAGTACATTGTTATATACACAGAGTACATTAGGAAACTGTTTAAAGAAATGGACTCGGCATTTCCTGGCCAGATGTGAAAACAAACATGGTTGTTAGGGTGTGACAGAGACAAACAGAAACTGTGGTGTCCCTTGCCTTTTTCTAACTTGTTTTGTTAAACAGTAACAAACAAAATCACGGACGTTGATAGAAAAAGAAAAGAGGACACAGTTTCACAGTTTTTGACATTTTTGGCAAAAAAAATGTAATTCAAGACTACTAAGAAAACAACTACACTATCTACTGTTAGATTTTAAGTTTTTCTTTTCTTATCAGAAAATATGACACTTTTATGTGAAAGAGGAAAATATTAGGCTTTACTCACCATAGGCTGATTTAAAAAAGATTTTATATTATATTTATCTTCATTTTTTTGTTTAACGAAATATTGTAAGTCACGTTTCTTTATTTTGTGATTTAATATTAATAATATTCAAAAATAATTTTTATGTGACAAATCTATAATATGCTACGTGATATATTTCAATAGATAGAGATGTTTAAAAATGGCCAAAAATGATACTAACCATTTTCATTTACAGTACCATTTACTGGAACCAAATATTGGTCCACTGCTGGACATAACACAGGACTTATTTAAGCTGATAAGATGTCTACAGCCATACTACTGCCTTGTTCTAAGTACTTTGCTGGAATTGATCTTTCTATATTATATATATTTTGATTTACTTCTTTTAAGCATAACTTCTTCTTGCAAAAGCGTGACAATATATATACATACATCGTACTAAAGTGTTAGTGTAACTTAGTGTTTTAAGGTGCTGGAATGAAAAACAAAAGTAAAAATACCAATATAATTACAACGACTGATGCCTGTGATTACAGGCCACTAGGCTCTTCAATCTCTTCCTCCAGTTGTCATATCAACTACTAAAACACTTCTGAACAAAAGCCTTTCCCAATGGATGTCAAGTCAACACACTACACCTAGCCTTCAGCCACTCCCAGCTGGCCTGAAATATATGTCTCCCCACGCTGCGCTTACTGATCCATGGTTTCTGCTCTAAGACTCGTCTGCCTCAAAGGCCTAAAGGCGTTTGCGACAAATAAAACCTGCCCACCCACCCTGATCGTAAATTGCTGCAGTGATAATTATCACTTAACATGCAAATTTTTGCCCATCAGTATTTGATCCTCAGTAGTATATACTTAGTCAAAGGACTAAGTGTACAACAACAACAAGACTCTTGACCTTGTTGTCACAAAAATGACGTCAAGTAACACCTAAGTAACTGACCTACCTACCGACCTAACCTAATCGGGCAAGCAACCTGTTTAGGAACACCGTGATGCTATAATAAATCACCCAAAAATAGCCTGATATTTTATTGCTTGTCCCGTTTTAGTTTTAGATTTACGATGTGTTAGACCTAGGACCTCCTTTGATGTCTAGAAAGTGTTTCCGCCTTAATTTCATTGTTTGCGGTTGGAATCAACAAGTTTTGCCACAGGGGATACCCGTGAAGTGATAGCTAACTTACCCCCTAGCTGACTCCGTCAATGTAGGTGTTACACAACTAATTAGTTGTGTTGTTATTGTTGTATTTGTTGAACTGTATATCTCTAAGGAGCTCGTGGGCCAGTAATTTGTCTATCGGAAACAAAATGCGTAGTTAAGCAACGTCGGACGTGGACAATAAATTGGATGGGTGACATAGTTGCATATTTTTTCTGAGCATCTTCGTATTTGGTAGAGCACGTAAACTATCGATGCGACCTGTTGACATATTTTGTGCTACATCTCCGCGTCGAATGTGACAGCTGTCGTTAGGCCACGTCATAGGCCTAATGGGTGGCTTGAAAATTCTACGTGGTAGGTATGTCTATACACCTTGTATACCCTCAGTTAACTAATGCGTGCATGCGACACGCACACAGGGTTGCTAGGTGCTTGGCTTTAGTCGGACATGTTTAGCGTTTTACGGTCATATGCTAGATATTTACGTGTCTGGTGTCTGCTGATCTTCAGACTGACTTTTAGTGATTATTTTTTTAAAGAAACTGTAATTGATAATATTAGCTTACAGTGGTCTAATGCTAGACATAAGCCTCCACCGTGTCGGAGGCGCAATTTCTTCCGGTTCCCTTTTTGGGTCGTCGGTCCACTGGGCTAGAGAGCGTCCAACTACGCTTTGCCTTTCAGTACGCGGTCTCCACTCTAGGAAATTTCTGCTCCATCGGCCATCGTTCCTCCGACAGACGTAACCACCCTGCTGCTTCAGCTTGCTGATACAACGAGCTATGGCGATGACTTAAGTTGTCTTCCGGTTGTCCTTATTTCGGATTCAATCCCTCAAAGACACTCCATCGTGCGCTATGTGACTTTGATCTTGCGGACCAGTAAGTGTCCATGTTTTGACAGTATAAGTCATAACAAGTAGGACGTACTGGTCAGAGAGTCTTCAGATTCTGCGATAGGTGTCGTGATAACTTGAAGCTTGTCTATCCACCCTAATTGGATCCTTCTATCGGCTGCCTCCTCGAAGTTATGTCAGCCGTGTTGGATTTCCTGTTCAAGGTACACATGATTATGATTGGACTACCTCGAGTAATGTAGTAGCGACGTATACTGGCATTGGTATGAGGTGTGGGTTGCACTTGACTTTTGTCTTATCCAAATTCCAAAGACCACTAGTCCAGGAGATTCAATTATGGAGTGCAACATTTTACTCAGTTCTTCCTGTGACTCTGCCTTCACGTTGTCGCCGAAAAACCTAACACAGTATAAGTAATACTCAAAGCACTACATGCCTAAGGTGACTAAATGAATAATAGTTAATAATAACCTAAGAAAGTTTAAAAAATATGTTTGGCTTTTGAAAAAGACATGTTATACAATGACGAGTCCGGCTTTTGTATTTCAGGGCCTGGCAACCCTATACGCACTGGGCCGGTGTTTACATCACCCGTCGTGCCTCATTTCTATGACTCATCATAGGTGATATCAAATATTTAGCGCACACATTTTGACTACTATACAATGTCCGGCTACAAGTGTGCCCAAACTGCTAATTAGGCACCATATCGTCCCGCATGTAAATTACTTTAAAACTAGCATACGATAGAATAATTTAAGACTGGACTAGTAACAGTTCTACACAAAAGAGAGATGTGTTCCGAGGAATTGTTCGAAATGATGCCCACGGCTATTTTCTACTATCACACCGCTCGCCATCGGCAGGGAATTCATTCTCACACTTTGGAACCGAAATGGTGGCGTACAGTGCGGTTTCAGCGAAACTTCCTCCCGCGATACTATTTCCTCTCCAAAATAGATCACATATACTTAGACAAACGTAGTGATTATTTTCTCTAAGCTTAGACCACCACCTATACAACAACTAAGTGCTAAGCCGTTCCAGATTACAACGAAACGACAGAAGTTTTGCCCATTTTGCTATGATTGCCCTCCCAGAAGCTTTTGTTGCTAAAATTTAGGGACATAACACGTAAATGTCAAATTTTTCATTTAAAAATGAACAGCTTACTACCATTGCTTGTACCTTGATAGAATTGCGAAGTGCATAGATCTAGATACCTACTTTTACGCATTTAGAATCGCAAATTAAACAATCATAGTAGGTAGGTATTAGAATTCGTAAGTGAATTATTAAAAAATTCAAAAATAATTAAAGTTTTTCAGTAAGCCGTACTAACGGTAGCAAAATAGGGTTTACCAAACGATATAAAGAAGCATGGTCAGTAATAAAATGCGGCGTCAAAATAGCACTGCAGCTAACGCTGTACCCGGGCGGTATGGGCTGTGTTATTCTAAGGGTAAAAGTGCTGCTAGAAAGATGTATAACTTTTAATTCCGTCGTTCCATCGATTCTAATGACATTTTATAGGATTATTTTAGGGTAGCTCTCCATACACTAAAGGATGAATTTTTGTAAACCCTAATGTGCAGCATGTCGATGGATGCATCTAGGTATTTAAAGTGCATTTGAGATCTTAAAGTTTTTTTTTTTCTTAGATGTATAATTATTATACAAGGAATCAGAAAACCACGGTAAATGTGTTCAGTTACTTAGGAATATAAAAAATACTTAAGAAGTCCATACTTATATTATAAATGCGAAAGTAACTGTCTGTTTGTCTTTCTGTCTGTCTGTTATCTCTTCATGCTTAAACCACTGTACGGATTAAGATAAAATTTGGCATGGAGATAGTTTGAGTCCCCGGGAAGGACTGGTTGGTTGGTTGGATGGTTTGTTGGATGGTTTGGATGCTTCAAAGCGTCAAGTGTGATTACCTATTTTTTTTTATAATTGAGAAGTTGCCGTTGAAATCCTAAACCTAGAATCGAATTTAGGGCGGATGGAACCGCGGGCAAATTTGGCACGGACATAGTTTGAGTGCCGGGGATGGGCATAGGCTACTTGAAAACGTCAAGTGTGAGTCGGTTTTTTTCTATTATTGAGGAGTTGCCGTTGAAATCCTACACCGATAACAATGAAGGGCGGGCGAAATCGCGTAAGAAAGTTAGTAGTGAATAAATAAAAAATCAGTTGTATATCGTTAGTAAAATAAAAATGAAATCGCTCTGATTAATATTTTTTTCCATACATGCTAACACTAGATTTTAAGAATTTTATTGTTATTTTTGCTCAGGAAATAAAAGTGTTTTTTTTTGTTCACTCTCGACTGACTTGTTTATTTTTTGAAAAAAAAACCAAAACGGAATAATATTATTTTTTTTAAACCTATATAAATTGCCCTTAATAATGCTTCAAACATAGTTATACCTACAGAACTAGGATTTTTACGCTTAACAGCCCCTATATATACCCTTACCAATAATGAAATAAGTTTAATAGAAATTGTATTTTTTTGGGCAGTTTAAGAGATGCTATTTCTGAGACACCGAGTGTAGTTAATAAAGTATTCCCCTTTGTAACAGTTTTATAAAGTATCAATTTATTTATTTTTATTGGGTATTTCTGTACCTACTTCGGAGTCAGTCACAATTCTCTAATGCTGACATATATGAAATAGTGATTGAAAAATCGATACATTTTTCTGATAGCTTAAACCCGATCTTATGATAATAAAACCCGTCCAAGACTGGTTTTTAATGTTTTTGGATTTTAACTGATCAAACCTGTGGAAGTTACTAAAACAATAAGCTAGCAACCATTTAATTGAAAATTAAAACAACATTTAGTTGAAAATTTAAAAAGTAATTGACTTGTATTAATCGGTACAAAATCGGAATTCAGTGTAAGCAGAGCCGCATGCAAAAGCTATTTTAATATAATTAATGTAAGTATACGTAGTCAATTAAACTAACAAATTAATGCTTATGTAACTATATGTATGTTCATGTATTTATTTATTTTATACAATTATATAAGTATTTAGTATTATTTTCTCTTTGTAACTTTCTCCTCCTGTGACACCTACTTATCTTATTCCTTTTTCATTACTTGTAACTTAAGGTTGCCTGTAAGAGATCGCTTTATAGCGATAAGGCCGCCTAGTTGTACTATAATATATAAGATTGTATGAATGTTTAGTTTTAGATTTTTTGGTGTACAATAAAAGTATATTCTATTCTATTCTATTCTATCTAGTTGTTTAAAAAAAGGTGTAAGTAAATTACCTATAATGACCCCACTGATTTTCGACGACAGCATTTCCAATATTGTATAGTGAATGTGTTTGTCTCGCTAACATATTTGTCATTAGCTTTTGCCCGCGGTTTCACCCGCCCTAAATTCTGTTATTAGTGTAGGATTTTAACGGAAACTATTCAATTCTAAAAAAAAAACCGCCGTACACTTGACGTTTTCTAGTAGCCATACCTTTCCCGGAACTATGTCCATGCCAAATTTCATCTTAAACGACAACGGCTTAAGCCTGAAGATGTAACAGACAGACAGAAAGACATACAGAGTTACTTTCGCATTTATAATATTAGTAAAAGCATTATAATATTAGTATGGATGAGTTTTAGGGTAGGATTTCAAAAAAACCGGTACTTACCAGTTTACAAAAAAAAGTTTTTGAACCGGTTTTTGAATCACTAATTAATGTGTCAAACTAACTTGCACTGTATCCAACTTAGCGCTGTCGGCGCTATCGTTCTTAGTTTAGTAAGAGGATTTATCGGTTACGGAAACAATAACGGTGTTTCCGTGAGAATTAACCTATACAGCTGAACAGAGAGTTCCAGAAATCATCCAAGCAAAGTTGGTCTGCCGTACAAAGCGATATGTTAACTTTAGTGTAAAATTGATAAAAAAACTAAGTGAAAATAAGATTGCCCATGAATGTTCTTATTATAAAAAAATATTAGTGTTTTAGACATTTTGAAGACAAATGAAAGCCTTGAAATAGCTGTATTAGCTAAAAGTTTTGGCATAAGTGCAGAGGGCATAAACAAAATCGTATCTAAACCACGGATATTTATACGAATGAGACCTTCAAATTTTAAACCGGAGTTATCAACCGGTAATAATCCATTCAAGAACTGGCTGTATTAGCTTTGCATATTTTGATGTTATCTCACTCCTACGCCCCGATGTTACGAAATTTTTATTTTATATTTTAGCGCTCTTTTTCGAAAATCACGCTAATGTGGCGCTTTTTTAGAGCGCTTTCGTTTTGGGATAAAGAATTTTCCTTACTTTGGCTTTTGGCACCTTTCATCTATTGTCAGCATTGGTGACAAAAATATAAAAATTTTAGGATCATCTGTAAGAAACTGTCATGCGTTCGTATACGATATTTTTGTTATTTTTCCACCAAAAAATGAAACTTTAGACCCATGTCTGGAGATTGGGTCGGCCGGAAACGGTCGAAAAACTATTGTTAGGCGGCCTCGGCACGTACTAACGGCCCCAGACGACGATCTCGCTATCTGGATAGCGAGACTAGTCTCAACGACCTTCCCTAATAGGGCCGCCCCCCTCATACGACGGCGACGTCCCCGGGTTCGTCGGCGAACGCACGGATGCACGAGGTATCAAAGAGTGCTAGTCTCGCTCCCCACTCACTCGCAATCGCAACCGCGTAACGGGGAACTCCCCTACTGGCCCTGACTCACCTTCGGGTAAGAGGCTCACGCTGGTTGAAGAGACGACTCTAAGAGCGAGGAACCCTTGAGCTTTGGGTACTTTATGGGCTAAAACTAAGCTAAGAGTCTCGCCCCAAAAGCCCGGTGGAGCAGAATTGGCTGCATCAGCCAACTTCATAGGCCGTTCAGAAAAAAAAAACTGTCAAACTGCCTATACATATTTATTGTTTATGGTAGCGTGAGTGTGTTATTATCGTAGTGTGTGTACGTGAACTGTCGTTTTGCATCCAAAAATTTTGTTAGTAACGTTTCAAAGCTACACGAACGATATGTGTCAGTGGAAAAACTGGCGTTATGTGGGAACTCTTAATCCCAAAACGAACGCGCCCTCAAAGTCAATTTAGCGCTTTACCGCTAAAGAGCGTTAGCAACACTGCTGCCTTGTTCTCGTTTTATGAATTAAAAAAAAAAACAAAATATTTAAAACTAAAATGAACTTTGTCCTCTAAAAATTATCCTAGATTCTTAGTGTATTTTGTTTTGGTTCACTTAAAAAAGTGTTACCTACGCGATGTCTTCAGTGATTAAAGTATTTCTTAGATCGCCAAAACCCTTTACAAGTTGTAAAAACTTTGGTAAGTATTAAATATTTTTCGCAAATAAATTCGTAATTGTTTTTATTATTTCCTGTGCTGATTATTGATTTGATTGATATTGAGTCTAATAATAAATAAATATAAATTTGGTTTTTTCTGAAACCTGTATTCATAAAATAAGTACCTGTATATATTTGGTCTTATCTAGAGTAGGGACCTACCATGGGTACTACCCATGTACTTAGTAAATTACCTGTAACACCATCACATTGTGATCAAACTTAGAACTGGAATCACCTTGGTGTTGAGCCGAGTGAGTAACAGTGTCCTAAAAACAGGCTAAGTTCTTACAGAAAGAACAATATTAAAGTACTGAACTAATGGATTGCTGCTCCAAATTCAATAACTGAATTTTGTTGTTACATTTAATAAATTTGGTTGCAGTTAATACAGAAACTTGTTGCAGCACATCTGGCGGTTGGGGTGTACAAAAGGGGGCGCTTAGAAAAAAAGAAAGATAATTTGCGCCCCCTTTTAGTTACTCTGACCCATCTGGCTTTACATTAATTCTATTCGTTATGTTTAGAGATTTTATTTGCAACCATACTTTTGAGTTAAATTTTACACAATTATGTCATTACCAATCATACTTTTAGTCAGATTAAATTGTACCTACTAAGGGTATGTTCCTAATCACATCAAGTAATTATCGCACGGTAAAGTTGAAAAATCAATCTGTTTTAGAATGAGTGTTTGACAGTTAATTTTTACACTGACAGGAGTGAATTTCAACCTTTTCTATGGCAGTGTAAAGAATTCAACTTAACAGTTGGAAAATTACTCTACCTGGGGCGTCCCAATACCACTTTTTTAACTTCCTCGTTGCAATTTGGAATGCACCCTAAATGTAATATTCTTTTGATATATACAGTTGATAAAAAAAAAATTTCCACTTGTTTGGTTTGACACACATAAAAAGGAATCCTAGGTTTTTGATTTCCCTTTACCTTAGTGGTTAAGACCTTTAAACATTCCAACCTGTTAAGTTGTTAATTATTTTATTAAACAATCTAATCTACTGCTATTTTATTTTAATTATTGTAATTTTAATTCATTTTGCTATTTTCTTTTGTCTGAATATAATATGTCAGGTATATTTTTATCTTCAGATCATAGTGCAGATTAATAAAATTGGTCATTTATAACTTTATTTATAAGTTCGGCCCCATATGAAGTACTGCTGCCATCTCTGGGCACCAGGATACCAGCTTGACCCTTTTAACTTGGTTCAACAACGGGCTGTGAGAATTGATGATAATCGCAAACTCACCTGTGTGTGTTCTACCGCTAGTATAATGGGATGTGTTCTGAGCAATGTTTTTTTTTTTTTTTTTTTTTTATACCACTAAGGTGGCAAACAAGCTTACGGCCCACCTGATGGTAAGCGGTCACCGTAGCCTATGGACGCTTGCAACACCAGGGGTATCACTTGCGCGTTGCCGACCCTTCAGAAATCTAATAACTTCTTTCTTGAAGAACTCCATACTGTAGTCCTTGCAGAAAACCTTGGCAGGGAGCTCATTCCACAACTTAAGCGTTCGCGGGAGGAAGTTTCTCTGAAACCGCACTGTACGCGACCATTTAGGTTCTAAAGTGTGAGAATGAATTCCCTGCCGATGGCGAGCGGTGCGATGGTAGAAAGTAGCCGTGGGCATCATTTCGAACAATTCCTCAGAACACAACCCATTGTACAAGCGGTAGAACACACACAGTGAGGCAAAGTCTCTCCTCAGACTTAAGGGCTCGATACCGCAAGTGAGTTTGGAATCGTCGACAATTCTCACAGCCCGTCGTTGAACCGAGTCAAAAGGGCCAAGCTGGTATCCGGGTGCACCTGCCCAGAGATGGCAGCAGTACTCCATATGGGGCCTAACTTGCGACTTGTAAAGTAACAACCTTTGCCCCGACGTGAAGTACTGCTTCGCTCTGTTGAGTACACCAAGTTTTTTGGACGCCAGCTTTACCTTATCTTGTAAATGATCTCGGAACTGAACATCGCTGGAGATGTCGACACCAAGGATCCCAATGCTCTTGGAGATGGAGAGGGGAGTGTTCTGGAATTGTGGGACCACAGTGAATGGAGTTTTCTTAGCGGTGAACGCGCACACTTGTGTCTTTGTAGGGTTGAATCGGACCAAGTTTACCCGTCCCCAGTCAGAGACCTGGGACAGTGTGGTCTCGATTTGAGACACAAGTTCTCCGCGGTTTTCCTCCACAACGGAACGAGGGATGTTTGCACGACCCGTGTAAAAAGCGTCACCAGTACTGTCATCTGCATAGCAATGTATGTTGTTGATGTCCAACATGTCATTGATATGCAGTAGAAACAGCGTAGGAGACAGCACAGAGCCTTGCGGGACACCAGCATTAATGTCCATGCTATCAGAGCAACTACCGTCAACTACGGTTCGTATGCGTCTGCCGGACAAAAAGCTAGCCACCCATTTGCACAAACCCTCGGGCACTCCGTAAGATGGCAACTTCGATAGAAGACCGCGGTGCCAGACCCGATCGAACGCCTTCGCTATGTCCAGGCTACATGCCAATGCCTCCCCCTGACTCTCAATGGCTAGTGCCCATCGGTGTGTGAGATACACTAGAAGGTCACCAGTCGAGCGACCGTGGCGAAAGCCATATTGACGGTCACTGACCAGATCGTGTACTTCTAGGTATCTTAGAAGCTGTGTGTTGACCACACGCTCCATCACCTTAGAGAGGAGAGAGGTTATAGCGATAGGCCTGTAATTCGATGGATCTGATCTATCGCCCTTTTTGGGCACCGGGTGCACATTCGCAGTCTTCCATGTAGACGGAAATTGCCTAGTGTGGTAGGAAAGCGCGAAGAGGCGCGTGAGTACAGGACATAACTCAGGAGCACACTGCTTAAGCACCACTGCTGGTATACCGTCTGGCCCACTCGACTTATGAACGTCTAGAGAAAGCAACGCCCGCCTGACCTCCCGCTGCGTTATGGAGATTTCCGGCATGGACTTACCGCACCACGGTATAGTAGGTGGTACAGCGCCTTCATCGCTCATATTCGAGTTCGAGGCAAAGAGACTGCCCAGTAGATCGGCTTTCTCTTTAGCACTATGGGCCAAGTCACCATCGGTCTTTCGCAGTGGTGGTAACGACGACTGGCAGAAGTTCCCTTCGGCAGCTTTGGCGAGCGACCAGAAAGCACGACTCCCAGAAGGATAGCTCGCAAGTCGCCCACCTATTTTGCCGATGAATTGGAATTTTGCTCTGGCAGTTGCTTTCTTACTGAACCTCGAGGCAGCATTTAATTTGCGTTTTAACTCAGAAATATTCGGATCCTTATTAAAACGAGCCGTGGTCCAAGCCTCATATGCATTTTGCTTAAGAATTTTAGCTTTTCTGCAAGACCTATTAAACCACGGTCGTTTTTTGACGCCGGCAGCTACTCGCGGGTTAGGAATATAGCATTCCATACCAGCAAGGATTGTCTCAGTGACTGCGGCTGCGCAGACGTCAGGATCTTCTGAGTTAAAGCAGATCTGCCTCCACGGGTACGATGCGTAAAATTCACGCAATCAATCCCAGTCTGCCGACTTATAGTGCCACACACGACGCCAGTTAGTTGGCCCAATGTGGACCAGTACAGTTAAAACCAATTAAATAGAATTAACTATATTGTTACCTTATACCTATGTTGTTCTTTATAACAAAAGAATGGTATGTCTTTTTGAATTATTAAAATCGGACCATTACTTACAGAGATATTAAATAATAAAATAAGTCTTCCATGCCGCTAAAAGCCAATGCTTTTACGTGTGACGTCATCGTACTTGCACAGACTGCGCGCTCGTGCACTCATTCACAAGTCTCTCACAACTCGACGGAGCTGAGACGCGATATGTACCTAAATAAAGTGTCGATACATATCAAGAATGTTAATTTGTGATAATTATTATAAAACCAATACCTACACATTATGAGTATTAATAAAGTTGCAGCTGGTTTTGTACAAGCTCAATCAGATAACCTTCCGAAAGTGGATTCTTTTATGGTATTTGAATACCTAGGTAATCATTCGAAGTTTACCAGTGCTGAGATTTGTGGCTGGAAACTACAGAAGTAAGGTTGCACCTTATTTATCTGCCTACATATTGTAACTTTTGTACTTAGTGGAATCCACGCCACCACTCAAGTCCGATAACTAGGTACGTATACTAGGTATGTATTATCTGTAGCCACCAGCAAGGAATTTACTCTCTATCGAGAGGGTGCGAGGGATTTGTTTCTTTATCTAAGATCGAGTGGAAACCAGTAGTCTAAATTAAATCTTGTCAATAAGAATTATACCTAATAGGTACCTATTCCACAAACGGCTATCCCTATCAAAGTATAACTTGATATTTCTCTGGTTTCCAATAAGGTAAAACAGATTCGCCGATGTTTTATTGAATTTTATTGCAATAGTTCCAGTTTTTATGACAAGGACTTGAGTTGTGGTGCGGACTCTAAGCTGTATGCAGGGACGTATACAGAGGGGGGGATAGTTGGGATTTATCCCCACCCCCCCGAAAACTGACGTTACATAAACTAAACGGGAGCATAACCAACAATTTTTTACAGAGTTCATGGTTGATTCAATGTTTGTGTCCCCCCCCCCCCCTAAAACAAAATTTTGGATTTTGTATGCCTGACTGTATGTGGTAGGTATCAAAATGAATGAATGTAAAGTAAAAATATAGGGACGTATTTGGAAGTTATGAATAAAGTATTAATTATATTTTGAATAACGAATGTTATCTTTGTTCATTTATATGTAGATCATTCGCGATTGCAATAAATTGGCATCCGCGGATGGCTTTTGAACTACAGCAACTAGGTAGGTATAAATCGCGCTACGTAAGTTGAACCTGCGCAGAAATACATTTTTGGTTCGTTAGTACATTTGTTCCTACTGTACCTGCGCAGACGGCCGCCATTTTAGTTCAACTTACATGGCGCGTACTATACCTACTTGCGATTTATTTAGTAAGGTTCAATACACTAAACTTGCTGATCTATGACGGAATTATTAATATATTTGTTGAGTGTGGTTGTCATGGCTGTTGTTTGCCGTCTCGATCATTTTTAGGGTTCCGTACCCAAAGGGTAAAACGGAACCCTATTACTAAGACTTTGCTGTCTGTCTGTCCATCTGTCCGTCTGTCACCAGGCTGTATCTCATGAACCGTGATAGTTAGACTGTTGAAATTTTCACAGATGATGTTATTTCTGTTGCCACTATAACCACAAATACAATCCTTACCAAATTTGAATGCAACCAATCTGCGTGTTAGTCCTTTCATATATGTATAAATTGTTGAAATCTGTTCTTAATCCGCGAAGTTATCGCGTAACAAAAAAAAACAGTTTTTTTGCGACAAATAACAACCGCTGGACAGATTTTTTTCAAAATATTGTCAGATCTAACACATGACGTGGTATATCGATTAAAATGGTCCGTGAGCGATTTTGTCCATTATTTCTTGAGATATCGAGGGGCAAAAAAAAACTAACATACATATATACACGCATACACACATCACTCTGAACATGATTGCAAACGATTCTCCAGGTTTCAAAACATAAAGAAAACACAAATCGATTTTTGGACCTATTATAATACCTTCTCTCAAGAGAAGTTAATAGATAATTAAATTAAAATTATTTAAGGTGGGCTCCGATACAACAAATGTATTTTTGTTGTCGTTTTTATAAATACGAAACCCCTTATGCAAGTCCGACTCGCACTTGGCCGGTTTTCATTAATCAGTGACTATAAAACCAAACTTTACTGTGAATAATGAGTATATATTGTTAGGATACCTAGGTATTTTGAGGTTTACATATTTATTCGGCACGTGAAACCTATGAAGATGATGCTGTGAAATTTGTCCAAGTCCAAAGGTTAGGGCATGTCTCTACAGTTAAAGCAAAAATAACGCCTGAACATAGGATAAAAGTAAAGCATATTGTTGCATATTTAGCGGAGATAGTTTTGAGCGTGGATTGTCATGATTGTGCTACCCAAAAGGGAGGCTGCGAACATAGCGTAGCGTTCGGCACACAAAAAAATAGTTTTCTTTGCGTTTTAATAGTTGTGTTTGTACATTTTGGCACTATACAATATTTATTCATGGTTACAAAGTTGAACCGTGCACAAATTGTACTACCTCATTTTTGGTATGACAAAAAAATATACCAATATTTTTGATTTTGCAAGGACTTTAATACTACATTCAAAACTAAAAACCTCGTTGATTTTCATTGTTTGAAATGATGCTCCCGGCTACTTTCTACCATCGCACCCCTCGCCATCAGCTGGGAATTCATTCTCACACTTTAGAACCAAAATGGTGGCGTACAGTGTGGCTTCAGTGAAACTTCCTCTCGCAAACCCTTGGGTTGTGGAATGAGCTCCATGCCGAGGTTTTCTCTAAGGACTACAGTGACCTCTTACCATCAGGTGGACCTAAGCTTGTTTGCTACCTTAGTGGTATAAAAAAAACTTTTTTTTTGATTGGTAATCCTTGAGTAATGCCCCAGGTGTTGCAAGCGTCCATAGGCAAATAGTAAAAAAGAAAGGTCTTTTGTTCTAAATCATTTCCTACATTATACTGATATGCAGAAGTGCTATCTATTAATATACAAAGAAATTAGTAGATAACTAAAAAAAAATTGAGGTGCACAAGTTATAGGTACATACTTACGTACGTACTTTATAATGTCTGTAATGAACTTTTAAGAATTGCATCATCATTAAAACATATATTGAAAAAGAACGAATCATGCCTACACTTTTTGGTTCTATCTTTTTGATTCCAGAAGCCCTGACGTAGAACTTTTTTATTGCCATTTATGAAATATATACTACCTGATGTATACATATAAAACAAATATCAGGAATTTCCTTGCTACAATAGATAGTTATATGGTTAATGGTGATTTTACAACTTTGCTACTTATTTTTCCTTGTTTCAGGTATCACTCGGACTTATTCATCAAATGTTAATATACCAAAATTTGAGACTTTAGCTGTCTCAGTTCCTAAACGGCATGTCTTCCATGTAGAACTCAACCGTCCTGAGAAATTAAACGCCTTTAATTATAATATGTGGATGTAAGTTTAAAGCAGGATAGTTGTCATAACAAATGCTACATTATCATCTCGATTACCTGATGGGTTGACAGAGTTACTGAAAGTTGGGTTATAATTTATAGTTAATCAAATTTAAAAACTCCATCTAATAAGTTTGTAGTTGAAAAAATTGAGCTGCCATTGATTATTATGCTAAAAATTTCAAATAAGATATTTGTTATTGTTTTCTTATATTAAATACAGATTGTATTTAGACAGTGCATGCAGGTTAACCTATTTTAAATTTTGATGTGAAAGATTTACTTTCTAAAACATGGTAAAAAAAAAATGGCTTCAGCTGGTACAAGTGATTTAATAGAAGATTTCCATGTGAATTTGAAAAATTATTTATGTTCTCAATACTACTTATACAAAATGGTTTAAAAACAATTATAATATCTAATTAATGTTCACCCTATGCGGGAATTGAACCCCGGAGCCCCAAAATACACACTAGTAACTGAGTAACAAAGCAGTCATATTAAAGGATATGTCCAGCTGTAGCTTTTATAAAGAAAATGAGAGAATATGTCATTAGTAAAATGCATTTAGATGCCCAAACTATTAATCGAAAATGACCAAAATCTGTCAAAAAATATAGATTTTTTGCTACTACAAATATTGTAAAATACACTATTTTATACAAGTACATGCAAGATTATCTAATTTCTTTGTTGTCTTTTATCATTACACCAAATTCATATCAATCTTTGTTTTATAATTTAAAATTACAGTGAATTGAATACATGTTTTTCATCACTGAGTGACAACCCTGAATGCAGAGTTGTAGTTCTGTCAGCTAAAGGAAAACATTTCACTGCAGGTGAGAATTTGAATTTTTTTTGAACCTACCAGCAGATTTTGTACCTGTGACATAGTAAAACTAAAGCAGTAGGTTATCACCACACAAAAAAAAATCTAACGCTGCTTGTATAGTGCGCGCCGCGTCCTGTAGGTACACATACCACACACAATGCCAATAGTGCAACCTTAAGTCATCTTGGCTTTAGCAGTATGATATATTATCATTGAGTGTGTTGTTAGCCTGTTAAGTACTTTTGGTAATGATTAACAACAAGGAACTTATTCCTCTAGTAAAGAATCCTCTTCCAATTCAAACCCGTCCGTTTTTCTAAAAAGGGCAATTTGATACTTAATAGTATGCGTGTATATTCATTTATTTTTCTAACTTTGGACGTATAAATATATTTTAAATAACCAAGTAGTTGTAATTGTTTTGTTAATGTTAATTAAAAGGTTATGTTCCAGCTGAACTTGCAAACGCTGTTTTGCTTGAGCCCCCTGTACCTTTGCCTCTCCGCCACTTTCCCCCCTCTTCCCCTATCCCATACTTTATTTACTCTGTAAACATGAACTGCTGCTAATTATTTTTTTCTATATGAATTAATAACTTGACCAAAGTGCCACCTATCTGGTTTACCAACTGTCAAAGGGTTGTACTATAATTTAGATATGTTCCTCAGCGGGTCAGCTGTTACCCTTAGTGCACACTCCAATCGCACCTGAACTGTTTTTTCTTTCATACAAATCAGCTAAATCGGTTGAGCCGTTTTCAAGTGATGCTCCGTCATATATGTGGCAATTGATTTTTTTATTTATACAAATAAAAAAAATATTTGAAGATTTGAAAGCTTAAAAGAAAGAAATAACTGTTTTATGACAGTCATAGTTAGTTTAAACGGCTATATTATTATAAACTGTTGTTTCTGTTTCCAGGTATAGATCTTACGAGTATGGTGGACATGGCTAGTAAAGCCAACGAATTTGATGACGTAGCACGAAAAGCGAGATACCTTAAAAAAATTATTAAACTATATCAGGTATGTTTGTAACTATAATTTTGTTTTACAGCAGATATTAAGCCATAAAGTAAAGATACTGACAGTCAGTCGGCTGACAAATCAAAACCTAGGATAAGTCTAGTCTCCCTTGTAAGTTGCAAGAATAAAAAACACATAAATCGAATGATGACCTGATTCAATATCTGAATTCCTTCACTCGATTGACGATATTTGACGCTACACATGGTGCGCCCCCTATGCTACATAAAAGCAAAAAAATAATAATTGTCATGTTAGACTTTTTTTTTAGTAGCTTACTACTTATTTTTATTACCTAGTAAGTGTTTCGGTACATATTGTATGCTCTTTAGCTGATTACCAAAGTATTGTTTTATTACTTTAAATAGAAATTCTTGCCAGCTCTTTTTGGCAGGAATAAACATTGTTTACATTGTATTGACGATTCAAAAGTGTTCTTAGAAACCTATTTGAATAAATATTGTTTGATTTGATTTGAATTAAATGTATTATTTTATTTACTAATAAGTATTTAAATTTTATACCACCTGTATGGCGAAAGTCAACTGTATGATCAATAATTGGCTGACTTATCCCCTTTTCCTGCTCTTCGCTCTAAATTCACACCGATAACTTGCGAACTTCTGCTAAACTTTATGAAATAGTTGTGTTAAGTAGAAAAAAAACTTCCTGGACGTGCCCAGAACAACTCCACATAGTGGTTTAGGAATGCAAAAGTGTCTCTTGTATACAGGATAGAAACGATAAATAATCTCACTTGATTAATATATATCGTAATAGTAATTATTGATCTCGAAAGTAGATCACGAGCTCTATTCAGTGGTATCAGTAATGGTTTATAAAATAAACTGGATCCATCCGCAAATTTGATTTGTTCAGCTTCCACACATTTGGTATGGTGACAGGGCTCTCATCTCATGCATATCTTACGCCATGTGATTTTTCCTTTGGGGTTTCTTAAAAGACAGGTCTACTGTGCACGAGTCAACAACTAACGATACAACGAAACGTTCATAGAGAGACAGAAGATGGAGCGAGAAAATGCACAGAAAATGGAAGACGCCACTTCGAACATTATGAAAAAAACCTGTTAAGAAATGTAATTAAATAAAAATTATAAGCTCGTAAATTTCGTACTTATTTTAAATTATTTACGGAAATAATTTAGGTTTATTAGTTTATAATCTTGCTAAGGTATTAGGTATCATGCGATGAGTGCCTTGTTGCCATACTAAATGTATGGATGCCTGAAACTTCAAATTTTCAGATAGTTCTAGTTTATTTTCTTAACCATTTTCGATACCATTGGATAAGGCTCGTAAAGCTCTTTCAGGATCAATTATCAGTTTTTCGAAATCGTGTATGTTTTATAAATAATTGAATGAGATCACTTATCGTTTCCACCCTGTATAGCAAAATTATTTTTCAATTTTATGTAGATATTGTATATATTGATCATTAACGAGTTTTTGTATCTATTCAATTCCTATTAGGACGGCATAACTTCGTTGGAGTTATGTATAAAGCCAGTACTAAGCGTCGCACACAGCGCATGCGTCGGGGCGGGCGTGGATCTGATCACTGCTGCTGATATTAGGTACGATTTAAAATGAAAACAATTATGTTATCCTAGTACTTATTTAATATTATCCGCAAGGCGTTCTCTGTTGGACACAATGTACCGTAGATTGCAAAAAGACACGGAAGGGCAAGGCGGAAAATGAATAGTATAAGTCAAGATAAAAAATTTGCAACACTGTTTTTTGCAAGTTAGTTTGCCCAAAATAAAACAATAAAACTACTAAAACCACTCTTAAAAATATCTTATCACTATAACCATAAAGTCTACTAAAATGTTAATTTTCTTTATCCTTTGAGAAGTACAGAGTAAAGAAGTTTAGGAGTAAAGAGTCGCAGTCACGAGGTAGAAGACAACAAAGTTATTTGGCCAATCTTCATTGTTACTGTTACTGGATATAGCAGGAATCCATCGGTGATATCTATCTATTAGTGGCGTCCTGTGGCACCGATTGCTTCAAAACCAAACGCCTGATTGATTTTTGATTTGATTTTTACTACCTATACAAAAAATATTACAATAGAAAACCATAACCATAACACCCTGTTTGAAACGTTTGATCTGGATTAAATCTCTTTCTGACCATGGTAGAAGAAAACATTGTATTCATTTCATCACATTCATTGGCTTATTATGTGTTAAAAAACTCTTTAATTATATTGTAGATCGTGATGTATTCTTGGTTAATTTTGGGAAGAGAATACCAGGAGTCATAACCATAACACCTAAGTCTGTTTTATGAAACATTTGATCTTGATTAAATCTCTTTCTGACCATGGTAGAAGAAAGCAATTCATTTCATCACATTCATTGGCTTATAATGTTTTAAAAAACTTCTTAATTATATTGAAGATCGTGATGTATTCTTGGTTAATTTTGGGAAGAGAATACCAGGCGTGAGTAAATATGTATTCCATGTTCCTGACCAAATTAAAAAATTATCTATTTTGAAAAATGATTTTTTTTTTTAACAAAGTTTGTAATAAATTAAAAAAATCGGCCAAGTGCGAGTCGGACTCTCGCCCGAAGGGTTCCGTACCATTATCTATAAAAACGGTAAAAAAATCACGGTTGTTGTATGGGAGCCCTCCTTAAATATTTGTTTTATTTTAATTTAATTATTTATTTTCTAAAGAAATAAATATAACTAAATATTCTGTGAATATTTTAAGCGTCTACCTGTTGCTGTTATCAATATCGAGCAGAAACAAGCCCAATATTACGTTTGTTGTATGGGAGCCCCCTTAAATATTTATTTTATTTGTTTTTTAGTATATTAGTGTATGTTATAGCGGCAACAGAAATACATCTTCTGTAGAAATTTCAAATGTCTAACTGTCACGGTTCATGAGATATAGCCTCGTGACAGACGGACGGACGGACGGATGGACAGCGGAGTCTAAGTAATAGGGTCCCGTTTTTAATCCTTTGGGTGCGGAACCCAAAAAAATAAACAGACAGCAAATTCATACATGACGTATTCACACAAACGTACTTAAATATTTTTAAAAGGTGTACATAAAATGTCATCAAGCAAAGACATCTCTCATTCCATTTGCCTGTTTAATAGGCCCTATTACAATCGGACAAATGCATTGGACAAAAATTCCGTAACCCAAGCCAATAAATTACTAATTTTCTATCTGAAGTTTAACTCAACTAATTGTAATTTTTTGCATATGGCCGTTCTACAACCACGATAGTCCGGCACGACGGCTTTTCGCCACAACACTGCTTCTGATAAAGTGCATCTCGACTAAGTAGTGTCTAAAATAAAGCTTGTAAAAATATAGGTAAAATATTTTTATACAAACTAGCTTTCATCAGACCCTGGTTGTCGTTTAAGACCAGAGTACTTGTCAAGACAAATCAAACAAGCACAAACTCGATGGGATAGAGTCGTTTTGTTACAAAGGTCCTATGGGGACCTTCCGGCTTCGTCATCAGACCAGCTCTATGACATCAATATATTGCATTGTCATCCGATTTACTTGTGTATGCAAAATTTTAACTCGATCGAACACCGGGAAGTGGGTCAAATTTAACTTACAAGATTTGATTACAGACAACGGGACTGGTGAAACTACATAAATAAAAGCTTGTAAAAAATAACCTATAATTTATGTAAAAATTATCAATGTTCAAAGTCATCATTGTCAAATATTGAAAAAAAAAAACAGTTAAATATGCTTGTGGATAAATCTTTGTTGAATTGGCAACGTTTTCCTTTTTCAGATATTGTACTGAAGACTCGTGGTTCCAAGTGAAAGAAGTTGATATAGGCTTGGCTGCAGATGTCGGCACATTACAGAGGCTGCCTAAGGTAATTATTTGGCTACACACATGCGCGTGAACAAGTATAATTTTTTGACCAGGCCATTCTTCTTTTGCACTCCAGGGGCAAAGGAGGCTTTGACTTGAGTGTCAGTTTTCAAGCCGCCCCATATGACCTTTGACTTGATGTAACGACTTCCATATGACGTGTGGGCTTATAGTAAATAAATATATAAATAAATATTTTTGGTCATTACACACAGCGTCATCTGGCCCCAAAGTAAGCAGAGCTTGTGTTATGAGTACCGGCCAACGGATACGAATACATATATAATACTTTTTTTTTGTAAATGCATTACATATCATACATAAATACACCCAGACTAATGTTAATCACATAAATGGTCCAGTGCGGATTGTGGACTTCACACACGTCTTTTTTCACAAGGTTTTCTTTACCAAAAACTAAATGATGGTTTTAATCAATGTGTGTACTTGAGTCATGAAGAAAAAAGATAATTGGTACACGAGTGGGTCGAACCTACACCTCTCAGAACTCAAGGCAGACACCAAAACCACTAGGCCAACACTGACCACATGCCCATTTTTTTATTTTAATAGCTTGCGAACAAGTCAGTGATAATAATTTTGCTCACTGGAGAGGACTTCAGATTCTATGAAGTACAATCCAATTAATCACATTCCAAATTTAAGTTTGACTCCCTCGCAGCTTAGTCGGTAGAGTGTCCGGTTGCTGCGAAGAGGGTGAGGGTTCGATTTCCGCAATGTACAAACATTTACGTGATTAACATTTGTGTTTGTCTTGAGTCTGGGTGTATTTGTGTATGATATGTATGTATTTACAAAAAAAAAGTATTATATATGTATTTGTATCCATTGTATGGTACCCATAATACAAGCTAAGCTTACTTTGGGGCCAGACGGCGCTGTGTGTTAAGTCCAAAAATATTTATTTATCTATTTATTAAATATACCACATTTTGTTATTCAATTTTACAACTAAAACAAAAATTTAATTGAGATAAACATGTCCTCGAACATTTAGGTATTAAATGTCACTAATGGTGATAAACCTTCCTTTAAAAGTTTAAATCAACGCATTCCAGACAAGTAAAATGAGATGACACCTATAGTAACTAAAGTCAAATTTCGCGTTGTATTTTCAGGTAATAGGTAGTACATCAACAGCGAGAGAACTTTGCTTTACTGCTAGAAAATGGGACTCCAAAGAAGCATTAGACATAGGATTCGTTAGCAAAGTCTATCCAGATAAGGATACGTAAGTTTATTCACATTGTTTTAGTAGATTATGTCTTATATACGGCAGTGTTGGGTAAAATTTAATTGTAATTAACAAATGATTAGCAAAAAATCATCAAGATATTTTAATTTCTCACAAATGTTTCACTCACTTTGTCACAAATAAACAATAAATTAATTTTGCATTTTAGATACTAATCGGGTCTTAACGCGACGGTAAGTTTACGAAATCGTACCTCTTTAGGGTTCCGTACCCAAAGGGTACAAACGGGACTCTATTACTAAGACTTCGCTGTCGATTTGTCACCAGGCTGTATCTAATGAACCGTGATAGTAAGACAGAAGTAATTTTCACATATGATGTATTGCTGTTGCCGCTATAACAAATACTTAAAAACAGAATAAAATGAATATCTAAGCGGGCTCCCATACAACAAACGTGATTTTTTTTTTGCTCGTTTTTGCTTGATATTGATAACGGCAACAGACGCTTGAAATATTCACAGAATATTTAGTTATATATTCACTTTAAAAATAAATAACAAAATTAAAATAAAACAAATATTTAAGGGGGGCTCACATACAACAAAGGTATTTTTTTGCCGTTTTTATAGATAATAGTACGGAACCTTTCGTGCGCAAGTCCGACTCGCACTTGTTTTACTTACTTTCTTACCGTCGCTTTAAGACCTGATCATTACCTATCTTAAATGATAAAAAAACGCAAAAGTTTAAAATTACATAACTAACTTAATTGTTAATTGTAGTTTACGCAATCAACTATTAGTCAGTTATAAATAACTTCAGTTATAATTAATCAATTACTGACCACATTTGAGACTTTATATTCCAAGTTAATCGATAATATCAGCAATCAGAGTAATATATTTCTTTCTAGAATAGCAAAAATACTTAAAAATCCCTTTTGTCTCGCTTATGCATGATATCTAATACCTTTAAACAATTAATCCTAGTAAATATGTATATATATAAATATATAATCTGAATTTCGGACGCAGCTTTGGAAACGATTTTCATGAAATATCGCATGCAGGAGGTTTCGGGGGCGATAAATCGATCTAGCTTTTTAGAAAACGTCGTTTTATCCGTGTTTTCTGGCAATGATTCGACAACAGATGGCGTTGTTAAGCAACACTAAAGCTACTTGACAATAGATGGCGTTGTTAATAAACAAGCAAAGCTCGGTCCCCAGTTACTTTTTATTCAATGTGTATATGTTTTTTTGATGGCTAGTTTTAACTTTTATATTCATTTGCACACCACTGCTATTGGTAGATCACAGCGCTCAAAAATTATGTAAATAAAGAAATTGATTCATTGATTAATTTTATTTTATTTATATATTTTTCAGCGCATTACAGAAAACTCTAGAAGTAGCCGAAAATATAGCGTCAAAAAGTCCAGTCGCGGTCCAGACGACAAAACAAAGTATAATTTACTCGCAGAACAGAACCAACGAAGCAGGACTCGAGCATATTGTAAGTTTTAATATTAGTTACCGTCCTACTGCAGGGCTTCGACTTCCTTTTAGATAATTACTACAAATTTAAATTTGCAGTTTTCTACAACCTCTTAATTAAGATACGTCGGAAGACGACGCCTTAGGTCATTTTGTTTTTTTTTATACCACTAAGGTGGCAAACAAGCTTACGGTATGCCTGATGGTAAGCGATTACCGTAGCCTAAGGACGCCTGCATCACCGGGGTATCACTCGCGCGTTGCAGACCCTTAAAAAACTAATAACTTCTTTCTTGAAAAACCCCATTCTTTAGTCCTTAGAGAAAACCTTGGCAGGGAGCTCATTCCACAACCCAAGTGTTCGCGGGAGGAAATTTCTCTGAAACCGCACTGTACGCGACCATTTCGGTTCTAAAATGTGAGAATGAATTCCCTGCCGATGGCGAGCGGTGCGATGGTAGAAAGTAGCCGTGAGCATCATTTCGAACAATTCCACAAAACACATCCCATTGTACAAGCGGTAGAACATACTCAGACTTAAGGGCTCGACACTGCTTGTGAGTTTGGGATCGTCGACGATTCTCACAGACCATCATTGAATCGAGTCAAATGGGCCAAGCTGGTATCCAGAGATGGCAGCAGTACTCCATATGGAGCCGAACTTGCTATAAAAAAAAGGTTAAAAGTTGAGTTTTTGGAAAATGTATGATTTTAGGCTAAATTTATCCCCCTAGGCTAGGGGGATAAATTTTTTATGAGAATTCCGATATTTTTGTAGGTGAAACCATAAACATTTTGAAACTTTCTTTATTTTAGAGTTCACTTGGACGAAGTCGCGGGAAAAAGTTGATTATGTATATAAAACAGTAAACTGACTTATAACTATATATGATTTTCGAAAATAAGTTACCTAAGTTAGTGTAAATAGGGGTTGTTAGGTAAGCTATCATTTTAACGTGTCTGATAGATTTTTCAAAATCATCCCCTAGAGGGCAAAATAGGGTATACATATTTGTAAGAAAGTTCCGATATTTTTGTGGATAAAAGTCCACACGAACAAAGTTGCGAGAGTACGCTAGTTGGGGTTATAAAGCAAATGTTAGATTTTTCGACGACTCAAAACTCTCCTAAAAACTTAGTCAAATAACAATAATTTTTTTTAATAAAAAAGCAATCATAACTTTTATCACTATTAGTAATTAAGCTTTAATAATGTGTAAATGATTTTTTTTTCAGGGTCTCATAAACCAGACGATGCTTCAGAGCGAAGATCTTAGCAAAGCTGCTATCGCTCAAGCAACCAAGAGCGGAATGCCCGAGTTCGACAATTTATAGTTTACCTTTACCTCCTAGGCACTAAGTATTTGTTTATAATCGGGAATAGGATGAGAAAACGGTGTAAGTATATTAATACATTGTTGACTACTTTGCCTAAAATGTATAAAAAAGATTTTTCTTAAACTGTAAGACAAATTTAAAAAATTACAGTATGTACCTCAATTCTATTTTTATTACAAAAGTGATAAAAACATAGATATACATATTACTTAAAAGGACGTAGATTTTTGTTATGGGGCGGAGTTAAAAATGCACACCGCGAGGCATGACCATTGTAATTTTGTTAATTGGCGCCAAAGGTCACTATTTTTCATGTAGTTTTCAATAAAAGCAATAACAATTGGCGCTATTTTTGCTTGTCTGAAAATAGAATTTGTAAACATTCATTTGGCCAAGTCAAAATTTGTCACATAAGTGAGACTGAAGTTAGATAAGAACAGAACTGTAAAAAAAACTGCAATTAACTGTATTATTTATTGTTATAATTTTATAATTGCATGATCCTAGTTAATTCATAGTTATATAATATTCATTAAAACGATTTTTAAGTACATTTAAAAAGGGTACTTTAGCAAAGAATAGATTTTCAAAAGTTTAAGTTTTAAATCCACTCCATTAAAATGGGACCACCTCAGGGGCATACTTTTTCGAATAAAAATCAATAATTTGAAATTGGTTCACAATTGGCGGAGAAATCGGTGGACATACATAATAAAAATATATAACCGTCAAAAATAAAACCTCCTTTTTTGAAGTCTGTTAAAAAAATTAAACAACTCACAAAACGAACTATTGACATCTCCTAGTGACTTATAAAGTCCAACCTTACAAATACACAAATCTTTATAGAATTAAGAAATAATAAATACATAGAAATAATCTCTCTTCGTTTATGACTTCCTGAAGGTCTTTGAAGAAAATATATTATACATGTCTACATCTATGGCAATACATCATGGAAGTAAATAAATATTTGCATAGCAAAGATACAGCCAGAAGATTAACCTCCAGCCAGGACCTTAACCTCCAACAATCATTCTAGACCGTGCCTCGATAGCTCAATTGGTATAGCACTAACATGGTCTGTAACAATTTTTGCAGTTTCAAGTCCTGGCTCCAGGTTAATCTTTTGACTGCATCTCTGCTATGAAAATATTTATCTAATATTAAATATATATACAAAACAGTTAATTTATTTAGACTACAGAGTCTTATGAAGTACAGTTAAGGGGTGCCTATCATTTTAACAGTTTATACCTAACTAAGTAATATGTACAAAAGGGATTATTTATTTTGGTTTTATTTATATTTGTAAATTGTAAAATGTTAATTAGTAAGTAAATTTGTGTATAAGCTAAAAGGAATATTTATTGTTGTTATGCTTTAAGTCTTTCTACTCGCAAAGATTTTTTATGATTTTTTTTTGTTGCTGAATCAACCTGGCCAATGTTTTATTCTAGATATGCCAAAGTAATATAGACGAAAATACGAGAACATCTATATTACTTTTTTTATATCCGCAAAGATGGCCGAGATAATAGCAATGAAAGTGCGCATTTTCGCGCGTCCCATAATTAAAACGCACTCGGCGTTTGATCGCGCTGTGACGTCACGATTCCTGTCAACGCGACAACGAAGCGCGCCGGCCTGGAGAGCGGGCATTTTTATTCTTTCAATCGCCGATGCTGGTCGCTCATACTTGCGGTTTTATTACGAAAAAATGAATAGCAAATACTGTGCAGTGCTCAATGTATTTATTCCAAAGTAAAAACACCCGACAAACTGTTTTTTAATATACCTAAAAATCCTATAAGAAAGAAATGGATGACAGCACAACGGAGACAGGATTCAATAGGACCGAATACTGTTGCATTTTATTGTGAAGATCAATTCGATGAAAGTAACTATTTAATTTATTCTTTTCTCGTGATTATTACCTATTACCTACCTACCTAGTACCTACTACTGACCTAGAATAACCACGCGATAAGTAGGTAGGTATTTGACAAAAAGCAATGATACGTATTGGACGTATAATATTCCGTAATAGCTGCTGCCCGCGACTTCGTCTGCGCATAAATTATAGCATATATGCTATTCTTATGTAAAAGCAACATGATGGTAAAGTTTCATTAAAATCCATGCAGTAGGTAGTTTTTGCGTGAAAGAGAAACATCCATCCAAACAAACTTGCACGTTTATAATATTAGTAGGATTATTATCTACCTATACTATGACCTTAACCACTTATACTTAATAAGTAACAAAAGGTAGGTGTGTTGTTTATAAGTAAAGTAAGTTTCATAATGACAGTGGTAATCAACCTACAGTTGTTATCGGGCCGTACCTATTTACATAAGTATACCTACTTAGAGATAGTGTATAAAATTTTAGAAACATTTTGGCAGAAATATTAAACTTTCGGCTTTAATTTTAACCACAACATATTAGAAATATCGTTAACACTTTTGAAGAATTATTCGTAGAGTGTATTCTCTGCCGTTTGGTCATATTTTTAATGGCATTAAAAATAACGTCACAGAAATAAATTAATGAATAAAGACCTGTCGACCTAAGGTCAAAAGCACTATCGGTAAAACAGGCTTTTCATTCCGTGTTTTTTTTTTATATTTTGAATCTTCCACGGGCATACTTTTTCATTAATATAAATATTAAAATAAATAAAGTGAAGTAGTACGTAAAAAAAAACTCAAACTAATAATTATATGCGGGCCGTAAATTGGTTACTTCTGATTTCGTCATAGGTACGTACATCCTACATAACCATCAAAATACTTTATTTTACTGGAAACGAAGTATTTGCGGCCCTTAAGTTTATTATCCCTGATTTTGATAAACAGCTGTTATCGAAAAATCTCATTGTTGATTAAATCATACTCTAATGTTATGCCCTCGACATAAGGATCGAGCAAAGTGAAAAGTATTTCGTGCTTCTGGCATGATGTGGTAAATTACCTACGTAAGTACCGAAGTACTTATAAGTATAAAATGTCACTTGGTTAGGTCGTTAGGTACTACGTACCTAACCTATAATATTGAACTGATTGATCGCATGGTACCATCAGCAAAAAAATAAGTCGAAATAAATAAGAACCCAAAAATTATATTTAATTTTTAACTTCACTTTTACGCAAAATCAAACAGGTATAGCTTAAAAAAATGTTTACGACATACTTACATATCCAAAGTGAAACTATTTTTTTTATTTTTAGCTAAATTAATCATTATATACTTCTCGACTTGTGATTGGGAATAAAATAAAATCACATAGGATAACCGTTGTTAATAAATTATGTAACAAATAACATCAATAGAATCTAGTTACATTATCTATTAAAATTGTGAATGAGCAATCAGGTTCGAAAAAATGTCCCAAGTGTAAAAAAACTTTTTATAGTTTTAATTTTAATACCATTATTTGTTTTAAGTATAAAATCTATAAGTATAAGTATAAATATAAATACGCTCGTGGAAGTAAACATGCATTATTGAAATGAACGCACTAGCCAGCAAAGCGTTATTTATTTATTTAAGAACCCACCAAACTATGTATACAAATTACATTCACTATCTTTAGGAGTTTTATCTGATAACGGTCCGCTTGCCTTACCGATTTGCATGTAAAAATGTGGGCGACTAGCATACATACTTCGAAAATTGATTATAATGAAAATTAATTTAAAATATCTATTGTTTATAACTTTAGTATAGTCTTGTCTCCTTTACTCCTTCCTCCTTGTTGGTAGTGTGGCCAGCTGCTGTGCAGAGGGTGTGGGTTAGATTCCCGCACTGGACGAACATTTATGTCATAATATAAACATTTGTGTTCGTCTTGAGTCTGGGTGTATTTATGTATGATATTATTACAAATATTATATACTAGCTTTTGCCCGCGACTTCCGTCGCGCTGAATTCAGTTATCAACGTGGGATTCCTACCGCAATTCTTTGATTATATTAGGAAGTTTCAATCAATTCTGACATAGTTATTTCTGCGAGAAATTTGAATTTTCCTAAATAAAATTAAGCCTGTGTGTTTAATCAGTGTATCTCCATTTCTAATTTAAGCCAAATTGATTCATTCGACTGTTTCATTAAAATTGGCCCAGCGGTTGTACCGAATTTTTATTATTCCTCTCTGCGCTAATCCGACTCACTATGTTAATTTATGTCTTTACCGATAACACGCTAAAGATTTTTTTTTAATTACATAAGCTTGCGATTTGCCTGATGTGAAGCGGTCTCTGCAGCCTATGTACGCTTCCAACACCGGGAGATTATCGCGAGTTGCTGACCCTTTAAAAATCTAGTGCGCCTGCCAGAGATTGCGACTTATAAAGCAACAACCTTTGTCCCGATGTGGAGTAATGCTTCGCTCTGTCGAGTGAGTAACCATAGTGGTACACCAAGTTTATTGGACGTCAGCTTCACCTTTTCTGCCAAATGATCTCGGAAATAAATGGCGCTAAAGATATTAACTATAGGTATCCTAATGCTGGTGGAGATAATTCGAGGCTTTTTTTGGAATTGTGAGATCTCGAAGGTTTTCTTAGCGGTGAACGCGTATACTTATGTCTGCGTTGGGTTAAATCGGATTACCAGTCCACAGTCGGAAATCTTGGACAGAGTAGTCTCGATTTTCGCCGCAAGTTCTTCGCGGTTTTCTGTCACATAGGGACAAGTGAAGTTTGCACAGCCCGTGTAATACGCGTCTCCGGTACTATCATTGCATGACAATGTATGTTGCCTGTGGGCAACATAAATATGTTATGTAATGCAAATACCCTACGGAGACGGCACAGAGCCTTTCACTAATACCCATGCTATCAGCAAAACTAAATTACGACTCGTATGCGTCTAATGGATCGGGCAGTTCATAGGATTGCAACTTCGACCTCGGTACTAGACCCGATCGAATGCCTTCGCTATGTCTAGGCTATATGCCAGAGGGAGGACCCTGAAGGCTGACTCAAACTCAAATCAAACTTTATTCAAGTAGGTTTCTTAGAACACTTTTGAATCGTCAATACAATGTAAACAATGTTTATTTCTGCCAGAAAGAGCTGGCAAGAAGTTCCATCTAAAGTAGTAATACAATACTTTGATAATTAGCTAAAGAGTATACAAAATGTACTAATACAATAGGTAATAAAAAATAAGTAAGTAAGCTACCAAAAACAAAGTCAAACATGTAATTTTTTTTTTGTTTTTATATAGCATAGAGGGCGCACCATGTGAATGTCAAATATCGAGTGAAGGAATTTAGATATTTAAGAGAATTCCGATATTTAATGGTACTAGTGGCATTAGCGCCATCATAATTATATTTTTGGACAATCATATGTATATACATATATTTACATATACTTAAAATTATCCAAACTATCCATAATTATAATATAATAAATATTATAAATGCGAAAGTAAATCTGTCTGTTACCTTTTCACGGTGAAACCACTGTACCGATCAAGATGAAATTTGGCATGCAGATAGTTTTGAGTCCCGGAAAAGGACATAAGCTACTTGAAAACGTCAAGTATAAATTGGTTAGTAATTGAGGAGTTGCCCTTGAAATCCTACACCGATGACCGAATACTAAGAATACAAAGAAGTTTGCAAGAGCAGACCAGCCTCCACAGCGGCACCCATTCACAAGTATGACACATGAATCAGCCATCGCTTCGCTCAACCATGTTTTAGGGAAAGTAACGACCCGACGCACATGCCACCACCGCAGAGACTTTGAGAGAGCATGACCCACACAAGCAAATTCAATAAAAATTCAATTGTATTAGTTACAATGTGTGTAGTAAAGGAACAAAAATTTAAATCCGATTCATATGGAGATTTACACACACAAGTTTACATTTAACATTACAGGGCGAACACACGTACTCTGAACTTAAAACTGATTTATATTAAAACACGGTGTATCAAAATTGATACTACTAGAAAAAATTTACATATATGTATAAACTTACATAGGTGTACCTATGTATAATAATATAATAAATATAATATTAATAACCCGCTGCAATCCACCATCCGCCGCCCAACGCCAGAGGGTCTCCAAATCCGAGAGGGCGCATCACACAAACGTGCACACATACCCATATGCATACACATACTCACAGACGTTGTATATCATGAAGTAGCCCAGCTCCCACACGACAGTCCGGCAACAAATGCACACCATTTAACGTACTGACACTTCGGAAACAAGCCTAAGGGAAGAAAAAGTGACAAGAAACTTCCCGGGTGTACACCTGTTACCATTAATCACGCAGGAACCAGGCCAACCGAATACACATAATCTATGCAAATATGTGCAAACACACATACATGTACACGTCTATGCGCCACACCCACCCCCATCCAGAGGCTCTGAATTGATACTGCCTATCGGTGTGTGAAATATACTAGATCACCGGTAGAGCAGCCTTGGCAAAGGTTGCTGACCAGATTGTGTTCCTCTATGGAAGCTAAGTGTTAACCACATGCTCCATCACCTTGTAGAGGATAGTGGTAATATAGCCTAAGTAACATTTTAGCGTTAAGAAAAGCTGTAGAGGACCTGTTTTTCTGTTCTGCTTAAATATTAAAAAGTTAAAAAGTAGCGTATAATTTATAAGCGAGTTATAGAGTGTAATAACACCTTTATATCTTCGATTTTGGCGCAAAATTTAGCAGGTAAAGCCTATATAGACCATTTATAGTGGTTCTTTAAAACCTTTAGTAGAAGTGTATTAGAGGTGTTATAAGATTGTCAGTTTTCCGCTCGAACCTTTATTGCACCTTTATAATGGACTTTATTGAAACTTTTAGTTGTATAAAATATCTATAACGGTATCAAATAGAACTTGTATCCCTATTTTGATACCTAATTACTCATTTATAGCGTTTTCGGGGTCAAAAGTAGATAGTAAAAACTTCTAAAGTCATAAAATTACATTAATTTATTAATATGAAATAAGTGCTACTGTTTATCTACGGACATTGCAACATTTTCATCACGAAATGTAAGTATTGTTGATTGACAGTGTTCTTGAAGTGTAAAATTAATTATTAGTGCGCTTGCAAGTTTAATTTGATTGTGTATCATATTTCTCGCCTCAATGTTGACGCGCCTTAGAAAAAAATATGATTTTAAGGTAAAAAAGTAAAACAAGTAAAAGTACTAATAACCTAAAATAGTTTTTAGACATTTGATTTCGAATGTTGGGCAGTTTTAGTGATTGTATACATAAACTATGTAAAATAATTCGGAAAATTTAGGTACTTTATTTAAAAGTTATTTAGTAAAAATCAATCTTTAGTTTTTTTTGACAGAAAGTGATTGAAAATGGCGATATTTTTCTTAAAGGTGCAGACTTTTCTTAAATCTATAACGACACTCGAAGAACTACAACGCCGGTAGTCAAGAGTATTATGCGATCTTTGGTTGACATAAGAGAGGAACTAAGCACTTAGCGAATACATCTACCTGCAGCGGATAGTAAAATACAGGCTTTAGCTATATCTTTATACATTAAGATTAGGGTTCTTTACGAAGTAGTGAAATCCTAAATTTTAGCTGAGTTCGATAAATGTTTTCATAATGTAAGGTTAGATTATAGACAAAAACTTTAAGCGTTAGAAACATTAAATGGTGTCATTAAGAATTAATTAATTAATTATTTAAAAATTAATTACCATTTGTTTTACTTACACCATAACCCTTATATCAGGCTCGTACAAAACTGCTATAACTATTTAACCTATCATTGTCTTTCGTATTACAGGCGTAAGCTGTATGTAAGAGTTATACAACGCATGTAGTGTTTGCTGTTACTACACTCTTAAATGCAGAACCAGTGACGTTAATTAAGTTGAACAACAGCCTTACGATATATAAGCAAATCTAATATAGCAGATTTATATCAATAAGAATTATAAGGAGTAAATGAAGATCTTCAAACAGTTTTTGACGTTGCAGGCGGAAACAAGGTTTAACGTAATAAGTATATAAGCAGCCGCTGCTACTACAGTAACTGGAAAGAATATTTAACTTCTTTTTGACAGTTCTAATACAAACTATAGAGCTATACTTATTTCATACGTGAACTGTATCACTTTTAGTGACAACCGAATCCATTATAAATCAATAGTAGTACTC
Organism: Apoda limacodes; assembly: GCA_946406115.1. Classification (NCBI taxonomy): domain Eukaryota; kingdom Metazoa; phylum Arthropoda; class Insecta; order Lepidoptera; family Limacodidae; genus Apoda; species Apoda limacodes. Next base: position 15,253,444 of record OX291555.1, read on the forward strand.
TTAGCTTCAAAATTACCTGAAACCAACGCTAAATTGTTTCTTGGGAGCGATTGGCCTGTAATTCGATGGATCTAATCTTTCTGAGCAAATCTGCAGTAATTTCGACCGGAACGCAATGAAATTTCAAACAAACAAAGTACGATTTTTAAACTAATTTAAAAGAAGGTTTGTTATATATGGTGTTGCTGAGGCCCTCTATCAGAGCGCTGAGCAAACTCGTTAAAATCTGTGAAGCATATCCCGCTCTTGATGGGCTTTAATATAACACCAAAAAAAGTGAAGTACTGGTCTTTAAGGTTGGTAATAAAAGTTACAAAGAACCGCCACCGGTATCACTTTGTGAAGTTCCCCTACGCAGGGTTACCAAATTTAAATATCAGAGCCACAGAAGACCATAGTGACGATTTAGACATAGAGAGGGAACGGAGAGCATTGCCCATCATATGTAACATGCTGTCTCGTAGGTTAGCTACATAGCTATTTATAATTTAAAAATAATACAACGGGATTAAACGCTTTGTTATTTGGCAAATTACCTGTTTCCCGACGTTTCGGCTGGGTTACACTAGCCTTGGTCACGGGTAGACTACTACCTACCTAAATTAATAATGGAACGCGAAAATTTCAAAACTTATATAGCTATCTATAACTTATATACTTACATAGCTAAATATAATAAAATGTTTACTGACATAGAATAAGCAAATTACTAACAAAATATTATGGACATGTACTAACAAAAGAAAGTTTTTGAACTGAAACGAATATCGACGGAAAATCCCTTTCCAAGAAGCTCGTCTTCGAACGGAAAACATATATAATGTTTGTTTTGTTTACTAGATTCGATCTAGCCCTAAGTCTTGCTCTGGCAGTGTTTGCAAACGAACGTTGGTGTTGAGGCCGTACGTCCGTTATAACAATGGCTGAACTTTACACGGCTCCGCAGTACGTACCTTAACGTTTTTCTTATCCTAATTAATTGCTACGGAATTAAAACATAAAAATTATTGAGTTTGAGAGACTGAGTATACAAAATTTAAGTTCATAAATATAACATTTTTAACTTTTGTTTAAATTTAACAACATGGCAAACTAGCCTACGGCCTGCTGGTTAAAGTTTTGAACAAAATCTGTAATACCTACACAGATAAAAAGGATTTCTCTTTACAAGACGGAGTATTTTCTCAAAATATTTAGTTATTCCAAAAATATATTTTCTCAGATTAAAAATATATTTTTGTTATAAAAGTACCTGTCTGTTTCTGAAACTATTTTATTCTTAGATTTTTTAAGATAAATATGCTTATTTTGAGATTTAGTTTTATTTCAGTGAAAAAATTTCCTTAATGGAAATAGAAACATCATTCACTTAAAGAATAACTTCTCTTTGACTCGATTCATTTGTTTGATTGCATTGAATATTTTTTGTCTTGGTACAAATAAATATTTTCAAGATTTTTTTTACTTTTACTAAGTAAATATTCTCTTACGTCTATAGGGAGATGATCATTTTTTTGGAGTTAATGAATTTGCTTTGATACAAAGCAATTTGCCGTGTTTTAAGTAATCTGTTTTTACCGTGTACCTACAAATAAAAGATTACTAGTATAGTTTTATATAGTGTTAGCTTTGGGGCGTAAAATAAATATGCAGATAGATATAAAGCAGATAGGTATTTACTACTACCGATTCGGAATCAAGGTGGCGTTCTATCGAGAAGAAACGGCTAAACTCTTTTGAATGTTGTATTAGAAAACCAAATTTATCAAAACTTTGACGAGATATAAAGTACCTATCTACTTATTAAATCTAAGTTTCGAGTGAAAACACAAATAAGCCTTTAAGTATTTCTACGATTCGTAACAAACTGCAAGAACAACAATTATAAGTACTTAAGGACCTTAATGACTGGTCTGAAATGAATGAAATGCTAAAACTCTCAGTTAGGTATTACTTATGTAATATTAATTTAACATTTATACTATAACAAAATATACATAATTAGAAATAAACAATGAAATATCACCTTCTACAGAGAAGTTACATAATAAATTGTTAACTGAAGTGTTTTAAATGGATGGTTTCTCATTCAGTTTCGGCAGCGTCACTTTATACATTTTGTACACTATATACTTCCATTGCTTTTATTACGCAGCACCGTTATTACAACCAGGGTTGCGTTCAAAAACGAGTAACTTGAGTAAAAAATGACGTCATCGGGTTCCTTACTCTACCCTATAGTTTTTGAACGGCTAACCGAGTTACATCTGTCAAGTTTTAATCAATGTTTCCACTTTTAGGAATTTCGCCCTTGTAGAGGCATTTTTTTATTTGAAATACCTATGTAAGGCCTACGGAACACTAAAATTTAAATAAAGTTTAAGGCTATTTTTTTGACTTTGAGTGAAAAAAAACTAATAATTTCCTTCTTGCTTTTTTGAATTAAGTTTTCATAAACTAGGTGGGAACTTGGTGAATTCTTTTGTTTTGATTATACATATATTTTAATAAAACTTACCATTATTATTAAGTATATTATAATACTATTTATTTATCAGTATGTTAACAATGTTTACCTTTTTGTAGTTGTAACGTTGTGTTTGCATTCTAAGCACTTGAATCGCGGTTTATTTTATTGTTAGATTTTATTTTGACGAAAATAAAATGATAATAGGAGTATTTCTAAACAGCTAAAATTTACGGCTAAAATCAATATTTTAACACTATTTTAAGGCATTTAGGGTTATTCACTAAAGATTCTATGAAAAAACTGAACCCTAGTAGTGGAGTGGAAATACTTAAAAATCTTTTATAACTAAAAAACTCCAAATACAAAAGTCATAGAAAAATACTTAAATACAAAAGCAAACAACAAAATAATATACTAATTTTCTTAATACGGAAACATTGCTTTGACCATTTTCATCAAATATGGCCGCCTACTCCGACGAACCCGCGTCGAGTACGGTTCACTTGAGCCAAGCCAAGCCACTTGAGTTATGACTCGAACCGTTCATAAACTAACTGAGTTCCAACCCTAATCCGTTCAAAAACGCGTAGAGTTGTTACCCTAGGGTTGGCTCAAGTGAACCGTACTCGACGCGGGTTCGTCGGAGTAGGCGGCCATATTTGATTAAAATGGTCAAAGCAATGTTTCCGTATTAAGAAAATTAGTAAATTATTTTGTTGTTTGTTTTTGTATTTAAGTATTTTTCTATGATTTTTGTATTTGGAGTTTTTTAGTAATAAAAGATTTTTAAGTATTACCACTCCACCACTAGGGTTCAGTTTTTTCTTAGAATCTTTAGTGAATAACCCTAAATGCCTTAAAATAGTGTTAAAATATTGATTTTAGCCGTAAATTTTAGCTGTTTAGAAATACTCCTATTTTCATTTTATTTTTTGTCAAAATAAAATCTAACAATAAAATAAACCGCGATTCAAGTGTTTATAATGCAAACACAACGTTACAACTACAAAAAGGTAAACATTGTTAACATACTGATAAATAAATAGTATTATAATATACTTAATAATAATGGTAAGGTTTAATAAAATATATGTATAATCAAAACAAAAGAATTCACCAAATTCCCACCTAGTTTATGAAAATTTAATTCAAAAAAGCAAAAAGGAAATTATTAGTTTGTTTTCACTCAAAGTCAAAAAAATAGCCTAAAACTTTATTTAAATTTTAGTGTTCCGTAGGCCTTACATAGGTATTTCAAATAAAAAATGCCCCTACAAGGGCGAAAACTTCAAGTGGAAACATTGATTAAAACTTGACAGATGTAACTCGGTTAGCCGTTCAAAAACTATAGGGTAGAGTTAGGAACCCGATGACGTCATTGTTTACTCAAGTTACTCGTTTTTGAACGCAACCCAGAAGGCTTCAATGCAAATTCCCAACTGCTCCGGCTTTTTTTTTCTTTTTTTTTTTCTAACTACTGTCTACTGTTGTTGGCCGCAGATGTCCTTTACAACTACACGCGGACTAACTTTTGCTGCGGTGCTGCTTGCACTCTTCAGCGAAAAGTTGGGGCGGTTTGCGCAAGGGTGTCCTAGACACGAACCTCGGCTTGGGCAACCGCTCTTAGAAACTAAAATTTGTATCTAACTAAAATTTACCGCCGTTTCGGAAATTAGCAAAGGCGTTCTGAAGAGAAGAAACGCAAGAAACTCTTCAGTCCTCGCCTATTATTATTTAAATCTAACTAGTCGAAGCGCCCGGGTATATTAGTGAACCTAGTATACTCGCGCGCTCGAGTGTGTGTGTGTGTGAAAACTAAACTGTCTAATGTTCCGTATTCTGTATATGTTTGTATAATCTGTGTTCGCGGACGCGAGCGCGGAAGGCGCTTGAGCTTTGAGCCTGCTGGTTATCTCATCGTCAGAATCTGTTATAACGTGCCTCGGATATCTAAATGGTCCTAAGGCCCCTCTATTGGGGGCATAGTTACACGATTGCCTAATTAGGGGATTGGGGTGTAGGGCTGCCGACTCAAAGTAGCGTTTAGACGCATCTTTGGTGAAGGCTTTTATGGTCGGAAGCTCGAAATCACTATGGAGATCGATGTAACGCATATAGTACGGGGCGCCGACTGCGCCTCGCATAAAGCGATTTTGTATGACTTGCAAGGAAGTAGTGTTGGTGTGACCAAACGCTTCGCTCGCATATGTGAGTATGGGCCTAATACAAGTTTTGTAAAGCGTCACCTTATTTCTAAAAGACATTTTACTGTACTTGTTAAACATTGGCTTAAGGTGACCGAGAACGAGAATGCTCGATCTCTTACTCTTTTAATGTGGGCTCTGAAATTAGGACGAGAGTCTAAAGTGACCCCTAAGTATTTGACCTTTTTAACCCACGGAATGGGTTGGCCATATAGGTGGACTGGGGTGAGTTGCCTTGTGGCCTTTACCGATTTTTTGCCCCGGGCGAAGTGCACTGCTGCACTTTTCTCGGGGTTAACCTCGATTCTCCACTTCCGAAACCAATCGCCTAAGGCGTTGGCGGCAGACTGGAGGGCCAGGCTTATTCGACGGACGTGTCGCTGAGAACAGTAGAGCGCCGTATCGTCCGCGAAGAGCGCCACATTGACGTTAGAGGGACGAGGTATGTCGTTAGTGAATAAAGAATAGAGTAAAGGGGAAAGCACGGAGCCCTGGAGGACACCTGCACCTATGGGGTGAAAAAAACTGCTCCGGCTCTCTCGAGCCAAACCTTTTATTTGTAGTGACGAACAACATGATCGGGTGGGGCGGTCAGGTAGCACACCAGAATCCCGCCATTTATATTAACATTATAACAGAACTGTTTTTGATCTTTGAAATACACATTTAGACTACAGATATTATTACCTCTCTAATACAGTGTGTAAAACTACATACAATATGATTTTACACATCATTAAATTAATAAATGAAAATAAGCAATCATTATTCATGTATTATATCAATTGGTCAACTTTTTAAACGTTTAATTTTATTCAAATTAATTACTCAAAGGACAATAATCTAACAATAGTCTGCGGCTCTTCTTGGACATTTTGCTTTGATATTTCACCGTTTTAATGTATTTATTTATTTGACTTTTGCTATTTTTTGTCCACAAAACATAAGTACCTAGATATTTTTTAGGGTAGTATCCCAACAAACAATTTAGCGTTGGTTTCAGGTAATTTTGAAGCTTCGAGTACTACTATTGATTTATAATGGATTCGTGGAAATAAGTTTAGCTCTATAGGTTGTATTAGAACTGTAAAAACGAAGTTAAATATTCTTTCCAGTTAGTGTAGTAGCAGCGGACGCTTATATACTTATGACGTTAAAGCTTGTTTCGGCCTGCAACATCAAAAGCTGTTTGAACATCTTCATTAACTCCCTATAATTCTTATTGACTGCTTACTTGCCAATGTGTATTCCAAGAATCTATTAGATAAATCTTGGGTAAAACTGTCAAATCATGACAATAAGTTTTTAAGGAAACATATCACCATCTTCAATTGCTTCCCTTGCCAGATTGTCTGCTCTATTGTTTCCCTCAATGCCACAGTGACTTGGTATCCATGCAAACTCAACAATATATCCATTTTTGAAGCATTTCAAAAGTAACTCCCGCATTTGAAAAATGTTTAAATAATCTGATTTTAAATAAAAAGGATATTTAGCTAAAGCTTGTAAAGCACTTTTAGAGTCAGAAAATATTATTGTATTTTTTAATTTTGCCAAAAGAATATATTGTATAGCTTTTAAGAGGCCGAAACATTCTGCAGTGAAAATAGAAGTTTCAGGGGGAAGTTTAACCTTTTGTATTGTTTTGTACTGAGAGTGGAAAACACCCACTCCAACACATTTATCAGATTTAAGTTTTGAAGCATCACTAAATATGTAATGCCAGCCTTTTCACATTTCATTTACTGTCTGAATAAAGTTTTTTTTAACTTCTGTGGAGTTTTTATTTAACCCTATATTACTATGAATTACAGGAGATATTACTACAGACTGGAAGTTTTTGAAAAGAATATATAGGAGTTTCCATAGACAAAAATTTCTTGTAGCTTAAAACCAGACAAGGTATTTTTTTAGACCAGTAGTGGGAGGCTCTAGTGGAATCTAGTAATAATTGTAGTTTACATTTTAGTGGGTGATTGGAAAATTGCATATTTCGAGACAGATATCTGTCTGAAAGATATTGCCTTCTTAATTTTAGGGGAGGATCCCCACATTTAACTTGTAAAGCATTACCAGTGCTAGATTTCATGGCTCCAGTGGCTATCTAATTTAGCTATTTAATTGAGCACTAACATTGCATGGTACTAATAGAAAAGAGCCATAATCAATCAGACTACGGACCATTTCATTATATATAAGTTTAAGGGAAAAGGGGTGGCTGCCCCAACAGACTCCTGCTAGACATCTAAGCATATTCAAACGTTTTTCACATTTGGCGGCTATAAATTCACAATGTAATTTTCCTGTCAACTTAGAATCTAATAAAATACCTAAAAACTTAATATTATCTTTATTAGGTATTACAGCATTATCATACAAAACATTAATTACAGGGAGGGTTCTGAATCTGGAGAATAATACAATAGTACGTTTTGGAATGGATATTTGTAAACCATTGTAGTTTAGCCAGGAATGAAGAAGACCCATTGAAGATGTTAGGGTAGTGCAAGCTTGGTCTACATTATTATAACTTACATATAACACAAGATCATCAGCATATTGAAGGACATTAACTTGGCCTTGAAGTGAAGCAGCTAAATCATAAGTGTATATGTTATATAGCATAGGACTAAGGACCAAGCCCTGTGGTAAACCTTTCCAGACAAATCTTGATAACTTGTTAGGTTCTTCAAGGGATATTACTCTTTTGGATAGGATATTTATAATGAAATTTGTAATCATTTGTGGGACATTAAGGTCATTCAGTTTTTTTCTAAGAATAGGTAATAGGACATTATCATAGGCCGCGTGAATATCTAAAAAGGCAGCAAGGGTTGATGTATTCTGAGAAAAGCCAATGCGTATATCAGTAAAATAAATACTTAGATTGTCCATAGTGCTTCTCCCTTTCAACTGGTATCTTGATAAAAGCCCCTTACTTTCAATAAACCATTCCAGTCTATTTTTCAAAAGGTTTTCAGTTTTTTTTACCAAGACTGAAGAAAGAACTATACCACGGTAAGCAGAAATATCAGATGGGTTTTTATCAGGTTTTAAAAATGGTATCACAGTTTGTACTTGCCAAGAGGTGGGAATGTTACCTGTTATCAATACTGTATTAATGACATCCAAAAAATAAAGTAATGCATTATCACTTAAGTTTGAATCAAAAGAATAGGGAATTCCATCATATCCTGGTGCAGAGTCTTTTACATGAGCTAACACACCTTTTAGTTCCAACATGGTAAAAGGAGCATTAAGGCCTGTCAGATTTATAATAGGTAATGTGAGTGGATTTGTACCAGAATTCTCTGGCACGTATGGTGCGGCTAAATTATCCATAAATGAGTCTGTTAAGAAAGAGGGAATAGGAGGAGAGGTATTACAATAGGAGGATTTGAATCTTCTTATCTGACGCCAAACAGCGGATGGGGAAGTATCGGGAGAGATAGAGGTGCAAATTTTTTTCCATCCTTATGATTTCTTTTTCCTAAGATTTTTTTTGTATGCTTAATAGTATCTGACAATATTTGAAAATTTAGAAGGACATATCTGAGTTATATTTTTTCTCAGCTTCTTTTCTAGATTTTATAGCTATTGTGCATTCTTTGTCCCACCATGGAGGAGAAGGTATTTTGTTAGATGACGTAGGTTTTGAAGGAAAATGTTTATCAGCAGTTTCTATAAGATCACTCAATGCATTATTGCATGTGTTCTCCATTCCAGAATTAGATTTAGGCAACATTGATATTTTCTTTTCAACATAGTCTCTATATTTTTCCCAATCTTCACTTTTATTAGGAAGAATATATTTTAAATGTGTTTTTCGAGGAATGACTTTAACATTTTTAAATGGAAGTGTAATTAACAGGGGAAAATGATCACTACCAAAGGTGGAAGAGAGTGGATGCCAAGAAAGGGAGGAAGCTAAGCTTAGGTGAACATATTGAAAGATCAACTGCACTTTTACCTTCATGTGGAGAAGACCTTCGAGTAGGATCATCAGTATTAAGAATACAAAGGTTGTTTAAATCAAGAATTTCTAGGACTTTTTCTCCATTATAATTTGTAACAGAACTGCCCCAACGCTGATGATGCGAATTAAAGTCACCCAGAATTATGACAGGTTTTGGTAAAACAGAAAAAATATGATTAACCTCAGAGAATATAAGAGTAGAAGGATGTGAAATATATATGGATACAAAACAGATATTTAGAACATTAACTGCAACAATTGAAATATTATCAATATGGGTGGGAAGGCTTATAGGGGAAAATGCATGAGAATTCTTGATGAGGATGGCAACGCCACCATGACCATCAGCTCTGTCTTCTCTTATACAAGAATAACCAGGTATCTTTAAATTTATAACCAGGCTTTAACCAGGTTTCACACAGTGTTAGTATTATAGGATTGTATTTATTGATAAGATAAATCATTTTTCTTGTTTATTATACTTCTACAATTCCACTGTAGAAGTGTGGCTGGGTCGTCCGTAGTGAGACTTTTTTTTAATCATTTCAATTAAATGATCAGCGTTGGACGGTGAAATAATATTGGATTGAGATAATGATGTAATAAGGGAGATTATTACATCAGACACAGATTGTTCTTTGTTCATCTCTCTGCTCATATTTAGAACACAACCAACTAAAGGTGAAGGGGTATTATAATCTTTTATAATAGCATTGTGAGCTTCTCTATCATATCCTACTGTTTGTTTAGGATGTGACGGAGGTTTAATCATTTTATAGGATTGCTTAAAAGGTTGTTTTGGTATGATTGAAATTAATAATATTATTTTGTATTGGAGAGTTAACAGAAGATATGGTCACATCTGCAAATGATTTGGAGCATGCAGGGAATAATTTTGATGCTTCAAAATAGGAAACTGAGTTATGTGACATATATGACTTAATTTCCTTCTGTCTCGAAAATTCAGGACAGGATTTGCTAGTTGCATAATGAAACCCAGAACATAAACAGCAGGATGCATTATCTTGAGAATCACATGAATCTCCATTGTGATCCTGACCACATTTGTAGCAACGAGGCTTGGCTCTGCATTGTGTTTTGGTGTGGACAAATCTACAACAATTGTAGCATTGTATGGTGGGATATATATATAAGTCGACTGGGAGGAACTTGTAACACATAAATATCCTTTTTGGTAGGACTTGTCCATCAAAAGTTAGGACTACGGTTTGGGATGGTTTCCATGTAGAAGCTCCTTCTGTAATTACCTTGTAATTAATCCTTCTAGTTTTTCAAATTTCACCGCAACCTACTGGAACTGATATACAGTAATACCCCGACTTACACTACCTTGACATACGCGAATTCGGAGTTACGCGATTTTTTAGACGCGTAGGTACAAGAAAATAACGATTTTGTGTGTTGTGCGATGACCTAAGATATGTACTAAGTACTATGGCATCCAAACGAAGTAGAACCGACTCTTTTGCTTCAAATAAGGAAAGAAAAACATTATCTTTGAAGTGTAAACTTAACATTATTTTTATAAATTATTGACTCGTCAGACGACTTTGTTAGATTTTATGAATACCTTCTACATCAAAATAACTTCAGATTGCGTTCATTCGGATTCAGATTTGTCATATTATCTACAATTAGTTACACATTTATTTCCTTAATAAGTTCAATTTGTATTCAGTCAAGAAATCTAACAATTTTGGACATATTTTGTTCACAGAATTTCCTAGAAAAAAAAATTATTTTATCAATCGTAATTGACGAAGTTCTTTTCGTATGCACATTTTTTTTTTCACAAATAAATGAACATTTTAACTCAACCCAACTTAATTAAATACCCTTAGACAGTTATGTTCTTGTATAGAATAAATTAATTTTTATATGCAACATTTTATTTTTCTTCGTTTGAAACAAAAAATAATTTTACTTTGATATAATTTTTGTGCGTCAAAATCATGGTTTTCTTAAATCTGCGATGTCACTTATTAAAAACTATATCTTTCGTTTAAAATAATTGTCAAATCAAAGTAGCGCAATGTTCAGTTACGATAATATTGTTTTGAATAAGAGAAAATAATAATTTGAGCAGAATTAGTTAGATTCTTGACTCAAAATCTGATATTTTTAGCTGAAACTTTTGGTTTAGTCGAAACAAATAAAATACCTGCTTTAAAATATTAAACATTTTTGTGGAAATTAATCAGCTAGTATCGATTTTAACTAATTTTCTTTCGTTTTAGTAAATACTAGCTTTTGCCAGCGGCTTCGCCCGCCCTAACTTTGGTTATAGGCGTAGGATTCTTACGGCAACTCCTCAACTATAGAAAAAAAACTTTGAAGGTGAAAATATTTTTAAATAATAGTCACCGCCCTTCCCCCTCATGACCGCCGGCCTTGCACATCATAAATGCGCGCGCAGTACTTGATCATTATTTTGCTGACAAGTTATATCAAAACTGCGATATCTCCTATGATATTCATTGAAATCGAATGATGTAAGGAGAAATTAAAGACTTGTGATGAATAGCGTATTTATTTGGATAAGGATTAATATCATGTTTTTAAAACACCTTTATAAATAATGCATTATTTTAGAACAAATTTGGTTAGCATAAAAAAGGAGCCAACCTTAAAAGATAGACATATTCTGTCGCGGAATTTTTAAAGAACTTCTAAAGAGGAACAATTCTGTCATACATGATTTTTGCGAAACTTTAACCGTTTACGCAGTGCACGGAGCGGAAGCTTACAAAAGGAAAAAAACTCCCGATTTTGAAACATTCTTCATCCGTTCCTATTGGTCTTAGCGTAATGATATATAGCCTTTAGCTACCTCGATAAATGGGCTATCTAACACTGAAAGAATTTCTCAAATCGGACCAATAGCTCGATCTAAGATTAGCGCGTTCAAACAAACAAACTCTTCAGCTTTATATATTAGTATAGATTTGCATTTTTAAAACTGTCTTTCATATGATATCATGTTGGGTTTTAATTTTTAATAATTGTTTATTGTAGGGTTTTGTGCGTCAAATGAGTATCAGTTTATGTAAGAAATTTAAAGTTAATTATTATCCGAGAATTGTAAAGCTCGTGGCCCAGTCGCATTCGTCTATCTGAAACTATAATCAAAGATAAGCAACGTCAGGCGTGGTCAGTACTTCGAAAGGAGACGGCATAGCGGCACACTTTTCTTTCTTCCGTGTTTAAGAAGGCTCGTTAAATAGTCGTAACAATTATAATTAAACATAACACTGTATAATCAGCTAAAAGCGAGAACAGCTACTAGCTCGACAAACGTCCGCCAACTCACACTAAGTCAGTGCTGTAGACAGACTCTATAATATGGCCCAAGCCTCCAGAAAAGTAGGGCTCTTACAACGGTTTATAAAAAACCTTCATTTAATCTTGACAGATAACTATGTCAATTTGGACCGAAACATTTTTTGGTTTAAACAAAATATTATAATGTTAATAATTAAAGAGCTGCTGTAGTCAAGTTAAGACAACTATTCTCTTGTGTAAACTACAAATTTCTTCCGTGCAATAATAACACACGAAGTTCTACGCCCAAGAAAACTAAGTGTTTCAAATAAAGAAGCATATTTTTCTTCAATGAATTAAATATTTTCTCAAACTGATACAGTTTTATTTACTGGTTCAACGAAATTTGATCTTTATAATAAACTTCATATTGCTTTAAATATTTAAGAGAAATAATATCTTGGATGAAGCAAATATTCGTTGGTGCATATATGAAACGATATTCTCTTGGCTCAACTAATTCTTTTTTGCCGTGTAGCATTTGATATTAATTTTAAATTGATACGTCCGTAAGAACGCGTTTCTTGAGTAAAAGGGTCTTCACAGACAGACAGACAAACTTTTTTTTAATATTTTATAACTACAAATTTTAAATTTTTCCCTTGCTACGTATAAAATTTCATGAATCTAGGATAACGGGAAGTACCCTATAGGTTTTGATTTGTTTGTGAATGCCTAGATATGTTACAAAAATGGCCGTTTTTTTTTATTGCGTTTACTTAGAAGTTTGATTTTTTACACCATCAAGGAACTTTAGACCTCAGTATTTGATATTAATTTCAACTTGATACTTACACGTATGCGTGAGAAAAAAGGTCTTGACAGACAGACAGACGGACAAAAAAGTGATCCTATACGGGTTTCTTTTTTCCTTTTGAGGTACGGAACCCTAAAAACATACTACCGAATTGTTCTCAATCCTAGTTCTCATTTTTTGAAGTCTGTCAAAAATTTGACCAGCAATACATGCAACTCTGCACTCTCCATTCTTCATAATACGCAAATCACAAAGTGAAAAATTGACAACTTTCTCTTACTAGCTATATGTGTCTTCAAAAGATTGCTTGGGGTTGGGACTACTTAAAACAGAAAAATGATGGATTTGCCCGATTTTCCTGGCAATAAATTTTTCAAGAGTCTCAAAGGACAAGATAAAAAAGCGGCCAACACGCAGTAAGTTAGGAATAAGATGAATGAAAATTATTTGGATAAATATAGGTATATGCATATGTGTTGTAAACCGATTTGGTTTGTTTTTCGTTTAAAGTATAAATAAAGCTTAATTACCGTGACTTTGTTCAGTTTTTTCAAAACATATGCAGGGTTCTTATTCTGCCAATGCGCAAGTGCTCTTAACTTTTGTTCTTTACAGTTTTAAATCTATATAGGTACAATAAAATTTCGCTCTATTTTTTTTTATTTTTATTTATATACAACAGAAGTTCATGTCGCTTATTGTATAATACATAGGTACCTATACAAATTATTTCATCTTGTACTTGTGTTATAGAATCTTATAAAACCACCTATTCAAAATAAATCATTACCGAAAATGTATTCATTGACGTCATAAGATATACGTCACTACACAAGGAAAACCAGGTAACCTACTTTCGGGAGGCTTGCATTTTGCGTTTGCAGCGAATGACCTGTCTTATTATAGAACTGGATATAAATAGAACCTGGAAGCCTGTATTCAAGCGTACCCTGTGAATGGTGCAACCAACCTGAATCTAGGTCACGCTGCAATACTTTGACCTATTTATTTTTGAATGGAGAGCTGCATGAACGGGGTTGTGGAGCCCTTCCATTGCAAAGCTTCATCCATTCAGTCGAAGTCGGAAGCTCGAGGTCGTCGTGACCTAGATTTAGTCCGTAACCGAAACTGCTCTACCGGTTATTCAATTTGATTAATCCGCGATAAATGTTACAGGAATTGGCACTGTAAGTATTTTATATGTTAAATTAAATTCTATTGTATTGAACCTCTTTGAAGATTTCGTGAATTTAAGTGGTTTTAGAGTTTGAAAAGTGCTCAGTAAATATTGAAGGCCGTATATTTTTTTGAAATATCCCGCGAAAGTTATACCAGCGAAATGGCAGAATCAAAGAACAACGCTATTGGTTCCTTACATTTACGAATCGTCGTGATTGGCTAAAACACACTACTGTGTTTGAGGAGCCAAACAGCTTGCGTAATTGCAGACTGGTTCAGCGCAGCTAGTACCGCGCCACCTGTCGCGTAAATACAGTTCAATTTCTTTCATTGAATGACCCGGACTGTTTTATTTACGCACGCGCGTTGAGGCCCAACAAAGGGCCTAAATAAGAACGGTCTTCAATAAATCTGATGCATTTATGTGTTAAAAATGGTGAGATCTGTGAAGTGGCAGGTAGAAATTAGGATATTCGACGTGTCGAACCATGACCGAGGCATCTGAAAAGTGAGTGTTGTGTCTTTAACTCTTGTTTTTTGAGACCCTTGATTTGCTCCATAGGTAGAGCCAGGCCCCGGCCATTTTCACGGTTCAAGGAAAATCTTTTTCTTAATTTTCTTAAATTTTTCTTAGTTTAAACATACTTTGAGGTGCGCGTCAGGATTTACATTCATTGGAAGACGCTATGATGTGGTTCGACCACCGCCCTTAGGTCACCCTATTTAAACGCTACACTCAATGAGTCTACTTCATTCATAATAAAGTAAATGGTTGCTTTGGAGGTCGTTTGGTTAATAGCTGTACCATTCAATGAAATGGATTTACTATTGTTTTACAAAAACTATTTTTTCCGCGAAACCAAAAACAGCTGAGCACTGTTTGACAGTGGATCAAAACTATTGTTTGTATGGTAATAATAAAATTATTTATGAATATGTCAATATGGTGTTTGTGTCTGATGGATATATATTTTGCCTTTCATGCCTTTCATGCTCTTGTAATAAGTCTCACTTTACTGTGAATTGTACAAATTTTATAAATAAGTAAAAGATGGAAATGTAGGTTATACAATTGATTAGGCGCTAGTTGCTATTAGGGGGGGGGGAATAAAAATGAATTTAATTTTATAGATGGTAAAATTAATCTGTTATTTTTTTCACATAATTGCATCTATTAGGGTTGTTGCGAATATCAGCATCAGCAACAAGCATCATTGATTTTTAATACTGACAGTAAGTCTTAACATATTTGTTGAAGTGCAAGTGTGGTATTTTAACCAATCATATAGCCCTGCAACACAATCGTTGAGTGGCATGGGAAGTAGTGAGGAAAGAAGGCAGAGACATAGTTTGGCCATGTTACTTGTCATGCCCACGGGTTCCTGTTTTGTTGGTTCTTTGGTAGAAGTCAAAAGACCTAGGATGAAGCATTGTAGTTAATTGTGCCAGTAGAGCAGCGTGTGGATGAGGAGTGCAACATTGCGGCAGCGCAAGGAGCATAGTGTGGCAGGCTGGAAAGACAGCTATACAAAATAACCTGTCACTTGTTCCCTCACTTGATTGTTTTGTCAACATAATAAAAAATAAGTAATCCATAAACCATATCCAAATTCATAATGCCTCCTCCAATGAAAAGTGCAATATGAAAATATTTCACAGTAGTGTATAGCGGACTAGAATTCCACACAGTGTAGTATTGAAAAAATGTTGCAAGCAAGGTGGACTGTATGCATGTTCTTATAAGGACATACAAATACCTCATAACAGAATCATTTAAAATTTTAACATCATGTTTCTAAGTTTTGAAATTGAAAACCAAGAAGCTGCTACATATTACCTTAAATGGGCCTTCCACATTCTTTTTTCGTTTTCATTATTATTTACTTTTTAAAGGACCAATACATTTGTAATTGAAACTATAAAACTTTATTCTAAATTAATCCTAAATGTGATAGTGATTGAAGGTTTTAAACAACCACTTTTATTTATTCAAATAATATATTACATTTTGTAAAAATTTTATAGTAGGATATATTTTATTTGAATTATTTGTTAATAAATAGCTTCAGCATACAATCAGAACTGTAAAAATCAGCATCTGCTAATACGGAGAAAACCTGCATCAGCAACAACCCAGGTATAAGTCCGCAGACTGGGATGGATTGCAAGAATTTTATGCATCGTACCAGTGGAGGCAGATCTGATTTGGGTCAGAAGATCCTGACGTCTGCGCAGCCCCAGTCACTGAGACAATCCTGGCTGGTATGGAATGTTAAGTTCCTAACCTGTATGTAGCTGCCAGCGTCAAAAAACAACCCTGGCTTAATAGGTCTTGCAGAGAAGCTAAAACAAACTGCGTATGAGGCTTTGACCACGGCTTGTAATAATGAGGATCCAAATATTTCTTAGTTAAAACACAAATTAAATGCTGCTTCAAGGTTCAGTAAGAAAGCAACTGCCAGAGCTGAATTTCAATTCATCAGCAAAATAGGTGGGCGACTTGCAAACTATCCCTCTTGGAGTTGTGCTTTCTGGTCGCTTGCTAAAGCTGCCAAGGGGAACTTCTGCCAGTTGTCGTTACCACCACTGCGAAATACCGATGGTGAATTGGCCCATGGTGCAAAAGAGAAAGCTGATCTATTGGGCAGTCTCTTTGCCTGAAAACTTGATAAGTATCAAAACACTTTGTCCAATTTAGCTCAAAGAATGATGGGCACTTTAGTATGGACCCTGGCTGGCATAGCCAATAGAGTTCTAATGTCTGATAGCTTATTGCTTATGAATCGACCAGATATGAACAGTCTGGGACGTAAATAGCCATATATTTTGCACCTATTTTTTGTAAAAATCCATTTGTCAGTATAGCCTAAAATCTGTAAAATATGTGAAAGGGCTTTGTTTAAATACGTTTGTTGTAGTAGTTTGAAACATTGCTTGATTCGCCCATTTATAGTTTCGATCATCTAATGACAAATAGTTATTAATCATGAGTGATTCACTTCCTGTGTCGCTACTCTTGAGAGGGACCCCTTACCTTAGTAGGAGGTAGGAGTATATTGGCTTAATAACCACATTCCTCAATTAAAAAAAAATGCTACTAAGCAGTCACCCATCCAAGAGCCACCAGACCAAGCCCGACATTGCTTAACTTTTGACTATCATTTCCAACAAACAAATGTGTTGCTGTTTCTTTTAATTATAAGATAGATGGTGCTGTACAGGTAATTTAAAATAGTAAACGATTCAGGCCCATCTAACACTTGGCCAGTTTTATATTTGTTGTTTAAAATTAAGCCTTTTAATGGTCGGACAGACAGACAGACAGGGTGTACTTAATAATAGGGCTCCATTGACAACATAAATGTATGTTTCTTTAGTCACGATAAACTACGTATATGAATTAAAAGTTTGCATTGTATAAAGCTGCACTTTAGGATACATAACTCATAATTCTATTAAAAAAGATTAATTCTATTAACTCAAATAAAAAAGAGTATTATTATTATTTTTAGTTGTTTCTTTAATTTTTTTTTAAATTCAAGATGGTACAATTTTTTATATGTGGTTGGGGTCTCCTTTTAAGCATAAAAAATACTTACTTACTACTTAAAAATACAAGTATTAGAAGACTCCGCTCTTTGATAGCAAAAAATATTTTTTTGTGATTAAGATACAAAGTTTTGTGTGTGTGTGTGTGTTAGAGAGGGTGAGTGAGGGTGGGTGTGTGTGTGTATGTGAATGATGATAAAGATGTGTTTAAAACTCAGAAATAGTGTCAAATCTCAAAATCATTGTCAGGTATATAGATTTTTAATATTGTACATATATTTTAAGATAATAATGAAAGTACAAAAAGGGATTTATTACACACATAGAAACTACATCAAACCTTAATATGCTCCCATATTGGTAATCGATTGATTAATTCACCAAGCTTCTCTTAAACTTATAAGTAAAGACACTTCAATAATTCAAACATGTTAAATTAGGAGCTTCTATTGTATAGTGGGCAGTACACAGTGAGTGAATAAACCAGTGAATACAGACATCTGAGTGGGAACTAGTAGATACTGCTTATATGTCTTACCACACTGGTTTTGTTACTTGCTATCTACTGTCCATGGTACTATTTATAGCTATCCTTATTTAGTCAAAAGTAATAAATGAAACCTTGTATTGTTGTCTGTCTATTTAATAGAGTTATTTAAAGCTGTGGCTTCAGTGTGAGATGTATGTGACACTAGCGAGTGCTATATATACAGCCTAGTGCTTTCTGTACCTTTGCAGTAAGATGGAGGGGTCAAAATTTATAACTACTGACAGTGGTTAAACCACATGAATTATAGCATTTGTCTAATGACTCCTCACTAAGATTAGCTTCACATAAATTGTATGATATTCCATCACTGAATTCAATTCAACCAATTACTGACCAACCAGCTAACCTTATGGGTTTCCACAAGCTTATATTCTGCTATTCAACCTTCTGGTCAACTTCCATCTACCAAGGAGGCTTGAGCCCATAAGCATTAATATTAATGAGATAATTCAGAATCCTAATTATCATAGTAAACATTAAATTGTCCAGTACGAACATTAGTGGATCAGCTTTTGTGTTCATATAATACATTCTAACTAAATCAAAGCACCGGATTCTGTTGGGTGCCTATACTGAACTAAAAACCTTCCACCTAAACAACTAAGTATAAAAGGCATGTTTTATGCATAATGTACCTTTATTACATTTATTTACTTGATTATATTTTACAGTGCCTATTTGATTCGCGTGCGAGCGCAGGTGATGTGTCGAGACGAGGGGACGGGGGGATGGGTGGCTCTGGGAGGGGGGGGACTTGCCGATGTTATGGTGGGCAAGCGGCCGCGTAGTCAACAAAGGAATTCTGGTAAGTAAATTAATATCACTATCAATGTTATATATATATCATTATCATTTTAGGTTGTTGCCATAAAGAATTAAGCTTGCGTTGCTGTCAAAAAAAATTGGTACTCTTTCATACTTAAGTATTTTTAAAACACATTTTTCTGCGCACCACTGCAAGAGCGCAGGTCTACTTGGAGACGGAGGCTTGGGCCATACTACACCGCGCTGACCCAGTGTGAATTGACGAATGAGCTAGTTGCCACTTGCCTGTCAGATTTTTTAAGCCACCCATAAGAAACTCTGACTTGGCTTAACAACTGCTGTCATGTGACAACACAACCAGGACCGAAGATTTAACGTGCCTTCCGAACCATGAAGGACCTAAGAAAAATGTGACACCATGGTCACCCATTTAGGTACTGACCACACCCGACGTTGCTTAACTTCGCTTGAAATCATCATCATTGCTATCAGGATTATTAAGACATCATAGTCCAATGTTACTATTATTATTATTTTTGTTACTAGGGAATCCGTTTACGCGCTGATTTCGCACTGATAATATTTTCTTTGCAGAACTTCTTATTATGATCTTAAAGTATGTTTGTAAACGACAGGTTGAGTCAAAGTGCATATTTAAAGAAGCCCGGCTGGATAGAGTAAAGCGCTATGGTTTTTGTGGTATGTCTTAATTATTAGGAACTAATTATAATTGTAGGCGGTGACAGCAATGGTGACACGACCTCTTCCTCCGCATCTGGTCCTACACACGAGTACTACATACATGGGAAGCGAATCAGCGATAATATGGTATGGGACCCTTTTTTTCTATATACATTATATTATTTTGGTTACTATCAATCCGCCCAGCATTGGTTTGTACTTCTATAGATGATAAGGCCCTGGACGGCCCAAATCAGGGGGCTAGCGACAGCTGCACCCTAAACGTAGAACAACTACTGTGCGAAGCTGCTTTAAGCTTAAACGTTTTAGTACATTTCAGCATACAGCGGTCGGCGACGTGAAATAATAGGCTATTAAAGCGGTAGGTCTATTTTATTTTGATATTTTCAAGAGGAACTTACAACTAATTTAAAGATTCTAGAATAAATAGTTATATATGTACATAAGCCATTTAAATGTTTCTTCAAATAACATTAGTAATTAAGAAATTGCCAAATATAGATAGTCTGCCTACTAAGAATAGGTGTATCCAAATGTTCACAGCAAAAAATTACAAAACATTGATAAATTAAAAAAATACTTCTGTACAACAGTGCATAAAATTAAAAATTAGTTTGGTTTTTAAATGGCTTAGCTTTACCACCCAGGTGACACCAATACTGGCGTTCCTTTGAACTGCTCTTAGCTTGCAGTTTAACTGTTACTTTTGTTTCCAGGTTGTTCTAGAATGCACTATAAAGAAAGACTTTCAGTATAACAAGGTAATGCCCACATTTCACCACTGGGTGACCGATGAGAAGCGGTTTGGTTTGACGTTTCAAACAGCTGCTGACGCTAGAGCTTTTGACAGAGGAGTCAGGACTGCCATTGAAGAGCTGTTAGACGGTAAAATGATATTTTTGATATTGGATTTAGTTCTTTTTTATTTATTTATTCTTAAATTGTAAGCTATTTTGTGTGTTTATATAATGTACTTCAAATAATATTTCTAGATAAATGCCAAAGATTGTATTGTATTCATTCATATTGATAATGATTGTATTAATTTATTTTGATTGTATTGTATCCTATTTTATTCGTTATTAATTTCAGAATTCAATTTTAAGTGTAATGTTATAAGTATTGTGATCTTAACTAATAATTTGTTTAAACTAACAAGAAACTTGTACTTATTTCAAGTTAAAACTGAAAAATCATTTGTTAATTGGATAGTGCAACCATTTCGGCAAATAAAACTTTATGCAACTAAATATTAGCAACATGAATATGATATTCATTATATGTAAAACTTTGTTAACCTATTTAGAAGTTAAAATTTTATGCAACCACATTATAATTGCAACAAAGTTGTAGAATCATTAATATGGCTCTGTCTCAGCAAAACTTTGAGAGGCCAATAATCACGATTTTAGGCACTCACTCACTGACTAAGTCATAGATCATAAGCTAAGCTAGAGCTTCGAAATTTGGCACTTAGATAGTACTTAAGGTAAGAATAACGATAAAATTAATCATCGGCCAAGACCGAATCGGGTCGGAAGCTTCCCCATCTGGCCTCAGTGTAATGGGGTACAATTTAACAGTAGCAGGACTAGGGAATGCAATCTGGAGTCGAGATTGACACTTCGAGATCTCGTGCGCTAAGTCTCTGGTCGAGATCGCCAATTCGAAATCTGGCGAGTCTCGACAATATCGCGACTCTGTTTACTTTTTAAAATAATGCATTATTTATTATTAAAAATACTTAAACTCAATGAAAACTCCCTATTTAGAATATTGCTGTTATATTTTGCAAATAAAACATTAATTTAATCTTGTTTCAAATATATACACGTTTATCTAAGAAATGTAATAATCTGCACTACGCGTCAAATCAGCTCACACGCAACTCAAACTAAATATCAATTCAGTAAATCAGGAACCATAGATCATATATAAGTATAAACAATAGAATTTTATTATTTATTATTACGCATAGGGTAATTAGGGAGTTGTAAGTCACGCGAAAAGTACCTAATATCAGCTTTTAAACGCTTTGTAGCAAAAAAGCCTGCTCGCTTTTCACAGGTTGTAACCAGGTAAGTAAATAGGTTGCTTTACGCGAGTTTCATTGAATGGCTTCTTTCTCCACCGTACTCGTTAAGATAGTTGTAACTCTAAGTATTAGATGTAGAAATGATACTGTGTTAAATAAATGTGTTGTATTGAATTAATGTAAAACAAAATAACTTTTTTCAGCAGACTTAACATACTTTTTCAGTCTTGCAATCTCGTTTATAATCTCGACGAATATTAACGAGATTTCAAACACGAGATTGAATCTCGAAAAATGGCTCGAGATCAAGATTGCATTCTCTAAGCAGAACCAACATGGCATTCTTTATAATGCAATCAAAACATTAAGCTTTATAATTCAAAGTAGTATCAGTGTCAAGAAATTGTGTTCTAGTAATATAAACCGTCTTGCTAAATAAATCTCTGTAGAACTGCTGGCTGGCTATTTGCTGTCTTCGGATAAATAAATGAATAATCATCATACAACATTTCGGTTGATTTTATAATAGGACATTTAATTAACTTGTGCCTCTATTCAGCGCATGAACTAATTTATCTAATGTGCTTTCTTTTTGCTTCCTTACCGTATACTGGATTCTTACACGGTAAGTGTACACATTCATTTTCTAACTTTGAAAACTGTCAAATGCGGCATAACTGGGCCAGTTTTTTTTTAAATATTTTTTTTATGAAAAATATTTTTGACATAATTTCAATACATAGGTAGCGGTTGATTTAAACTTTGTATAATTCGTAATCGTATATATTTTTTCTATTAATCACACAATTAATGGTAAAGCTATTATAAATTAAATAATTAATAAAATACTTATTAATATTTTTCTCCTATATGGATCTTCTAAAGTCAATTTATGATTTGATAAATTGGTAGCAAATCATTATTACTATAATACAGTTCATATAAATGTAACTATTTATGTTATACATTGTATAACTAAATTTATCTATTGCTTATTTATTTATTAATATGACTGCAGACCATAAATGTTTAATATATGATTTTTTTGATAATATCTACAAGAGTTAAAATTCGATAAAATATATTTAATGTTATTATTCAGTTAATGTTTTAATATAAAATATTATTGTCAGGTCTCGGTGGGGCTTGGCCATCAC
Organism: Apoda limacodes; assembly: GCA_946406115.1. Taxonomy (NCBI): domain Eukaryota; kingdom Metazoa; phylum Arthropoda; class Insecta; order Lepidoptera; family Limacodidae; genus Apoda; species Apoda limacodes. Next base: position 15,276,130 of record OX291555.1, read on the forward strand.
TGTACGCGTATAAAAAACATTACCCAGCTCCCAAAGATGATGATGAGGAACAAAATATATTCGAGGTAAATTTTCCAAACTACTAATGAATCCTATAATGCTTTGTAATTTTTTTCCTATGTGGTGTGCAACTATGAATGGCTCTATAGGGGTGGGCAGATACCTGAGACATTTGCTTTGACCACCTGCGTCAAACCTTTATAAATTACCTTGTTTGTTATTGACCTTTCCCTTGTGAATATTATAAGTGAATAGCTACATACGTAATAAAGTCCATCTTCATTAAACAGGCATATTAATGTAATATAACTATGATTACATATTTTATAATTTTGGGCCGCACCCATTAAAAGAATTTTGTTTTTTTTTGTTATTCTTATTTCTTTTGTAAAAAGATTTTAAGTCAGGTTTTGTTTCTTTGTTAATTATCTATAAGGTAAAATAAATAAACGTGACAAATATTGGCCTTTTTAGTTGTGGAGACTTGGTAACAGTCGCAAAACTATTTGTTAAATGTCTTTCATTTTATTAAGAGATTTGTTTCCACACAATGGTCTTGTTCGAATAGTTATAGGTAATGACTGCTTCATTATAACCATGGGACTGATTGGATCTCATAACACAATATATTAACTTAAATATAACATAATAATATAATTTTAATATAAAAATTATATTATATCAACACTCATTTACACATAGAAAAGTAGAAACTTAGAAACTGCAGGTGAAAAGTGGAAGTATAAAGTTTTCTGTCGAATCAACCCATCAATAGAAACACTGATAAATGTAGATTCTAAGTATTGTGGCTAAATTTTTTTTGAATACATGATGACACTTGCACTTGTGACCTGCAGCTGCTACTTAAGAGGAAATATCTAGCGGTTTTTCCCCATACAAACGCATTCTCCTGTTTCTGTCCAGGATTTTGACATTAGAGCTGTTTTTTTTATGTATGATAGATATACACAGTCACTATGCCTTTATGTTCCGTTTTTTTTGATATGCCATCCCTAAAATAAACTAGGGGCCTGCAAAAGTCAAAAAAGTCCTCTTTTTTATGACATTTTTAGACGTGTGCATGAAAACATTTTTTTAAGAAAACAAACCATACAGAGACGAAATAATTCATTACCTTTAAGGTGAAGTAATTTTCATTAAATTTGATTGAGATTTGGAATAGGAAAGTGGAGAATACGAATCCCTTATTTCGACTGCGTAAAACAGCCCGAGGCGCAGTTGTCCCTATCGAACAACATCAATATCTTGGATCGGGTTCCAGCGCGACAGCAAGTGTTTTTTCAAATACCTATTTCTGCATTGGTATAGTTGTGATGTTTCCTCTTACTACGTTCATTCACGTTTACGTCCAGGTACAATGTGCTTCTTGATTGTATGATGACGAAGATAATAAATAAAAAAAAATTTTGATAACCAAAACAATATTGTGTTTCAGTGTTTGAATCTGCCATCTGAGTCTCGGTCTCCGAGTGAAAATGGGACCTCTAGTCTCACTCGTCACTATCACATGTCGCAGACTCCGATACTAAACTTAGCATTGCCTCATCACACTGGTAGGTAACATATAAACACCATCGAGCTTACAGTCTTGATCTTTGAGTAAAACCTAGAATTCTAGATTCGGTCGTCACAACAATTTTCTGTAGATTCCTTTGTAGTTAAGTATTTTCTAAACGTCTTATGTAAACAATTTCTTGTCTCAAACTCTAAGTCTTGGTCTTAGTGTAAAAAAGACGACTCTAGTTTCATTTCCCATTGGAATTTGCCCCAAGGTGTTATGCTACCACAACCCTATAATAAATTTGATTTAAAATTAAGTGTGAGTAACTAGGCTTAAAATTGTAGCCTCGTTTTCGAATGAGGTTTGGACCTAAAGACCCAATAAGCGCTAGGCTTTGTCACAAACTGGCGCTGAAAATCACCATGCCTTACCGCACTAGAAAATATACGTCAACTGTAAGGAATTAACCATAAGTTTCGGTTGACAACTGAAATCTTTGATGTGGTTTCGGTCTCTGAACGAAATTAAAGACTACACTATATACAATGATATGACTTTGATATCGAGCAGCAGACTGACGAACTTAAGTTTTTAGATTCAAAAACATATTTAGATAATATAACAAGTAAAAAGTAATTTAAAAAATTGAAAAGAACCAAAATTCGGATTAAAAAAATAGAAGGTAATCTTAGTAACTGAAGAGCAAAAAAGCAATTTAGTGCCAAAAATGCGCCATTTTGTTTTCTAATAATGTTAATATGGCCTTTGACACTCTAGTGGTTAAGACAAATCTAACCAAGTGTAATTTATTAAAATCGGTTTAGCCGTTTAGTAGTTACGACGGAACAAAGAGTCCGGCGTACATACAGGTCAAACATATATACCTTCCTTTTGTCTAATAAATAGACATGACATCAGAACGATTTTAAATATATACGACTATAAAAAGATCTTTATGTAGATGCATTTAATTTACAGATTCCCTAAAGCAGCATGAAGGATACGACGAGAAGTTAGGAGTAGAAGAAAGTGATCCGTGTCAATACGTCCATCTTTCAGCTGTGAGTAAAAATAATAATAAACTCCTAAATCACACTGACTTTATCTTTATTCCTCGTCTTACCCTTTTCCTCTCCAATCTCTGAAGGTCCTGGTATTTTGAATTTCCAGAAAGTAATATTTTCTTTTATTTATCGCGGAATATATAACTTGTTATTTTTATTCGTAGATATGGGTCTTGGACATAAAATCTATTTCAAATTACTTGAAGTGATTGTGGAACTAAGTTCCACCAATGTACTTTTTCAGGTGCACGAGTACGCATATCCTCATGTAGGTCCGGGTGGAGTTATTGGTTCAGAATCGCCTAACACCAAACCACCGCTTCTCAAACGGGATTCAGGTACTAGTTTTTTATTCGATTGCGTAAAAAAATAATGCAACATGAATTAAAAAAAAATATATTACAATAATATCTCTCTGGATCTAAAAGAAAGTCATTATTTTTAAGACACACTCGCTCTTAAAGTTTAAAGTAACTCTTTTTTGTTTATAAGTTATAATTGTTAGCCTGTGAGACATCAAAACATCCTTATTTTTATTTAATCTGGTAGTTTGGTGGCGTTCTTGATTGATTTTGAGTCTATTTATTTTCAGGGTCTTTCAAGAAGCCTGGGTTTAGCGGACCTCCGCCTCTGCCTGATAAAAAACCCGCTGAAACCTACCAAGCCAGATTAAAGTGCAGGTAATTTCTTTTATAAGGGTCTATAATTAGCAGTTAACTTGATTGAAGACAAGGGCGACGCGATATGTAACTTAGCGTGCGTGAGCAGTGCAGCTATATCTCAAATGACTAATGCACTCTTTGATTTTTGTTGTTTTGTAATCACACCCATACATAGATACACTTACTCCACACAAGTATGCTTATCCCCTGTACAGTGGCTGACGGTAGAGACACAAGATATATGTCGGTGCGTAAGTGCGAAGGAAATGGCGAATCGATATTGCCGATGTCGCCCTACTGGCCTTGCGAGATTCCTTTTTTTAAAGAGATTTATTGATATACTGTGGTTTAGTCTTAAAAGTTTAGGGTTCCTTAAGATCGCGTTGAAGTTCTAGTATAAAATATTTTTCATTACAGGCACTGCCATGAATATTATTTGGAGAGCGCGAACCGCGCTGGCGCTTGCGAATTCGCTCCGGATTGTGTCAAGACCTGCATTGATGCATTAACTTGCATTAGATGTGCACAGGTATAAAGTTGCATCTTTTTTTAAGGACGGTGACAAACATTTAGCAACTTTCGAATCGCGAATGTGAGAACGAAATTTTGTCGTCGCCTACATAAGTGATAAGACTATTGGAGCTTAAACCAGAATACTTGATTGATTAAAAAAGGGTTAGGTAGCTTTTCTTAGAAAACTGAATACGATCCTGGCTTATTACCGCGACTTCATCCGCGTGGACTTTTGAAAGTCTACAAAAATTTTTATCCCCGATTTTGCCGTCTAGGAGATAATTTTCCAAAAACAGTGAATCACGTAATTTTTTATTTTAATTTTAAATCTTAGGGCCAAATTCTAATTAAGTCCAACCACCATTTTATCCTCTTAGGGTATGAATTTTGCAAAATTCTTTCTTAGTATTTGTCTGCGTTATAATAGAAACCTCTGTGTAAAAGTCTTTACACCCAATAGTTTAGGCTGTGCGTTGATATATTACTCGGTCAGTAAATCATTTTTCTCTTTTATATTATGTAGACTTAATATCATTTCTTAGTGGACTTGTAAAGCGTAAAGCATCAACCTTTGCCCATACGTAAAGTACCGCTTTGCTCTGTTGAGTACACCAAGTTTTTGGACGCCAGCTTCACCTTGATCTCGGAACTGACCATCGCTGGAGGTGTCAACACTAAGAACCCCATTTTCATTGATATGGGGAAGTGGTCTGGAATTGTTAGGCCACAGTGAATGGGGTTTTCTTAGCGGTGAACGCACACACTTGTGTCTTTGTAGGGTTGAATCTTACCTAGTTTTCCCGTCCCCAGTCAAAGACCTTGGACAGACTAGTCTCGACTTGAGGCACAAGTTCTCCACGCTTTTCCTCCACAACGGAACGAGGTAAGTTAGTACGACCCGAGTAATAAGCGTCTCCAGTACTGTCATCTGAGCAATGTATGTTGTTGATGTCCAACATGTCATTGATATGCAGTAGAAACAGCGGAGGAGACAGCACAGAGTCTTGCGGGACACCAGCATTAATGTCCATGCTATCAGAGCAACTGTCGTCAACTACGGTTCGTATGCGTCTGCCGGACCAAAAACTAGCCACCCATTCACACAAACCCTCGGACATTCCGTAAGATGGCAACTTCGATAAATACATAAAATTCTATGGCCTAAATAAGAAAATAGTATGTTTAAATTGTGTTAATGTTTTTTTTATTTCAAACATTGATGATTCGGTTTCAATTTTTTTTGTAATGTATAAATAATAGTTATGTTGTTTACAAATGAATTTTCAAATCTAGTTTCTTGCCGGGTTTTCCTTAGTAGAAGTTAAAAAAAATAATTGAAAGCGCATTTCCTGGCTAGATGTGAAAAAAAATGGCCGCAAAAGTGTGACACAGACAAAGCGAAACTGTGGTGTCTAGTCTAAGAGAAAATACACCACAGATTAACTTTGTCTGTGGCCAATGTTTTGAGGCTATTGCGCAGTCCATAGGGCAGATTACAGAAATCGAAATCTATGATAAAAACCTAATTTAAATAAAAAAAAAAGACTGATTATGACTTTTTTTTAAAAACTGCGTATTTAAGCCGTGTGGCCTATATCGCCCCTTAAAACGTTAATATTACATATATAATTAACTGTACACTGCTACACATGCCGTTCGTATATGTGTGGTGATAAAACAATGTTATAACATATTATATTAGTATTATTGTATATAACGGCCTTTAAAACTGCCTTGTTTGTTTGACAGTGTATGCTGTACCACTGCATGTCCGATGCGGAAGGAGATTACGCGTTGCACCCTTGCGCCTGTGGTCCGCCAGACGAAGCTTGCGCCAAGAGGTAAGGTGGATAACGAGCAGGCGGCCTGCTGCTAACCCGAGTTAGATTACCACCTTTAAGATGGGCTGGCTGTACATTTTTTTTTTTGAACTGTCAATGCAGTTGGCTGATGCAGCCATTACTGCTTCACCGGGCTTTTTGGGGCCAGACTCTGAAGGAGCCTCAGCCCATATGCCAGCGGCTCCACCCGCCCTAAATTTGGTTATCGGCCTAGGATTCTTACGTAAACTCCTTAATTATACTTATGTAGTTTGCTATAATAGCAAGCTATAGTTCGCTTAAGCTCGGTTATGGTTATTCACGCGGAAACTTTTTAATTTTCCGAGATGAAAAATAGCATAGGTCCTTCCCCGGGACCTAAATACCAAATTTCGTCTAAATCGGTTCAGCGGTTTAAGCGTGAAGAAGTAACAGACAGACAGAGTTACTTTCGCATTTATAATATTAGAATGGATAGATCATCCACTTTACTTAGACGCAGAGATAGTTGGAAAAAAGGACAAGGACTAAGAAAACTTCTTAACCGCATTGAAAGTTTCTAGGGAAATTGATTTCTCTTCGAGTGTTATCGAGAGCCACTATTTATTAACAGCACCTTTTAACAGGATGACCTAATTTTTGACATAAAGGTCGCTGGAGGGACAGAGAATTACATAGAATACTTTTTATCTCAGTCAGGGAAATCTCGTTATTAATCTAACGGCAACACCCAAAAGCTAGTCAATCTATAATTAGAAAACAGTAGTGTTTGAATGTCGAATATGGAATAGAATAGAATACGCAGTGTAGTTTGATTATATATTAAAAGTGCAAAAAAGTGTATTTTATATATGTTTATTAATTTTGCTTTCCGGCTGTCTACCACATTATTATGTGGGTGTGTATCCAGCCACAAGTTACCCCTTCTGGGGATGAAAAAACTGTTTAGATACACATACATTATCTGATTTCCTCTACTCAAAAATTTACTTTAAATTTATATTTTAATAACCTTCTAATGCTTATCCCTGAATTTTTGACTGCTTTGATAAAAAATACTTTTTTATTTTTTCCAGATGGCTAGGAATAACTCTGCTAAGTCTGCTAGTTCCCTGTCTCTGGTGCTACTTGCCACTTCGGTGCGCGCACAGAGCGGCTAGAGCCACGCATCTCGCTGGGGGCGTCCACGCGCCGCAGCCACACGCGGCGCACAGAAAATAAGCGATGGAAGAAAGTTACAAGAAATATGTAAAAAGTCATATGAGGGTAGTCAAAAAATATTTATTGAATAGTGAATTAACATGTGGGAATAGGATGAAAAGATTTGAAAGCACAGTGAACAGACGTTAGATGAAAACAGTGAGAAATAGCATAAAAAGGTAAAGTGAAAAGACCAAGAAAAGTGAAAAATCATATGAGGATAGACAAAAACATTAGAAATGTCAAATGGTTAAAAAAAAGTATGTATGACATAGTCATTTTTAACTTAAATGTGAAAAACGGCTCTGTAACGTCGTGAAATCGAAAATGTAGTGTGAAATTTTATAGTTATTTGCAGCTTGATCATAGCAAAAGAACAGTGAATTAGGTAACAATGTTACAGCAAAAATACGATGAGTGAACCGTTAAAGTAGCAGCTTGCTTGACGGATGTGAAAAGTAGTTACTGAAGAAATACCAGTCAGAGGTTGTTATAATAAATATGTGTCCAGATGCAATGCAATTAATGATACTTTTAAAACGATTTTTTATGTTTGGATTGAAATTATTTTACCTCAAAATTGTCATAAGAAATCTTGAGAGTAAAGGTAACCCAGTGAATGGACAGTCATAGGGGACAACCTCGAAAATTGCAACACTGTTAAAATTAGTGGTTTTTTTTAAGTTGGTGATGCTATTTATTTGTGGAGAGGGTTGTCACTCTTCAATTAATGTTGCCACATTATAAAAATATTTGACGATTTTATTCGTCTACATCTAAAAAAAAATCATTTTATGTCTATAGTGTTACTGTCTGGAATGGTCAATGAAAAAAAAAATGTGCCATATTAAATATTTTAATGCAAATAGTTTTTCAATATTTAAATGAATACATTCTGTAAGTCTTCCGTAAATGGTTTTTTTAAAATTATTTGATTATTATTATTTATAATTTTTATTAGATCTGTTTCAAAATCTCACTATTTAAAGTTGTTTTGCTAATGCTAAATATTATCATTGTTTGATTAAAAATATACAAACTTAACATATCCAATATTTACAAAATTTTATACTGAAATAATGCTATTTCAGGTATTATGTGTTTGGATAGATGTAATGGATGTGCTGTGAAATTATGGTTATTCTTTCACTTTTATGTATAATTGGAATTTTTTTAATCAAATATAGTGCTTTAATGTTACTTTTTTAAAATCTGTTTTTTGAAAACAAAAAAAATTCATAGCTTTTTCTTATTTTTCTAAAATTACTTCTATTTTCTTTCGATTTTTATATAAATTTAATAACAAATACGGGTAGAACTTTTTATAGCTTATTTAAAAAAAAGGATTGCATTTTTTGCAAAAAGGCTATTAATTAACCTAAAATATATATTTATCAATATTTGTCGTAATGTCACTTTAAACAAAAAATATTTATTCTTAATATTAAATATACATATGAAAACAAAACTGCTGATACATTTAAATTATAAAAAAAATTGTTTTAATATTGACAAACAAAAACTGTCACATAAGTACAATTAACAAACAATTCTTTTCTTTTTTGGTAGTAATGTCTAGTCTCAAATAATTTAATTAATATATCATACACAACTTTACATTCATTCCGTTCAGTAAATTCAAAGTGACCAAATTATTTTGGATATTTATAGTTAAGATTCAATATTTTTATGAAATGCACTTGAAATATGGCCTGATTGTAATTTAGCACAAAAAAAATATAACATAAATAACTTGTAATACAATTTGGATAAAAAAATATAAAATCTTCTCCATTTTTGTAAGATCAAGGGCTCACTTACGAAAATGATTGAAGATTTCTTATTTTCATTTGCAATAACGATTTCACTTTTACAGTGAAATTGCTATTGTGAAATTTGACAGGAGCTAAATTTGATAAAAAAAAATAGGCTGCAGTTATAAAATTTTTTAGATCGGTGCTAAATATCAGCTGGATATAATTCAAATTCATTTCGTTTTTGTTACTCTGCATTGAAAAAAATATTTAATGTTAAAAAGTAGTTAAAATAAGTGAATGTATTTAATGTTACAAATAAGAATTGTATTTTACGATTTTTTAAATAATCAAATAACTAAACTCGTTTTAACTTCTTGATTGTAATAATATGAGATTGGTTGATAAATTATATTATATATATCTATATATATATATATATTATGTTTCAAAATCTAAGTAAAACTAGATGTATAAAGAGACTTGAAAATATTTACTATAGTAATTTAAAATTCTATTTAAGATTAATTAATATTGAATCATCAGTGTTTAGTGTCGTATACTGTAAGCATACAATTCACAAGTTTAAAGTTAAAAACCAAAGTTATATGTATACACTGAGGCGCAAAGGTTGAATGCGGTGTGAACTGCGGAAAACCTGGGATGATTGTTTGAACTGCAGATAAATGTATTGATATATGAATTAAATGATGGTACCTACATAAATATTTTTTTTGCTTTTTATTGTGTAAAATGTGAAATAAAAAAAATTATGTAACGGAAAAATTAAATAACAAAATAGTGGACATATTTGGTATCTACTATTGCCCATGACTTCGTTTAAAAGATGCAATTCGTCATGAATTGATTGTTTTATTTTATGAAAAAAGTATCCACATGGGAGGCAAGATACACAAAATTTACTTTATTGGCTAATTGTAAACCAAAATTATTGAAAAAAAAACCGGCCAAGTGAAAGACTGGTTCCTCCATCGTGAGATCGAGTCTCACAGGTTTTTACCTCAATTATCAGTTATTGGATTTTTTCCTATAATTGTGATATCTTGCTTCTTGCCAAATTTCATTATTCTAGGTCAACGGGAAGTACCTACCTCATAAGTTTTTGTCGGACAATATGCGACAAAAATTACCGAATTATGGGCAATTTTTTTTATTGTGTTGACTTAGAAACTTGAATTTTTTTACAGCTTCAAGGGAACCGTACTTACGCGTTCCTGAGAAAAAGGGTCTTGACTATAGTTGTAAGGTCGGTTTAAAACGAATCAAACCATGTCGTTTAAAACCAAAATTTTGGCTTAAAACGGAGTTGAAACGGAGTTTTAGGGTTTTAATGGTTAGAAACAGTGTTTTTTATATGAACTCAGAATGCATTACATTATCGAATTCGCCATACAACGGAGTGCAAAACTGTGTATTTTCATGTTTATTAGATTTTTTACTAATAATTATTGTATGTGAAAAGTGAAAAGCAATTAAAAAAAAGCCGACCCCAGGAGGGACTCGAACCCGCACCTCCCGAATACCGGTCAGGCGTGTTAAACATTTCACGGAGCCCATTAATCTGTGGCCGCGCTGCCCTTGCGCCAAAGTATAATATACATAGGTAGGCAGTTAAATATTTTTTCGTATGAAGTGCGAAGAGAACAATTATTTACAGTAACCAATAATATAACAAGTAGTAATATTCTTTTTTTTACTTGTCAATATTTAATTTCAACAAATAAAAACATTCAAGTAACTAGCTTGTAAAATATTGTACGTTATTTTATGCCTTTACAATGCTAAATAGATAACTCTCTTTTGTCTCTGCAGTCGGGTATTACACCGTTTAAAACGGTGCGTTTCAGTTTTAAACGTTTTATACTGTTTTTTTTACAACTATAGACTCTTGACCATCGATGTGGTCTTGACAGACAGACGGACAACAAAGTGATCCTATAAGGCTTTATTTTTTCCTTTTGAGGTACGTAACCCTAAAAACAATTTGATATAATTATGAACTACGTATGTTTATAAGTATGGGAAACTGAGTGTTAGGTCGCTCAAGTTACGTAAGTTAATTCGTTAACTAAACCAGGAATTAATATCTACTTAGAAAAAAAAACTCCGAATTTTCTTAAAAATTTAACATTTATTCCACAAAGTCAACACAGAGTAAACACAACCAGAGAGTAAACAAGATGGCGGACAAACATGGCGCCTCCCGCGACGCTACGCTGCCGCTGGTATCAATGTGAATTATTTGTGCTTGAGATATATTCTGTGCTTGTTCAAACTCAACATCTTCTAGAATTGGTGTGACGTCAGTGTAGTCGTAATTTTCTGGTTCAATTCGACCGGCTGAAAATACATACCAATAATAAGTAATCACCAGATTTGTAAGTTGGTACAATTTTTGATTGGGTTACCGATCTCGCTAGCTTTGTAAAGTTGTACAGACGATCTAGTTAAAGCCGTAACGGGCAGTTTAGAACCGGCTGTTGTTCTATACAACATATGAGTGAGGTCTTTGCGTTGATATATGAGTCAGGAAGTTTACTTCATACACATAGAGAACTGGACAGCGCATTTCCTAGCCAGATGTCCAAAAAAAAAGGTCGAAAAGCCTTACAGAGACGAAGTGAAACTGAGGTCTCTTGTCTTTTTCTAACTTGTTTGAATAAACATAAAGAAACAAAATGGCGGACGTTGATAGAACGAGAAAAGAGACAGGTTTACTTTATCTCTGTCTAAAAGATGGGCAATTTTGTGAGGCTTTTTTTTTATATACCACTAAGGTAGCAAACAAGCATACGGTCCGCCTGATGGTAAGCGGTCACCTATGGACGCTTGTAACACCAGGGGTATTACTCGCGCGTTGCCGATCCTTCAAAAATCCAAGAAGTTCTTTCTTGAAGATCCCCATACTGTAGTCCTTAGAAAAAACCTTGGCAGGGAGCTCATTCTACAACCCAAGTGTTTGCGGGAGGAAGTTTCTCTGAAACCATTTCGGTTCTAAAGTGTTAGAAGGCTATTGCACAGTCCATTGGACATACTACAGTACTCGGAAGTCTATGGTTTACTCTCACCTCACTCTGCTCTCTCTATTCATGGATCACACGTGTTTCCATGGAACGTATTCGTAATGAAGTAATTTAGGTGAGCGCCATTACCCCTGTTTCCCCTACTCAGATTTTGTTTCCATTTATATATAACTCCAGGTTTTGTTTTCAATATTTTAAACTAACGACTTTCTTTTGAAAAATCGAACTCTTCGACCGTGGTCACGTGGTAGCGGATTATTCCATTGGACTCGTGGTTTTTTTTCTTTTTTTTTTTTTCTGAGCTGACTGCGGTTGGCTGTTGCAGCCATTACTGCTTCACCGGACTTTTGGGGCGAGACTCTGAAAGAGTCTCAGCCCATATAGCGCCCAACGCTCAAGGTTTCCCCACGGGGGGAGCCTTGGCTTGGGTTGTCGCTCTCGGGGGCGACCGACCAGCGTGAGCCTCGAACCCGAAGGTGAGTCAGCGCCAGGAAGGGAGTTCCCCGCTACGCAGTTGCGGTTGCGATTGAGTGGGGGCGAGAAGTGCCTCGGCACTCTTCGATACCTCGTGTATCCTTGCGGTCGCCGACGAACCCGGGGACGTCGGCGTCGTGTTAGGGGGGAGGCCCTATTAGGGGCGGTCGTCGAGACTAATCTCGCTATCCGGATAGCGAGATCGTCATCTGGGGCCGTCAGTACGTGCCGAGGCCGCCTAACAATTGTTTTTCGACCGTGCCGAGGTCGATCGGGGGCATGAGACTCGTGTGGACGCAACCGGCAACAAAGGACCCTCTAGTATCTCGACTACGCGCAACTGGAATCGCGGCAAATCCGCCACTTGTGGCCACGGTCTTATTAAGTATAGCTAGTAGAGAACCTACTTCCGGGTTCCGTGGCAAAATGGAGAATTGCAGATTGCTTGCTCCAACCAAATCTGAAAAAAAAGCATTATTCATAATCACTTTGGCACGTGTAATTGATATGTCTTCATCATTATCTTTGTCAACACAATTTTGGGCACGAAAGTAATGTCAGATATCAAAAATACAGGTAATGTATCTGTCGCAGGCAAATCGTATAATTTGCCGTTTTACAATATGCCTAGGCAAATCGTAAAGTATGGAAACGAAAGGAACAGAAATCGCACTGTATAAGTCATGTATGTTAGGTTAGGTTCAGTTTCTCTTTTGTAATTGTAGATGCGGAGCGAGCGGAGCGTTCCAGCCAAGCTTCATATAATAACGGCGTTTTACCTGAAATTAAACGCTTATTAACTACTTACCTCATTCGAAGCCTATAAATGAGAATAGCAACACTATTTTTCTAAGCTGTGGCGGAAGTGACGTCACCTTTTCCCTCGAATTGCACGTTCCCCTCTCTTCTTAATGCTAGTTAACATATTTGCCACCAGGTGGCGAGAGTTTACTTTCTTAGCAGAGAAATGTTCTGTGCCTTATTGCACTCAAATTTATCACCAGGCAGGTTTTTGTTAAAAAACGGCTTCGAATGAGGTAAGTAGTTAATAAGCGTTTTATTTCAGGTAAAACGCCGTTATTGACTAACTGTACCGTCATTCGAGGCCTATAAATGAGACGTGTTTGTTATCGCCTGGTGGCAAGTGAAGGAATATGTGCTCATATATAGCCAATGTGATAAGTTTAAATTAACAAGTATTAGGTACTTGTTGGGTAATATAAAGTAAACATAAATAATAATGGGTCACGAACTTTAATTGAATTATAGAACTGAAAAGAGATAAAACAAATAAATATGTTCTACTGAATTAGTCTTCATTTCACAATGATCAACAATATTAAACAACAATCATGGTATTGACTTTTACTATACAATTATTAATTCTTAGTCTCGTCCAATCAACTATATTAGTTATAATTATATTAGTTAGCTGAAGGGATGGCGCTTAATTTGCTATGGGTGAAAACATAGCAGACACCACTGTAGGCGTAGGTCGAATTTCACGGCAGTAGTAGTTTTTAAAAGTGTTTAGAGATCGCCAATTACCTCTTGTCAGTATATCTTCCACCGAAAAATTCATTACCCAGTTTTTAGATGCAACAGCGGGTCTGACGCTTCCGGGGCTTGCTTTGATATTGGCATCTTTAAGTCCATTTTTTACCCAACCTGCTATGACAGCGCGCGAGGCAGCTTTAGGTTGACCACAAGTGGTAATAAATAGATTGTTACTATTACAAGCAGATCGTCGTGAAGATGATAATTCAATGACTCTCTTTATCCAAAACACTGTCTGATATCCGAGTTGTCAGTTTTAGAGCCAAATTTTGGCCAAAAAACTATCTTATTTTCTGACAATGAGCAATGGTCTTCATCTATGGCTAGTAAAGTTAAATCATGGATCCTACGTCCTGAACAAAGTAAAAGAAGAATAGCCGCTCTTTTGGACCAGTGGTATTAATTGTTTGTATCTGGAAGGTTATTTATAAGCCATGTGGTTAAGACATCAACGTCCCAAATTGGAGGTTAAAGACCTCCTTTCGGGTTTTGGCATGCTATTGATTTTCAGATAAATAAACGTTCAGATGAATCTGGATTACACAAAGTAGAAATTGCAGACTTGTATACTAATATTGTGTTGTAACGTAGTTTAGATTTTTGAAATAGGTCAACTAAAAATCTAGCTAGTTGCGAACCAGTGAGGTTAGTGGGACTTGTGACATCATTTTCCTTGCACCATTTAACCCACTTTTGCCATGCGTTTCTATAGGTTCTTAAGGAGGAATCTCGCCAACCTGATTTTAGTAGTTCCTTTTGTTCCAGTGTCCAGTCTGTTAAGCATGACGTCCACCCCCACATCTCCAGACTTGTAGTGACATCTCCTTGACTTTCGGTGGTGGTTGGTCTGTTGACGTGTCCACTAATACCCGGTGAAGACGTCGCACAATAAATGGCGGAGAGAGAGCACGATTCTTGATATCCGGTCTCCAGAATACTTTTTCCCAGATTGGAGCTACTAGCTGATACACTCCTTCTGCCGTGTTCAGGTGAGATAGAACTTTGGGTGGTGGAAATATCCACGCAAAAGGGTACTTCCATTCGCGACTGAATGCGTCGTGAAAATGAGCTTCTTGGACTGTCCAGTCTAGGCTGAAGTATAAGGGTACAACATGTGCCGTTCTCGACGCCATGAGGTCTGTTACAGGCGTTCCCCATTTCTTGAATATTATGTTGGTTACTTCGGGGAGTAGGTGCTACTCGGGGGAGGTTTTCCAACGTGACAGATAATCCGCTTCGCAATTCAATACCCCCGGTAGGTGATGAACAATTAGGTGAATTTGATATTGGTCCAGGAGGGCAAACACTTCTCTCATTATGTTCATTAGATTTACAGATTTCATTCCACCCTCTTTTTTTTAAATAAGATACAACCGTAATGTTATCGCTTTGTAACAGAACTGATGACCTCGATAGGTAATGAGCTTGCTCTTTTAGAGCGCAAAGAAAGGCACGCATCTCCTTTACATTTGAGTGGAGCATTGCTTCCTGAGGTGTCCATGACCCCAACATCTCTATATTGTCCAGCCGGGCTCCCCAAGCTTTTCCAGATGCGTCTGTTGTCATGAAGTGGGTAGCTGGTGGTGTGTGTAGTTGGGAACGAGCACTGCGTTTCTTTAGCCACCATTTCATTTCTTGTTAAACTAACTTCGGAACTGGGTAGCGGCAGCAGGAATTTAAATTTAACAACGTTTTGCAAAATTGTAGGAGGTATCGGTGATTCAGTCGACCTCTTGTTACAGGAAAACTGGCAAAATTTATCAGGCCAATCAGGCTTTGTATTTCCTTTAAATTCGCCGTTTCTCGTGTGAGTATAGGTAAAATTTTTCTCTCTAGGGCTTGACACTTTGTTAGAGGCAGCCATTTTAGACCTAACCATGGATCCCAACATATCCCTAGAAATTCTAGGCTTTTCTGCGGAGTCAAAATGGACTTTTTGTAGTTGAGTTGCCAGCCTAAACTCTCCAGAAGATTCACCGTTTCGCCTACTTGACGGGACAGCTCCGTTTGGTCCTGGTTGGCTAGTAAGTAGTCGTCTAGATAGGTTACAATTCTGTTACCCTTGTCCCGTAGAGTCTGCGCGACCCAGTTGGTTATCATTACAAAAACGTGTGGTGCTGATGCCAGTCCAAACGGTAATCATGTCATCTGCAGTATTTTTCCGTTGAAAATCAGTCTTAGAAATCTTCTGTGATGGGGGGCCAACCTGACGTGAAATTATGCGTTGGAGAGGTCTATCTTCACTAGCCAGTCGTGAGGCTGTAATAAAACTGGGATCTTTTGTATGTTTATCAAGCGGAATTTCGTTGAGATTAGGAATTTGTTCAGATTTCCCAAATCGACAATTGGGTGCATGGTCCCGTCGCCTTTCGGTGTCAAGAACATGGGGGAAATGAAACTTGGAGAGAGTTGAGCATTTTCTATGACTCCAGCATCCTTCAAATCTTTTAAGACTGTTTTCATTTGGAGTGAGACGGGGGTACGAAATTTGTGATTCATCAAGGATGGTATAACTAGTAGGGGTTTTTGTCCGAATGGGATTGTGTAGCATTTTATTATTTTCAGGATTGTCTTTGGTGCGCAAAGCTCCTGCTAATTTTGTACAAAGTAAGCAAGCCGACCACCTATAGCTTTGCAAAGGTCAGGACAGGATTAAATAAAGGCATAGGTGTTGGGCCTTGTGCCGGATAGTATACAGGACATGGATTATTGGGGTGATTATGAGAAAACCTGTTGTATGGGCCTTTAACGGTATCTAGAAAGCTATGCGCAGTTGGTTTAGTCTGTGGGATTCCTGCTTCCGCCTCAGTCCAGCTTTTTCGAGGAGGATTACGCATTGCCCAAAATGTTTTACTTACTCCACCGGCTTTGTCTAATGTCGTAGAAATGAGATCTTTATTAAACAGATAATCAAATGTGGGTGGAATTTTTCGTAAATTTGCTCTCACAAATGTATCTTTTACGTATCGTAATATACTCTCACGTCTCTGTTCTATTATATCGGCCCTGTGGCCGCAGGAAAGTTGAAGTAGGTCACTAGATATTTTGTTTAAACTACCCTTAATAAAAATTTCATTAATTTTACTTCTAATAGTCGCCACGGACAGATCGTCTGTGCTAGACGCCCAGGCCAGAATAGTTGCAAATCCAGCCTGCGCGGCTTCCCTTTGCTTTATTAAAGCTAGCGTTGTCGCCGCGTAACTTCGTTCGGAAATAGTTAAATAACATTGTTTATCAAGGTATTTTATTTCATCGTTACATTCGAGGTCGACGAACCCAGGGGCTGAACAATTCATTTTTTCATTCAGAATTGTCAAGGTGTTGGATCGATTTTAATAATTCGATATGTTCTTTTGATGATTTGGGAATTGAAGGTTCTTTAACAGTAGTGTTTATAGGCAGATAAATGTTACTCGTGCTTGCAGGCGGTGAGCTAGGGTCTCTATCGCCTTCGGAAACTAGTTCTCCGCTGATATCATCTTCCCTATTATTTTCATCCATATACGGATAATGAGGGTAGTTGTGAGACGATTCCGCGTACATAGAATTGCGATAAATTATATTTTGCAGCATATTTTCTGACCTTTTTACTAAGCTTGCGCAATTCATGTTTCAAAGACACCCTGCGACGCTTGTTGCCTGTTCTCTGCGAAGAACGTGATTTTCTTTTCCTGTTGGTAGCGGTGACAGCAGGTGTCTCCTGTACCGGGGTAGCTTCTTGCAAATTCGAGCCCGATTCGGACTCCGATGACGTAGACGAACTACTAGTCACAGATTCACTCATTTTAATTTTAAACTATAGGTGACGTTAAATTTATTATTCACTTGTCCGCACAGTTTGAAAAATTAATTGCCAATGAGGCACAGAACATTTCGCTGCTAAGAAAGTAAACTCTCGCCAACTGGTGGCAAATATGTTAACTAGCATTAAGAAGAGAGGGGAACGTGCAATTCGCGGGAAAAGGTGACGTCACTTCGGCCACAACTTAGTGTGTTGCTATTCTCATTTATAGGCTTCGAATGACGGTACAGTTAGTTAATAATCTGTTAAGTTAAATGATAAATTCTATTCTATACTTTACGATCTGTCTAGGCATATTGTAAAACGGCGAATTATACAATTTGCCTGCGACATATCGATACCAAATTCGATTCATCGTTACAAAATACATTATCTAGCACTATGCCGGCATACATGTAAGGAGGTGGCAAGTTTACTTGTACAGTTATAACTTAAATAAAGATGTGAAAGATCTTCATCATGATGTAAAATCATCGCCCATAATCAATATTGTCTACATATTGGAGAGGTTAAGTGAAATCAGCTTTTCCATACACTTTGATCGAGGTATGCAGGTTACCTATTCACTTTTGTGTCCACCAGCTTATTCCATTAATTATACTACTGCTGTTTGCCGGCGGCTCCACCCGTGTTAAATTTAGTAATCGGCGTGGGATTTCCACGGCAACGCCTTGTTTTCATAATGAAAGTTTGCTATAGTTCGTCCACGTGGAATTCGGTTAGTTATGTTCATGCGAAAACTTGAGGGATGATAAAGAAACAAACAGACTAACAAATTCAAATATAAATAAACACTAAACACTATTTAGGTACCAACAGTTACTACTCACATGTTCCTAGACGTGACGATGGCTTCGTAGACAGTGGAAGGGGTGAGACCTCGTACCGTGTACGTCGCGCTGTGAATAGGGCCTAAAACATAGGACATTTCAAGTCATCAACAAATTTCAGAACTAATCTTCTATATATCTATACATATAAAATTCTTTCTCCTGAATGACTGACTGACGGATCAACGCATAGCCTAAACCGTGATCGTAGAGACCTGAAAATTGGAGGGTGTGTTCTATGTACGACGCGACTAGGGCATCCGATAAGAAAGATTTTCCGAAAGGGTCAAGTGCGAGTCGGACTCGCGCAATAAAGGTAAACTGGTTGTAATGAAATTTTGGTAAGTTGTTATGCACACGCCGGGGAAGGTTCCTGAGAAAGAAAAAAAAGAGTCAAGTGCGAGTCGGACAGGGTTAAGTGCGAGTTGGATTCGCCCAATAAGGGTAAACCGATTGTAATGGTAAGTTGTTATGCACACGCCAGGGAAAGTTTCTGAACTTGCACAACCCTTTCGCAATAGGTTAGTAAAAAAGAAACAACGTTCGCCGGGTCAGCTAGTTAAATTACAAAACGTAAACTAAACCTGCAATGGCCATAGAGATAATCAAGTAAATAAAGATAATCTTTGAGAAAGAACGGTTCTTGAATCTTCGGGTTATGCGAGCGGCAGACAATGAAAATGGTTATGACATAAGAGTTAATAAATAGGTAATGGCAAAGGACTTTAAAGCGATCACCATTATTGCAGTTAGAATATCGCCTGGCAACGGGTTATGTGTTATATGTAGGGGCTTTTGATACAATTTTATCGTTTCTTAGCTTTGTCTCTTTCTAAAGACCATAGTACTGATTACAGAACTCGAAGCCTATGGTTCGAGTGTCGTTCAAACGTCGACTCAATAGGGCGGCAGGCGGAGAGTGGGTACTGCATTATCGGGAAAAAGTTGGTTGTAGCTGGATGGAAATACTTCAGCAGAAGTTGTGAAAGTGGGGGAGGCCGGCGTTTAGCAGCGGGCTTTAATATAAGTTAAACTATAATATTACCTACTTACCGTCATTTGCGTCTCCCGGAACGATTATCTTGCTCCAACGATAGGGCGGGGACTCCGATGTGAACGAATCGGGTTCCGCAGGGGTCGGGCGACCAGAGTAAGGACGTAACCAAAGGTTGTATTCTAAATAATACATAGAAAATCTATACCATATCTTAAAACCAGGGCCGTAGCTAAGGGGGGCATTGTGGGGCAATGCTTTACCTTAAAATACTAATGCCCTACCTTAAAAGTACCATAAACTAAGGTATAATATATATAAATTGTTTTCCAGTACTATAAATCAATACCATTTTGCTCTGATTTTCCCGCGATCCCACCCAATTACCTTCAACCTTAATTACTCACGCTCACAAGCAGGTAAAATAATGAAAAATAGAAAAATTACTTGCGCCGTACCCGTGCATGAAACCATCGCTGCCCTACCTTAGATTCAACTCTAGCTACAGCCGTGCTTAAAACTCAGCAGTCTCCGTTAGCTAGGAAAAATGTAACGCGTGAGTGTGAGTCGCATCAGGTCCGGATTTAGAGGTCTGGACGCCTCTGGCCCCAAATTATTTTCCAAATAAAATGAACAATTTCATTCAAGTTTTGCAATAATTAATTTATTGTGAAACCAAGTTGATACTTTTAGTATTTGACAAACATATTTAAATATAATCGGAAACAAGAATTATCAGAAATTTAGCGCTAACGAACGGAACATTCCGAGCTTTTTCACCGAAAAATCGTTGATGATTTCGCTGAAATCCAGTTCCCGGAGTCGGAATTTGAAAGTTTTTTTTCAAAGACTCTATTGTGGGGGGCCCCCGTTTGTGAAGGCCCCGGTGCTTTCACCCCGGTTGCCCTCCCCTTAATCCGGCCATGAGTCGCATTAGCGTACAGAGGGTTAAGGATTAAATAAAAGGATTTTCACAGCAGAGTCGATTTAATTAAATTTTATGAGGCGAGGACATAACTGCTTAGAAAATCGTCAAGTGTACCTAAGTCGGATTAGCGTATGGAATGTACCTTATACTACAGCAAACTCATTTTTTCTATCTTTAATCAAGGATTTGCTGTAGGGATCCCAAGCCCTTAACCGAATTTAGCGGACAAAGCTTGTCTCAATAAGAATAAATAAAAAAAAAAAAAGTTTTTTGAGGATTCCGTATAATATAAATTTGAGTTCTAATGTGATCTTTTGGAAGTCAAAAGCATAAATGATTTTTACAATAAAAGCCTTCACAAGTCAGTAGAAATGATCATTTAGAATCATATTGACGTGACCGACTTGAAATAGGGCCTTGTTTACTTACCGATTATGGTGGAGTATGAGTCGACCTCCCACACCAGAGTGAAGCTCGTGGACGTAGCTTTGTTGAGACCTGGCTCCACTTTGAATGATGCCACGTTGGGAACTCCTGAAAAAAAGCGATGGGTTGAATCTTTTGTTTTCTTTACAAGTAAGTACCATCAAAGTAATACCTCACTTACTAGGGTGCCCAAATTTAGCAAATATCATCAATCATTCATTTCTTTGTTTGTGCTTTCATCACTTCGCAACTGAGCATCCTGTTGACGGAAAGAAGGACATAGGACAGACACTTTCTTAGTGTGCTTCCGCACTGCGGTTTTTATTCTGCAAAAAGTGTGATGTATGAAAATGAACGAAAAAAAATGAACGACATTTTCGCCGCGGAATTTAAAAGCCAAATTTCCGGGCGCGGATTAATACCCGCATCAGAAATGTGGTGTATGCGGTTTTTTCTTGCTAGTGACAGCAAAGACACCACAAGGGGTGCGTTCGTTATGGGATTAAGAGTTCCCCGATTGATACTTTCATACTTTTGATAACGTCAGTTATGCCACCGACACCTATCGTTCGTGTAGCTTTAAAACGTTACTAACAAATATTTTGGTTTCAAAACTTGCAAAACGAACGGTTGACGTACACACACTACCATAAACAATCAATATTTATAGGCAGTTTGACAGATTAACACAAAACCCCACCTCCAGACATGGGTCTAAAGTTTCATTTTTCGGTGGTAAAAGTAACAAAAATATCGTAACCGAACGCATGACAGAAAATTTTGATATTTTTGACACCAATGCAAAACGAACGGATGACAGATGATAAAGTAAACGAAAATAATGATTCTGCATCACAAAACGAACGCGCCCTTGAGCGACACGTACACACGTGTCATGAGCTCGCCTAAACTGTGATTATAACGACGGACGACATACGGAAGACAGAGGGCAGATCAATTTGCTGACGAAGTTGATAAAAGAAGTCGATATAAGGCTATGACAAATCTTTAGAAGAATATAGAGACATAAAAATTAAAAGCGGCATTGGGAGGAGGTAGTATGTAAAAAGGTGTACGGGATTTAGAGTTCGTTTACAGAAGAGAAAAACATTATAAAATAATTAAAAATATGTCCGGATGTTCTCTAAGATTGCTGTCAAGTTTATAAAAGAAATCTTTTATATATCGCTGGGTTACCATAATTATTGGGAGCTGATACGGGACGTTTAAGGTAATATTTCTCGAGATCAGCAATAAGTTTAAAAAAACTATATTTTTTACTGACAAGAATTGATACATGAGATGACGATAAAGTCCTGAATCCCAAACTAGTTAAAAATCATTAAATTGTCGATTTGCGACAGTCGTATTGCTGCATACATGTATATTAACGGGAATTATTAAAAACGGGACGCAATAGCAATACGGGACAAGGTTCTTCAAGGTTCTCAAGTATGTCAACCCTATATATCGTTGGTCTGTATTAGGATGCACCCAGTATCAAATTGCGTGTTTTCTGCGGTGGCATTTATTTTTCGATTACATGATCCTTTGTAATCGGAACACGGCACAAGCTTTCTGTCAGAAATCCATGTCGAAATGAGTAAAATTTCCGCTTCTAAAAATCAACAGTCAGAAACGCGGGTAAAAAATCAGCCCTCAAAAAACCGCAGTGTGGAAACACACTTATCATGGAAAATTTAAAAGTATTCGCAGGAATAACTATACATATCCGAATTCCACGTAGATGAACTAGATATAGCTCCCGTCATAGTTTGATATACCGAACTGCCTAACCACCTATAAATCAAGAAGTTTCTGTAGGAATCCCAGGCCGATAACTCCATTTAGTGTAGGCACTGCCGCGGGAAATAGCTAGTCCAATTATAATTGTTACGAAAATAAAATCATTCTATAGTCTAGACTTATAATATTATAAAGAGGAAAGATTTGATTGTTTTTTTTGTATTGAATAGGCACCGAAACTACTGGACCGATTCGAAAAATTCTTTTACCATTAAAAGCCGACATTATCCCTGATGAACATAGGCTACTTTTTACCGCGGGAAAATGCTTCATTACTACGGGAAAACGGGTTAAAGGACAACGAGCAGTAAGATTTAGCCTTCCGTACTTATCTTTTTCATATAACTTCTAAATGACTGAACCGATTGGGTTGAAATTTTATATGGGTATTTCGATGGTTTCCTGGATGATTTTAAAATACAATTGGACCCGTTAGGTGGCGCTGCTGTCGGTATGTCAACTACTAAACGGCTTGACCGATTGGGTTGAAATTTTGTTTGTGTATTTCCATGGTTTCGCAGACATTAATGTATTATGCCATTTAAGAGAAAAGATTTGAGTGTTTTTTTTTTTCTATAATTGAGGAGTTGCCGTAAGAACCTAGGCCGATAACGAAATTAAGGGCGGGCGAAGCCGCTGGCAGAAGCTAGTATACTATAAAAAGTAATTTACCGGTTAGTTTGAAAGATACGTCGGCCATTCCCAAGTTGTTTTCAGCTCGGAACGTATAGTTTCCAAGGTCTGACTTTCGGACGGAACGGAATATCAGCTGATGTATATTGTCTTGAACAATTACTACAACTCTGAAAAAATAACGGAATGAGCTTAAAAAAATGCGTGAACTAAATCCGATTGGTATATGTATATATCTTTTGACAAATACATTAATCCAAAAACCACGATTATTTAAACTAACTTAATTATTTAAACTGTCAAAAGTTTGGTGTTAAAATAAGTAGGTATTTGAAACTTAATAATTTCATGAAATTTTAATGAGGTGCTCTTTAGTTCAACTAGCAAGACAATATTAATGGCTGGATTTAGTTACCTACCAGTAGGTAATAGGTGCTTTCTATTGACGGCATTGAGATGTCATTATGCTATGACATCGCATGGACACTGAAATCGTTCTGTTCACCAAATGTAAACAACAATATGGCCGTTCACTATTTGACAGTGCATCCACTTCTTTACCTCCCAAGCATATGCAGCCAATGCGTTGATTGCGGTCCGGAAGTGACGTCATAGCGCATACATTTTTGGTCAACAGAACTATCGAATGTGCGCATAGAGAGCATTGAGCGTATTCGATGCGTATAATTCTTGTCAACAAAACGCCCCTATTAATTTAATAATAATCACCCTTTTGCCTAAGATGAGGGTTATATTAGTCTCCCAATATTAGGGACGTATGAAGGCTGATAAGGAGTAGGCAAGAATAATGATGATATATGAACGACTAGTGTGTTGTGCTGTTGGCATCAGCACAACATTACGTAAATTATTATAAAATATTACGGTAATGGAGCAGTAAAATCAGCCAAAAGTTATTGACTTCTACATATATATAGAGCGGCTATGTTATGGTTTGTTAAAACTCACCTGTCATCTGTCCTCACCGGCCTCCCATCTTTGTACCACGCTGTCCTTGCAGGAGGAACTGCAAACTCGACATTGGCTGCGAGCGCGGCCCGGAGCCCCACCGCTGTGTGGACAAAACTTCGGCTGGCTGTCACCACAGGAGCATCTGTATTGGTGGTATTAAGTGTCTTATTAACCAACTAACTAGCTGGTGCCTCGTCAGTCAACTCAGTACTTCAATGTTCAATCAGTACCTTGTCCCCTACAAGTAGTTTGTAGCTACACTGACTGACTCACGGCTCAACACAAATCTCCAGAAATATCCAGAGAATTGGCAGGTAGGATTTTTACTTTTTCCATCCCAAATAAAATTGAATACAGGTCGAATTTCAGTGTATTCTTCTTCTCAAATGCATGTACAAAAGAATCCTACCTGCCAATTCTCTGGACATTTCTGGAGATTTGGTGATGCTTAGTGAGCCAGTCAGTGTATGTACAAACCCCTACAAAGTACTGACTCACCACGCACCGTCGTCGTCGCATCCAGAGAGCCATGTAAGTACACTTCACTGCACTCTTTTTACCATATTATGAAAAACAATTTGTGTACTTATTATCATGGTCAAACAATAAGTATTTTATTATACCATGCTTATAGATCAGTGATGAAATAAGATTCCAAATGTGTATTTATATATAATACTGACTATTGCCCGTGGCCTAGTAGTCTATAACCGTGAAAGCGTCACAAACGAACTCATTTTCGCATTTGTAATATTAAAAAAAGTTAGGACTGTAAAGGGAGAGAGCGCATAAGTGTGTTTGTTTGTAGGTACTTTTGGCCTCCTCTTAAGAAAATATTTTTTTGCTACAATATTTAGGTACTTATAATTCAGTTACTTAACCACTTGTTTTAAGTACCTACAAAATTTACGATAAGTTTTTTTTTGAATAAACTAAATGGTGAACGCCATGTTTGTTTTCTCATTTCACAAATATCAAAATTTCTGAGTTCGGCTCAGTGTCCTCTGAACTGTGTTTTACAAACTCACCTTGTATAAAAACCGTGATGACCGCTTGTATGGGGTCACCGACACCATTATCGACAATGCACATGTAAGTACCCGCAAGTAGTCGGTGTTCCGCCTTGAACTTTAGACGAGATCTGTGTTCCAGCAGCGCCATTGATTCTCCCTATAATTAAGGTTTCTTTAACTGGATTCATATCAACATTGGTTCTTCAGCCTTTATACGTTTCCATTGCAGAGGCACGACTTCTCTGGAAAGAGCTTTAAGCCATAGTGCATTATGCTTGCCAAGTGCCACTCGACTGTTCGAGCTTTTAAGCTACCTATAATAAGGTCTTAAACTTTACTTCGCGACTGGTGTGTCATTTGACAAACCCGCTAAATTCAGTTACAGGCGTAAATCGCGGGATTCCTACGTCAACTCCTTGATGGTTAAGGATGTTTGTTATAGCAAGGTATAACTTTTCATCACAAATAATCATATAAAATATTACAATCCTGTATAATTATTAAACTATACTATTAAATAGAAAAATGTCATACTGCAGATCTAGATATTTATTTCTAGAACACGTTTCCAACGTTGCGGTGCGCGGCGCCACGAATCGTTCGACAAACGTAGCTGTTCTGTCATCTGTGAGAAGAACTTCGTGAATGCTTGGGTTGTGGAATGAGCCCCCCTGCCAAGGTTTTTTCTAAGGACTACAATATGGGATTCTTTGGGAATTTTGGGATTTTTAATGGGAAAGAAGTTATTAGATTTTTAAAGGGTCGACAACCCACTAGTCACGCCTCTACGGTGTTGCAAGCGTTCATAGGCTGCGGTGACCGCTTACCATAGCAAGCGGATGGTTAGCTTGTTTGCCACCTTGGTAGTATACATTTTTCTTTCTCAAAACTTACATTTTTCTTCCAAGTAACAATAGGTGTAGGAACCCCTGTAGTCTCACATCCGATATCTATGTACTCCCCCTTCCTAACTTCCAGGTAGCCATCTTCAGGCACCGTCTTTACAGTGGGAGCATCTGTTATAATAACAATAATAGAAATAGTAAAAAAAGAAAGAAATGAGACCCTCAAAGGCCCTCTGATTTTCGATGACTAAGTAAATGATAATAAATCAATCTTAAGAAATTTATTTAAAGATTTTATAAACCTAATTCGGTTGGCCTTTTTAAACCATCGCAACCACAGAACACATATACCATCGCAACAATGTTCTTTTTAGGGTTCCGTAATCAGAGGGTGCCAACGGAGCCCAATTACTAAGCCTACGCTGTCTGTCAGCCTGTCCGACCAATTAAGGGTTCTCTATCTTTTGACCGAAAGAAGAAGAAGCCTAAAATTTCACAGTTATATTGGCGGATTATTTAACAAATAGTAAAAAGTTAAAATACATTCAAGAAACACGATTTCGTTATTTTTGCTCTATCGTAAAAACAATATCACATACAAGCTTAAAACTTGCAGTGATCATAGTGTGAGCTCTAAAGTACAACAACAAATATCAAAAACTGGCCAAGTGTGAGACGGGCCCGAGCCATGACTATTTTAAATTACCGGTACAGTGCCATCTAGCAATAATTAAGAGTAACACATTTGTTTGTCGGGCTAGGTCAGTAATTGGGTAGCGACGCACTCTTACAAGAAACACGGTTTAGTTGTTTTTGCTCTAGTGTGAGCTCTCTAGTAATAATGGTGTGAGCTCTTAAAGCAAATAATTAAACCGGTCAAGTGTGAGACGGAATCACGATATAATTTTTTTTGTTATGTTTTCAAAAATAGTCAAAAAAAGGCTAAATTGTTAAGGGAAACCGTTACATATTTCATAGTTGATAAAAACGATATCTGAAGTTACACAACGTCGGGCTTGGTCAATATTGAATGGGTAACCTCTTAGCGGCACACTCTTAAATGATGTTTGTCTTCGTATATTACGTAAATGGTGGTACGGAACCGTGGGTGCGCGAGTCATTATTAAATATTTTCCAACGTAGTTACGCGTGATAAATAACCTATAATAATCCGGCAAATATCCGAAAAGTATAACCTCCATGCTTGTAAGTGGAAGTTTTTAGCTATTCTTTAAAATATAAAGCGATAAACAGATTTTTCTTTTTTTTAAAGCAGGTACCTATTAAAAAGCTCGGACACCACAATAATCAAACTAAAACTTACACTGTACTTGTACGGAATGCGTTTGTCTTATTTCATTATACGGTGCTGGACGCACCACCTGAAAATAAAAAACAATACATTCAAATTAACTCGGTTACAGTTCGCCGCCATGTTTTTTTTCAATTAATTTTCACATTTTTATTACTTAACTAAAGATTACAGAAAAACCTATATAATAAGTCTTATTCGATTCCAAATTTGAAAATTTTTGTCCGCCCAGTAAAAGCTTCGTTAATACTTCCAACGATAATTGTTTTGAAATTGTTCACAAGTTTTTAGATATATTTTGTTGTTCCTAAATGTTCTGTGGTCGATCATGGTGGTCCTCGATACGACGTTAATTGTGAATTAACTAACTTACTAGGTACACAGTTTAACTAAGTAGCTTTATCCGGTATTAAAGCCTATGTTTGACAAGTTTAGTTAAGAAAAGTGTGTTTAGTTAATTTTAGCATCTTAAATACACACGAGCTAGGAATTGCATTTTACCCCGAGTGATACGTGTCCTACAAGAAAATAAAAGATAATAAAATAAAATGTATAATATGTTTAATCAAAATTCATATTAAAATTCACTGTGTGACACGATTTTTCTAACATAAATAAGATTACGTGATTTGAATTCCTTATTCCATTGTTGAAAACATTGTCAATTGATATGGTTGTCTAACACGTCACGTTTCTAAGTTATAGTGTCAATACTATTTACGTGTACCCTCGTAAAAAGCAAAAGATCAAACGTTGTTAATTGCAGATTTCTTTTAATACTGAAGTCTGTACGACTATAAATTAAAAGTTTTAGTGGTCTTAAGATAATTCTAACAGTTTATTTGGGTAATCATAACATTTTTTTCGAAAGTCATGAAGAAAAGTAACCACCGCAAGTGTTTAAATCATTTGTTTGTAATGAAAGAGGATTCTACTCTTCACAAGAGGCAAAGTTAATATTTCATCATTTTCTTTTGGAATATTTGGCTCATTTTTTATATTGACCACTTAAACCTCAGCTATTTTGATTCGTTGTCACTTGTCAATATATATAACATTTTTTTTGTGTAAAATTAATAATTTAAATAAAAAATATGATATACAATTTTGATACTGTCTTTATTTATTTATAGTACATCAATTTATCATAACTTTAAAATGATACGTGTTACAAAAAATCTATTTAAGTTTTTCTGTTCAGCAGGTTTATTTTGATAAAAAATAGCCGTTTCATTAAATGTTAGAGCACAAAAAAAAAATTTGTCACACAGTGTTATTTTACTTTTATTGTTAAAAAAAAATCACGCTTTGCACTAGTTAGCTTTAACATTAAAATTTATGCTTGATGAAAAATAAACAAAATGCAAGTGGCCAGTGAGATTTTTGGAACACGTTATTAACAAATATAGTTTACATAATATATTACCACAGACGGTGCTGTTCAAAATTAGAACGCGTTATATAGATTTTCCGTTCTGTCGTCGTATACATCAGAAAGTTTCGTTTTCTTCCTGCATGTAGCAGGTCAGTAATAAAACATCTCCGCAAGGACGTTATTTCAACTGTAGTTTTAGATATGCATAAAGGTTCTTTCCGAGTAGGTGCGGTGTAAAATGCTTTTAATTTTTATGAGCATTCATTGCCAATTAGGTTTTCTGGAGAAATGAGCAAAAAGCTGGTAAAAATGACTTGGGATCACGAGTCATGTTTTGGAAAAAGACTTGAAACATTCATTATTAAACAAGTAACACTGCGACTAGTTGTCCTCTTAGGGCCTTTGTTCGACCCAAATGAACTCCCTCTCCCTCCCGCTCTCTGTTCTAGAGAGACTGCGCTTACTTGTCCACTACGCTCAGTTACCCTAATTGCCTCTAATTCATAGAAGCTTCAAATCTAAAAAGATTAGTGTAAGCTCTTTGAAAACCGGTTGTAGCTCGTGCATTCTATGGTAGTAGGTATGGAACCTTCAAGTCCAACTCGGACTTGGCCAGTTTTTTGTATTATTAATGTACTAGTAGCTATATATTCGACCATATTGGTGTTGTATAAACGATCATTAAAAATAACTCGGTACAAAAGAGTTGACCAAATTGATTAATTGCACGTAATTGGAGGCTACAGACATTGTAAGGACTTACTGACATTAGAACATATCCAGTGTTGGCGAACAAAAGATTTAGTATCGATATCGATAATATTTTTTTTATGGTTATAGTAGATAATTTAAAAAAATGAACCATGAAATTGTATAACTTTATTAAGACTCTTTATATGTCACATAGGGTCATGTTCGCCGATCTAGATCTCAGTTTGTACGTTAGTTACGAGTAATATTTTGAAGTAGCAAAATTGAAAAATATCAGATACTGATGAAAGGCATAATAATATCTTAATAATGCTCAAACCAGTTTTTTGATACTTATCGTAGTATTTAATTAACAAAGTTTTACTGATTTTACTGGGCAGCAATTATATTACACCGTCTCGTTGCTAAAGTCACTGCAGGGGTGCTCTCTAAATAAAAGTGGCTTTTTGAACTTTTGCCAAGTTCATAATAAGTGCACATGGTTTTACAAAAAAAAATTTTTTTTTTATTTATTCATTAAATTATCAATACGAGAGCAATTAAAAAAAACTTTAAATTTTAAAATATTAAAGTATATAAGTTTGTTATAATTTTTGGTGTTTAAATAAGATTTTTTTTTATTTCGCTGTTTAATACAAAAAACCTGATTGCTAGGTGTAATTTCAATTAATTCTGTCCAACTTTTGTTAAGATTTTTTATGGCAAAATTACTCTTAGTAGTCGTAGTTTGATATTTCGAAAACTAATTGGACCCACGTTGACAACATTGATTTTGGACATAAATATTATTAATTTAAATATTGTTGTTTTAATCGAAATCGTTTCTAAGCCTTGAGCAGAGTAAAGTATACCCTAACAGCCCCGAAGTTAATACAAATCTAAAAAAAACCCTATTAATAACTTAAAAAGCATATTAAAATCCTAATTTACTTTAATAAATGTAGAAAATCATATTAATTTCGTCTAAAATATTGCTATATATAAACATATATATATATAAATATTCATTTTTATACTTGGTTAATTTTTTATATATTTTTTTATTCCACGGTTTTATCGTAAGTTCATAACCTTTCTAGTCTGCATGCACTCTTTAGAAATCCAAATGTATCGATACGTAGTTTTCGTTTCCATCACTAGCGACAAATTACGCAGCTAGTTAAGATCGAAGGGCGGCCTTTACAACAGAGTTAAAAATAAATTAATTAATCACTCTTCTGTTTGTCTGTCTTAAAATTGTTGCTTTCGCAATAAATGATTCATGGGTGTTAATCGGATCCAAAACGTCAAAATTCAACTACGGCACGGCCCTTTTTTTTAATTTAGGCAAAATAATATATTATTTTGTGCTGCGGTCACATTATTGAAATAAGGCAAGTATAAACGTTATCTGTGACCCTGTGCATGATTCTTACCTCACAAGTGTAGTCAGCAGAGTCCGCGGGTACCAAGTCCTTGATCTCCAAACTGTAGTTGGCATGCATCCTGATCCTCGGCGGTAGGGGGTGGTGAGCATCATGGCTGTCTGCCAGCAGGTTGGTGTCTTTATACCATCGAACTCTTAGCCTGGATTCTGGAACAGAAGTGGAAATAAGTAGATATCTACATCGTTAGAAAATACCATCATGATATCACTAAAGCCTAATTTTCATTTACAGAACTAGTGTTATGCATGATTATATTAATTTCACGAAACCAGTTCTATATTAATAATAAAAATAATTTTATGAAACACTTTACATGTGACACGTGAATTACATGTGCTGTCGTACATTATCGCAAACGAGAGGCTATATAGAAGCCTATAACGCCGGAAGTATCGCCCGTGTTACACACGTGTTTTTAATCACATTTGCGAGTAAAAAAATGAAGAATATTTAAGGTGAATAAATAAATAAAATCACCAAAAGAGAAAACAACGCCACCGCCGGATGTTAGATATCTAGAGAATTTATAAATTAATAAATTTTGGCAGAAGTTAAAACTGGTTATTGCTCGCTAGTTGTGTAGGTAGTTCTTATTTTGAACTGACAGGTTTTTACATACTTGATAGAATAGGCGCGTCATTGAACACGTGGGTTCAATAAACACGGTACGCGCATTGCTTTGAGAAAAGTAAAATTTACAAACAAAAAGCCCATGGAAGTGATTAAGATCTTAGCACCCGTTTTTCCTGCACGAAATGGCACTGTTTTCGAGAAAGTGTGATGACAAATATATAATCTTATTAGCTGTCTAAATATTTTTAAGGATTTAACAAAGGCTTAAAATAAAAATAAAATCAACAAGAGTTTGTTATTGTATATAGTGAGGTTTTTTTTTACTTAAATAATTATGTGATTTAAGACTTTATCATAATAATTATTTATTATATATTTAACGTGAAAATCTAATATATTTAAACGAGCAATTCTAATATATATATATATATATATATATATAATCTGAATCTCGGAAACGGCTGCAACGATTTTCATGAAATTTAGTATGCAGGGGGTTTCGGGGGCGATAAATCGATCTAGCTAGGTTTTTTAGTGGTTTTCAGGCAATGAGAAACTGAAAAATATGACTCTTCCAGACATGTATTGGCGAGTAGTAATACTATTATTTTTACCGACACATCAACACTAAAGCTACTTGACAATAGATGGCTTTGTTGAAAAAAATGAGCAAAGCTCGGTCCCCAGGTACTGGACAGTAACGGCCTAACTTAATATGAAAGGAATTATCACTCTCACTATTTTTCCAGAACACTTATTCCCTTAAAATGATAAACTCGCTGGAGCTATGTATACCCAACCATTTGACGACTATTATAGATTGCGTTGTTAAAAAATAAACGAGCAAAGCTCGGTCCCCAGGTACTGTTATTTAACTGGGAAATTACCTCAAGCGTAAAAAAGTCCCTTTGATTTATAACTTTACTAAAGTGTTGCCAGTTAACGTACAAACAAAATAAACCTATAATTTAACACCCAAAAATAACGTAAGGTCATCATTGAATAACTGCTGTTAAATTCCCCGGACAAAGCCCCCGGGCACGTCGAAGATTGGTCGAGACTTATAATCATATTAAGATTTAAGACCCACTCTTATCAATAGTACAAAAGCCGCAATTGGTACATAAAGATTACAATCTAGCTCCCTTCCTGTGTCGGTGACGGACGAGGCACACCGGCTGTGAGAAACGAGTGAGCTCAGTTTGTAATTGATGCGGTACTTATATGTGAAGTAGAACTTGGCTTCTCAACATGTGGCATGTGAGAAGCCAAGTTCTCACATGTGGCAAAGCCGGTGTGTATCATCCTAATTTATACTAATATTATAAATGCAAAAGTGTCTATGTCTGGTTGTTTGTTTGTAACTCAATCACGCCGCATCGAAGTGACGACCACTTGAGCTGATACTTGGCACAGAGATAATTAAAGATATAGAGGAGGATAAAGGCTTCTTTTGTACCGGAAATTTAAAAGTTTCCGCAAAAATAACCATAACCGAATCCCACTTAAATGAACTTTGACTACTATAGTAGCCTGCAATAGTAAAATTCTTAAGTATAATCACGCGGAGTTTCCGTAGAGGTAGTAGTAAAGTTAAGGCGGGCGGAACCGCTGGCAAAAACTAGTCTACAGTAATATATAAATGTGAAGATCTGTTTATTTGCTGTTCTTTTACGTCTCAGCGTCCAATTGATTTCCAGTAACAAGGTGGTTGGAGGGACGGAGAATGATAAAGGATACTTTGAATCCCAATCGAAAAGTTTTACAGAAACAGATTTTTCCCTTTGCCAATAACCTATTCCATAATGAAATTGCAAATCTGCACTCTTCATTTTCCATATCAAACCAAGTGCAAAGTAAGAGTTAGCAACTGACTCTCACTAGTCACTATTTGAGTCTTTGACGCTTTATTATTTTATTGTTAAAAACCAATTAAACAGTGAACAATTTGCAGAGAGCAATTTGGACTAGATCCAACACTCCTTTGCTCCATTGCGAATTGAAGAAATAGTGTCCTACGGTATCCATAGCGAAATAGCTCCTTTGGGAACTCTCGATCAAGATAAAAAATGTCTGTCTGACGATACAGCGGGACACAGCTTGTAAATTATAATTGTTCTAACAAACTTTAAAACTTTGCTGATATGCTCTAGCCTCACCATTAGTTATTTTAACTTTTTCTTTGTAATTCTCTGCGTATTTCAAAGCGCCCACTTTCAGAAAAATCTTCTACCCACGATATACTCTAAAAACAATTGTTTTTCTGCAAAAGTTATACGCTTTGTACGAAGAGAAAATTAAAAATAACCAATGGCGGCGCTAGTCAGCAGCACGGTCTTAAATTTCTCTCACAGCGTAGTTGGTAGTGTGCCGACTGCTGTGTAGAGGGTGTGGGTTCGAATCCCGCACTGGACAAACATTTGTGTTCGTCTTGAGTCTGGGTGTATTTATTTAGAAAAAAGAAATATAGATGTATTTGTATCCGCTGTCTGGTACCCATAATACAAGCTCTGCTCACTTTGGGGCCAGACGGTGCTGTGTGTAATGTCCAAAAATATTTATTTAATTCATTTATCTAAATACCTATGAATTACACATAACAAATAAAATTAAGGATGGACATAATCTTGTTAAAATACAAGAACCCTAAAAAAATCCGTACATTATTGCACCTAACACATCCATTCATCAACAGCTTCTTATAACTCTGACAATGTATGAACAGCGAGCAGTGAAATGTACGTATTATTCCAAAACGTGTCGTACACAAAAATGTCTGCTCTTTTGTCCGCGCCGCGTGTATGCAATCTGATTTATTGCATCCGATTGTACCTACCTCCCCTACACGTATATTTTAGATTGATACTAAATAAAGAATTAATTTCAACTATATATAGTTTCAGCCTAAGACTTCTTTGGCACCTCATGAATGAAACGTTTAACTTAGTTTGGATTTGGAGCAGCAACTCCAGCAGTCATTCAAAAACATTTTAAACAACGAAAACCCTATAAAAATTGTACTGATATTTTTCTAGAATGAAACCAAACTTTTTCAAATTGAAGATAAAAGTTGATTTCCTTTTAAAAATACACGAAGCGTCTTGTATTAATTTCATACACCGACCTTGTCATATTTTGAAAACTTAGTAGGCAGAACCGCAGGAGACAGCTTGAGTTTAATTTTATTATAGTAATTAATCTTAACATACAAGCTTTAGACAAAAAAATGTAAGAATGTTGTTCCTATACTTAACTAAGCTAGAAAAAATCTACTTTAACGACTTAATCACAATTAATAGCAGCTCTAATATGACTGCCTGAATACGCAATTTCACAGTCGAGTTGTGTAGGCGGTAGTATGTAAAACAGACCATACATTGTATTTAACGTGTATAAGCAACTCTTATAGGATCACTTTGTTGTCCGTCTGTCTGTCTGTCTGTCTGTATGTCTTGCTGTCTTGCTGTCTGTCTGTCTGGCTGTTTGTCTGTCTGTCTGCCTGTTTGTCTGTCCGTATGTCTGTCTGTCTATCTGTTTGTCTGTCAAGACTCTTTTTCTCAGAAACGCGTGAAGGTATCAAGTTAAAATTAATATAAAACACTAAGGCCTACGGTCCCTTGAAGCAATAAAAAAATACGGCCGAAATACGGTAATTTTTGTCGCAAATTTTGGCCTTCATAAATAAATCAAACCCTATGGGGTACTTCTCGTTGTCCTAGAATCATGAACTTAGTTTACTAGATGTAAGTTATTATTGTGAAAAATTTATATTTTCTGAATGACGTTGGGATTCAGTGACGTAGCAGCAGTACCTCGTCGCCGGTGACACTGCGGCAAAAGTAAAAATATTTTTAAGTTAGGTCAATTATATACCAAAGAGATAAAATATCGTAAACTTTTTTTTTTGAAGATAGGGACCCGCCAACCTATATACAAAGTGCAATTAAATAAAACATACTTGTGAAAAAAAAGTCTTTTAATTGGACCCTCGAAAACTAATCGTCAAAATCAAAATTCATTAAAATTTTCTGTAACAGACAGACGTACAGGACGTACCGAACTGATACTGGTATATAAAGTTTCTCGTTTTGACCTCCCTTTTTTATACGAATCACTATAGTATATATATTACCTTATACCACATCAAAAGACATGACAATTTATTATAAAAGGTTCACAAATAGAGCGGTAAGTCTGTCTGTCTATTCGAGTAAATAGATGGGTGATGTCAGATTAAATACAGTAGTAGGCGTCATGGATTTTTGTTATGAGTAATTTCTAAGCGGGTCCTTAGCTTCTAGTATTTTTAGGGTTCCCTACCTCAAAAGTAAAAAACGGAACCATTATTGGACCAGCCGGCTGTCTGCCTGACTGTCGGTTTGCCAAGACCATTTTTATTTTTGTCAGAAATGCGTGGAGCTATGAATTTAAAATTAATATCAAATACATTCTAAGAGTGTGTTTGTTTTGGAGTAATGAGCTCCCACGTTTAATTTTGTACTTAAAATAATAACTTTTTTCGTTGTTGAATATTGGAATCTCGGAATATCGTAACTCCGGGATCTCGGAACGCTAGGTCCGAAATTAACTGAGTAGTCCAATATCGAAACATCGGAGTAAGTCAATTTTTCTAATTAAATTTTAAAATAATACGTAAACAGTGCCAGCCTGCTTTGTGATGTGCGTGCGATTTAATGTTACTATCTTCTAACTATCTTCTTATTAAGCAGCTTAAAAGAGTTACAAAACGCCATCATAGCTTTCGCATGTCTTGCTTACTTCGACAACCAAAGTACTACAAACTATAATATAGCGTTCACTTCACTATCCATGAACAAGCACGTCGCTTTACATAAATATTAGGGGGGCCCGCGAGTCCCAGATCTCATAGTAAAATCATAAAATTTTAGGGGGTCTCAGTGCCCCAGAGACTAACATTTGGGGCTCAGGCAACAATAGGCCCCCTAAAATCGGCGCTACTGCTTAAAAAGTTGGGCCAGGACGAGTGTATTGAAAGGCATTTCTACTCACTTCGTGCAAAGTCGACTCGCCTTTTGGCGACTTCTGAACTTTGTGAGTTTGTTATGCCCAAGCCAAAGGTCCGCAGTAACAGCAGCTCTAAAGAGTTACAAAACGCCATCATAGTTTTCGTATTGTGCGTCTCGCTTACTTCAACAACCAAAGTACTACAAACTACAATATAGCGCTCACTTCACTATCCATGAACAACCACATCGCTTTACATATATATTAGGAGGGCCCCCGAGTCCCAGAAATCATAGTAAAACCATACAATTTTAGGGGGTGTCAGTGCCCCGGCAACTAACATTTGGGGCCTCGAGCACTATCAGGCCCCATAAAGTCAGCGCTACTGCTTAAAAAGTTGGGCGAGGATTAAAAGGCATTTCTACTCGCTACGTGCAACGTCGCCTCGCCTTTAGCGACTTCTGAACTTCGTGAGTTTGTTATGCCCCAGTCAAAGGTCCGCAGTCTAGATTCATTGGCTTACGAGTACAAACTGACTCACTTCGTTTACTCTGCTTACTTGGTTCTGCAGTGTATATAGCAGGTACAATATTGAAATTCGTGTTCAGTAAACTTGAAAGGCTAAATCATAACTCAAGTCTCTATATGTACTCGCGAAGCCAAATATGAAAGATGATAAGTTATGGCAGTAGTACTAACTTCGTAATTTTTAAAGTTTCTAGTGGCTTCAAAAGACTACACATATTTTAAGCCAACGAGTGAAAAAATATATAATGTCATCGTACAAAACCTCAATATAATGCAAACCCTGTCTGCACCGTCAGAAGAAGTTTCATTATATCTGATTAAAATAAATACCCAACCACTACAAGGTGTAAGATGACTTTTGACCAAGAATTTGAGAAGGTTAAACTTAAAAAAAAAAGGAGAACCATGCATGTGGACGCCAATTTGTTGATCGATACAGATAATACTAAAATTTGATTGATATTTATGATATCAATGCATATAATATATATATATGAAAATAATGATTCTTCATCCCAAGACGAACAGACCCTAAGGTCTGCGGTCCTATGACGCTTTATGAAAAAAAAACTTTTAAATCAAAGAAAAAAAAACAGACATTCATGCAGCATATTTAACACTTGCAAATTAATCAAAACCTATAAGGGTAGCAATGGTCTTACTGTACAAGTTAAGGGAAAAATT
The DNA here is from genome assembly GCA_946406115.1 of Apoda limacodes. Taxonomy (NCBI): domain Eukaryota; kingdom Metazoa; phylum Arthropoda; class Insecta; order Lepidoptera; family Limacodidae; genus Apoda; species Apoda limacodes. Next base: position 15,313,585 of record OX291555.1, read on the forward strand.
GTGAAATTGTTAACTCCTAGTTAAATCACACAAAAAATCGAGCCTTTTTGTTAGGGACGCAGAGATATATCATGGAAGTTGAATTTAACTGCAATAGTACTTAAAAAGATATTTTTTTTAAATAATTTAATGGACTTGTAAGTCAAAACCAAATCATTAAGTTCGTAATTCAAAATAGGACTTGTCTGTCAATTGTTTGCTTTTCCTAAATTATTCTTTAATATTTTGAACTTTGCTACTTTGGAATCAAGAGTCACTATACTCACATTTTGATCTACTAACCGTCCATAAGAAATCTGTAGACTTTGTAAATCATTGGAAATTGACCAAGTGCGAGTGTAACGTAGAATAAGAACATTAAAAACTTTAAAAATTAAATACTTTGAGAAAAATTATTAAAGTTTAATTATAGTATATTTTCAGCTATATTAATAGATTTCTATTAACACGTAGTTTCAAAGCTGAAGATTTTACACAAATTACAAATAATAAACTTTAAAAAAAATTTATAAACTTTGGAAGCTTATACTAATTCACAAAACATAACTGCATCATTTTCAAAGTTGATTCAGATATCCGCAACAATTTTTATACACCGGATAATGCCACGGCGGCACGGGGACACCTCAGGCTACTTTTTATTTGATGTTAGGGGGGACACGCACTTGGCTGATTTTTTATTCCTTAGCTTATATATAAAAAAAAAACACCTACCTGACTCGTGAATGTAGCATGGTAACAAAACTGTATCATTTTCGTACACTTTAACTTTCATAGGAACACTTTTGAACGTATTTTCACTTTTCACTTCATTATTGTTTATAAACAAAAGTGTTAATAAAACTAAAATTTTTATCAAATCCGACATTTTATTTAACAACTTTTTTGTTAAATTTAATTATCTAAGTCTTTCTCTAAGTAGTTAATGTTTATTCCAAACGATCAAACTTCGTTCGGTTTCGTTCTTTTTGTTTTGAAACGATCTATTTTGTGAGCAGAAGTTTTTTGTTTAGTTTATCAATCGCCGGATATACGGATTAACTCGTCTATTGCATTAAAAAACGAACAATTTGTTTAGTCATACAAAACCCATAATAACAGGCGGGAAAATTTTCGATTTTATTTCTAAAAAAAATTAATCAATGATCGCAATATGTTTACCCTGTGAACCTTTTTTTTAATTCTTTAAAAAAAAAACAAAATTGAAAGATAAGCGCACGTCTCTGTTGGCGGGAAACTGGCCACTGTGAGTGCACAGTCGCTTGTCAGATACATTCAATGATTATATCTATAAGCGAAGTGGTACACTGGTAGCGGGCACATTTTATTTATTCGTAACTTATAATTAGCCGATTCTTTGCTTCGTTTAATTTGTACGGAATTATTTTTCTATGCCAGGGATGGCATGCCTTTCTATGCCTGCATGGGCTGCATGCCATTTTTTTAAATGTTAAATGTGTTTGGAGATTTTTACTTAAGAATCGATTTTCATTTAGTACTTATGGTGACCGGCACAATTTTGTTTCTAAAATTTTATAGGCAGAAAAATACGATTTTGAATGTCAGCTAAAATTTGTAATACTTATATAACTTCGGTGACAATGCAATAATATCCATAACATCAGATTCAGGGCATAGGAACTCTGTAGCGTAACCCCCAACCCCATCCAGTTTGGGCTTGTTTGATTTGTCTTGATAAGTACTCTGAACTTAATTATATCCAGGGTCTAATGATCAGGCCGGAAGCTGGCTACAGGAACTTTGTAATAAAACAACGCAACCCCACCAAGTTTTCGATCATTCTTGCAGTGATGCTTGCGTACGATCTTGAGAACGCCGAGTATGCGCCGTCCACAGTGAGTTGGGAGGGCGTGTATTGCATGCCGTATATCAGCAGTCTGCGGTGGGTCGAGACTGGTACGTTGCTGGCTGTGTGTCTGCAGTGAGTCGAGACACTGGCGAATGTTAGCATGGTGGTTGCGTATGGCCACAGTGAGTCGGGTCCATAGAATTGTTGGCTGCGTGCCCCTTTGAATCGGGACACTGGCCTGAGTTAGCGGTAGAAGCGACGAGCAGAGAATGCCACGCTGGAGTGAGAATACTCGACAGGGTGGTGTGATAGTTGTACAGAGGAGGTGCCACGCTGGAGTGAGAGTCCTCAACAGGTTGTGGTGAAATGCTGTACAGTTGCGTCGCCGGAGAGGAGCTGCAGGAGCTAGGAAGCGCTGAAGTGATGCGATAGGTCCTGATGAAAGCTCTGAGATGCGAAGCGTACGGTTTAATTAGACGCAACAAGCAATCATCTTAAATGGGATCCAGGATCTCGCGGAATCCGGAAACAGAAAACTCCAGTCGTGTAAAACTTGATTCGCCTGACACGTACTTTTTGCTCTTCCAATTTATACACATGACCCAATGAACTTCTGGAATATGCCTGACTTACTTCTTAGTTTGTTAAGAAATGACAAATATATACCTTTCTTTCGTTTTACCACTTATTACTATAAAGCAGAAGATTTATGACTAATGGGATATATAGCTACAGCCACCTTAGTCCACCAGAGGCACTGTATCAGAAGCAGTGTCGTCGATGAGCTCACCACCTGTCACTCAGGACCAAAAAAATTGGTGAAGAAATGCTGTCCCCTACAGAATCATGTGGGTGTTCCTTCTGGGAAAAAAACAGTAAAGACATACATACATACAATATAAAATTACATTAATGTGCTATAATTATTGTGCTAAGTGTATCTCGGGCCTTAATTTGTATCCCGTCAATTACTAAGTACATTCGTACCTTTAATTTAAGTGTACAAAGAAGTCATATTGTAAGTATTCGGTTGCAGCCGTCACGCGTACTGCTGTCGTTTAGTTAGTAACTCACTAAAGATCCAAAAAAATATAATGATTTAGCCAAGTGCGAGTCGGCCTCGCAGACTTAGAGTTCCATAACCCGTACACAATATAAACAATATAATTATGGCAAATAACAAGGTAGATGTTCTAAACATCTCTGAAATAATGTGACTTTTAAATGGAGTGCAGAAACAATTAAATTAAATCCGAGCAAATACTAATCGGACTCGCGGATCAAGAAGGGTTCTGTGAACTTCTGTGCCACAAAACGATAGCACAAGCCCAACTCTGACGTGGTCAATCTCTATTATTGGTTAAACAACCAAGAGCTCTAGAGCTTACACTATAATTACTCCAAGTCTTAAATGTTGTCCTCTTTGCAGCGGCACAGGGCTCTCATTCGAGGAAAAGGTTTATAGTCCACCATGCTGGCTATTACGGAGTGGCAGATGTTGTCAAGCTAGTGGCCGTTCAAATGTCAGAGTTTTCAACTTATCCATAAGCCCTCTACCATATATTTAATTATAATTTTCTTCTATATTGTCACTTGTTAAATGGGTCAAAATACTTTTTGAGGCCTATAAAAACGTCCCTTTGTACATTTTAACGCATAATTATTTACTTATTCGGATAATCTTCAAAAAATATTATTTTCTAATTCAGAATGACATATGCATACCCAATGATGACTTTTATCGAAATATTTGGGCTAAAAATAAAAAATTGTTTGGTAACGCAGTGGACTTTATTTTTGAGGGTCATGGGGACTGGTAACGCAGTGGTAATTTGAATACCAGATGAGACTTTTTTGTGATGAAGAACCTAGGAGGGTGGAGAAATTCATAATAAACATTGAGGTCAGGTTTAGAACTAACGTAAAACTACTAGGAAAATATTTAGATACATCTACAATTTTGTAAAAGTGTTTGTAAATTTTCATCTCTGTTTTAAGCACTAAAAAGTATTTTGGTGTTTTTAATGTCGTTACTGCATTTCTATGGTCAAAATCTATGTTGTGACACCAAAAACAAAGTTATTTAATATTTATTACTTATTTATTTCTATTTTCTAAGAAACCGAACTATATTTCGGTTAAAATTATACTGGAATCCATGAATTAGTTTTGAGTTTTGAAGCACTTGCTAGCGTGATCGTATTATGACGTATTCACGTAAAAAATAATAAAATTTTAATTACTGCACCTAGTTAAAGGTCTCTCCTATAACCCCACTCCATAAATTATTATATTTAATACTCCATAGCAGCTGACCTTAGATTATCATAAAAAATTAAAGTTATTCCGTCAATAATTACAATACTCGTCTAAATTGTGTGTATTCTTTCCTCCTGCTTTCCTGGTTTTCTTTTTGACGCACGCCGCCATTGCGCTTAATTATCGTATTCTTTTCTATCAATAGAATCGAATAGATATATAGATGATATGTGATAATGATATACTTAATGATTGTGTAAAGCTCTAGTCTGACAAAGCCATGCGTGGCTGTGGCTTTTGTGGAGCTATATTATTGTAAAAATTATCACACACTACCTCACTAAAACGTAAAACAATTACCTTACACGAACATTCAGCGAAGTGTTTAGACAATAATTTTTTTTCTCCCTGGCTCGGAAAGGTTCAATTTGTCGTGTAAAATACCTAAGTTTACCCGTGAAAAATAGGTAAATACCTGTGAGCGTGCGATTTGCTGACTACATTCAGACATACAAAAGGCGCCCAACCTATTTCAGAGACTTATAATGTTGTTACCACGTTATCAATACTTAATTAAACTATTTAAAATAAGTATACTTGTTCCATTCATAAGTAGGTAATTAAATACTAATTATTGTGTTTCTTTTATCTTGTATATATTTTCCTCGCTGTAGTGAGATGAAAAAATGTGTGTTTCGCACGGCTGGTAATTTTTTGGGTTTCGTGCCTTTAGAATCCCTCGCTTGCTCAAGATTCAATTTTTGAACCACTCGCATCGCTCGTGGGTTCAATCTTTGAATCCTTCGCTTGCTCGGTATTCGATATACGCACTCACACCAAAAAGCAATTTTGGAAAGTTTGGAAAAAAAAACATAACAAATAACTATTTTCGGCACAAAATGAAAATATCAAAAATCAAAACTACAGTCGCCATATTGAAATGGTGTGGAGTTACAGGTCAGAAAAGTAGGTAACTGTAGGTGATTTCGAACAAAAATTATAACTAGCAGGGTTGATATATATACTACAGAAATGCCATTTATTTACATTAAAAAACCAATAATAAAACCATAATGTTGTTTTTAGACAATTTAATGTGATTGCCCCACAAAAAAATCAACGTCAAATTAAATTTAAAACAACATAATTATAGTTCGCGCCACGTAAGTTGAACTAAAATGGAGGCCGTCCGTGCAGGTACAGTACGGAAAAATGTACTAACGAACCAAAAATGTGTTACCGCGCAGATTCAACTTACGTGCTTCTATTTATACCTACATTTATTTTAAAAACTAACCAAGTAAAGTATACAGTAAATACCTAAACATAGGGAATAAGGTGTAGGTACATTAATAAAAAATATCAGGTACATCTTGATAGGTAACAACTTGAGAAATTTTATTACTATAAACAAAAAAACAGTTCAAACGAAACACTCTGTCCGAGTCCTGACTTGTACTTAACCAGTTTTTAGATGGACCGCATCGAATCACTGCCGCTTCGCTTCCCTTGAGCAGTTCGTCCTTTATTTGTACCATGAAAGAAATGATTGGACAATCACTCATTAAAATTTTTATTGTACCATTTAAAAGCTACTTTTACCATATTGGAATAAAATACGACGTCTATCAACAGGTTTGGATTGGTTCTTTGTTATTGGGATACCTGGTTATAGAATTACACAGCCAATAATGAAGTATGAAATGAAATTAACCAAAACATATTTTAATAATGGTTTGCATCAGCTGGAATAATTTAACTAAAAAAATACCGACGAATTTAGAACCTCGTCGTTTTTTTGAAGCCGGTTAAATGTTTTAAGTACTTTGTCGACTTTAAAAATGGAGAATAGATTTATTTAGTGTTGTGGTTAGTGCCAGTATTGTTAAAAAGCTTTCGATGAAGTATATTATTTATGAAGGAATGATTTATATCCAGCAGGTTCTTAACCTATTTTACCACTACTGTATTTTGGGAACCTATGAGACGTATACCTATCCAAAAGATAGATGTCGAAACGATAGAAAAGGCAGCGCGGACATAAGTGCTCCGTTGGCACTCTTTCAACTGTCAACCCCTATTTTTACTTCTTTTGAATAGTCGTAATTTAGATACTCTTGATTTCCAATTTACAACAAAAAGCTGATTTAAACAAAAATATTACGTATCCTCATACAAACTTGTAACCAAACGTTAAATAGGTTACAGTCTGTAGTAGTCTGTAGAAATGATATTGGCGGCTGATTGTATAATCTATATATTTTGTTAACTGTTACTTCTGGAATTCCCCTTGTCGGGTACAAGAGAATGAACGAAATGAATGAATGAACTGTTCCCAAGAATCCAAGAATATTTTTTTTGGTGTAAATTATATTTTATTTAACATTTTCATAATCCCCTAAACAGAAACAAGTTTTACAATGACTTCACAGTTTTACTACGTGGCGGTGCTTACACTAAATTTAACGTCAGCACTTTACGCCTTTGATGTCTTTTCTTAACTTAATTATAAAATTGTCATTTTTCACGCTTATATTCCATCATTAGAATGATTCAAGGCACGTTCGTTTTAGGATAAAGAATCATTATTTTTGGTAATTTTGCCACCTGTCATCCGTTGGTGACAAAAATATCAAAATTTTAGGATCATCTGCAACAAACTGTCATGCTTTCGTAAACGATATTTTTGTTATTTTTGAAACGTTTGCCACCGAAAAATGAAACTTTAGACCCATGTCTGGAGGTGGGGTTTTTGTATTAATCTGTCAAACTGCCTATACATATTCATTGTTTATGGTAGTGTGAGTGTGTTATTATCGTAGTGTGTGTACGTCAATCGTTTGTTTTGCAACCAAAAATTTTGTTACTAACGTTTTAAAGCTACACGAACGAAAGGTGTCGGTGGCAAAACTGGCGTTATCAAAAGTGTGAAAAGTATCAGTCGTGAGAAATCTTAATTCCAAAACGAACACGCTCTCAAATGTGGTTAAGATAAAGTTTATTGTAGCTGCCATATATGCAGTCTGTCTGGGCTTTATAAGAACTTGTGTTAGTGAATCATACGAACCTTTAAACCACAAACTGGCCTCACATTAAATTTATTTTGTGTTTAATTTACATAAAAAAAAAATAGCAAACTTCTATATTTCATTAAGTATTTGCTCTGCGAGCGCTTGTACGTTACACATATGTATGTACACGTATTTTTTGGTATTTTTTGTATGATTACAGATTAATAATTACAATAATGCATGGACATACAAAAAAATGGACATGAGTATTATCATATGTGTAAGTTTCTTATGTCTATGGTAATATTAATAGGCCAAGCGATACGGTCGCAAAAAAAGCTGACGATTTCTGAAAAGCTAGAGTTTATCATGACAATAAAGACCTTAATCAGAACCTGAAACGAAGCGGGAATCGAAGGGAGAGGCAAAAACTGCAATTACTGTAAATTATAGGTAAAGCACGGACGCGAAGCTAGAAGAATTTCGTTTAATGACCGGTCACTATTTGTCTCTGTTGCACACGCATAATTATTTGCCGTCGCGCTCGCCCAGATGCGATGACCGACCGCTATCATCAGAAATTAACTATTTGACCCGGAACACAGGCTAAGAAGTAAAAGGTCAATGTACGAAATTCTTTGTGCTTCGCATCCGTGCTATAGCTAATTATCAATCAGTTTGAATTATATTTACATTTTTCGGGAAATAAATATCGGAAATAATGTCAAAGTCAAAGTCAAAAGTCAAAGTCAAAATGGTTTATACAAATAAGGATTTTACAATCACTTTTGAATCGTCACCGCCCTCCCACCTTCCCGCCGGTTCACAATGTTGTTGATTTCTACCGAGAAGAATCCGGCAAGAAACTTGATAGTTACTCTTTTAAAACACTATCAATAATACAAATAAACTAAAAATACAATTAATGTTTTAAATAATAAAAATTTTAGCGGAAATTTTAATGGAGTCGGCAATTTCCGGAATATTTTTGGTTATAAGTTGAAAGCTATATTTCGTATTAAGCTTAGAATAACCACAGTTTTTATTGATTGTGACGATGAACTCTACCTTTTTTTGAAAATTTTATCCTTTCAGAAACTGTCACCTTTTTTTTGCGACCCCCGCTTAGGCTGTGAGTAGCTATGGATAAGATTCTAAGTACATATAAGAATTGTAATGTTTCTTCCATGGGAAAAAGTTAAAGATATTTTAGTTGATCTGTTGATCTAGGTGGGGGAGCTGGCCACTGGTGGGGTGATCATGGGTTTTCGAATTTGAAAAATTAAAGAGGCTTTAAATATCATAAAATATATTTTGTTTTATTCTTATAAATATGCAACCTGACGATCTTAGCAAACATTAAAAAAAGCTTACTTTGTAAATACATAACCTATATGTTTTCATTACATTATGATATTTTTTTATGTATACGTCAACTTAGACGTGTATTAGGCATAATTGACATTAGGGAAAATCATAGTCTTCATCGGCGCATTTCTTGCAACAAGATCGGGATTGGTCTGTGTACACCCGGCATTTGAACCGTTTACCGCATTTCTTACAACTGAAATAAAATTAAAAATTGTATAAGTGGTAGAAATATCGAATCGATAGGAATCGTATTTATTGAGCATTTTACCCTTATATCGAATCGATAGATATCACATTTCTAGACCCTGGGGGTTTATTGCTAATCTGACTTTTTCGCAATAACATTCGTGTCGCATTCTCGGGGGCAAAATGTATGCAAATACATTTCACCTCTCGAGACATTGTTAACTAAGACTCATGAGTTGAGATGCACTTCTAGAGACTTGAATGCTCCGGGCTTTTACGCAATAGGCTCCCTGTATACTTTCCGAATGGCCATATGTGAATACAGCTTGTCGGGAGCGTTCAGCCCCTCGACTTTACGTACACCGCACCTTACAATTGCTCTGTCTAGACGCCGTCGATGGCCAACTGTATGAATGCAATTAATGATAAAAGGCTGTGATATTACCATAAAGAAATAGTTAATAACACATTATTTATACCTGGGTAAGGTACAAAAGTGGCTTTCGTATCGTAAATTTAATTAAAGTTACCTTCATTTATTTGACTACTTGTGATATTATAATAGATTTAGTAGCCGTCGGTCCAATACGCAGTTCGTCCAAATCGCATTTCGCCTATAGTCTACTACGCAGGTCGTCCATAATATGTTTCGTCCATTTCGCGATGCGTCATTACGCAGTTAGGCAGAGGGGAAAGTCAAGTAAGTGGGGAAGTAAGGCCAATCCTGTAGTGTAAATGGTCTGAGACTACGAGTATTTTAGATCAAGTATTTTCATACGTTAGTTTAATTGTCTGATTATGCAAATATAATTATTCCCACGGGTTTTTTTTTCGCTAATTGTACCCCAATCTTCACAAAGCAACAGCCACTGTTTACTTCACGTTGCAACAAAATAATAGGGTAACTTTATTTTTTAATGAAAAAAATAGGTATCTACTTTAATGGCGATCGATAATTTTATAGCCACATCTATGACGATATTGGTAAGGACAGAAGACAAAAACTCCAAAAATTATTTACGTGCCTGTTGTTAATTGTACGGTAGTATAAAAACCTTCGTGTACGAGTCTGACTCGGATTTGGGCGGTTTTTTGACTTTCATTTGTAGGCAATAGTGTATCTATAGGTTATTTTATTTTAAATCAAATGCGTGCTAGACGAAACGCGTGTTGCCCGAAACGCGTGCTGGACGAAACGCGTGTTGGACGAAATGAGGATTTATAAACCAATTGGACGAACTGCGTATTGGACCGACGGCTGATAACTCTTATAATAGTACATATTGCAAACACACAATATCTTCATAGAATTAAGAAATACAATATAAATACAATACAAACTCGTACATAGAAATAAACGTTATTCGTTTATAATTCCCTGAAGGTTAGAGTTTTAGAAAAAAATATATCACACATGCCATATCTATGGCTATTGGCTGTAAATGGAAATAAATATTTTCATAGCAAAGATGCAATCAAAAGATAAAAACCTCGAGCCAGGACTTGAACCTGCAACTCTTTACATTCTGTGTAAGTGCTCTACCAACTGAGCTATCGAGGCACAAGGCACATCTTTGTTTTGGAATGATTTGTAACCAGAACTACCCAAAAGCGTCATCTCAACCATTATAATCTGCTTGGCAGTTCAGTTTTGCCCAATTTCTTTTAAACATCTGTGTGCTAATTCAACTCCCACTTGTATCTCCCACCACATATTTTTAAATAGCAGTTTTTTCAATCTAGCCCTGCCCCAATCATCTTCATTTGCAACCATTTCCATAAGGAAATTCATTCCAGAACTTACACTTGTATTTTAACATCGTATTCCCAATAATCAAAAACGCCCCCAGCCGTATTTCTCGCCTGGACGTCACCAAGAATGCCTCCGGCTGTGGCTCCAACTAAAGCGCCAACCGCTGTGCCAATACCGGGTAATATCATGGTGCCAAGTCTTGCCCCGCCTGCCGCACCTGTTTATGAATAAAAAACTGGCTGTGACATTCGGACGGACGGACATGACGAATTTATTTCTGTTTCGGCTACGGAACCCTAAAATGTAACATAATAAATTAGCTGATGCTTGCCAACAAATGTTTAACATATAAAAAAACTGTACTTAAGTTTGCATGTTTTCTGATCTCCAAGCCTGGCCGCACACGTTCGTTTTCGAGATTCAGTGAGGTCGTAGTGTTGCAAAACGTGCCGATATATTTTAGCTATGGCATCTATCTACCGATCACATGTCAGTGTCTACCGATTTAAGCAAATTCGTCCAGAGTTCAGACAGTGTCAATTTATAGACATTAAAATTTGTATTTAAAAACTTATGGGGAATTACGATTGCAGCACCAAAATAAAAAAAAAATGCATAAATTCTGTTCATTTTATAGTGAGTTTGCCACTTTCGTCTAAAGACGTCAATATTTTTTTTTTAATTATCCGATCGCGGTCTTACAACAAAATTTTGAAAATTTATAAAGAAATGTTTATTGAAATCAAATCAGTAGGTAGACAACAGGTTTTAGGACAATGTACCTTTTTCCATATTAAAAAGCATATGATTTATATTGTTTGCTTGCACCTTTCAGTAGAACTCTTTCCATTTATACCGATTTTAGTCGGATTAAGTAGACTACACTTACCTCCAGCAGCTCCACCCGTGGCTCCTACTACCCCGACGAGTGATTCCGAGGTGTTCCTAGTCGTACCCCGATCATAGTCATCCCTAACCGCTCTAGACGCCTGGGCGGCTTCGTACGTCACTATGGGACCATAGGGCTGAAAATTTATTAAAACTTCTAGTTTTAAGAGTTTCGTTGCCAAATTGCAATAAAAGAACCTATACCTAAGGTGTACCTTTCTACTAAAATATTACAAATTTAAAACTTTTATTAAAGATGGTGTTTTTTGACGAACCTGTTTGAGAAGTTTTTGAGCAATTTAATTTTTTGTTAAGGTCACGTGCCAACATACAACGTATGCAGCGTTCGCGTGAAATAAAACTAGAAATAGCAATTCTTACGGAATATAAAATAATATATAAAATTAAAGTTTTTTAGGAAATGAAAAAGGCTTTCTTTCTAAAATAAATCTTTTTAGTCTGAATAACTAAGCGCCGTAACGAATGTTAGTAAAGGGGCGTTTTGTTGACATGCATTATTAGCATTGAAAGCACTCAATGCTGTCTATGCGCACATTCGATCATTCTGTTGACCAAAAATGAATGCGCTATGACGTCACTTCCGGACCGCATTCAACGCATTGGCTGCACATGTTCGGAAGGTAGAGTACCTAGTGGATGCGCTGTCAAATAGTGAATGGCCATATTGTTGTTGTGTATTGTTTGTTTACATTTGGTGAACAGAACGATTTCAATGCCTATGCGATTGTTTGTTTACATTTGGTGAACAGAACGATTTCAATGCCTATGCGATTTCATAGCTCTCAATGCCGTCAATAGAACGCACCTTAAATAATTTTCAGTCAGCCCTAAACAAAAAATCATCGATCATAAAATTTCTTTACAAAGGTAATTCGATTTCGATTCGACGGGGAAATGTACCAACTCAAAATTAGTTACTCACTTACATAGGTAATTAATTTAGAAACTAAGACTATGTTGCACCAACTTACTGTGACGTTAACCAGCCGTCAACATTGGGAGAGTGTATGAACATTTGCATAGTCAGCTAATTTTAAACTTAACAAAGTTCAGCCAACCACCAGCTGCTAACTTTAAAAATAGCTGACGGTAGAAATTTTCATTAAAATCACCCATTTTTGGCGACTGGTTAACGTAAAAGTTAGTTGGTGCAACCCAGACTTAGTTGTTAAGACTAAAAAAAAGCTTTTATGTTTACCCTAAATGGAAGGTAATGTTTAAGGTAGTATGTATGTATGTCTGTTCTATTGTGTCCTCCTGTAGCCTAAACGGCAGGACCGATTTCGATGAGGAGGTCTCAAATGAAAGGTATTCGTTAATTTTTATTAATTATTAGTGAACCGCGAGTCAAAAAAAATGTAAAAAAAACTAAAACTAAAAAGCTGTAAATAAAAATAAATGATGAAATATAAAAAAAGAAAACTGCAAAAACATTCAATAACTATAAAGCAATAAAACAATGCACCTAAAACATACCAAATATTTGGCAACAAGCAGGCGAGACTCACGCCTTATATCAAATATAAAAGAAAAAAATTAAGTACGCCTTAATTATTCGTTCGGTCTATTAAATACCTGATTTTTTTTTATTTTTAAATATTTATATTCAAAAAAGTGTGAAAATCAATGTTAAAAAACATGGCTTCTATAAATAGAAAAAAAAACGGGTTGCACTCCGGGAGTGCCCGCAGAAGTGAAAACCTTTACACACGATTCGCGGTTAACATTCAAAATGTTACAAGACAACTCATACGTCATATTTAATTGTACAGAACCAATGTCCTTAACACACAATTCGCGCTCAACACTCAAATATGTCACAAGACATGTCTTGACCCATTGTATATTTTTAAGCAATATCCTATATTTCTCAAAATTGTAATAAGCTATATTAAACGTAATATATTACTATGTCACTACTACTATGGAACTGGCTCTCTATTCTATTACACGTCTCTTATCTCCTCTAACTTTCGACTATTTTCTTTGACACAACCTAACATAATAAATAAAGATTGTTTATTTATTTTCCTATAAAATCACCTATTGATACGTCAACACATAGATATACCTTCTATCCAGTGTAACGTAAGCTGTGCTCTACAATTACTTTTATCTCACCTCGTATCGTATCACATTATAACATGTGTAATCCGCACTTTCATTATTATAAATAATAATGTTTGTTTATTTCCTTTTTTGACGTATATTTACGTATATTTGACATCTCAATCTGTCATAGAATTAAAATCCCATATCCAACCTCCCTTTACTACTCATAAACGCCATATACCTACCTACTAAAAATAAAATACTAACCTAATGAAAATAAATCTGACGCAAGTTCCGTCTTACGAATTTTCTATGAATTGTCCTTTTTTAAAGTTTACACTGCAAAACATACAACCTGGATATAACATTTTAATGTGTAATCGGTACTTTCATCTTTTCATCAACCCAATTTCCTCTTACTTTTTATTCGTCCTATAGAGCTTAACATTTTTTACCCATCACAAAAACTAACCTAATGTAAATAAATCTGACACGAGTACCGTCTTACGAATTTTCTTTGAATTTTCGATCAGGACACGTGACCTGACGCGAGTTCAACATTTTTTACCCATACCAACAAAGGGCACAACGCACGACGAATTTTCACTTCCAAAATGTTTTTCATTAAAAGTGAATAAAATTACTAATTTATAGAACAGTTATTGTTTGTGTCTTTGTTGCCCTCTTCTTTGTTGTCAATGATAAAAATAAGTGATCGATGATTAAGGATTGTTTACTATCAATTTATCATTTATTACCTTCTGCGTTATCTAAAAATGACCGAAAAAAAATTTATTGGCTTTCGAACCACTTTAGGTATGTAGGCTACAAAAGTAAGTAGGTAGATAACCCAATGACTTTTATGTAGAATAAGCCTTTGACCGCAACTTCGTCCGCGTGGGATTTAGAAAAAAACTGGTAAAGTGCGAGTCGGAAAAAGTATGCCGCTAAGCGGTCACCTCTCCAATGATTGACCAAGCCCGACGTTGCTTAGGTTTGAATAGGGGCGTTTTGTTGACAAGCATTATACGCATTGAATGCGCTCAATGCTTTCCTTGCGCACATTCGATCGTTCTATTCACCAAAAATGAATGCGCTATGACGTCAACGCATAGCCTGCACATTCTCGGAATGTAGAGCAATGGCTGAGCTGTCAAATATATTGTTTGTTTACATTTAGTAAACAGTACGATTTCAATGCCTATGCGATGTCATAGCTCTCAATGCCGTCAATAGAACTCAGCTATCGTTTCCAACAAATAAAGGTATTAATTACTATTTCTCTAACTAATGGCAAGATGGCGCTGATACGGTAATTTAAGATGGTACTGACTCGAGCCAGTCTTACAGTTGACCGGTTTTTATTATTTGTTGTTATACTTAAGTTAGAGTTCACACAATTTTTCACTGCAAGTTTGAAGTTTTTGTGTATTACTGTTTTTACAATAGAGCTGAAACAACAAAAATGTGTCTCTTGTTTGGGGGAGCCCCCTTAATTTTTAACTTTTTTAATCTTTTATTATTTGTTAGATAATCGCCCGTTATAACACATATTCTGTGATAATTTCAGTGTTCTACCTATTTCGGTCTAAAAGATAGAGCCCTTTAATGGTCGGACAGACAGACAGACAGTGTAGGCTTAGTAATTGGGCTCCGTTAGCACCTTTTGGGTACGTAACCCCAAAAAGAAAGGTTTTAACACATTAATGATTGTATACCTACACACATATGGAAATCCACTCTATCATTTCCCCCCTAGCAAAACGACAATATTAATTTTTAACCTAAAATGCAACTACCAATTTTCATGCACTTAGCTTCCAAAATAATAGATTTTAAGACAAACTTCCAACCCCAATTTTACCCCTTTAGGAGATGAATTTAGCAGAATATTTTCTTAGTGGTGCCTTACGTCGGTTGCATAAAGAGCCAACATGCCAAATTTTCTAACTCAGGACCATTTTAGGAAACATATAATTTAGTCTTGACAGTTGTCACATACTAGTAGTATTTTTGTGTTACTTTGTACTTTGTAGATGAACTAAGAGCAATTTTAAAATTTGCAAACACATGTGACAACTTCCACTTTTCTATGCATTTTGGCTTAGCCATAGAAGAAAATTAATTTC
Source organism: Apoda limacodes (assembly GCA_946406115.1). Taxonomy (NCBI): domain Eukaryota; kingdom Metazoa; phylum Arthropoda; class Insecta; order Lepidoptera; family Limacodidae; genus Apoda; species Apoda limacodes. Next base: position 15,329,065 of record OX291555.1, read on the forward strand.
AGTGGTTATCATAAATGGTTTTGGTTTTTTGGTACCTAAATTTTTAAACCTTTTTTTATGTCAATTAATTTAATTTTAAACAGGAGTTTTGATTTAAAATGAAAATTGAAACTGTGCTTAGTAGTAAAAATAATTATCAGAATATAATAATAATAATAACATACAAATACTCACAATCATGCCGCTCATTGTGTTTTTTTTATCTGAAAATTAATTATTACCAAATGTTATACTTAACTAAATTTCGAAAACATAGTCGGAAAAAATATTTTAAAATCCCCAAATAGAATTTCGTTAAATATTTCAAGTACATACACATATATTATGTACCATTATAATTTTATAAAACAAAAGGCACCTGTATCTATTTGGTTGGATAATATAATCCACAGCTTTATCATTTTTTTTTGTTATACCTACTATTAATGCATATCCTTATAGGGTTCCGTAGCCATATGTCACAGGGATCACAGCTTTATAATTCCGATATTTGCATCGATTTTGATGACAAGGTACAAAAAGGGACTACTTCGCCATTTTTGTACCGTTGTACTAAAAATGCAAAGGCAATAATTTATATGGTCTATCCCTGCATTTATGGATTCTGTCTATACAATAGTATAGTAAAAATAGGCATATACCTACAATCATAAAATAATAAATATATGAATACATAGGTACTTACTTATTTCATGTAAATAAAATACAGCAAAAAGATTAAATTATTTTAAACTACCAGCCACTCCCTTTTTACGGATAAGAAATAAAACAGGGTGATATTAATACCCATAAAAACTCGATCCACAAAATGCACTCATTATTGAAAACATTTTTATATATACAATCGAGATTACATATCGCGCGATGCTTCGCTTTTCAAGATTAGTTATCAGAAAAACTCGTTATTAAGATAAAATAACTGTTTATTTAATGCAATAACGGACAGAAAACTCAAAAACATCACAAAAAGAGCAAAGTAGCCACCGAAGAGCCGCTGAAAAGCACATGTCATAATTTAGCTCGAAAAGCGATACAAGGTTTTAAATAATGGTTGTGATTGCTCAACGGCTTGAGAATTCGACCCTTTGAAGTGTATAAAAAACTACTGAAATACGAAATTACTTAATTTTCTGCCATCATTAAAACTGCACCGCCCATTTATTTTTTTATCATATTAAAACCTACAAGTACAGTCACAACGTGTAAAAAGTAGCTTAAATTTAATACAATTATTTAAAAACTTATATACTAATGATACAAAAACGTTTCCCGTCGTAGAAAACATGTCAGTTTCTGGGTACTGAGCAATCATAGCGTCGAGGAGTTGACAAGCCTGATAGATGGGCGAATGTACGGCCTGCTGAATTCGCGCAAACCCATGAGCACCCTAGAGAAAACCTGGACAGGCTCACTCTACATTGTGTGTGACCATTTACGAATGGGTTCTAAAGTGCGAGGATGAATTCCATTACGACGAGCAGTGCAATGGTAAAAATTAGCCGTAGGCATCATGTTGAACAATTCCTCTCAACATACATTATGCAAACGCTAAAACACACGCAGGAAGGCAAACTCTCATCAGACTCAAAGGTCCAATACCGTTTGTGATTTTGGAACTATCTTTTATATTATTCTCTTAAACAACACGTCGTTGAACCGAGTCAAAATAACCATGATGGTATCCGGGTGCACGATTTTTAAATGAAACCTCAAACTGAAACCGTTGGCATAACCCTAATGTCCCGTGTCCCCCTTAAGCAAAAAGATTTCGTCCTAAATTCGGACAGCAGTCTTTTGGTTGTCAGATACCTTCTTTCCTCTTTGTTAGGGCCGCCATCCGTCCGGGTTTCCCCGGATTTGTCCTAGTTTGGAGGGCGTCCGGGGAGCGTCCGGGCGGGGTTTTATCTGCAGTCTGCAAGTAAAGTCCGGATTTCTGATCAAACTCCACAAGAGAGCTACAAAAAATTAATTGTGCAGTTGGTTTATAATCAGTTTTGAAATGGTCTAAGATGTTTAATTTAGTGTGGTCTCTAATTCAAGGATTTTCGTCGTGATTCCGTTCTTTACATCAAAATATTGAATTACCAAATAATTTTGTGTTTCCATGGTTGCTGGTATCAGTAGCCGCGCTCATAAATGGTATGTTTTGTAAATCGTTTGTAAGTTCGGCAATCGACAAAAGGCTTTAAGCCACTCTACTACTACTGCTGTAGCTATTACTGTAGTTTTAGTAAGATTACCTACATGACAGTTTTTTTGCGGTATCTGACCCCAAAAATATTTCACGATTGTAGTCGCAAGTACAATCCAAGGAATTAAAGGACAAGTGATGGCCGACTGCGTTATAAACAAGTGCTTCAGCTGCTGGAATTTGGAGGTCTTCTGAACTTGATGTCACATAAAATGTAGATGTTTTTTAAGAACTTGCTTGGTTTGTGTTTGAAATGAATTTGAAATGTCAGAAACTCCTTTGTTTGCGATTAAAATATTTCACGAACAAATGGTACAGAAAGCCTGTCAGTCATATTTTCAATTTTTTTTTACATGGAAAACTTATTTTGCAACCATTTCAAAACTATTCAAAGACCACTCATCCACTCCATTATTCATATCTTGCACAGCAAAATCGAAAAATTAGGAAAAAGCGACAATTATGTGCGAAAAACCTAAAACATTCTCGGATCTAATAAAAAAATCCTAGACGACAGAATCAAAGAAATCTGCCCTTAAGTGTTAGAAGCATTTTAAACAGAAACGACGAGAACATAGAACATAGAACATAGTCTATGTTATAGAGTCTGTCATCAAAGTAACTATCGTTTTTTTTTAAAGAGAAGAACCTAATTTTGACGACTCAAAATTGATAGAATTCAAAATGAATGATTATATTCAAAATTACTGAAAATAGCTCAGTTTTTTTGCATCTTTGCCAGTAACGCGCATTGACTCAGAAGTAGATAAAAGAAAGGAATTCATTAAATTTTGAAACAGTCTCGTCACTGCTTAAAATTAAATTCAATTTCAGAGACTATAAAGATTGCACCAAGTTTTATAACTTTTTATTTAATAAGAAAGAAGTTCTGAAGGCAATTAAACTAGATCGTTAAATACTTATAACTAGATTGTAATTAGAATTATTAAGAAAAATGTTTGTTACCAATGCCACTCGAAAAAGGGCCATTCATCGATAACAGTGAATAAAATAAAGTTTTAATCACTGAATGGATAAAAAAATTTTGAATTTGGAACAAGCGCGAATTGTACGAACCTACTGGCGCGGGCTAAATGGAGCTATTTCATAGAGCTTTACCGACAATCAAAGAAAACATACCCCGCCAATTCTAGTTGGTTCCGTACCCGAAGGGTAATTAGCGGAACCCTATCACTAAGGTTCCGCTGTCCGTCTGTCCGTCACCAGGCATCATCATGAACAGTGATAGTAAGACAGATGAAAATTTCACAGAAGATGTATTTCTGTTGCCGCTATAACGACAAATAATAAAACACAGAATAAAGTAAATATTTAAGGGGGCTCCCATACAACAAACGTGATTTTTTTGCGAATTTTATAGATAATGGTACGGAACCCTTCGTGCGCGAGTCCGACTCGCACTTGGCCGATTTTTTTTATTGAACCTAATAAAAAAAATATAGAAATAATTGTTAAATTGTTTTAATTGTTATCCTGGTTGGTTTATGTCATTGTTCTCTTATCACCCGGTAATAATTACCGAATATATACCAAAATGTGATAAATATTAATATAGTAACTGAAAAGTAAGTAAAATTAGAGTATACAAACAGGTATAACTCCGCCCAGGATTCTACTTTAGAATCCCTCGCAGCTCTGGGAATCCAACTTAGTCCCTTGAATTAAATCTCTTATGTTGTATAATTTATTATTTTATTTACTTAAAGGAAGAAAAAAAGTGATATTATTATTAAGTAAAAAGTGAGACATATATTAGTGATTTAAAAATATTTTTTTTGTTAAAATACTACTTAACTTTTTTAAAAGACTATAATACAGCTACAAGTTTCTTTAGATAAGACGTTGTTTTGTTGAATTTGATTAAATTTAGTTAACCTTGTCTCATAATTTTTAAATACGTTTTGTTTTATTACTTTAAGTATTACTAAAACATTTTAAAATATTAGTTATATAATATATAAGACTAATTTGATTTTGTTGAATAGTTTTATGAACTGTTTTACCAGCAAATTGTATTTTTTTTTTATTGCAATATAAAGAAATAGACATGTACGACTGCTAATAAATAATTTAAGAAATTAAAAAAAACAGTTCCTTAGTTCCTCAGTTATAAATAATAAATAACTTTCTGATTTGTGATTTAAGAATTAAAGAAAAAAATTAAAAATACAACAACAATGAAAACTTTTATTTACGTATGTATGTACCTATGTACTTACAAACACCGCGCTATAACGAGTAAAACACCCTATTTTATCCGAAAAAAGTCTTAAAATTCCATTTTTTTGTTTGAGCCCTACTCTTTGTCTATGTCCATTGATTTATGTCTACGGTTATTAGTAAACTGACCATACGTTCCGTTTTGAATGAGACTCTCCCTTTTCTCAGTTACCTGTCCCATTGTCCCAAAACAAAGCCCCGGGACTCATAAAAAGTGTGGAGCTCGTCGCCAGAAGCGAGTTGTGCGAACTATACCCCTAGACCCTACACCCAAAACAGAAACATCTTGTTCTAGATTGAAGAAATGGTACATACTATACAAAACACAGTAAATAGAGGTTAGGAAAAGAACTTATTTAAAAGAAAAATTGTATAGAATTTTAAAATAATGATCATAAATTAAGAAAATAATTCTTAAATAATCACAAAAAGTGCTGAAAATTAAGTTTACTTGTCTGAGATCTCGATTTTTTGTCAGGGAACTCAGGGATTTATGTTCTTAATTAGGTATTGTTTCATATTAAAATTAAAATCCGGCTGGAATTTCTATACAAAGGTTAATAAATTTTTTTTATTAATTAAAAACATGAAAATGCTTTTCTTTTGCTTTGCTTTTCGCACATCTGTGCGTAAGCGCCATAAAACGTGATGTGCAAAGTTCAAACTTTTATAATAGCGAGCTTAAGATGGATTTTAGCTTTTTTTATACTTGACTTGCTTAATTGGCGTCTATCGTCCCCTTAATTATAACAAATTGTGAACACAAATAACTAACTTTTTCTAAATAATGAACATTATAAAGTTGCTTTTTTTCATTGTGAACTTACTTATTGACATAAATAGAGAGTCTCGTTTTGAGTTAAAATGGTCAGTTTAGTTATTAGTGCGTCTATGCGTTATTGCATCAATAAAACGGTTATTTGATAAACTCGTTATTGAGATATCAATAACGAGTTTTTTTGATATTTGAAAAATGTAGCGCATGTTATCTTTATGGTTGTCAATCGGTGCATTGGCTAGGATCTGTACTAATCGCTCTTTGTTATTTTTTGTTTGTTGAATAGAAAATAGGTGTGACCAGACATATAATAAAACATAAAACTAGTAAGTATTTATATACCTATTAATTCTATGAAGATTATGTCTCGTATAGTAGGTATACTTAAATTATCCTTCAGGGGACATCTAGAGGGGCCGGGGCTCTTGGTGCAGCACACAGCAAACGGGTCAGATACAGGTCATAAACGAAATTATGTGTTTGTGCCGTTTGCTGTTGAAGCGCTTGGTCCGAGGGGTCCATCCGCCAAACGATTTGTAAAATTCGTTTGGTCGCCACTGCGGGCTGGTTCATTTCTCTCAAAAGATAAGAATTGCGATTAAGAGAGGAACTTTTTTAATATATTTAATTTAGATTAGTATAGTTTTATATTAGTTTAGTTAACTCAGTTTTATAAATTTCTAGCGACCCGTCCCGGCTTCGCACAGCTGGACTTTTATTTTTTAAACATTTTGGGATAAACGTAGAGTAAATGTATCTTTATGCATGACACAAGTTGTTTTTTTCATCAAATTACAATTTATGTTTTTATCCATAAACCTATTTTTATCCTCTAAGTTTTTTCCTTGAAAAAAGTAAAAATATTCAATGTCGCTGCGTAGGGAGGGACATAGAACACATATACCCATAAAGTGGAGGGAGCCGACAGCACGTATGAGCCGACCACGGCGCGGCGCGGCTGCGTTTATTTTTCTATTAGTATTTTGTTTAGATTGACATTTTTGAATTCGTAAAATATTAGGTATTGAAACAGTTTTGAATACTAAATGATTCATTTGGCTTATCCACTTTATTTATTACTACATAACATGGTATGCATAACATGATCTGATTTTGGTGAGCATAAAAATGCGTAAAGGCGTAAAAATTTAGTTATAGTGGCATTACTACAATAGTTGGACATATGGTATAGCGAAGTTTTTTTTATAGATGATATGTTCTTTAATATTGCAGAACATTTTTTTGTTCTATCATCAATAGTTTCCGCAGCGCATGCGATGAAAAATTTTTTTACACCTTGGGTTACATTATTAAAGTTTTAGTAGGGATCCCTAATTTTTCTTAGTAATAAATATAGCCAATGTTACTCAAGTATAATGTAGCATTCTAATGGTGAAAGAATTTTTCAAATCAGTCCAGTAGTTTTAGTCTAAAAATAGGTTAAAATCAAATTTTGATTTAAAACTGGAAAGAAAAACAAACTTTAGTTAAACGTAGTCTCAAAATAAATTAAAACTGCGTTAAATTATATTATAGTGTGTTACAGAATATGTAGGTACCTACATATTCTGTTCTGTGTTGCCATAACAAATTCTTTAGAAAACCTCTATAATTTTTAATATTTATTTCGTAATTTTATTAAATGTTTATAAAATATTAAAATTACAGTAGAACAAACTTTTTTACCTCAAATTTTTTTGTTGGTTTTTAAGCAAAGCTTGGTCCCTCCGTACCTATTTTTTTTACCTGCTGTGGTATGGTTTTATTATGTAATGTTACGAGCATTGTTAAACTGTTGCCGCAACAGTTATTTTTATTTATACAAATATCTTTTACCACCATAATATGTTCTGAAGGTATTAAAACCTAATAATTAATAAATTTAATTATTGTACATAGTAATAATTTCATTTTCAGTTCAAAAGACGTACCTACTTACCTAATATGAGCGGTGCTATTGTGAGTATTAAAAATGTTATTAACTTTATCTATATATGTAAAAGAGAATGTCCTGACTGAGTGTTTTTTTTTTTTTTTAACTTACTATTAATGCTCTTGAACATAATTAAGTTCATGTTTCGGGATTTTTTTAAAAATTGGGCTTAACCTGTAAACAATTCAAAATGTTGTTAAAAGTACATTATACGCAAGCAGTCTTGGGAAAAAGTTAGTGATTTAGAGTTCCGTAGTGCTTATAGCAAAATTCATTGAAAGCTCATTACTTCTGATTGAAATATGAATAGTGAGATACATGTCATGTCTCCCAGTCATGTCCTTAGTCATAGATACATTAAGGGCATTGGCATTTTTTTTTTATAGAGCATAGCATACCTACCAGTCGGGTATCTTGAAAATATGATTTTGCGGTCACTGTTCAAATTTAAAAAAAAATAAAGAAACATTGCTACATGTCCTTTCTTTATACCACTAAGGTGGCAAACAAGCTAACGGTCTGCCTTATGGTAAGCGGTCACCGAAGCTCATAAACGTTCGCGAGAGGATGTTCCTCTGAAACCTCGCCTCCCCTCTATGACGATATTGTTATAAAGCTACACATAAAGAACACGTACACATTTCGGCGTAAATATACATGAAATTTCTTTATTTCTTTTTGTAATGTTAGTATAGTAGTCACGGGTAATGAGATTTTTGGATTATATTTTAAAGGTTTCCGTTACCCAAAATCTACAATTTTTTTTTCAGATACACTTTACTGTGATGGTGTATGAGGTCGCTCGTGTAGTAAGTGGAATACAAGCGGATAGCCGACGGGGCACGACCAGGAACACAACTGAGAATCTGTGGGGCGTACTCGGTGCTACCATAGGGGCTTTAATAGGTACATATTTGTTTTTTCCTGCTTTTATATTTACTATTACTTATCTACTTCTTGTAAGTAGGTAAATTGTTAATGGCGCCAAACTTTAATACTTTTGCTGGAAAAAGAACTAGGCAAGCTGCGCTAGGATATAATAGGGCTATCTGAAGTCCGAAGACAAGGGGAAGACTCAATATTTTTCAAATCCGGCAACTTGTTTTACTTCCGGGAGGGCGAACAACTGCCCCAAGGTGATGTCGGGTTTATCGTCCACAAGTCCCTCATCAACAACAGCACGACAAGGGTAGCGTATCTTCTACTCAAAATCACAAAGAGATATTCTCTAAAGGTACAGTTTACGCACCGACTTCGGCACATCCAGATGATGAGGTTAGGGTTATGTATGAGAACATTGACAAACCCATACATACCTCCTCAACAAGCTTCACTGTCGCCACGGGGGACTTTAACGCAAAACTGGGTACTAGAAATTGCGATGAGCTGAAAATGGGGAAATTTGGAGTAGGGCAACTAAACCGTAGAGGCCAGCGTTTGGATGACTTTATGGAGAAAGAAGGACTCTTTTTGATGAATTCTTCAAAAAGCCACCCCAAAGAAAATTTTGTTGAAAAGTTTGACCAAAAACCAGATTGACTTTATCATGACTTCTGACAGGGGAATATTCAGCGATGTTTCTGTGATCCATAGAGTGAAAACTGGCAGTGATCACCGCATGGTAAGAGGCACACTACATATTAACCTCAAATTTGAAAGAAGTCGTTTGAGAAGGTCTACGCTCCGTCCAACGAATGCCTTGATACAGAACCCCGAACATTTTCAGCTCGAACTCCAAAATCACTTTCAGTGCCTAGAAGATTGCGAAAATGTCGATGATTTAAATGATAGGCTGGTGAAAACTGTTCAAGCGGTTGGAGCTAAGTTCTTAAAAGCTCACCGCAAAAATAGAACTCAAAAACTCTCTGATTAGACTCTCAATCTTATGAAGGTGCGGCGTGAAATGAAATTGCAGTCTTCATCTGATAGGTCCGAATACACGCGACCCAATAGACAAATCTCGAAAGCCATACAACGCGATATACGCCAATTTAACACATCACGTGTAGAAAAGGCTATTGGGCAACGACAGTTGACAAATCTGAAGACTGAATATGGCGAAATCGTTTTGTCCAAACCTGAAATATTAAGACATTGAGAACTTCTATAGAGAATTGGATACCTCAACTCGTTAATTCTGTCAACATCACAGCAATAGAACCTAGAGTCAAAGTAATTTATGGATCGATATTATACCAAAGATATCCCATCCTCCAAAATACCTCAGTGCCTAAAGACGAAAGTTTACAATCAGTGTGTGTTGTTAGTGATGACTTATGGTCCAGCAACGTGGTCGCTAACTATTGGTCTCTTAAATAAGCTCAGAGTCGCTCATCGAGCTATGAAGAGTGCCATGCTCATTGTTTCTTTGCGCGACAAAATCCAAAACAATTAAATTCACCGAAGAACCGATATAGCTCAAAAAGTTAGCAAAAAGTGGCAGTGGATAGGCCACATCGCTCGTCGAACCGATAACCAATGGGGAAGAAAGGTTCTCGAGTGGTGACCACGGATCGGAAGACGCAGCGTGGGACGGTCTCCTACCCACGTGGACAGACGACCTGGTTAGAGCCGCAGGGAGCTAATGGACGCAGGCGGCTCAGGACCGGCCGTAGTGGAGATATATGGGGGAGGCCTATGTTCAGCAGTGGACGTCTTCCGGCTAAAACGACGACGAGTCTCATGCCTCGTTTTCTGCCATCTCTTTCTGTGCTGTAGAAAAATGTATTTACTATCCTGCTGTCAGAGATATCTGGGTTAAGATACCTTTCTGTATAATTTTATCTGAATCGATACAAAAACTTATTACTCTGATAAAATTATACTGGGACTTAGACACCTACTTATTGGTAGTGAAATACAGAAAAAAGCTAATGTTAGGCTTTGGTTAGTAGAGCGGGCATTAATTATCTTAGTAGCGGCTCTGCCTACTGGCTTTACCTGAAGTGGTAATCTTGTCTTTCCAATATGGGCTCCGAGTGTTATGGTCGCTATGTGCTGCATTTAAAAATAATAAATAAATGTATTTATATTCCTGGACATTACACACAGCGCTATCTGGTCAAACAAAACTAAGCAAACTAGGTATGGAATCCAGATAACAGATACTTACTTGTATACTTTTTTGATTTTTGTAAATACATAAATATTAGTACCTGGAGGACCGAGCGTTGCTCGTTTTTTTTATACAACGCCATCTATTGTCAAGTAGCTTAAGCGTTGCTTAATAACGCCATCTATTGTCAAATAGCTTTAATGTTGCTTATTACTATCACTGACTAAAAACACGGATAAAACAACGTTTTCTAAAAATGAAACCTAACTAGATCGATTAATCGTCCACGAAACCCCCTGCACACTAAATTTCATAAAAATCGTTGGAGCCGTTTCCGAGATTCAGATTATATATATATATATATATATATATATATATATATACATACATATATACAAGAATTGCTCGTTTAAAGGTATTAGATAGATAGATACATGGAAAACACCCAGACTCAAGACAAATACAAAATAAATGATCCCATAATGTTTCTGTTTTGCCAATCCGCGACCCTCGGAACTGTAGACAGTAGCCGCTTCTGCCAACCAACGAAGTAGTTTATGTATTCACAATATGATGTCTATATTGATAACTAAACGAAATAATTAAGGATTTAGTTTTTTCTTTACAGTTTTTTGCAGCCAGTTTTATGGTTATAATTTATATATTTTTTTTATTTCAGGTTACTTCGCCTTCTACATCATCGGTTTTATTAATCTTCCGAATTCTAATTTTGTCATAATACTTGGCTCCATCGGATCTGCTATCGGAGGAATCTCAGCTGATCATTATCTAAGGTCAAGAATTAAAGACGTATTTGATAGATGTGAATACGATATTGAAACTTTTTGGTAAGTTTCAGAAATTGTTTTTGTAAGTAAAAAGTGGAAGTAATTTTTTTCAATATACAAGTTCTTCACCAGTACTGGCATAGATCTTGAGCATTGCACACGAATTTATGTTCCAAAACTTGCAACGGCATAAAAAACAATCAGTACCGTGTTACCGCCAGCAATGGCACCAACTGTACAAGTATTTAGCTAATATAAATAGGTAATACATACATCAATATTAAGAGATAATTTACCTACTTATTAAATTAGCCAAGAGCATGTCAGGTTGCTAATATATTGTAGGGACCGTAAATTTGGATATGTGGATTTTTAACGTTTCTGTGATTAATGATATTTAATAATAATTTGGTATTTTGTTATACATCAATATGGGTAGGAACAAACGTTTTTATTCTGTTTTGAATCGATCTGACACATACATACTTCCAGAGTTAGAAGCCGTTTTAGCGACGGTAACACATACAAGCTTCAAAGTTAAAAATAATATTATAATCTAAGCTCAATTTTAAAACTAAAAAATATAAAAAACCGAGTCTGACTCGCACTCAGTCAGTTTTTTTAACATACAAGTAACGTAATCGACGTAACGTATCTCGAAAGTTAAGCGGCCGTGGCTGCCCACTGCCTATTAATTAATGTTTTGTCGTGTTATTGCTAAAAGTAATTTCAGTCTATTTGCTAGTATCAGCTTGTCAGTATTTTAGATGTTTCAGGTTGTTAACCGAACGAACCCAACCGAAAACGGCACCTCATTATTCCTTCGCCGAATGGCTGACTTGACTGATGGAGACACTAAAATAAATCGTCCAACATTCCAAAATTGTTCTGCCAATTCCACGTTTAGAGATGAAATTCGATAGTATTTGACAATGTTGAGTCGTGTTAGCGCGCCATACAGATGAAAGGAATCCGCTAATTCGCACAAACAGACCCTCTGCACATCAAGGAAACTTCTTCTATCAGGAAAAACACGTTACATAGCATTTCATAGCTCTAAGAAATAGTTTTAAGTTGTAAAGAAATTAGCTTTTCGTTATAAGTGTTACGCCGTAATACATAGCCCAAAAACTTATCAACTCTTGGACTATGAATAACGGACAAAGATAATAGATATTTTTCAATACATATATGAATAACTATATTAAAGATAGTGTATAGGATTAAGAGCGAAAGATCTCGCCATTCACACATAAACCCGTCCAGTTTTCGTGGATTGTAAAAAAAACATTATAAAAGACATTGTTATTTTGTGAATAAAAAAAAAACCCGAGTACCTACCCACACGCGCCACTTGCTGTGGGAAATTTATTATAAAGCAGACTTGAATAATGTTATCGTAGTATAATTTTCGAATCTGTAAGCGGAACCGCTATTATGGGATTCCAAACAACGTTAACATAAAGGGGTGTAGACAGTCCGTTTGTGATTGTTTAAGGATTGGGTGGATTGTGATATTCGACTGTTGTACGATTATTACGAGTAGAATTGAAGGTGGATGTAGTGGAATTTTGGACGATCGGATACGTAGAGTTCGTTTGTGATTAATTGCCAATTTTAGTTGGTTGGTTGTATAGATAGAGTCCGATTGCAATGTTGGACGATCGTATTGGTACATATAAAGAGTCCGTTTGTAATCGATTAACAATTGGAGTTGATTGTAGTGTTGGACGGCCGTAAACGTAGAGTGTTACCATAGCTTGCTTGTTTCTTTACTAATATACAAAAGGCTAAATACTTCGCCCTAGGAATAAGTTATTGCCATATCCCGGTTAAAATTGAACTTAATCGTGTATTGTTTGAATATTACAATTTCACGAAGTAACAACTAAAGTTATAAGTATCTATTTATTTTTCAGTTGCCAAAGATGTCTCCAAAACTACAAATGTGAAATATACACCAGCAAACTCCATCCAGAACCACCGATATACTCTTTCAATCTTGAATCGTCACTGTCCTATATTTATTGCAAAACATGCATCGATAAATAACAAAAAATAAAAAGTGTCTAGTGCAAATTTAGAAGTTCATTGAGTGCAATAAAAGAATCGGAAATTGGAGTGCAATTACAATCATGAACTTAGAACTTACATGTTAATTATTTAGAGGATTAAGCCAGACAATTTTGCACACAACGTGGAATATAAAAGTAGATTGGGCAAAAGGCATAAAATATTAATAATTCGAATATTATTATTTGTATTGAAATATACGCCTATTATAATGAGATTTCAGCTAAATTTGAGGTAAATTTGTGATTTTTTTCGTAATAAATATTAAGAAATTTATTGCAATATGGTTTTGCTAATATCAAATCTTGGAATTATAATGTAGTTATCTATATTTTTTTTTATTATTAATTTGGACTTGATTTACTCATTGATAATTCAATTATACTTTAGGCAATTAAACTTATACCCTTCCTTAATGCTTTCTCTGTTGGAATCAGTATAAATATTTATGTTATTAGCATATTGAAAAAAAACAACCGGCTTCAAAAAGATACACTAAAAAGATAAAAATAATTACTTATTCCTAAAAAATCTCATCTGAATTACAGTTTGAAGTTGGTTTCTATTTACCTAACAGTTAATAACACGCTTCACTTGCATGAAACCAACTTCATACTGTAATTCAGATCAGATTTTTAAAAAATAAGTAATTATTTTTACCTTTTTAGTGCATCTTTCTGAAGCCGGTTGTTTTTTTTATTAAAAAGTTTTTATTCTTTACTTTTAAGTGACGAAGTGCTTTTTTCAAGGGAAAGTTATTTGGATGACATTTTTCAAGGGAAAGTTATTTGGAACTGTATAAAAACTAAACGACTGAATCGATTTGGACAAAATTTCTATGGGACCAACTCGCAAGTATATCCTGTCAAATAAAAATTACGTAAATTGGTTCATAAACAAAAAAGTTATGGCTGAACATCCATAAAATATATATATATACAGTCGAATTGAGAACCTCCTCCTTTTTTTGAAGTCAGTTAAAAATAAAATACAACACACTACATAATATACGTTTTCTATTTAAGCAGTAATTTTTTTCCTTTGGGAAGACAACCTTTGGGTAGAGGAAATTACAAAATGAATACGAGGGCTAGGAAGTGCAGTTGATATATTTAATGCTGTTGTGCATCACATGACATTAAGAAAAATCATCAGCGCATTTCCTGCAGCAAGAACGGGATTGGTCAGTAAAGACACGGCATTTGTATTAGACTACTGGCCCATGCTGAAAAAATTATGGGTCATTTGAACCACCAGGTGACCTATCTAGAACGATATAAAAGCATAAAATAATAAGATTCAGCACTATGCCGTCACTTGTAAGCTGTCCAACTGAGTGCAGGTGAGAATTCGAAAGTACAGGTAGAGTAAGTACATTTTGGTCACATATTTTTGTACGGCATTCTTACCACCGATAGATCCACGAAAAATAATAAGAAAACACACAATGCCGTAAAAAAATGGTGCGCCACAAAGTCGGTTTTTTTTTTTTATTTTCCGACAATCACCAGGGTAAATTTGGTCATTTGATTTTGTACGGCATCTGTGTCATACTATTTCAATACTGCTTCTAATCCATTATTCCGCAACGCCGTACAAAAATCATACGACAAGGGGAAAAAATCGAGGGTTGCAATCGCCTCTCTTTCCGTGGTCAAGGGGGTGATTTGAAAAAGTACGGCTTCGGTTCCAAAACATTATCTAGCACTCAAAAGTACTATTAAAAATAATGCCGTCAAAAAATGATTGTTCATTTGAATGTATATCATTAATTATCTCCATTTCATCGTATCCTTGATTTTTAGAGCTGTAAAATCATTTGATCCTGTACGGGAACTTTTTTTTTAACATGATATTGTAAAATACAATTGTTACATAGTATTGCCGTTCAAAAGAAACCGTTCTAAAAAGAATTATAGAGAAATACAAAAACTGAAATTTTGCAAATTATTGTAAAAGTTTAAATATCATAGATTAATGAAATATAGCAGTTTTTTACATTTTATCCCTTGTTTTAAATAGTATTGACATAGATAAATTAGGAAAAAATGATGCCGTACATTTTTATGCAGACCATATCTTTTAGGCTGATGAAAGTGACGCTACAATTTTAAGGGTACTTTATGGCCATCTGATACAGTACGGTATTAACATATTTTTGAAGAGAACAATTGATAATATGATAAAATCACTATGGCGTCTAACTGAACTGAAACGGTGTGTATATTATGGCCAAGAATTGAAACTGTCAATCCCAGTATCAACAGTTTTATATACTTTTTGGTTTAATATATACTTCAAACATTATTGATACATACATATAATTGATTTGTTTCATTGTAATGATGTGAATAAATAAAACAATCATTTTTTAGAAAAATTCTATATATATGTAAATGAAAAGGTAGATTTCAAACACACATCTACATAATTCAAAAAACGGTAAGTACAAATTTTTAAAATTTTTTTTTTCTACTTATTCATTTCTGAAATAAAAGCTTAAATTTTACAGGTGTCTGCTAACTTCAGTGTCATGAGTACTTCTCAAAAATATGTTGTATTTTGGAATTATCAGTGACAACATGTCTATATTTTGGTATAAATCCATAGTATACAAACCCATATTTAACATAGTTTCTAACTAGGAACCTAGAATCACGAAAAGACTATGAAAATTAGTACAAATAAACTATCTAAATGCCGTATAAAAAAAAATTCACCTTACATTTCGTTATATGGATTTTTTCTTTTTAATTTTTTCTTTTTCAGTTTTTTTTCCCCTTTGGACGAACGAAAATGTACGGCATATGAGAAAATATTATCTATGCATAAAATACTTTCAAAATAAATTTATTTCATGTTGTGTCAAATCACCCCCTAGACCACGGAAAGAGAGGGGATTGCAACCCTCGATTTTTTCCCCTTGTCGCATGATTTTTGTACGGCGTTGCGGAATAATGGATTAGAAGCAGTATTGAAATAGTATGACACAGATGCCGTACAAAATCAAATGACCAAATTTACCCTGGTGATTGTCGGAAAATAAAAAAAAAATCCGACGTTGTGGCGCACCATTTTTTTACGGCACTGTGCGTTTTCTTATTATTTTTCATGGATCTATCGGTGGTAAGAATGCCGTACAAAAATATGTGACCAAAATGTACTCACTCTACCTGTACTTTCGAATTCTCACCTGCACTCAGTTGGACAGCTTACAAGTGACGGCATAGTGCTGAATCTTATTATTTTATGCTCTTATATCGTTCTAGATAGGTCACCTGGTGGTTCTAATGACCCATATTTTTTTCAGCATGGGCCAGTAGTCTATATCGCTTCCCGCATTTCTTACACCTGTAATAAAGAAAAATGGCCAGTGTCAAAATAGTACATCATCTATTAAGGGTGGTAAGGAAAAAAATACTAACGAGAGGCTATTTAGAAGCCTAAGGCCGAAGACCGATGGCTTTAATGACTCCAGTTTGTAATTTTCGTACCGCCCGTGTTACGCACAAAAAATAAAAGTTTAAGGTGAATAAATAAATAAATAATAAATGTAATAATAATATAATAGGTAAAAGAAGTACAGAAAACAACGCATCCGCCATATCTAAAGAAATTATGAATTAAAAAGTTTTGTCGAAAATTAAAACTAGTAGCTAGGTAAGTAATTGCTTGTTTGTACTGTGTGCGTACTTCGTGGTTTGGGCAACGATACCTACGGCTCTTATACATACTTGATAGAATTGGCGCGTCATTACCGCCCGTGGGTTCTATGAACGCGCCCTTTGCTAAGAGACCTATACAAGCTGTGTTAAAGAAACCATCCAATTGTGAACCAGACTTGCGCACTACAGATCTCGTACTACCACATTTTAAAAGCCTAAACACCTACATATAAATAAAATAGCATAAAACTAGTAAACCTACCTCCAACGGCACCTCCTGCGGCTCCCACTGCTCGACTATGATTTCCGAGGTATCCCTTGTGGTGCCCCGTTGATAATCGTTATATACACCAATACTCAATTGTCTATATACCCCTTCGTATAAAGCCATACCAGCGATAGGCTGAAAGGTATTTATATATATGTTATATCCACCAATACTCAATTGTATACCAATTCGTATAAAGCCATACCAGCGATAGGCTGAAAGGTATTTATATATATGTTATATCCACCAATACTCAATTGTATACCCCTTCGTATAAAGCCATACCAGCGATAGGCTGAAAGGTATTTAAATATATGTTATATCCACCAATACTCAATTGTATACCCCTTCGTATAAAGCCATACCAGCGATAGGCTGAAAGGTATTTATATATATGTTATATCCACCAATTCTCAATTGTATACCCCTTCGTATAAAGCCATACCAGCGA
Organism: Apoda limacodes; assembly: GCA_946406115.1. NCBI lineage: Eukaryota > Metazoa > Arthropoda > Insecta > Lepidoptera > Limacodidae > Apoda > Apoda limacodes. The sequence continues at coordinate 15,346,508 of OX291555.1, forward strand.
TAGGCTGAAAGGTATTTAAATATATGTTATATCCACCAATACTCAATTGTATACCCCTTCGTATAAAGCCATACCAGCGATAGGCTGAAAGGTATTTATATAAATGTATATTTTCAAATTTATTTTACAGTGCAAAGAACAATTTTTTTTATACCACTAAGGTGGCAATCAAGCTTACGGTCCGCCAGATGGTAAGCGGTCACCGTAGCCTGTGGACGCTTGCAACACCAGGGGTTTCACTCGCAAGTTGCCGACCCTTTAAAAATCAAATAACTTTTTTCTTGAAGAACCCTATACTGTAGTCCTTAGAGGAAGCCATGGCACGGGAGCTCATTCCACAAACCAAGCGTTCGCGTTTCAACCATTTCGGTTGTGAGAATGAATTCCCTGCCGACGAGCGGTAGATGGTAGAAAGTAGCCGTAGGCATCATTTCGAACAATTCCTCATAACACATCTAATGTTCTAATATGTTCTACATATTTCATATAAATTGGTCCATGTAAGGCTGACTTACAAAGTAACAGACAGACAGACAGATATATACAGACTAACAAACTTTTTCATTTATAATATTTATAGGTTATAAGGTATCTAAAACATATAAGAAATTTAAGAAAAAATTAAGACTATATGAAGACTCTTTATAAGAGCAACTGGAGCCGATAATTTACCATTACAATTTTAGGTTGTTTGTCTGTCTGTTTGTATGTTTACGCGTATCTCACAAAAACTATTTATTCGGGATTAATTAGGGAATAATTGCACGATGCGACCTGAACGCAAGAGCGGAAATATTTGAGTCCTTTAAGAGGACGACGTCTCCAACGCGCGGGGGGTTGGTTTTACCCGTCCACCGTACCCGTTGCTGTAACAAATGTAAATACTCCGAAGACCACCGACGGTGGAACAATTGCGTAATTTGTTGAAGCAACTGAAAACGCGATAACCTATTAACTGACACATCGATGAAGGGGTATTCAGGCAAGGAGGTTAAAGGACTACCGATCAAGAAATGGTCTGGAGTTAGCGCTTCCAGGTCATTAGGATCCGACGAGATCGGACAAAGCGGTCGTGAGTTCAATACCGCTTCAATATTACAAAATACCGTCGGAGGTGAGTTTTGGCGACCTTGACAGCTGCTTCGAAAATACCGCCCCACGAAGGATAGCCGGGAGGATTAAAAATCCAAGTCACGCCCCGTTTGGACAACTCCGATTCAATATACGTGTGATTGTCCGACAAAAACTGAAGGACTTCCTTCAGATAGCGATCTGCACCCTTGAAGTTTGTTCCACAGTCCGAGCGAATTAAATGAGGGAGACCACGCCGACTGACAAACCGCGACAAACATGCGACAAAGGCCTCCGTAGACAAGGCTGAAACGAGCTCCAGATGCACAGCCTTGGAAAACTAACTAAACAGACGAAGACGCATAAATAGGCCTTAACCTGTCTGGCATTGCAAACACTTGAAGTCTGCAATTGTAAAAAGTAGTGAGATCCCATGTCGTATGTCAAGTTTGTAATTTTTTTATCACTAAACCGGTTTTATTTTAAATCGACAATTTTCATTACATTTCTTAGATATAAAAAAGTAATTTTTCGTAAATCTATCATTACAATACAGTTTTATTTACCTTTAACGGTGTAGAGCTACGATGCTAGACTTAACATGTATTTTTTTACATACTAATGTTTTTAATAGTAGGTAGGTATTCTATTTTCAAAAACAAAACTACTTTTTATTACTTTTTATTTACTATTACTATTAATTAAAGTCGTTTTAAAATATTGAACTAACTAACGACATTTAACTTAAATAACAAATACAGACTAACCAACCAACTTTTACGTTAACCAGCCGTCAAAAATGTGAGATTGTATGAAAATTTGCATATTCAGCTATTTTGAAACTTAGTAAGTATTAGTTCTAAGTTAGCCGGGCCGTTAGTTCAGCAAACCCTAATGAAATTTTTGGCGACTGGTGAACGTCAAAGTTTGTTGGTGCAACCATAGATGAAAACAAATAAATAACCGACCAAGTGCGAGTCGGACTCGCGCACCGAGGGTTCCAGGAAGGCTATAGGCTATATATCATCACGCTAAGACCAAAAGGAGCGGAGCACCAATCAAGTATGTTTCAAAATCGTTTTTTTTTCTTTTAAGAGCTTCCGCTGCGTGCGCTGCGTAAACGGTTAAAGTATCGGTTAAAAATCGTGTATGACAGAATTGTTCCCCTTTAAAAGTTCAAAAAAAAAGTCCGCGATAGCATATGTCTACCTTTTAAGGTTGGCTCACTATAACCTTTTTTATGCTTACCAAATTTGTTCTAAAATGATGCATTAGTTGGGAAGGTGGTTTTATAAATGATATTAATCCTTAATCAAAAAAATACGTTATTCATCACAAGTATTTAATCTAAAACAAAATTGCCCTTTACATCATTCGATTTCAAGGAATATCTTAGGAGATATCGCAGTTTTAAAATAACACCGCACAAAATATTGATCAAGTACTGCGCGCGCATTTATGATGTTCTAGGCCGGCGGGCACTCATTAGGGGAAAGGGCGTTACGTATTATTTAAAAATATTTTCACCTTCTACGTAAACAAAGTCGCGGGTGAAAGTTAGCGTTAGCCCAAAGTAACTATTACTGACTGACTGACTGAGTGATCTATCAACGCATAGGTCCAACCACTGGACTGATCGAGCTGAAATTTAGCAAACATATAGCTATTATGGTGTAGGCGTGCGCTTAGAAAAGATTTTCCAAAACTCACCCCCTAAACGGGGGTTTAAAGTTCGTACGGAGCACCAAGACCGCGAGGTTAATCCAGAAAGAGAAAGAGAGAGAAAGTCAAGTTTGAGTAGGTTTTTCTATTTTTTCTTTTTTCTTTTCTATAATTGAGGAGTTGCCGTAAGAATCTTACGCCGATAACCAAAAGGGCGGGCGAAGCCACTGGGAAAAGCTAGTATACTTATAAAGTTTAGTCTAACTACAAAAGTTTAGTTACTACATCTTACTTTTTGGAGAAGTAGGTAGATATCTTAATAGATAAATAATTATTCGGTAGGTAGGTACTTACATATTTTTTTTACAAAAACACAGTAAAAAACTATAGAAACATACTTATAATGATGATCAAAAGCTTGCGTGTTAGTGGTTTGATCAATGCAAGGGTCGACAAAACAGTTATATAATCTTTGAACCAACGCGTATTTAAACGAAAATAACTAGTTATTTTATGCAACAACGAACCATACTAAACCATAGATAAAAGCGGGGAAGAACCGAAAGCACATTAATGAGATTAACATTTGTGTTTGTCTTGAGTCTGGGTGTATTTATGTATTTAAAAAAAGTTATATATATAAATATATATATATATATATACATATATATGTATGTCTGGTATCCATAACACAAGCTTTGCCAGACGGCGCTGTGTGTAAATTGCAAAAATATTTATTGCATTTATTTATTAAAAAAAGTGTAAGAAATAAAAAAACAAGGTTCTCAATTTTATAGAACTTTATTCTGTGTGAACATTTCTACATAAAAAACAAGTACCTACCTACTTATCTATTTAGTACTAATGTAGGTATTTGTGTATGAAGATCCTTTGTCTGTACGAAAAAAAATAACTACTCAGGCCCAAAAATATAATTTAGTTAGAATTTCATGTTCCATATTTTCGTAAGATATTTTTTCGACCCACTTGTTTCGTATGTGGATCTGAGAAAATTGTTTTAGATTATAGATAGTCTACTGTGTTTTTTTTGTTTTTTGGGCTTTTAAGAAAACTTTATTTTCCTAAAATCTCATTTTTTTCCCGAAAACTGCAGAAACTGAAAACTTGGCACTAGGATAAATCTTGATGACGTATAGTGTTACCATAGCTTGCTTGTTTATTTCCTTGTTCATTACTAATACACAAAGATGACTTAAGTCATCATAAGGTAAAATACTTCGCCCAAGGATAAAGTTATTGTTCACTTTGAACTTTATCGTGTATTGTTTCAATATTCCAATTTCACGAACTCAAACTAAAGTTATACTCGTTTAACCTTGAATTGTCTCTGTCTTATATTGATTGCTTGATATGCATCGATGGATAACAAAACATAAAAAGTATCTAGTGCAAACTTAGGTCATTGAGTGCAATAAACGAATCGGAAATTGGAGTGCTTTTACTTTTTTGCTTATATGTTAGGTATTAAGAGGGTGCACTAAGCCAGACAAATTCTGCATACAACGCGGAATATGAACGTTGTATGGGCGAAAAGCATTAAATATTAATAACTCGATAATTATTATTTGTGTTGAAAATTTGTTAATAATTATATAAGCTATAATGAAATTTTAACTAAATTATGTAGTACCGTTGTAAAAATTCATCGAAAATTGTAAAAAATTAGGGGCAGGTAACTTTGTGGTTTTTTCTAAATATATTATTATTGCATTATGTTTTTGCTAATATCAAATCTCGGAATTATAGTGTAATTATCTATGTGTTTTTTTTATTATTTATTTGAACTTGATTTACTCAATGAAAATTCTACTACCAGCAATTTACCTTAATCCCCCTTCTTAATGCTTTCTCTGTTGGAATCAGTATAAATATATATGTTTTTACATTTAAAATTAAAATGAAACACAACACAATACATAAAATACCTTTTTTTATTTCAGTAGTAAATTTTAGTCTTAAAATATAAGTATACATAATAAAATCCCATATATAGAAAGTCCCATAGTAAATACACTAGAAAAACTTTGGAGACAAAGAAAATATAAGAGCTATTGATGTAATTGTGGCAAAATTAAGACTTGTATCTACAAACAAATCGCTGCAACTGCTTTTCTAGCACTTGACGTTGCATAAGTTGTCATTTAGATACATGTGTGTTAGAGGCATTTATTGCTGTGGTTACTGGATCTTATATCTTCTTGTCCAATACAATTTGCGACTTTTTAAAGCTGGCCGTACAAGTTACGTTTTTGCTTAGAGTTACTTGTTAGGATTTTGATCGGAACAAACCAACCTGAAGGCGTCAACGCCATCGTACATTTTCTACTAACCTTCAAATACTTTTAATTATGTCCAGGTCCACTTACTTACGTCTGAATATGACAAAGTCTTATTATTTCGATCCTAGTCTCGTGACGGAATGTCTACACTTTAGTTTAACATACATCTTAAACTCAGTTTGTGAGCTAGGGCACGTGTCCCCATGCACACAGTTTTAAGCTACACTAAGCAAAAACTTGATTTATGCGACCACCCTAAAGTCATGCTGTGGTGCTTGTCATGACATTAAGGAAAATCATAGTCTTCATCAGCACATTTCCTGCAGCAAGAACGGGATTGGTCAGTGTAGACACGGCATTTGTATCGCTTCCCGCATTTCTTACACCTGGAATGAAGAAATATGGCCAATGTCAAATTAGAACATTATCTATTAAGGGTGGTAAGAAGAAAATTACTAACGAAGGCCTTACTTAGGCCCGTTTTACACATAATGTTTTTAATCACATTTGCGAGTAAATAAGAATATAAGGTGAATAAATAAATAAATTCAACAAATCAGAACTGAAATGGCGGGAATAGAAGTAGAGAAAACAACGCATCCGCCATATCTAAGGAATTAATGAATTAAAAAGTTTGTTCGAAATTAAAACTTGTACTGTGCGCGTAGTTCATGTTTTGAGCAACGATACCTACAGCTCTTATCACTCTTGACAGAATAGACGCGTCAATGAAATTTACGAAGAAAAAGCCCGTGGGAGTAATTAAGGTCTTAGACCCCCTTTACCTGCACTTTATGACACTGTTTACGATACGAATAAGTGTGATGAAAACCAATATAAAAAAACAAGTGCGCGTTTGTGTTGCAAAATTAAACAAAATACATACACTAATCTCTATCCACCGAAACGAGTTAATAGGGGAAAAATGAACTGGCATGTGATTGGTCGAACAATGACGTTAAGGCTGTGTTCACAGCGCGAGTTTTTTTAGTTTGTTCGTGCGACTCGTACTGTTCAGACGTGCTCACTGTGCTAGTGCAATCTATTATTTTATTTTTTGACTCGGCTTGTTATTTGGACTCTGGATAATTTTGTTACGTGTGACCCGGCTTTGTGATTGATTGCATTCCTAAAGACTTGGCGCTTGTATAACGGACTTTTTGAGTTTACTGTCGATTTGCCTAAGTGAGATGGCCGACAGTTTACATGGAGGTAACTCTGTGGAAAAAAGGCGACGACGAGCCTTTTCCTCGACTGAAAAAACAATGATATGGAACATGTATCAATCTATGAGGAGTTCCATGGAATCCCCTTCAAACAATGACGTCATGAAAGCTGTTGCATCATCTATGGGTGTTCATTGGATGTCCATCTATAGAATTCTGAAAGAGAAAGAAACTAAAAATGTTTTAAATTCACCCAAAAAAACAAGAAAACGTACTTTCATTGTAGACACAATCGACGACTTAACTAAATGTGCTATAAGAAGAAAAGTTCACGATTTATTTTCCCGAAATGAGATACCGACATTGGACAAAATAATGAATTCAATAAATGAAGATGGTACTTTGGGGACATTCAAAAGATCAACACTTCATAAAATCCTTAAAATGATTGGATTTAGGTACATTAAAAGATGCAGGAACAGCTTATTGATTGATCGTGACGACATATTTTTTTGGCGGAGGAATTATTTGCGGACAATGAAAATGGCAAGAGAAGAAAAGAAAAAAATATATTATTTGGATGAGACTTGGCTCAATGAAGGCCATACTACTACAAACGTATGGACTGATACAAATGTGAAAAATAAACGCGACGCATTCCTTGATGGCCTGACAACTGGATTAAAAAATCCTTCCGGTAAGTTCTTTAACATAATTCCATTGTTAAAACTGTCTTTGTCATTAATGCAATTCTTTGAAAAGGTTTGAATGTACCTGAGCGATCCTTAATTGGCGGCACTTATTGTTTGTTATGTTATCTTAAACTGTGTGAGCGTTAACTTTGTATCAGATCATTCAATACAATTTTTTATTGTTCCAGGAAAAGGAAAAAGGTTAATAATTACTCATATTGGAAGTGATGATGGATTTGTAGAAGGGGGCTTACACGTGTTCGAGTCAAAAAAGCAAGGAGATTACCATCAAGATATGAATGCCGAAGTGTTTGAGAATTGGTTCAAAAATATTCTTGAAAAGTTACATGATAATTGTATTATTGTAATGGACAACGCTTCGTACCACTCAAGAAAAGTAGAGCAAATTCCGACTGAAAAAAATAAAAAACAAGAGATAATTAATTGGTTGAAAGAAAAACAAATCCCCTTTCAGGATGATTTATTAAAACGAGAGCTACTGAATATCGTAAAAAATCATAAGGAGCAGTACGAGGCGCGTGTCGTAGACGAAATGGCGAAAGCTAAAAATAAAACTGTGGTACGACTTCCGCCGTATCACTGCGAATTAAATCCGATAGAGTTGATCTGGGCTCAAGTTAAAGGACATGTCGCATCCCGCAACAAAACATACAAGATGGCAGAATTAAAAATGTTATTAAACAACTCAATTCAAAATATTGACGCTGCAAAATGGAAAAAATGCATAAAACATGTCGAAGAGATAGTAGAACCGAAAATGAATGCCATGGACAGAAATGTGGAAACAATGACCGAAACATTCATAATAAACGTGGGAAGTGACAGCGACAGTAGTGATACGTCGGAATAATTTAATTAATTGTATATGTTAAACTATTTAAATATACATAATTTTATTTTAAAACATTGTCTTAATATTTTTCTTTCTTTCTCTAAGTTCAATACAAAATACTTAAGTGGTTTTAGTGCTTACTATTGAGCGCACAAAATCATCGCATATGAACACACCTTAACTTTTTATCAGTATAGTTGACGCCCACTCACCTTTTTGTGTCCTTATCTTTTGTAAGGGATTGTGCGACAGAGACAATGCTCTATTAACTCGTTTCGGTGGATAGAGATAGTATTTTGACATCATATTCCCAACGATCGAACACTGCGCCAGCCATGTTCCTCGTCTGCACGTCGGCGATGATCCCACCGGCTGTGGCCCCAACTAAGGCACCGACTGCTGTACCAACACCGGGGTATATCATGGTGCCAATCCTAGCACCACCCGCTGCACCTGTCGGAATTATGTGCCATGTAACCACTGGTGGTTAGATTTGGTGGTCAGATGGTCCTTAGGAACTTATACAGTTTGCGTTAAAAAAATCAGACCAATTGTAAACCAGACGCGAGCACCAAGGGTCCCGTACAACCACACTATAAAAGCCTATATCTAAATATAAATAAAATAGCATAAAACTAGTAAACCTACCTCCAACGGCACCCCCTGTGGCTCCCACTGCACCGACTATGTTCTCCGAGGTATTCCTTGTGGTGCCCCGTTGATAATCGTTGCATACACCAATACCCAACTGAACCCCTTCGTATATAGCGATACCAGCGTAAGGCTGAAAAGTATTTATGCATACAGAATACACAACCACATATTATTGCTGTCAGACATACATTACAGTGCAACAAACTTTTAAGACCTTCTGACTTCTGGGTGTTTGGTCGCTAGTGTCGTGTCAAGTTCACACCATTTCAATATGGCGACTGTAGTTCTGATTATTAAGGAATTTTGAAAATTATAAGTCAAGTATTTATGCATTATTATGATATTATATTTGTACATAATGGTTTTGAGCCAATTGTATCTACTTGTATACTTAGATAGAATATCTACTTTTTTTTCAAGTATTATTCATATATAAATATTATAAATGCGAAAGTAACTCTGTCGGTCTGTTACCTATTCACTCCTAAACCGCTGTACCAATTAAGATGAAGTTTGGCATGGAGATAGTTTGGGTCCCAGGGAAGGGCATAGGTGAAAACGTCAAGTGTGAGTCGGTTTTTGTCTTTAATTGAGAAGTTGCCGTTGAAATTCTACACAGATAACCAAATTTAAGGCGGGTGGAACGGCGGGCAAAAGCTAAGTATAAATGTAAAGACCTTGCTTTATTATTTACTCATTGGCTTATTCGATAACCGAGGGGCGTAAGTTCGATACTCGCGCTGGACTAACATTACCTATGTGAAGTGTATTTGTGTTTGTCTGGAGTCAGGGTGTTTCCTATGAATTATAATATATGTATGTATTTACAACAAAGTGTACCTACATGTAGTCTAGTATCCGTATTATATTATAGTTTTGCTAAGTTTTGGACCAGACTGCGCTGTGTGATTTGTTAAAAAATATTATAAGTAATATATATTATCATTCAATACACATAATATAGTATATTATATACACGAATACACGAATATCTGTGTATAGAAGCGGTTCTGCTTGATCACATCCAGGTATAGAATGGTTTTTCAGCTTGGTTGACGCGCTGGCTACCCGGTTAGGCATAAACGGAAAAAAGAGCGTGGTTTTAGATTTAAACAAACATAACATTTATGGTTTCTATGACGCATAAATCGTCTGGCTGCGAAAATCCAATACCTAATGCCTAAGCAATGACATCACTAGTTCCAGTCCACCATGTAGGTAATTCAACGACGTAATCATGTCGAGGTAGAATGCAGGGATATTTATAGTTGTAACTTCGGTTGAAGCTCAAAAGCTGTGGCCCCGGGATGACACGAGAGGGCACCCTCTCGTGGCCTTGGTAAGGGCGGGAAACAACCGTGCGGTAGGCGAGAGTGGAGCGGGGGAGGTTACACGCTCATAGAATAAGGGGTTGGTTGATTAAACTATAGTAGTGAAGTCTATTTTGCACATATCATGTTGCAAAGTACAGATAGGTGGCGTTAATAAATAGAATTTGAAGACGAAATACTGAATATGGGATTTGAATTGTTCTATCTAAATTTGACTTCGACTTTTTGTTTTCTGATTGTTACTTGTATCTGTGGACAATTGATTATGTCGATCGTCCAACGCGCCTTAGTTTTCTTCTTACTGCTTGAGTAGTCCCTTAGTTTGTAGGTAGTTTCACCTACTTTGGCTAGGTACACTGTACCAACCACTGTAACGTTGTTAGCTTCATTAGTAGTAATAGTCTTCGGTTCCAACCCCTGACCGCCCGTCAACGACTTGAAAAAGTCTATTATTTCATCATCACCTAACTTTTCGGAGGCCAGCACTTTGGTCGTTCCTTCTCTGTTGCTTCCCCCTACACCGATCACTTGTTCTATTTGCTTTCCTGATACGACTAATGTGCTGTTTCGCTGTCTTTTGTCAAATAGTCTTATTATCTGGTGTTTGCGTTTTGTGGATCAAGCATAAAGTTGGTTTGGACGAGTTGGATAATTGCAGAAGACATTTTATTCTTTACCTATAAAGATATTTCGTGTTTGCTTAGTTGTTTGGCTTATTCGATAACCGAGGGGCGTAAGTTCGATACTCGCGCTGGATTAACATTACCTATGTGAAGTGTATTTGTTTTTGTCTGGAGTCAGGGTGTTTCCTATGAATTATAATATATGTATGTATTTACAACAAAGTGTACCTACATGTAGTCTAGTATCCGTATTATATTATAGTTTTGCTAAGTTTTGGACCAGACTGCGCTGTGTGATTTGTTAAAAAATATTATAAGTAATATATATTATAATTGAATACACATAATATAGTATATTATATAATGTGTCTAGTCTGCATATTTGTACGCGCATCAGACAAAAACTGCTGCACAAAATTGGATACGGTTTTCTCAGCTGTATTGCTGGATGTACCTTTAACTTAGAATCTGGTGTTTGTTTCATCTTAATATCAAATAGCTTAGAAGCTAAGTTATCAAGGCGTTGCCGTAGGTACCCCACGGCGATAAACGAATTAAGTGCGGGCGGAGCCTCGCGCAATAGCTAGTTTAATAATAAAAATACTCACCAGAGCGCCGCTCATGATTACGTTTTTTCAACTGAAAATTAAATTGTAAAATATAAATGAAAAAGCATGTTTTTTATTTGGTATATAGCTTTCTTACATCGTCCGAATAAACGATAATAAGTAGGTATTTAGGTATACGACCACGATATTTATCCCATAAGGGCTGTCAGAGAAATTAATAATATATGGCCTATGTCGATCTCGAATAATGTAGGTAAAAGAAATATTCAAATACGTGCAGTGGTTCCGAATATTACCCTTCACGTATAAACAAACATATAAAGCATATTCGTATAGATATATCATTATGAGATCGACATCAATTAATAGGTTTAGGTAAGGAGGTAAAATCCTTTTATATCAAACAAAGGATTATCTAATCCAGTTCGAAAACGCTGGAGACATATATTAGTTAAACATAAATAAAATAAAAGTATTTATATTAAATGGGCCAAAATACTTTTTAGTGCCTAAAATAGAGATGAAAATTTATAAAAACTTTTACAAACTTTTACCAGTCCCCATGACCCCTCAAAAATAATGTCCACTGCGTCACTAAACAATAGTTTTTTTTATTTTGAGCCCAATAGTTCGATAAAATTCATCATTCGTTATGCATTGTAATTCTGAGTTAGGAAATAATATGTTTTTTAAAGATTATCCGAATAAGTAAAAGAATTATGCGTTAAAAACAAGGGACTTTACATTTGTGACAACATGTTTTCTTCGCCTTGTCGTCGGATGCCAAATGATTTTCTATCTCCAATGCAATTTAAGCGTTTGACTTCAAAGCTAAGAAAATACACAGATACGCAATGTCTTTAACAGTACCTATGTCTGCTTTGGGGACTAATTTTTAGGGTTCCGTACCCAAAGGGTAAAAACGGGACCCTATGACTTAGACTCTGCTGTCTGTCCGTCTATCACCAGGCTGTATCTCATGAACCGCGATAGTAAGACAGTTGAAATTTTCCCAGAAGATGTATTTCTGTTGCCGCTATTGCAACAAATACTAAAAAATAGAATAAAATAAAAATTGTAGTTAGCTCCCATACAGCAAACGTGATTTTTTTGCTTGATATTGATAACGGCAACAGGTAGACGCTTGAAATATTCACAGAATATTTAGTTATATATTCACTTTAAAAATTAATAATTAAATTAAAATAAAACAATCGTGTTTTTTTGCCGTTTTTATACATAATGATACGGAACACTTCGTTGAAAAATTGACAAACGAAAAGAGAAACTTCTCTTTTTTTAACGTCGGTTAAAAATACAGTACACACATAAAAAAATCTATTTTTAATAAAAATCGTTTTAAAAGATTAAAGTAAATAAGTAGACACAGTAAAGACAAAAATACCTCGTGCCTACACAAACATCAGTTTGCTGGGTTGCATCAACTAACTAACTTAGACGTTAACCAGCCGTCAAAATCAGGATATTGACTGAAAATTTGCAGTCAGGTATTTTTAAACTTAACCGGGCTGTAAGTTCAGCATACCCCAGTGGAACTTTAAACAAAAAAGAATTTTTGAAAACAGTCTACAATTAACGGAAAAATCAGTGAACATACATAAAAAAATATACACTTGAACATATAACCTCCTACTTTTTTGAAGTCGGTTAAAAATAGCTGTCGATAGAAATTTCAATACAATTTCCCATTTTTGGCGTCTGGTTGACGTCAAGATTAGCTAGTCCAAACCAGCCTTAGTTTTAGCACAGAATAAAATAGTACTTGATAAAAAATAAACTACATACCTACAAATACCTGCCTACCTATTATTTATGTACAAAGTTTAGTCTAACTACAATAGTTCAGTTACTAGGTACATACTATTTTTTGGATAAATTGGTAGGTATCTTAATCTATAGATAAAAAAATATTACTTACATATTTTAAATTAAAAACACAATAAAAAACACAAAATTACTAAACACGATCTTCTACGAACAAGAAATAAAAGAAGAATGATAATCAAATCAAGCCTGCACTTGCTTGTGAGTTGAGTGGCCTGATCAATGCATGGGTCGACAAAACTGTTATATAATTTCTGAAACAACGCGTATTTGAACTAAAATAACAAGTTATTTTATCTAACAACGAACCACACCCTACCATAGACAAAAGCGGGGAAGAACCGCAAGCGCTTCACCACAGTTTTAGGTCAAGCGACAATAAAGCATCTTACTAACATTATCATTGACCTGTGTTATCAGCTAACGCAGTTTATTTCCATTTTAGAAGAAAAATTTAGTGTTATGAATACAAAAAAGTGTAAAAAATAAAAAAGAGAAAATTCCTAATTTCATAGCACTTTATTCTGTGTGAACAATCTTTAAATAAAAAACGGCCAAGTGCGAGTCGGATGAGTGCACCGAGGGTTCCGTACCTACCACCACCAACCAAGCGGTCGCCCATCCAATTACTGTCCAAGCCCGACGTTGCTCAGCTTTGAATAACGTTTCAAACAAACAAATATGTTGCTGTTTTGCTTACTAATAGCTGGACGGCGCAGTAACGGTGATGAAATGGCTCGGGCCTGTCTCCCACCTTGACTAGTTTTTATTCATCATATCAGCTTATATTGGTCCACTGCTGGACATAAGCCTCCTCTATGGCGCGCTATTTCCCCGATCCTCTGCCTTCCGCATCCAGTCACCACCAGCCACCTTTTTAAGGTCGTCGGTCCACCGGGCTGGAGGGCGTTCCACGCTTCGCCTTTCCATACGCGGTCTCCACTCTAAGACACGTCTGCTCCATCGACCATCGGTCCTCCGACAGACGTGGTCAGCCCACTGCCACTTCAGCTTGCTAATTCTGCGAGCTATGTCGGTAACTTTGGTTCTCTTCCGGATGTCCTCATTTCGGATTCGATCCCTTAGAGACACTCCGAGCATAGCTAGCTCCATTGCGCGCTGTGCGATTTTGAACTTGTCGGAATACTATATATATACTATATAACTATAACAAAAACTTGTTAGTCTGAATTAACTGCGGTCACCAACTCATCTGCCCAGCGTGGTGACTATGGGCAAAACCCAATATGGTGAGTTTTTATTATTTGTTGTTAAACTTTAGAGCTCACATACACTATGACCACTGGACCACTGCAAGATTGAAGCTTGTATGTGTAGCTGTTTTTACGATGGAGAAACTCGATTATTAAGTTTGTACCCTATACCGTCAAGCGCCGCGCCCGAATTTGAACGTAAAATTAATACATACATACTAGATTTTGCCAGCGACTCCGCCGGCCTTAATTCTGTTATCGGTGTGGAACTTCTTAATTCTACTAATGAAGTTTGCTATAGCAAGCTATAGCTACAGTTCGTTTAATAGTTATTTAAGCGGGAACATTTGAATATTTCGGGATAAAAAGTACTTTGCAAAAGACTTGCACCGTTCCGGTTTTTTTATATGTAAATCTTAACCGGATACTGCATCTCTTGTCGGTACACATAAACTTTTTTCTATCAAGTACAAATCTGGTTAAAATCTGTTAAGATAGAATTCAAGGTTTTTAATTTGGCAACACTGTATCGGGTAAAATTTTCGATATAATTTTGTAAGTTCGAGTGTAAAGGACTGTTGGCGCATTGATAAGAGTATCATTTTTATTATTATCAACTGATATGGGGACGAGACATGTTTGTTTTGAGGCAACTGCAATTTAAAATAATGCAAGAAATATGTAGGACGACAAATATTAGAAATCATAAAATGCACTGCATTAGAAGCAGTGGTTGGTTAAAAGGGGCTATCCAACCGTCCATCACATGATGATGTGACTCCGACTCCGACTCCAAGAAGAGGTCTGTGTGTAAAGTATGGGATGTATAAACACTGAGGCAACTGTCAGGTTCTCCTTGGACATCAGAAATATTTTGCAGGACAAATATTTCTTTGTTTAAATAATGGCAGGAAGTACAATGTATAAGCGTTATAAATACATATTATATACATAACGCTATTAATATAATCCATCAATTAATATCTTATTAAAATAAAATTGTATGTACGTGCGTACAGACCTTTCAATATCTATGTCACCTGGTTTTGCCTTTTTTTAAGGAGGTTTTTTAAGCGTTTTATATAGGTGAGAAATAAGAAGTCACGAATTGCACACAACAGACCGAAATTATTCCATAAATCCAACACATTTATTTACAATCCAACATGATTCCCAGTCCTGTTAAGGGGCCTCTTACCGCTCCCCAGCGCCGCCATTAGATATCCTAATTTTTTTATTTTTATTTATTAAACTATTTTGTTTTTCAAAGCAATAATCAATAAGCTTTCGTCCGCTACGAACCAAACTCTTTAAGGGATTAAGTTCTCATTAGGTCCTGAAATAGGAAATAGGATACTTTTTATCCTAAAAAAAATCAAAAGTTCCCGTGGGAACAGCTATAATCGAGCTTAAACGAACTATAACTACAGCTATAGCTAGCTATTAAAAACTTTATTAGTACGTAGTAATAATTAAGTAGTTGACGTAGGAAATCCACGCCAATATAGCCGAATTTAGGGTGGGCTAAGCCGCTGGCAAAATCTGTTTCGTTACAAATAATAAAAGAAGGAAAATTAAAAAACCTATTCGACTTTAAACTACCTAATACAATGATAAAATTTAATTAATATTGTTTGTTATTAATTCATCCTTATAAGAAAAAGTATTTTTTTATCTCTCATATTCTAAAAGTAGACGTTACATTATCTAAAGCGGGTGAAAAGTAGTAAATGTCGGCCCTAGGGCTATTGGGCAAAGTCATACTTCGATTAATACTAGGTTCCTATGTTTATTCTAAACTTAGGAAATCATTTGAAAAAACAAACAAAAAACTGTCACAGAGATGAATTTAAAATTTTACATATTTATATTAAATTTAATGTATTAACGTGAATTGAACCCCAAACAAAGTTTAAAAATAATTTTCACATCTGCCTACACGTGCACAATTATTGGATTTTATGTAATGTGCAGTGCGCAACACTAATTCCATTACCAGCTGATCATAATATTCTGAGCATAATTTTTCGCCAAGGACACGTTTTAGTAACCCTGCAACAGAAGCAATTTTTTCTGCTGCAACTGCGCAGTGGTCGAGTTTTGAAGACGCCAAGAAGACACCTATCTAATTTGTTATGACATTTCGAAAATGACTATCTTTTCTTATGTGAAATCATGTGTAGTTTATTTCATTTTTAATTTATAATTTCACATATTTGCATTATTATTTATATTTATTTAAGGAATCTATTATATTTAAAGTTAACTTTTTAGGTAAGTACATTTACACTTATTTTTTAATTTAATATTATAATTTGTGAATGGCAACGTTTGTCCCGATTCTATCTCAACAAAATGTTTTTTGCTGTCACATTTGTACTACAGATAAATGATTTAATACCGAAAAGGGCCTGAAAACCCACACATCTCGTTTTCACAAAAATACCATTTCACTCTCGTTGCCTCCTCCCATTAATAATTCATCTGATTGTAACTTTCCTCCTTCTCAAAACAACATCGATGCATGTTTAAAAAAAAAACTTGTCTGATCTAAGAAGATGTTTGCCAATTGTCAAAAGGATTCCTAGAGGAGCGAGGCTTTACATTGCAAAAAAAATTTAAGAAACGCAACACGTATGCTATTTCGCTCCTTTCAATGATGATACGCTAAAAGGCCTACGCGATAAGCATCCTGTCATCGATTTATCCTCTTTGATGCCAGACCCACCGACTTTATCTCATTCCTTCTTATAGGTTGAAGATTTGGACACGCTTGTAAGCAAATCGTCGTTCGCGAACGGTTCTGCTGCCGGTATAGATGGACTTACACCCTAGCACTTAAAAGATCTTATAAGTGCATCCGCTGGTGATGCTGGCAGTTCCCTCTTGAGCGGCGTTACAAAATTATGCAATTTTATGCTTTCAGGTAAAGTGAATCCATCTTTTACTAAATTACTGTATGGTGCGAGACTTTGCGCCTTTATTAAAAAAGATTGAGGCATTCGACCGATAGCTATTGGTTGTACTTTTCGACGTTTAACATCTAAACTCGCTTAGTCGCCATATGAAAATCGTGTAAACTTTCAACGACACCAGCGACCAAACACCCAATGTGAGAAGGTCAGAAAAGTTACATTTAAACTATGAATTCTTTTATTCTTAGAATTGTCCAAATAATAAAACAAAGCTAATCTAAAATATTTGTAGATACCGTTTTAAACATCTGGTCACTGATCCCTAGAAATACCATAGTTTCGTTACAGGGCCGGCCTCAACCATCTATGCGCCCCTGGCAAGTTATTAGTTTGGCGCCCTTTATTATTTTATATAATAATAAAAAAAACCTATTTTGAATTTAGTATGATAAAGATGACAAACATCTATTTATTATTATTTTTTACCCATTCATTCTCTAAGCAATTTACCTATATTGTCCATAACTTAGTTAGTCACGACACATTCGATAAAAAACAAAAATGAAACAAACAACTAAAATATAATTTTTCGAGATTTTTTATCGGCAAACTCAATGATAAAACGTGCAAAATTAAGGGTTTTTAAAACTTGATTTTCAAAGTACAGTGAAGCCAACCTCGTTAATCTTGTTTGAGACATTGTAGACCGTAAGTACGTTTTTATCAACTAGCAACAGTCACTGGTATTGTTAACAGAATACGCAATGTAATCCAAGTGTTGGAATATAACTTTTGAAGATTGTGGTTTTTGATAAAGTATAAAGCTTTGATAGGTGTTGCCTGAATGTCTTCGAGATAGTCGAAGACTTAAAATCTCCATCCATAATTTTACGTTACATCTATGATCCTACGCACTCTCACACTGCTTATCTCTCTCGTTTTGTCTACTCAAGATACTGTACTATTTCACGATAAGCTGTGCCAGGCCAGGTAATTTTAGCGGCAGAAATATTTCTATCTAGTTACTTTCTTAAGTTAGTAGATAAAAACCGTAAGTAAGTTACTAAGTATATTTTAACTGTTTACAAACGTTTTGGGTGTCAACCTGTCAGTTTGTAATGTAAATAAATATATAAATAAATAAAATTAAACAGACAAAAATATCTGTAAATGTAACTAGAAAAAACATACATACACATAATACAAATAAAAATGATCTTGGGAAGGCCCATATAGGCCTGGTTATAGAAGTGGTAGGCTTTTTATATGTACTGTACTGTCCATAGCTCCACAAGAAAAATACATGCATGTTCTAAATAATTGATGTCATATATAAAAGTTTTTCTTTTTAACCATAATTTCGATAGGGTACTTATTTTATTCTTAGTAATGATTTTAGTAACATTTAATTTTGCATCAGAAAATCAGTTCAAAATTAGCAACAAAATGACAGGCCATATTAGATGTGATGAATACTCGTACTCACTCCTACGAGATAAGTTCATAGAAAAAATGCGCTAATTTTTTTGATTAGACAGGTATTGAAATTAACTGGTTAAGCGAGCGGCGCCCCCTAGGCTCTGGCGCCCCGGGCAATTCCCTAGGCCGCCCCTCCTTAAAGTCGGCCCTGGCCCGTTAGATACCTACTTATATATTTTTTACATAAATAGATCCAAATCACGCAATCAAAAGATGAATGCTAAAAAAATCAGCCAAGTGCGAGTCGGACTCACGCACAAAGGGTTCCGTACCATTATCTATAAAAACGGCAAAAAAAAACACGTTTGTTGTATGGGAGCCCCCCTTTAGTATTTGTTTTATTTTAATTTAATAATTTATTTTTGAAGTCAGTATACATATAACTAAATATTCTGTGATTATTTCAAGCGTCTACCTGTTGCCGTTATCGATATCGAGCAAAAACGAGCAAAAAATCACGTTTGTTGTATGGGAGTCCCCTTAAATATTTATTTTATTCTATTTTTTAGTATTTGTTGTTATAGCGGCAACAGAAATACATCTTCTGTGAAAATTTCAACTGTCTAACTATCACGGTTTATGAGATACAGCATGGTGACAGACGGACGGATGGACGAACAGCGGAGTCTTAGTAATAGGTCCCTTTTTTTACCCTTTGGGTACGGAACCCTAAAAATTAGGTTGTTAGGTATGTAGTATGTTTTTAAGAAACAAAGAATGAAACGTTTGTAACCAATATCGTTATTTCTGGCAACACCTTAATATGTGTAACTAAGTAATATATCACATTATGGTTAAACTTTATTCTTATTAAAATATTTTATTCTTTTATAAGAACAAAGGTGTAATAAATCTTCCTTGCAAACAACACACTCAAAAACTACCAGACAAACATACAAACATATCACGGTGAATACCCTTCCATAAGCAATAACGTTTAATAGTGTAAGGCACAACAATGTGAATGATACAATGTAATCGATAAAGAATTTTATTTTTAAACATATCTATACTAAACATTTTAAATGCAAAAGTGAGTTTGTTTGTTTGTTTATTACCTTTTTGCGTGTCGCAACAAAGCATTCAAATAAGCTGAAATAATAATGGCCATTTATGGCTAGGATAAAATGATGATTAAGTGAGACTTTTTTATAAACATTATTGTGATAACTAGCAGTATCACAATATTTTTCAAAGTAAGTAATTAAAAATTTGATAATAAGAAGAACCAATCTAAGTGCGTAAAAGTGCAGTTTAAGATTATTTACTTTCACATTTATGGACCCTTTTATAATATTTTTTCGATGGGTAGACGATAATTGAACTTAGCACGAGTAATTCTTTGAAAATTTAACATTTACAGAAATATAACCTCAAATCTTATAAACACTGTACAGTCTTTTTCCCATTTTTTCAATAGTTTTAGGCTAGTTTTTTTTCATTGGTACGAGTGTAAGCAAACAAAATGTAATTTGTGCCATTTAATATGTAAACCTAGTCCAATCAAATATGGAGAGAGGCCATTGTTCTTTGGCACAGGGATATTTAAAGAGACGCGGAATGGCATATGCGACTTTTTTGTCCCGTAAAATTTTAAAAAAGTGACAGGAATTACTATAACCGTTCCACTATTCCACTTGAACGAACGCTATTGCTTGCTATCTTTCTTACTTTGCAAACTTTCTTACTAACATACATTATTACTATAACCAAAAAGTTGCATTAAGTATTTCACGTCGAAAACGACTAACAACGACGAATTTAGCGCTAGTTAGACAATCTAGCTAAGTGGTGTTTTGTTGACCGACATTATGCGCTTAATGTCAATAATCCAACCAAAAAATATGAGCCAAGATTTGTACAGTATGTCAATCAGAATTTATGTCTTTTTAACTTTGCTGGATTATAACATTAAACGCATTGTTATTTAATAACTTACGAATTCTTTTGCACAATTTTGACCATCCTACGACGTCGTTATAGAGTTTGTGATTTTTGTTAACATAGCTTTTCTTCTTTATTTACTAGTACCTAGTTGTGACAACGCCCAAGAACGGAATTTGGAGATAGTGATGTCAGCACGCAGAACACAAAATTTTCAGAACGCAAGGCAGACACCAAAACCTTTTTTTTGTTGACCACTACCGTCTTAGGTGTATACCTCACTTAACTTACTCGCTTATTGTTATTTAATATATTATTATTTTCGTATATTGTGATCAGTGTTTTATAGTCCGTTAGTTCGATTTTATTGATTTTTTTTAATAATTCCGCGTCAAGCCCAGAAAAAAGAAGTCGTTCAGCAGTTTTATTTCTGTTGGATTTTTGTAAAATTTGTATAAAAAATACTTTGTGTTGCTACTTAAAGCTATATACATTGAACAAAGATATACGAGTAAATAAAATTAAAAGCTAACCAATAAGTAAACAATGTATAATGTGTAAATGTATAATAATTTGATTTTTTCTGACTTACCTTCACTTCTATTGATTGCATGCATAATCGATGAAATAATAAAGCTACTCGATTCAAATCAAGCACAACCCTACTAGAGATATTTATTTTCTCACATACATATATAAGTACTGTTCATTTATTTACGTACCTAACAGACATTCGCGCTGAGCGTCGGTCCGCGAGCACACGTCTCGGTGTCTCCTGACTGCTCTCTATCGCTCTCTCGCTCGCTCCGAATACTTTCTTGCTCGCACTCACGTGTTTGAGCAGTATTCGTACGGTTACGGTTTCGCGTCGCGTCGCGTGCAACTGCAGCTGCCCGCGCATAGTTTTTCGCCCGGTTTTGCTCTCGCCTTGGCGATCGAGCCCGCGAACGTTGTTGTTTGTTGCAGCTAGTTGCATTCTCGTTTCGCAGTCCTTTTCAGGACTGTCAATTCGTTCCGTCGGTGTAGTGAGTACTTTTCAGTACGCTACACCCTTACTTTCAATAGTTTTACGTCTAGGATCTCCCACGCATTGCACTACGCCCGGAGATTAGGGCTAATAGGATCACCCCACGCATCGTGCTTTGCACTTTGCATTGGGACGCACCGGCCAGGGAACACGCCAGGCACACGCTCTCTATCCATAGCGGTTAGAGAGCTAATACTTCAAGCGTCTTCACGCATCACCTTAGAGGTGATGGAGGAGGTCGAGGACAGTGGCGGGGGCTACATCAGGGAGTTTCTGGACTATATAGACCGGAAATTCCCTGAGGCGGTCCGGGGTTTTAAAGCCCAACGCTGCCTTAACCTCTCATCGCCCATGTCTCCGGAACATGTGGCTACGATTGAAGAGCCTGAGCCGCCAATGGTTATACCGTCGTCGCCTCTACCGCGCTCCACTCCCGTTCAGGCTGACTCGTCCGACGAGTCAGATGTGGCCTCCAAGACCGCCACGCCGTCGCGTTTTCGCTCGATCGAGTCTTCACCGACTAGGTCTCGCTCGCATTCACGCGTTCGCGTATCGGACTCGGAGTCCGATATGATTATCGACGCCGCCGTCGATAATCAAACCAATGACGGTTTTACCGTCGTTGGATCCGGCAAGGCCCGAGGAACAAAACGTTCCTCAGGCAAGAGGTCGCCGGTCCCGGCTCCTGGAAGCCCGACCGCCGCGAAACCTCCGCGCAAGCGCGCTGCCAGAAACCGCGCCCCCCGTCCCGCGAGCGAGATAGGGATATCGCCGTCGGCCGCGTCCGACAAGAGTGAGACGGCATTAGCTTCCTCCTCTGTCGCCCCCGCCCCCCTGCCGTCTCAGCCCCCAGTAGGGCCGTCCGTTGCCGATAACGGACAGGCTAGGCGCAAATTACCTCCAGCGATCGTTCTACACGATAAAAAAAGTGTGGAACCACGTAGCCACATTGATGTCGGACAAGAAAATTAATTTCTTGAAAGCATCCAATATGGGCGAACTAGGGATTAAAATCCAGGTTCAGTCGTCAGATGACCACCGTGGTCTAACCAAATTGTTACGGGATAAAAATTTCCCGTACCATACATACGCGCTTGAGGACGAGCGAGAATTACGCGTGGTAATTCGCGGCCTCCCGCATGAAATACCGGTGGCCGAAATTAAGGCCGACCTTGTTTCACAAGGTTATCCGGTTAACGCCGTCCACCGCATGATCGGCGGTCGTTCGAAAAGGCCACTAAACTTAGTTTTGGTGGTTCTAAATTTCACCACAGAAGGCAAGCGAATCTTCTCCGTAAAGGAGATTTGCAAATTGTCTGGTTTGGTTGTCGAACAACCAAACAAAAGAACATACCCAGGGCAGTGCCATCGCTGCCAAAATTATGGTCACTCGGCCAAAAACTGCAACGGCTTTCCCCGTTGCGTTAAGTGCCTACAGGATCATGGTGGCACAGCCCTTTGTCAGAGGAAAAGGGACGACCCCGAGCCTCCAAGTTGTGTCCTTTGCGGCATGGCGGGCCACCCTGCGAATTATCGCGGGTGCCCTAAGGCTCCCCGTTCATATGCGGCGGCGGCAAATAAGGCCCCCCCCACCCCTCTTAAGGCGAGAACGCCCGCACTTTACTCAGAGCGGCAATATCCTTCTCTGCCAGTCACAAATAATAAGTCTGCCCCTTTGCTGCCGCAGTTTGCTGCACCAGCGCAAAAGGCAGTTCCCCGTCCCCCCGTATCTCAGTCAGGAGCCTCCCTTAAGGCGACTCCTGCCCCCCCGGCGCGGAAATTGGCCCCGTTGTCCCCGCCCGCGCCACAAACTACTAAAGCGGTACCTAGCCCGTCGCTAGCGTCCGCGGACGTTCTAGCCGACCTAAATGTGGTGCTAGAACTCCTCAATGTTATAAACATTGAGGAAATTTCGCTTTTAGCGAATAAAATACGCAATGCGTCATCGGCGACGCAACGAGTTTCGGCCGTGCTTGAGCACGCAGCCCTGCTAAGTGCTTTAGAGCACTTTGCACCAAAAAATTAAAAAATTTCTATTGATGGGGCCTTTAGTAGCCCCAAGTAGAATAAAACCGCGCTCTATATCGATTGCGTTCTGGAACGCAAACGGCCTTCAGGCAAAGCGCGATGAAATATCAGAATTTCTCAAAACGCACGAGATCGATGTACTTTTAGTGCAAGAGACTTTTCTTAAACCAAAGCGTAGGGGTCCTAAGATCGCAAACTACGCACTGGTTAGAAATGATCGGCCCACCTGTAAGGGAGGAACGCTCATTTATTATAAAAGATCTCTGCACTGCGTACCTATCGACACTCCTCCGTTAGAAAATTTAGAAGCGTCGGTTATCCGGATAGCGATGACAGGGCACAGTCCCATAGTACTGGCCTCTGTATATTTGTCACCTACAAAGGTGATATTACAAAGCGATCTTAAAACGCTGTTTGACTTAGGTAACGCTGTTGTATTAGCAGGCGACCTAAACTGCAAACATAAGCGATGGAATTCGCATTCAACATCGCTAAACGGCAAACGACTAGAGGCCCTAGTCGACCCGTTAGGTTTCGATGTTATTGCGCCCATCTCTCCGACCCACTTTCCCGAAGTAGTGACACATAGACCTGACGTACTTGACATAGCACTTCTTAAGAACGTAGCCTTAAGGCTGCATTCCATAGAGGTGTTACACGAGCTTACATCTGACCATAGGCCGGTTCTCTTACGACTAGGGTCCCCAACCGACGGTCATCCGTCCGTTAAGGACGTGGTCGACTGGCGGAGACTAGGTGAAAACCTAGGAAAAATAGACTCGCCCCACCTAAATAGGATCCCGGACAATATTGTCTCAGCCGACGATGTTAGTTTAGCGGTCGAAGCGCTTACTAGCCACCTCCAGTCCGCTGTAGCGGAGTGCTCTAAGCGGATTACAGTAGAGAATAATCTCCGCTGGAATCTGCCGGAGGACGTGAGGTTGCTATTGAGAGCTAAGAACGCGGCTACTCGACGGTACGACAATTATCCGTCTGAGGTAAACAGGGCATCGCTCAGATCTTTACAACGTGCCGTAAAGACAAAAATAGCCGAAGTTAGGAACGAAAAGTGGGACAATCTCATGAAAGAGATATCGCCTTCCCACTTAGCGTACTATCAGATGGCTCGAGCGTTAAAATCCGACGTAGTGAGTACTATGCCGCCTTTAGTCGACGCAAACGCGACAATCGCATTTGACGACGACGAAAAGGCCGAATGCCTAGCCAAATCGCTAGAAAGTCAGTGTTCGCTCAGCGAACAACCCACTGACCAAGCTCACGTCGATGAAGTGGACAGGGAAGTGGAGCGGAGAGCGGCCCTTCCCCCACTTGACTCACTTCCCCCCGTAACAGTCTCTGAGGTCGAAAAGATCATCAAAGACTTACAACCCAAAAAGGCCCCGGGTGCCGATGGGATCTCAAATAGGCTTCTAAAAATCCTCCCCGCTCAGCTCCTCCTTCTATTGGTCAGCATCTTCAATGCGGCCATGGCAAATTGCATCTTTCCCGACTCTTGGAAAGAAGCTGACGTTATAGGTATCCCTAAACTGGGTAAACCTAGTAACGTAGCCACGTCATATAGACCCATTAGTCTCTTAAAGACTTTGGGGAAATTATATGAACGACTCCTCCTTTCTCGCCTGAAAGACTACGTTCAGTCTAAAGGCATTCTGATTGACGAACAGTTCGGTTTTCGAGCTAATCACTCGTGCGTCAATCAAGTGCACCGCATAACGGAGCACATCCTCCAAGGTCTCAATAGGTCCCCTAAGCCGTTCAGCACAGGAGCCCTCTTCTTCGATGTAGCGAAGGCTTTCGATAAAGTCTGGCATAACGGCTTGATTTACAAGCTGTACAATCTCGGTGTCCCAGACCGTCTCGTGCTCATCTTACGAGACTTCCTTAGGGATCGCAGTTTTCGCTATCGCGTAGAACGAAGTCATTCGTCTCCCCACCCCATAGGTGCAGGTGTCCCCCAGGGCTCCGTGCTTTCCCCTCTACTTTATTCCCTATTCACAAACGATATACCTCGTCCCTCGAACGTTAATGTGGCGCTCTTCGCGGACGATACGGCGCTCTACTGCTCTCACCGACACGTCCGTCGTATAAGCCTGGCCCTCCAGTCTGCCGCCAACGCCTTAGGCGATTGGTTTCGGAAGTGGAGAATCGAGGTTAACCCCGAGAAAAGTGCAGCAGTGCACTTCGCCCGGGGCCGAAAATCGGTAAAGGTCACAAGGCAACTCACCCCAGTCCACCTATATGGCCAACCCATTCCGTGGGTTAAAAAGGTCAAATATTTAGGGGTCACTTTAGACTCTCGTCTTAATTTCAGAGCCCACATTAAAAGAGTAAGAGATCGAGCAGCCTTTGTTCTCGGTCGTCTTAAGCCAATGTTAAACAAGTACAGTAAAATGTCTCTTAGAAATAAGGTGACGCTTTACAAAACTTGTATTCGGCCCATACTCACATATGCGAGCGTAGCGTTTGGTCACACCAACACTACTTCCTTGCAAGTCTTACAAAATCGCTTTATGCGAGGCGCAGTCGGCGCCCCGTACTATATGCGTAACATCGATCTCCATAGTGATTTCGAGCTTCCGACCATAAAAGCCTTCATCAAAGATGCGTCTAAACGCTACTTTGAGACGGCAGCCCTCCACCCCAATCCCCTAATTAGGCAATCTTGCAACTATGCCCCCATTAGAGGGGCCTTAGGACCGTTTAGATATCCGAGGCACGTCATAATTGACTCCGACGATGATATAACCAGCAGGCTCAAAGCTCAAGCGCCTTCAGCGCTCGCGTCCGCGATCACAGATTATAGAAATATATACAGAATACGTCGCCGCCGGCGGCGACGGAACATTAGACAGCTTAGTTTTAACACACACACACACACTCGAGCGCGCGGGTATACTAGGTTCACTAATATACCCGGGCGCTTCGACTAGTTAGATTTAAATAATAATAGGCGAGTGCTGAAGAGTTTCTTGCCGTTTCTTCTCTTCAGAACGCCTTTGCTATTTTCCGAAACGGCGGTAAAATTTAGTTAGATACAAATTTTAGTTTCTAAGAGCGGTTGCCCAAGCCGAGGTTCGTGTCTAGGACACCCTTGCGCAAACCGCCCCAACTTTTCGCTGAAGAGTGCAAGCAGCACCGCAGCAAAAGTTAGTCCGCGTGTAGTTGTAAAGGCCATCTGCGGCCAACAACAGTAGCCAGTAGTTAGAAAAAAAAAAAAAAAAAAAAAAAAAAAATACGTACCTAACACTACTTTTGCTACTGGGTGGGACGCTACAGCGTTGCATATTTTCCCTCATTTTTTAATAATTTTATTACTTATATCACCACCAAAATAAAATTTTAACCTCCTACTACTACTACAGAATTTATCGAGTGAGTATTTACTGTTTGCTGTTGTTTAATTCTATGAAGTAGACTTCCTATTTTTAGGGTTCCGTAGTCAAATGGCAAAAATGCATTTAAAAAGTTTCCTAATGTCCGTAGTCCGTCCTTCCGTCCGTCCGTAGTCACAGCCTTACAATTTCTCCATATTTTTTCTATTGAAATTTGACGACATTTTACTTATCTTATATAAACTGCCATAGAGTTTTGTAATAAAATTAAAAAAAAAATTTTTAGCTTATATTTCCATACATTAAACTGAGAAATGAATGTTGTTTGCACCTATTTTAAAATCCAGTGTTTTAAAAATTTAAAAAAAATTGGTCAAGTGCGAGTCGGATTCGCGCACCGTGGGTTTCGTACCACCATTTTACGCAATTCACAACCACATAGGCACCAAAACAAATGTGTGCCGCTGAGTGGTCACCCATCCAATTAGTGAAGGCCAATGTTGCTTAACTTGAAATATCGTTTCCAATAAACGAATGTGTAATTTTTTCTCTCAATAAAATAGTCTTTTTTCGCTAGAAGTCATAATGGCTTGAGCCCGTCTCAAACTAGGCCGGTTTTAATTAGGGTTCCGTACCCAAAGGGTAAAAAACAGGACCCTATTACTAAGACTCCGCTATCCGTCCGTCCGTCCGTCTGTCTGTCACCAGGCTGTATCTCATGAACCTTGATAGTTAAACAGTTGAAAGTTTCTGTTACCGCTATAACAACAAATACTAAAAAATAGAATAAAATAAATATTTAAGGGGGTTTCCATACAACAAACGTGATTTTTTTTTGCTTGATATTGATAGCGGCAACAGGTAGACGCTTGAAATATTGACAGTATATTAAGTTATATATTCACTTTAAAAATAAATAATTAAATTAAAATAACACAAATATTTAAGACCCGGTACTCCGACTAGAAATTTCAGGATTTACCCGCCCACTTCATATGACAGTTTGAAACACAGCTATCTAATATCACGTGCACTTGAGCGAGACAAAAGACCACAGCACTTTTCAGTATAAGTAAACGTGAGCGTCAAATCGGTTTTTAGGTATTTACTTGAAAACTAACTCGATTTTTTAGATTTCAGTAGAAACAGCCATGGACTATCTAGTTAGCTAGCCATTAATATGAATTTTAATGTTATATGTTTAAAAATAGCGGTTAAAAACCAAAAAAAAGAAAAAATTAGAGGTCTTTTCCAGATTTTTTTCTATCGAGGCAAATTAATGCTATCGTGTTTTTGGTAGAACAAGACATTAGGTATATGTTCTTCTACATAGGGTTAAATTTTTAACCAAAAATATTTACTCCAAGTATTGATTTTTTCCATTTTAAAAAGTGTCACTTGGCGTTGGTCAGCCTCTTAAGGGGGCTCCCATGCAACAAACGTGATTTTTCCTTTTTTATAGGTAATGGTACGGAATCCTTTGTGCGCGCGTAAGACTAGCATTTGGCCGATTTTCATTATTGTTATACTTTAGAGCTCACACTATAATCACTGTATGTATGTATATCTAATAAAATCAAGTTTAATTGATTGATTTTGATTTGTTACTCCATCGTATTGATAGCAGTATAGTAAATCGATGTCGATAAATTATACATAAGGCTTTATAAAACCGGTATCCTTTTTTTACCTGGTATTAATTAAAATCTTGCCGGTTCAGTCAGAACTGTTGTAGTTCCAACGCTGAGGGTAAAAGTGGGATAGTTGCCTCACATTTTGAAATTGTCTCATTATTTCCAAACAGTCAAAGAATTTAAACAACATTATATTTATAATGAAAACCAGGTCTTTTACCTACATGATGATTAAGAGTAATTAAGTGTAACTATTATATAATATAATATTTTGCAGTAGGTACTGATTTGGGTATATTTGTCCACCATAAGAAACAGATGCCTAAATGATTTGATTACTATGAGGATAGTTGCCGTTAGGGATTAATAAAAGGAAATGTATAATTATTATTTTAAATTTTATAACTTGCACGTAACACTGGTTTTGATGATTATACCTATCTTGTGTGAACTACCTTTAATATGTAATACTACCATAGAAAATTTAAAGTTATTTTTTTAATCAATGTCACACTACAATTTGGTTTAATAAATTTATTTCATAGTTAACTATAACAATAACATAGGAACTAAATAACTTCTGATATTTTCTCAAATTTGTACGTTTTATGCGAACAATGGCTAACAAATATGTAACAATAGTCATCGTACAAAGTGCAGTTCTAGGGGCATTTATACTCTCAAAAATTGGGGCATCAAACACAGTGGAATTCGTAACTACCGTGTCGTCTGTGAACGAGTTCGGAAAATATATTTAACTACACTCACCACGTTCGATACATGCGGCTGACGTCCGCAAACCGAGGGTAGGGCAGTCCAACCTTTGAATTTAAGTAATAACTGCGATCGTGTTATGTTTAAAATTCTCAATACAGGCTTCGGGGCATCTATACTCCTAGAACAACTATCCCACTTTTATCCTACACACATAAACTTTATAATTTGTGGCTTACACATGCGTTAGGGGCTAAGACCTCTTCTTTAATATTTTTTTGGCTTAAGCTAGTTTGTCGATCCACACGTTCCGCAAATATATAGTCTTGAACCAAACGTTGGTTAGAGCCGGTGTGAAGGTTTTATCAATGCCTGATTGTTTACAGCTGGTACAAGATGCCAACAAGAAAGGTGACAGAGGAAGCTGTCGGGGCGGCCGGAGGTGCAGCTATTGGTTACGGAGGTATACAACACGTTTAATAAGTTTTCAAGATTTTTATCCTATGTATTTTTATTTATTTTTAATTGATATAATATTTTCCGGGTCGATACGAAAACGTATCTTTTTTGGGTACCAACGTTTCAACGTAGATTGCACCCCTCGTCGTGGTCACGGCAACTGACTGGAGTGCGCGGCGTCTACTTTTGGCCGCAGGCGTAGTTTCTTTTACTACTCTTACATTGTCTTCATGCACCCTACACACCGAATGCCGGTTCTCACTCTGCGTTTATCACTGATATTAATTTTGCGCGGTTTGAATCTGTTAATCACTGGATTCTACGCCTTCGAATAATTAAACCCATCTTCCCCATTGAAATTATTCTCACATTTTTTTTTCAATAGCTTCACATACAAGTCGTGGCACAATTATGGAAAAACACGCTTAGTAGAGAGGGCTTTCGATTCGTGAAGTTCAAACCAGTGGTTTGCAGAGCTGTTGAGTAGTTGATAAGCGATGGCTTCTTATAAAAGACTGTCTTAAAGTGGTTAAAATCGCTTAAAAACTGCTTAACCACTCACTATTTACCATAGTTGCAAAAAGCATTTACATTCAAAACTGCCAGTTAACATTATGGAATCAGAGTCTTTGTTGGATTTGGTTTGATAGTTTTAATGAGATAATATTAAGTGTGTCGTAGTCAGGGTTGGAAAAAAACAGTTTTTTAAAAAAAACAAAACATGGAGTTTTATTTAAAAAACAATAAAAAATTGCCAACCCTGGTCGCAGTCCGTTGGAAGTACTGCTTTGTACTTAGAAGTATGGCCCTACATGAAATACTGCTGCCATCTTTAGGAAAGTGCACCTGGATACACGCTTGGTTCTTTTGACTCGGTTTAACGACGAGCTGTACAAATTATCGACGGACTTTTAAGTCTGAGGAGAAATTTCGCCTTCGAACAAAACTTCTAAGGATTTCTCCGAAACTTTAGTTATTTAGATTAAATTACTGATAAGGTACTTACACATTATTAAAAGTGTATGCAGAAACAAGTAGGTATTATTGATTACTTATTCTTAAAGTAGAGGTGAATTTCGATAAAGAAACTCTAGGCCCCGATATATGAAAATTATAATTTATCTTAGTAACCTGGACATTGTATAACGAGAAAATGTGAATATATAGGTCAAATATCTGCTCGAGCCCAAATCACGCTTGACTCCTTTTTTTAAGCAGCAGTTTCTTCGGGAGCTGCGGTTGGATCACTTATTTTCCCGGAACCGGGGACAATAATAGGAGCTACAGTGGGCGGTGTGTTTAGTGCTGTCGCAGGCAGACGGTTAGCGAAGGGCATAGCATCTGCAGCTTTTGATGAAATGGGTTATGATTACAAAGAGTTTAGGTAAGTAATAGAATAACAATATAGGGAACATAATGATTTATAAATCCACGTAAATATTAAACTTTGTTAAATATATTACAGAATAAAAAAATAAAAACTGGCCAAGTGCGAGTCTGGCTCGCGCGGCATGGTTTCCGTCCAAACTTATTATATGTAGATAGTTCTTCCATCATGAGATCAAGACTCATAGGTTTATGTCTTAATTATCAATTTTTTGGATTTTTTCCTATACTTGTGATGTATCTTGCGTCTTGCAAAATTTCATGATTCTAGGCCAACGGGAAGTACCCCATAGGTTTTGTTTTATTTGTTTCGCAATATGCGATAAGAATGACCATATTTTAGGCATATTTTTTTATTACAATGGCTTGGAAGCTGGAGTTTTTTCGAACTTTAAGTTACCGTAGACTTTAGTATTTTAAATTAACTTTGAATTAATAGGTACCTTCACGAGTTTCTTACACAAAGGGTCTTGACAAAAAAACAGCCACAGGCAGAACGACAACAATGTGATCCCATAACGGTTCCTTTTTAGGGTTCTGTACCCAGAGAGTGCTAACGGACTAAAACAAATAATAAAAACCGGCCAAGTATGAGACGGTCCTAAACCATTCTAATACAGCGCTATCTAGCTTATCATTAAGAGAAACAGTAACACATTTGTTTGTTGGAAGCGATATTCAAAGTTAAGCGCATAGCGGCACACTTTTTTTTCGTTTGTGTACGGTCAACCGGTGCGCGAGTCCAACTCGCACTTGGCCTCGAACCCCTTAAAATTTTTAAAAAAAACCCACGACATTAATAAAATCTTTTATCTAAATTGCTGTCGTTGGGAAGAGTACTGAGAAGACTAGCTGCGTTGCCGCTTTAAATCCACATTAGTTTAAATACACTGCAGGTATATAGAAGTAGTGCGAGTTTTCGCATGTAACATGTACATTTAAGACAGAAAATTCTCAAAAGTTATATTATTGTACATGTGTAAAGTCAGCAATATTTGATTCCAGATGCAGGAATTGTGGTAAAAATTTCAAGTGCCGAGTGTACACCGAGCAGTCTAAAAACTATTGCGAGAAATGCGCCTAAAACGAAATTTGGATACAGTAGAATCCCGACTTTCCGGATCAAATAAAACCAGAAGTATTCCGTAAAATCATAAATCCGGATAATCGATAATGTTTGATATCAAAGAAGTTATATATTTGTGCCAACTTACTGCCAGATTCACTATTTTTTATGAGGTACGTTTTGTTCACTGCCTTAATGAATTTAATGTCATAATCCAGCCAAGTTAAAAATACATAAATGATCTATGGCACACTTCAAATCTTGGCTTATTCACCTTAGTGACATTGTAATTGACGCGCATAATGTACATTATGTCGGTGAACAAAACGTTACTAAACTCTCAATTATCTTCACTTTGTCTTTAAATGACAACACAACTCTTTTCTTTTCCTATTTTCACCTATCAGTTGAAAACTATCAAAGAAAATGAAACAATAACAAACACTATCGCGCAAACAAATGAGAGTGCACAGTCGGAGGCGGAAATAAACTCGTAGTAAGAATTCTCGTTGCGCCGGCAAAAGATTTCTAAATCAGCAATTAGAGCCGTAATGAAGGATAATCGATGTTTGGATAATCGGGATTCTACTGTAATTCTTGTAATTTTTAATGTAAAAACCTAAAATAATTACTATATTACTGTAACAGATTCGAATTTTAACCATTTTTTTTTATTTTGTATATCATTATATAGAAATATATTATACTGATGTAATTACGTTTTTTTATTAATTTACCTTTATCTTAGTTTTTCGCGACAAGATGACGCAATTTTCATTTCTTGAATATTAACACAAGGTATGTTTATTGCTAAAATGTTTACATTACTATTATCAAGCTACAGCGATTAACAAAACAGTTACCTATCTCAAATACTAGCATCTAACTTTAAAATAAAAAAATAATCAGTTGTTGCCAGTTTATTTATTGTATGATAAGCAAGAAAATGCATATATCTATTTTGACTTTATTACAAGTTCAATTAGAATGTAGTTTGAATCTATTTCGTTCAATAAAGCTTTTTCGCATTCACGATTTTATTTTATTAAAATCATCAGAATTCAATTTTTTTCTTAATTGGAAGTGCTGTTACCTTTATACTGTGATATTGGATCAGTTGATGCTTTAGAGCAACATTTCTACCATATTTCCGAAACTCGACAAAAATGTGAAAATAATTCAAATACGTTTATTATACGTTTATTTAGTTTATTTCTCAAAAATAGGATACAATATCACTTTTTTGACGTCAGTATAATATGCAAGGAATTTATAAACCACTACCGTTTCGGAATCAAGATTGCGTTCTGGGGAGAAGAAACGGCGAAAGAAACTCTCCAGCTGTCGCTCTTTTAATTTCAATTATATAACGATTAGTACATTTCCAAATATAAGTACTATGATAACAACATTTTAGTTATTCCCATGCTTTTTTATCTATAAGATAGTCTTTAATTGAATAGTAAGCTTTTTTGACAAGTTTCTGTTTAGCAAAATTTTTAAACTTTTTTAAATTCAGTTTACAAACTTCTGCAGGAATTTCGTTGTAAAAACGGACACATTGTCCTTTAAATGATTTATCAATTTCTACTAACTACGTCAATCAGCCGCGTTTAACTTAACCAGGCTTGGAGAGGTCGGTTGAACACCCGATCAGTCGTTTCTTTATTGTATCTATTGATTGATGCTTTATTACGTTTTTCTATAGGAATACTTTTTTTGACATACATTAATTATAGGTAGGTAGTATAACTAAAGAGGATAGGTTAATAATATAACAATTGATCATATGGAATATTTGGAAATAAGTTAGGTGGCCCAATCGTCTCGTTTACTTACACTATGTTTTGATAAATTGCGCTCAACAATAAAGTTGTAACAGTAAAATTTACCTTGTAACGGGAATAACTATAACTGTGCTTAAACGAACTATAGCTACAGCTATAGCTTGCTATAGTAAATTTATTAATATAATAATTAAGGAGATGACGTAGAAATTCCACGCCGATATAGCCGAATGTAGTGTGGGCGGGGCCGCTGGCAAAATCTAGTTACGAATAATAAAGGAAGGAAAATTAAAAAAACCTATTCGACTTTAATAGTACATTATGATATAAGTGCGAGTAGGTGTTTATTGGGCATTCTGGCTCACTTTCCGCAGCGCAGATGCTGGCGCATCTTCACTGCTCCAATTGAGCTAGAATGCCCAATAAACATTTTGGAATTGATTACGTGCATCTGTGCTGCGGAAAGTGAGCCAGAATGCCCAATAAACATTTTGGAATTGATTACGTGCATCTGCGCTGCAGAAAGTGAGCCAGAATGCCCAATAAACATTTTGAAATTGATTACGTAAAGTTTTCAATTTTGGTGAATGTAAATAGATTAACGTATTTCATACCGACCAACCTTCTTCTAGCTCTATGAACAAGGTATTTTGGAG
The DNA here is from genome assembly GCA_946406115.1 of Apoda limacodes. Taxonomy (NCBI): domain Eukaryota; kingdom Metazoa; phylum Arthropoda; class Insecta; order Lepidoptera; family Limacodidae; genus Apoda; species Apoda limacodes. The sequence goes on from OX291555.1 coordinate 15,380,876, forward strand.
AGCATCATTCCGTTTTACGAGAGAAGAAGACATAAACTTACAAATATATACAAACCGTTCTGTTCTGTTCTAGTAGAAAAATGTTTAACCCTATTACAACTGTCGGGCAAATAATATTTCATTAATCAATTATAAAAATCTTACCTTTCTTTTATCTTTCGGTAGTCTTGTGTGTCAATGTCTCTCAAATTAATATAAATATGGAGTCATAGCGATTAGAGATTTCATTGCATAATTAACTTCTTTCACCAAGACATCATGAAATTTGTAAAGCAGCCACTAAAGCTACATTTAGAAAAAATATGTTCTGAATCTGATCTAGGCATATCACGTCATGGTAAACTATTACCTAATTCGATTCGATGTTTGATTTGCGGACCATCTAACTGTGGAAAAACAAACCTAATAGTTGGACTTCTTTTGCATGAAAATGGTTTATGCTATAAAAATATATATTTATATTCCAAAACGCTTTACCAACCAAAATATATATTTTTAGAAAAAGTGTTAAATGAGGTTCCAGAAGTACAATTAATGAAATATAACGATAATAGTGACGTTATAAGCCCTCATCATGCAAAACCTGATTCAGTAATTATTTTCGACGATGTTGCTTGTGAAAATCAAAATAACATTCGTGATTATTTCTCAATGGGGCGACATAAGCGTATAGACTGCTTTTATTTGAATCAAACATATAGTAAAGTACCTAAACAATTAATTAGAGATAATGCAAATCTTATAATTTTGTTTAAACAAGATGACATTAATTTACGACATGTTTATGATGAACATGTCAGTACAGATATGAATTGGAATCAATTTCGTGATATGTGTTCGGAAATCTGGAAAACTTCGTATGATTTCATAGTAATCAATAAAGACTGTGAAAAAAATAAAGGTTGCTATAGAAAAAAGTTTGATACTTTTGTCATTCTTGATTAAAACTCTTATAAACGACAAAAACTCTGATATGTGTTTAGTGTTGTCTATAACATTGGTAAAGCTTATTGTGAAAAATGGATTCGCAAGTAAATATCAAAAAAGAGATAATTAAATCAGCTAGCGTTGTTAAGAAAAAAGTTAGGCAGTTGCGTAATATTCAAACTGAAAATGATAAAGTCCTTAAATCTGTGTTCAAACCTTTAACGGATCCACTTCATAAAATGGTATCAAGAAATGCAACACAAAATATCAAACCTAATTACAATGAAGACGTAATCCCAGGGAAAAAAGCAAAATATATGAAAACTGAATTTGATTTTGATCTTCAGGGTGGAAGTGAATATGAAATAGATTCCGATGAACAGTGTGAAAAAGTTGATAAAACTCTTAAGAACTTTGATGATTATGAAGACGATATCTATGAAGATGATTCAGAAAGTATGAGCGATACAAATAATAAAGAAACCAACATTTCAAGTGACGCTTCATTCAAAACAATTGAATCTATTTCAAGTCCACAACATAATTGGTCACCACCTTCAGAAGGAACTGTAAAAGTATTGGAAGATATTCCATTTGGTGTTAGAAATGAACGTGGTAAACTGATGATAGGTAATTCTCGAATTGTCCAAACAGAAAATACAATTTTAGTTTCTGGAAAGCCTTACAAAAAAACTGAAGGTCTAATGGAATTATTATTTAAAAGAATACCAGATTTAAAAACAATCACTAATAGTGACTTAAACAGTTACAAACAGATTTTAACTATTACAAATGCACATAGGCGTGACTTCAACCCTAAAAAACCAATTAAAAGTAATAAAGGAAGCAAGTACTTAAATATTATCAAACCACTTTTCAAGTTATCTAAGCAATGTACAAGCACCGAAAGTCTTAATCAAGGGTCTGGGTTACCAATTTTAAAAAAATATAATAAAAATGTTGATTATATGTATTGGGATGACCCTAATGAGTTAGTTGAAAGACTAAAACTTTTAATATCTTCTCGTGATGCAGGAAACAGTGGATTAGACAATGAAATAATATCTATCGTAGAGGAGTTGCAAGAAGCTGGTATTATTAACAAATAAAATATGAAAAGTAACGTATTACATGCATTCTTAACGATTTATTCAAATATAATACAGAGAACTTTATATTAACATTCAGTTGTAATCAAACCATTTAGGTATACATTTATTAAACAATGAACGTTGACAAGTTTGGTCATCACGTGCATAAAAGATTGCGTTTGTCAGAAGTTTTCGATATTACTGACAAAGTATTTCTTAAGTCTATTAATGGAGATTTAGACTTAATATCAGCAAGTATAAAAGGCCTCAAAACACCTCAGCTACCTGACGAAGCCGTCAATAAGCAGTATGTAGATAATGTACTAAAAGAATATTGTGGAAAACAATCTTTCCTGCTCGAAATAAATGCTATAAAAAGCCTGATTCAAACTTTAAAAAATCAGTTGCTAGATATTAAATCAGAATTAAAAAAGGTTGGATCACAGAAAACCGCACCTAAACAATTATGAACAGAGAAGACATAGTTGGTGAACTTTACAAATCAGCTAGAAAACACTTCATTCGTAGGGCGGTAATATTAAAAGGGATTGATGATTTATGGCAAGCTGATTTAATTGACATGCAGAAAATGGAAAAAGTGAACAAAGGTTTTAAATATATTTTAGTTGTTATTGACTGCTTTTCAAAATTCGCGTGGGGAGTTCCTCTGAAAACGAAAACAAAACGTGACGTAGGAAACGCTTTTAAAAAAATTTTGGATTGTGGTCGAGTTCCTATTAACCTTCAGACAGATATGGGAAAAGAATTTTACAATGAAGTGTTTAAGAAAATAATAACAACTTTTAATATAAATCACTATTCTACATATTCTGTGAAAAAGGCGTCAATTGTTGAAAGATTTATAAGAACACTGAAATCAAAATTATATAAATATTTTACTTTAATTGGAAATAACAAATGGATCGGATCACCTTTGAACGATGCTTTGTCATCATATAATGATACTGTCCATCGAACCATAAAATTTAAACCAATAAATGTAACATGTGATAACCAAACCGTCGTTATGAATAACATAAAGAGGAATGAAACACCTCAGTACTTAAGAAAATCAAAATTAAAAGTAGGTGACTGTGTTCGGATTAGCAAATATAAAGAAAATTTCAAAAAGGGGTATACACCTAACTGGTCTTCTGAACTATTTACCATAACAAAAGTTAATAATACTTACCCAGTAACTTATCACATTCATGATCAAAGAAATCAAATAATACTCGGATCCTTTTACGAACAAGAGTTGCAAAAAACTAAACATCCAAACATTTATTTAATTGAAAGAGTGATAAGAAAGAAAGGAAATAAATTATTTGTAAAATGGTTAGGACTCAATGAAAAGGAAAATAGTTGGATTGACAAAATGTCTATTGTATAGTGTTTACTTTTAACTTATAAATACTTTATAATTGTAAGATATTCAACCATGTATTCATTTTAAATTCAGTGATGAACGGTGGAGGACTTGTTAATAATATTGTAAACAATTTACCATTTGAACTTCATTTACCAGGATATAATTATTGTGGTCCTGATACAAGACAACAAGAAAGATTGGCTCGAGGTGACAAAGGGATAAACGAATTAGACGAGGCTTGTAAGCGTCACGATATAGCATATTCCGAACATCGTAATTTAGAAGATCGTCATAAAGCTGACTTTGCGCTACTGAATATGGCAAAACAAAGAATGAAGTCAAAAAATACTAGAACCGGAGAAAAATTAGCGTCTTGGCTCGTAAGCAAAGTTATGAAAACTAAATTAAAAAATGGTGCTGGAGTTAAATCTTTTAAGTCAGTCGTGTCTAAAATCCGTAATTATATGAAAAACCGCAAGCCAAAAGATAACAATACTGCTATAAAGATAGCCTACTTGACTGCAAAAAAATTATTTAAAAATAAAAATGTTTGCTTACCCCGTCTTATACCAATACCAAAAACTGGAGGGATTCTACCACTTATACCAATTTTTGCTGGCTTATCTGCATTAGGGTCTTTAGCTGGAGGAGCTGCAGGTATTGCTAAAGCAGTGAATAGCTATAAATCAGCAAAGCAAAACCTTGAAGAGTCACAGCGTCATAACAAAATGATGGAATCTATTGCGTTAGGAAAAGGTCTCTACATCAAACCTTATAAAGGTAACGGATTATGTTTAAAATCAGCAAAAAACTAACTAGAAGGCTACCTAGACGTGCTTTAACGAATGTAGATATTTTAAAGCACACTAATGATATACCGTATTTTCGAGGAGTATTCATGAAAGATGCCTTACCAAAAAAACCTAAAGATATTGAGTGTGCGATTGTCAATTTGGATAACTCTAAGAATCCTGGAACGCACTGGGTAGCCTATATAAAAATTAACAACTACTGTGAGTACTTCAATAGTTTTGGAAATCTAAGACCACCCCAAGAGTTACTGTCCTATTTAAATTTGTCTAATGTTTATTACAATTACAATGTTTATCAGAACTTTAATACTGTTAATTGTGGTCACTTGTGTATAAAATATTTGAACAATTTTTGGCATTCAAAAGAATAAATTAAGATAATTCAATAAAATAAACCATTTTAATCATGTCTTTCACGCTGTCAATATCTGGATTCACATCAAGCTTAAATACTTGTTATTCTCCTGCTCTACAGTTAGACGGAGATTACGAATGTGGTCTTTTATACTTTTCTACTTTTAACTCTATTCCAAACGTTGAAAGTAAAAATAATAAATTTCATTATGGTGATAATGAAGTGATTGAAATTCCTGAAGGATCTTATGAACTACAGGACATTTGTGACTATATAAAGAAAAACATTAGAAGCAGCACCTTTAGTTTAACTTGTAACAATAATACTTTACGTACTGTAATTTGTTGCTCTAAAGACATTCATTTTGAAAAAGAAAATTCTATTGGGAGTATTCTCGGATACAATAAAAAAACATTACAAAAGAATAAATTTCATGAATCACAGATCCCAGTCAGTATTCTTTCTACCACTGTTGTCCGAGTTGAATGTGATATTGTCTGTGGATCCTTTATTAATGGAATTCCAAGCCACATAATCCATGAATTTGCACCTAATGTTCCGCCTGGATATAGAATTATTGAGGTACCAAAGAATATAATATATTTTCCGATTAATCAAAAGACTATCAGTAGTGTAAATATAAAAATTTTAGATTCACAGAACAAGTTAGTTAATTTTCGGGGAGAAGAGGTACTACTGTACCTACATCTGAAGAAAAAATGATAGACTTTCACCAAATTAATATAAATTCTTTTTCACGACCAAAGAAGCTCAGAAAGATACAGGTAATTCGCAAAAGAGCACCTGTGTCACTAACATCTACTAACTTAAAAAAAAAATTAAGTGTTGAAAATAAAGACTTTTTAAAATTAATTGGATTACTAAAATGAGTGTATTAAACGTAGCGCAACCTATAGTATTTGATAATACTATAGAAAGCATGGAAATTCATTCGTATAAGCCATATATCACTACTTTTAATAAAAATGATGAAATAAGAATACCTATCAACCAACAAGACTTGTACGTATTGCCATCAGCGAGTACAATATACCTAGAAGGAATGGTCATCGTTAAAAAAGGAGATCTAAAAGATGTTGCAACTAGCGTTAATTTTACTAACAACCCCATTTTATTTCTGTTTCAAGATGTTCGCTATGAACTTAACGGAGTTGAAATAGATAGAATTAAAAATGCTGGTATAACAACAACTATAAAATCATTTTTGTCTATGAATGAAAATGAATCAAAAATTTCGAAAGCATGGGGTTGGGATATAGATGGAACAAAAAATACAAGATCAGGGAATTTTGCAGTATCTATACCACTGAACAAAATGCTTGGATTTGCTGAGGATTATAATAAAATAATAATGAATTGTAGACATGAGCTAATACTTTTACGCAGCAATACTAATCTAAACGCAATAAAACTAAACACTGGAGAAGTAATTCTACACAATGACAAAATGTACTAAGAGCACCACAAATTAAAGAAATCACATTTTCAGGACAACGTTTTTCACAAAAAAGAAGTTGGTATAGAATAGTCATGTTGTCTATACATTTCGAGTTGATTTCAATGTAAATTCTGTGCCATTCCTTAGTAGTAATAAATAAATCATAATTCTCGCTATTGACAAGGATATGAATTTGTGGTAAAAAATTATTGACTGCCCATAATCCTGTAGTTACATAAATATTATTTGAATATACATAATTATGTTTTGAAATAATAATATCGGTTAAATAACTTTCTGCCATCTTCGCAACAGTGATATTCAGAAAAATGAGCAATGTCCCCAAGCAAACGTTTTTATGTTGTCTTCCATTATTCGACGTTTTTCGTCATTGGAAGACAAAGCTACTTTGTTAACAGATCTTGTAAATATTTCATGTTTAAGAGACTTAAAAAAAACATTTTTTCTTCGTAGGATTTTGTCTTTTTTCTTCAAAGACTTATAATAGTCATTGAAATGAACACCATTTAAAACATATTTTTGAACACCTTTAGCCTTTTTTATTTCGCACGATTCCGTTCTAATACAATATAACTTAGATCGCAACCCAACAAACTCTACAATATTTTGACCTCCTAATTCATCTTTAAACAAACCTGGCACTTTTTTGTTGACGCGTTCAATTTGATATTTATTTGGCTCCGAGTAGTTACTTGTATCAAAATAGTGCTTTAAATTTAGCTTTAAATGCTTATAGAAGTCTTTTGTTTCTATTGAATATAAAAAACTATCAGTATCGGTATAACACATTTTTAAATTAGAGCCGTAAAAAGGTTTCATAATAGTATAGTGAAAATTATACATATGGCTTTTGGATAGTTCTAAGACTGTGAAACCTATGTATATAGGTTTATCAAGGACTACTTTTTCTGGTTTCAATTGAACAGCTACACAATTTTCGGTAAATGTAGTTGAACTATGAAAGTTAGATATTAACTGCTCTGCACAGTAATTTTTTTTTGTCTTGTTTTTATCATCACTCCATTGATTTACTATTTTAACGTCTAATCTATTCTCTGTGTTTTCCAAAGTTTTTCCAAATATGCTGTTATTCATTAGTTTGAAAAAGTCTTGTTCAAATACAGATTTAGCTTGTTGCCTTAGTTTAGTGTTTAGGTCAATATAGTCTTTTAGATAAGGGCTTTGTTTGAATTTTATTACTCGATGCACGGTAGTCAACTTAAGTCCCGCTTTTAAACACAGTTTCAAATGGACGTAATGAATAACGTAAAAAAATTTGTCGTATAAATTAGGAATCAATTTTGATGTTTTTGAACCGGGTGGAACACATTTTTGAGGACAGAACGGTAAATCATTGTGTGAATCATGAAGTTCTTCTGGATATTCGATATCTACTTCTAAAATGTACCCATATTCGTTTTCGTCTGGTATTTTGCAAACGTTTAATTCATCGATTTCTCGTCTATCTAATAGTCTAAAATCAGAATATGGTAAGTATGCGCACATAGCGTAACCATATAAATTGTTACAATCAATATAAATAAGGTACTTCTCAGGTTCAGCAGGGTTATAATTATTTAAATACTTATTGTTGGCTTTTGCGAACCGCGTAGAACATAAGCATACTCCTCCCCGTATTCCTTTTTGAAGCATTCGAATGATTTCTAGATCATTAATAAGTTCTAATTTAATATTAGTTTTTAATAACATGCTGTCCCAGCTCAAAGCAGGAGCTGTCAAATAATAAGCAGCATCGACTTCGAAATTTAACCTACAAGTAGCTCGAAATTTTTGAAAAACATCGGCTAATAATAAAATATCCGTAAGTAGGTACAGATCTGTGTATTTCCCTAAATTTTGAATCTTAAACGTATTCCAAACCTTAAGGGCGTGATTATAGTCCTCTTTAGAGATATTTTGATTTGTTAGTGTACTAAAAAAATCTTCATAGGACGGTAAGTTAGTTTCGTCATACGATTTCCAGCTTTTCATATATTCATACGGATATACTCCTTTGCGTCTCAACAATTTAAACTTTGTTTTATTCGTAAAAAACTTAGACAAGTTGACCAAGTCTATGGTAATTAAATTTTCCGCTAACTTTTGTAAACTAGCTCCTAAAAATTTAAATGAATCTACAAAACGGACTGGAACAAAGCTTCCTTCTTCGGTTGAAAAAAACTTTGTAAATGAAATGTAATTTTCTTTAGTTTTAGCTATAACTTTTATTTTGCCACGAATATCTCCCAGCTCACGTATAAATAAATGTGCATCGTAGCCTAAAGGTTGTGAAAAAACACTGGAATGAATTTTGGTAATTGGAAATGTATATTGCAGTAAGAATGTGCGGCACCCCTATATTTGCCTGTTAGGTGGTCATGATCTCTTACTTTATCATCAAATAACAATTGGGAGCAAATAGAAAAGTCTCTGGCATTAGTGAAATCTTTTGAATTATTTTCGGTAAATATCAATGGCACAGGATTTTTCAAAATTTTATATATCTTTAGAACGTCGCGTTGAAGATATTCTATAAATTTCTCAACACATTTTGGACCCCGATATGACACATATTTATTTAAAGAAGTATCGTACGAGCATACAATGTAATAACCAAACGCGGCAGGAACATGTTTTTGCAAGTCTGACGTAAAACCACCTTTGTTAAAAGTTTGATTTGTTTGGCATGGTTCTAAAAAACATTCGAAATCTGCATAAATGACAAAGGGTACGTCTTGCATACGCTCAAAATGTGTAAACTGTAAAATTGAGCCTTTATTAGGCAATTTGGTCGATACCCCTCCACATACATGCTCATCAAAATTAGTTTTACAATTAAAAAAAAGCAAGCAGTCATCACAAAAAAAGATTTTCCCATGATGTTTAGTAGTTTGGGATCTAACCAATCGTTCCAAGTTTTTAATTAGACAGTAATGACTACGGGACTTATTTTGCAAGAATAGAAGATTGACATGACGCTTTTTTCTATGTGTTGTTCTATACAATGGTCCAATTATTTTATTATTGGAATTCAAGCCGTAAACGTTGACACTAATTCTGTGATTATTTTTTTCAAATATTTTAATGTCCGAGAATGTCGCCGGAAATGCCATATTTTTGGTGTTAAGTACATCTTCGAAGTGAGGATAAGACGTAGTTCTGTCTGCGTTTGATTTAGCTGGGAACAATGCTGCAATTATACTCCACAAAAAACAAAAATTATCGATATTTTTTACATTAATACAAGCTTTTTTATTTTTTACATATTTTGGCAATTCAATAAAACTCGAAGCTCTTAAAGGTGAATACCGATTTAAATTAATTTCTAAATACAGGCTTTTTAAAAATGACCACCCACTGTCCTTCTCTTGGAATTCGCTAATTTTTTTGTTTATTTTTGACACAAGATCAGAATACAAGTGGTTAAAATTGTAATTTTGATGAATAATTACATTTTCTGTTGCAAAAGATTTAATTTCAATATAGTCATTTTTCGGTAAAATGAACTCTCCAAAAAATTCAAAATTTACTTTTAAATTTAACATGTTGTGCTAATTTAACATCGATAAGCTGTCGTACAGCACGACGCAAAGGTATTCGAGATAAGAACGTGTGAGGTGTAAGCAGATACGAATTTGCTGAGCTGTTACTTGATGGCGACCTCGAGGCATTGCTAGTGGGGCAATGCACCCTGTAACTAGAAATACGGTTTCTAAATGCTGAACTAATTTTTTCTACACATTCATTGATCTCAATAGCGCTATTATTCTTATGAATATTACTACGAAAATGGGCAGAAAATATCCTACTCGAAACATCTTGTTCGCAAACACTACAAAAAACTTTTTTACTCATATTTACATAGATCAGTAGTATGGCTCTTAGGAGTTGTTAGTGTGGTCATATATCTACCGTCGGAAAATCTAAATTTCTATAAACAAAAAAAACCAAATTTAAAAAAAGTATTCGTATTTTAAGCACATTAAGGAAGTTGTTAATAAAATGACTAATTTAGGTTATCTACTTTTTATCCCAGGAAAAAATTAGTAATTTAACTGGTATTATATGTAATCAAAATTATACTTCATATGTTACTAAAATAATTTGTATGATAAAAAAAACTAAGTACAGTATCTACCTATTTAGTTACTTTATTATTACTAATAAAAAAAATTTAGGAGCTAGTTTACAAAAGTTTCATTCTTTTTTATTAGAGTAAAACTTGCCTTCTTGGACAAACTTTAGCTTTGCTTTTCTGAGAAAAATTCTTAGTTCCTCCAAATCGGATGACGACGCTTGAAAGCGTAACGCAACTTGGGCTTTCTCCAAACGCTCTTTCCACCCAGTAGCAGCGATAACGTCTTTGGTGTTGTAAACTCTCAGCTCGATGAAAGTATCGCCGTCGAGTTCCGCAGTCCGACGCAGCACACCATCCGCCACTCGCCGGGTCAGAGACGACGTAAGTCCCTGCTGAGCGGCAGCACGAGCAGACCGAGAAGCTTCAAGTTCGTCTTCACTGTCCGAAGACAGGAGTCTGTAGCTCGAGGACCGTTTTCGTGATGATTGCGGACAATGAGCGCTCAGCGATGCAGTCACAGTTCCTCGCGCCTTCCCTTCCACTTTCTTGCGCGGTTTTTTTACTTTTGGCTCTGCCTTAACAGAACTTGCTTCGATCCTGTGTATCAAAAATATAAGAAGTCAATATTTATTTCCATAAAGAAATTATGTACTGCACGTACAGTATTCTTAATACTACCAGTAATAAATAGGCCTCAGTATTCTTATTTAAAGTACTAATTTATGTTTAAAAATAAATATAAATGTTATAAAAACAATGGCTTTACTATCCTCTTTAATCATTAGGGTTTGGTATTTAATTTGAATACAGTGAACTTTAAAAGTAATGAAACTATTAAAAGCGTAAGACAAAATTAATCTCTTACAACACACCTTCAACAATCCGAATCTAGATACTTTGGACACTTGATATAAACACTTTTACTAATTACGTCTTTAATCCGAACATAATACAAAAAAAAAGTGTGCAGTCAACAAGGCAAGTAAGATAAGTTCGGATTAAATAGGTAGGAATAGTTGGTAGGAGTGTTTATATAAAGTGTCCCAAAGTATCTAGATTCGGATTATGGAGGGTGTGTTGTATGGGAGATATGACAAAACTAGAAATTCTGAGGTCAGCTTTTGGAGTTATAAAAAGATTTATGTAAATTACATTTTTCAACAAAAATAATTGAGTTTTCCATATTAAACTAACCTAGTCTCACCGTCGTCTGAATCGGAAAAGGAAAAGCAGGTGGTTCCCTCTTTTCCAACCTTCCTCTTCTGTTTGAATTCAAACTCCGACCTGTAACAATATAGTAGTTAGAAAGATCTTGACTTCTCATTATATTTATAGACGTATTTACCTAAAATTGATTCGCATTATTTAGAAAATTAACAAGAACAGGGCCTTTATTCAATTACGAACAAATCATATGATTTCGAGATGATTTTGACCTACGCTGCCGCTTTACATCGTTAGTCTTTTCTTTCATGTTTCAGAACGTTAAGCCATAGAGTCATCTCGAAACAAGATGGATTACACAGAGTTAAATAAAAGCCTGTTATAAAATTAACATTACAGATTTATGTACAGATAATACTAAGTTTAAAACTTTAATTTAAAATAAATAATTAAACAAACACACAGATTACTTCAAAGTTAAAACTTACGAACATAATTTTTGATGCTTTGATCCTCAGCTTGAAAATTAGAAGTTCACCAATAGCAGCTTCACAGCTTGGTTGTTTAGCAGCACTTATTCACACCCAAGAGTGTTGGAAATTGTGTATATTTTTAACCGGAAAATAAGGCTTAAAAAGGGAAAAGTCAGAGATCTGCAACCTTTTATTACAGTTAACTATAATCAGAAGAAATTAAATCGTACACACTGGTACCCTACATAATCAGCTGACACCGAGCGATAGCAAATTAGACTCCAACAGAAAAGACCTTGGTTTTCTTAGTTCAAGAGTCAAGTAACATAAATTGTAGTTTAACCTACAATAAAGTACTATGAAGTGTAGGTTAACCAAACTTATATTATTATAAACAGGTATTTACGTTCATACTAAATAAAGATTATTCAAGTTTTATACGCTTACTGTTATACGTGTTTAGTACAAATATATTGTTAAGTCATCTAAATTTATAATATACCAATTAGGTTTTCTACCCCTTAAATAGTTTCAAGTCAGCAAAACGGCATTCCCATAGAAAAGATTGAAGAATAAATATATTTAATTACTATTTTATTTTACATTAATAACAGAAATATGAAGTACAAAGAATATGCCGCTATTTGGTTTGGGGTTCAATGTTGAATATAAGAATGGTTCTACTCAGTGTCGGCGAATATAAATTACTTATATGTTATAATTAATTGTTTTGGCATACCTTATTTATGTTTGTAAGGAAAAATAAGATAAAGGTCAAACTAGTAAAATAAAAAGTCTTGTGCTTTAATGTTAAAACAAGTTACCTACTCGAATATATATTTTTCAATTACCTTAATTACTTATAGTTACTCAAAAGGCTCGCTTAAAAGTTTATGTTTGTTTTCTTAATCATATTATTTTGCTCTAAGTATATAGTACCCAATAGAAATAACAAAACTAAACCATAAATAATTAAACAGGTACGTAAGGAACCCAGAGCAGATTATGCCGCTTAGATATCGTAACACAAAGAAAAGCCGCATTAATGTTTCTTTCCATAAGATTTGTAGAATAGGTAGCTACTTGGTTTACGCTGCACAGCAGTCACGTTTTGTTGGATATGTAATAAAACTGGGGACTTACCACGAAAACTTTTATTAAATCGAGTGTTGATCAAAATTATTAGTGAAATTTTACATATATTCAGGCTTAAGGTTTCATTAGATTAAAAAAAATTAAAACTTAAACAAACATTATGTACAAAAGCATAACTTTCATTTTAAAAAATCTTTCTGCATTCTTCATTTATATTTTTACAATTAAAGTTAATTATGGTTAAAGATATTTTAAGACTTGTCCTATTTGCTATAACCTTTTGTAAAAAACTAAACGTAAGTTTGATTTTAAAAACACTGTGTAACGAAAGTATCTTTCGTTATCGCTGACCGATTAAGATGTTTGATCGACAGTGTTAATGGTGAAGCGCCTGATTTATGGGAACAGTTTTCATTTCAAACAATTGTTCTAATATGTGCGTACGTCATTTTATTATATATAAAATTACATGTTTAGTAAAAAACATCTAAATCTGATTTAAGATATGTAGATAAAATTTTGGAGTTTAATTTGTTCTGTTTTAGAAGAAGCCTGTGTAATAATAGATCATATCGTTTACTGCGATAACGAAAGTTTTAACTTTAAAAATCATGTGCTTAGAGTTAGATAAGATGAGTGTGTTAAGTTATCCCTCCCTGTATCCTAAAACGGAACGATACAGCCTAAACACCTTGTGCATAGAGCTAGAAGAAGGTTGGCGATGTCAAGTACGTTATCCTTTCCTGATGCCTTGTTTTGAAAAATATGACGTAAACGCCTTGTGCATAGAGCTAGTAGAAGGTTCGTCTGTATCTGTGTCAAAACATATTTTCTCTCCTATATCCTAATACGGAACGATACGGCCTAAACACCTTGTGCATAGAGCTAGAAGAAAGTTGATCATGTCAAGTACGTTATCCTTTCCTGTTGCCTTGTTTTGAAAAATATGGTCTAAACGCCTTGTGCATAGAGCTAGTAGAAGGTTTGTCTGTATCTGTGTCAAAACATATTTTCTCTCCTATATCCTAATACGGAACGATACGGCCTAAACGCCTTGTGCATAGAGCTAGAAGAAGGTTGGTCATGTCAAGTACGTTATCCTTTCCTGTTGCCTTGTTTTGAAAAATACGGCCTAAACACCTTGTGCATAGAGCTAGAAGAAGGTTGGTCTGTATCTAATCTATGTTAAAACTTTTCTCTTTCCTGTAAAATAGGAGTCCGATCTGCTCGGAGCACATGTTTTCCTTTGTCATTGCAGTAAACGATAGGATCTTACCTAGAACAAAATGGTTTAATTCCATTTAGTTGTTCTTCTATTTATCTTGTCTATCTTCAGACATATATTTTCAAGAATTAAACTAATTACAAATGTTTATCTAAATGTCATAAATCCTAATTTAAACAAAATCTAGTGTAATAGTGTGCAAGTGGAAGTCATGAAAAATATTTATTGGTAAGTTTTTATTAGTAAATTAATCATTCGCTGTGGTTATTTAAAAAACTATTTCGTGTCGTTTACATCACCCAAATTGAAAACTTTGCGTAACCAATTTCAAAATGTTTATTGAGCATTCTGGCTCACTTTCCGCAGCGCAGATGCACGTAATCAATTCCAAAATGTTTATTGGGCATTCTGGCTCACTTTCCGCAGCGCAGATGCACGTAATCAATTCCAAAATGTTTATTGGGCATTCTGGCTCACTTTCCGCAGCGCAGATGCACGTAATCAATTCCAAAATGTTTATTGGGCATTCTAGCTCAATTGGAGCAGTGAAGATGCGCCAGCATCTGCGCTGCGGAAAGTGAGCCAGAATGCCCAATAAACACCTACTAGTGCGGTAAGTTAAAAATTACAGCCGAGGCGATTTTACAAGAAAGCAGAGGCTGTAATTATCAAAGCGCACGTATGTCATACGACGTTTTATAACATATTTGCGAGGAAATAAATAAAACTCTTAAACTAATAAATCTTTAATCACTTGTGAAAGCAGTTAGAAAAATTTGAACAATTTGTAAAATTGATTATTACGTTGCCAGTTGGCATTTTTAATGTTGTCAAGTTATTATTATTAGTTACAATTTCACCAGTCTCTCTCTCACTCTCTTGAGTGAAAGTAGGAGAAACGAGACCACAGAGACTGCAGTTGGTGGCGGTGAGGGAGGCGGCTGCGGCGGCGGCGACGATGGTGGAAGTACGCGTGTGTGCTCGTAGATGGTCGAGAGTCAACAGTTGGCTCCAAATTTATATTCCTTGTAATGCCAGAGCTAATTTCTTCTTTATTTTCATCGTGTCATAATATCTATGTAGCCCTCGGCTACACTGTTCGATCGCCACCCTCCGTGGCGTTTTAGTGTCAATAAGTTCGCACCTGAATCGGCGAGCAATGTAGCCGAGGATCTCCTAAAACTGTGCCCTGTGTATTGTATGTGGATCATACAAATTTAAGAAAGTGGCAGTTTGTTTCGGCATTTCTCCAAATTTATTTATTCCAATGAGTTGCCTAGTGGCTGTTAAACATCGCTTTTGTTAAACGAAGCGCTTCGAATTTCTTCACTATTCTGTCGTGAAAAGGTCCCTGTATTGTGAACGATCTTGGAATTTTATTTTTGTGTTTTTGACCTGGACAAGAAGAACCTGCCCATGGTTCTTGACAGCATTAGTTGTGATGTTTGTCAACTCTTGACGTCTACATGCACCATTTATGCCGAATATTAATACAACCTGAAAAGAGATAAAAACAGTTAAACATTAACAACAGTTAATAACAATAATTTAGTTTCAACTGACCTTTGTTGCCTTATATCGGCAATCTGAAGCTTCTTTTAGAAACTTCTTGACATTGTAAGCCGAAAATACTTTCGATTTTTTGACTTTCGACTTACATGGCTACTTAATCGTCTTTTTAGAAATGCGAGCAAGTTGGAGTATGACTTGATATCAATACCATTTTTTGCAGTGCTTTTTAGCATTGAATAGTAGCACTACAATGAGCTTGACTTATATTTTTGAAAAGGTTCCATGAAATAGGCTAAAAACACACTTTCTGAAAATGAATCTGTATCTTTGCTTGTTTTTCATTGGATGAAATTTTGATACGCTTGTAAGTATCTATCAGTCGATTTTTCGGGCAAGAGGCTTAGAGTAAGTAGCCTTTTTCGCTGCCTCTAAGACTTCTGGCGGTGTCGAATTAATTAATTCATCATTACTTGACGACCTTTTTAAATAAAAACAATACAGCGAAAAGAAAAAGCGCGTAGAATAATTTTTACTTGTTCACAAATTAGCGATGCGCGCGCATCAGCAGTTTTTCTTAAAGGCAACGGTACAAAAACTGCCAGTATTACTAATAAAGTAAATTAATATGTTTGTGTTTTTTTACAGATAAATGCGGTTGTAATTTATGGTTAAATTAATTAAATTAAAGAATTAAATGTTTATTTATTATATTTTTTCTCCCAAAGTTAATTTTATTCATAAAATGTTGACCACTTTTCTGACATAAAAACTTATTGCGAAGATTTAAAAAAGTACCGTTCGTTTTAGATGGAGCATCTTGATAAACCGTGCGTTTTACTTTATTAAAAAGAAACTCGTACGTTTTACATTACAATAACGCACAAGAACGTAATGAGATACAATACGATATTGAAATTGGTGAAATTAGAGACCCTTTACGAGCAAATGTGTTATAAAATACATTATACAACGCTTCATTTCTACGTCCACGTAAATACTTTTCGGAAGAAAACATAAAATTGCAAAAGAAGATATTGCTTGTCAAAATCCGCTTATCCATTCATTTTGGAGCTACGAGGTCATAGACAGACACACACTTCAAATTTATAACACTCCTCTTCGTATAAGGAGTTAAAAAAACCACATCCAAATCGATTCACCCGTTTAAGAGCTACGGTGCTACAGACAGACACACACACACATAGCGATCAAAATTATAACACCCCTTTTTTTGCGTCGGGGGTTAAAATAACTGATAAATACGAATCCAAACACGACAAATCTGGTATTATTTTTTCAAGAGTGTACTAGTGTGCCTAATATCCTGGCTGCAGTATTAGACCAAAAATTCCATAATCTTGCATATTTACATAGGTGTTTCGAATTTTCAGGTCTCACATATGTTTAAAAAAAAATACCCAATGCGTCAAAGATCTCTACCGCAGCTAACAAAAGAGCTGATAACCTTGAAACGGCTAAACCGATTTCGATAAAACATGTCTAAGAACCACCACTAGAAAACCTGCTTTTAAATAAAAAAAAAGCTCATCCAAATCGGTTCACCCATTTAAAAGCTACTAAAAGAAAACACGCATAGCGGTGAAACTTATAACACACCTCTTTTTCCGTCGGGGGTTAAAAATGAGTTCATCAAGCGATTCTGAAATGAATTTAACGCCTGATTAAATGAGAAAAGAGGCTCAAGCTTTTCCTTAACGGAACACCCTCTTCATATTTGGCTTATGTTTACTTTTCTCATATTCAAAATGAAAAGTAGAGTTTTTAATTCGGGTGAAATGCCCATTTAATCACTTAACAATCTTCTATTTATCAAACATGCTTTGACATGCGACCATCTCTTGCACAAGCTTCTTTGGGAGAAATCGTACTTGCAGTACGGCGGTCAAATACGTAATTTAAAAATAGCACGAATTTTTTAAACCCGAACATTGATAACTAAAGATATAACTCATCAAGTTATATTTAAATTTCTGACTGCCACAACAAAAAGAATGCGCCATTAAATTTATTTAAAAAATGTAAAAAAGAAATCAACATTTAAACACAGCGAATTGGCTGCAAAATTACCTAAACTATTTTTATTATTGTCAATACAGTTTTATGTATAATTAGTTTTTTTAAATAAACATGTAAGTTATGTTATTGTTTTAATTTACACGCATGTTTGAGAAAAGCAATATACAAGCCTTGGGCGCAATTGAACATAACCGGACTTTGTGATGCTTATTATCGCCTGGTTATGCTGCATTTGCGGGCCGCGGCAGTAATATTGATAGGCAAGTAATTAACGTAAGAGACCAATATATTCTAGAAACAGATTTATAAGTGCATTAAGAGATACATTTCGCATTTCGAGCGGTGATTAAGTTTCTAATCTAATTATCTAATTAAATTCAGTTAGATTTTTTATAAAGTAGGTAATTATTCACTTATGCCTATCGTGAGTATAATATCATCGATTTATCTATGCCAAGTTATGGATCCGCACTGCTTATAACTAGGTAATATAAATTTTTATCCGACTTCAGAAAACCAGGAGGTACTCAATTCGTCTGTATGTTTTTAACCTTTACAATTGTGATTCCCTTACAGTGAAATTTAGTAATTAAGTTCAAAATCAATTGTTACATACTAGCTTCGCTTACTATTCGGTTATCGGTGTGGAATAATTATACTAATGAAGCAAGCAAGCTATAGTTTGTCTAAGCTCGGTTATAGTTATTCCCGCGAGAATTTCCGATTTTTTCGGTATAAAACCTATCCTATGTCCTTCCCCGGGACTCAAACATCTTCATACCAAATTTCATCTAAATCGGTGCATATACTTATGAAGTAAAAAACAGACAAACAAAGTTTCGCATTTATAGGATGGTATTTTTTTTATCAATGAATAATAATAATAATTAATCGCTTTTTAGCATAAGTACTTTTATTAGGAAATAGGCGGGCATCATTATTCATTACATACACAAGTTAGTATTTTGGTAAACTATATATTTTTATAGATGGCAACACTTATTTAAATAAATGAAAATCGGAATCCTCTACCATAGACACAAACAATGTAAACTAATAACGACTAGTGCTAAGAAATAACGGTTGCAAAGCAAGTAACTCGTTATAAACCGTTATTTTGCAATAGGTAGATAGATATATTTGCAAATATGCTAGTGGCTTCATGCAAATTTAGTATCCGAAATTGTTTATGTCTGGCGAACGTTCCACATACAAACCATACAAATAAAATAAACACGGAAAGCGATGTCTGGTGAATCAGCAATGACTAAAAGAACACCACTAAGAATTACAACAAGAACTATTGCGTGCCCAACACGCACTTGGCTGTTTTATTGATAGTATTATACAATATAGTCTGTGTCTTAGCCTTGTCTACTTCAAGGCACAGGCCTCCCCTTGATGAAAAGAGTCTAAGGCCATAGTCTATCATGATGGCCTAATGCAAATTGTCAGAAATTGTCGAGCTAGTCGCTACTCCAGCCAGAAAAGACATAAATCTCTATGACATAAGCCATATGAGTCTCTAATTTGTCTGTGAACCAGACGAATATTATAATTTTACGGTATGGTACAAGAGCCCTACACGCAACTGTCAGTTTGATCATTGACCTTTCTTAACTAGAAAAAACATTAACTGCAAAATAAAAATGTTATCTTGGGTAGGGCCCATAAAGGCCTGGGTATATAAGTGTGAGGCTTTTTAAGCGTACGTATTTACACACTTTTTAATGTATATGTACTTTACTGTCCATAGCTCCATAATAAAAATACATATTAGTGCATGTTCTAACTATATGTTCTAAGTAAATGATAACATATATATAAATGTTTTTCTTTTTAACCAAAATGTCGATAATTTTGCATCAGATAATCGGTTAAAAATTAGCGACAAAATAAATGCGCTAAATTTAGACTTTTTGGACGAACAGAGATAGGTATTGAAATTAACGGGGTAAGCGAGCGGCGCCCCCGTAGGCTCTGGCGCCCTGGGTAACTGCCCAGGCCGCCCCCCCCTTAAAGCCGGCCCTGTTTCGTTAGATATATAAATAATATATTTTTTACATAGGTTGATACAAATCACGCAATCAAACGCTAGATGGAGCCTAAAAACAATTGCCAAGTGCGAGTCGGACTCGCGCACGAAGGGTTCCGTACCATTATCTATAAAAACGGCAAAAAAAATCACGTTTGTTGTATGGGACCCCTTAAATATTTTTTTTATTCTGTTTTTTAGTATTTGTTGTTATAGCGGCAACAGAAATACATTTTCTGTGAAAATTTCAATTATCTAACTATCGCGGTTCATGAGATACAGCCTGGTGTCAGACGGACCGACGGACGCACGGACAGCGGAGTCTTAGTAATAGGGTCCCTTTTTTTTACCCTTTGGGTTCCGTCCCTAAAAATTAGGTTGTTAGGTATGTAGTATGTTTTAATAACAAAGAATGAAACGATTTTAACTCATATCGTTATTTCTGGCAACACCTTAATATGCGCAACTAAGTAATATATCACATTATGGTAAAACTTTTATTCTTATTAAAATACTTTATTCTTTCATAAGAACAAAGGTGTAATAAATCTTCCTGGCAAACAACAAACTCAAAAACTACCAGACAAACACACAAACATATCACGGTGAATACCCTTCCATAGACAATAACGTTTAATAGTGTTGGACACAACAAAGTGTTATATGATACAATGTAATCGATAAAGAATTTTATTTTTAAACCTATATATACTAAACATTTTTTAAATGCAAAAGTCAGTTTGTTTGTTTGTTTATTACCTTTTTGCGTGTCGCAACAGAGCATTCAAATAAGATGAAATAATAATGGCCATTTATGGCTAGGAAAAAATGATGATTAAATGGGACTTTTTTATAAACATTATTGTGATAGCTAGCACTATCACATTATTCTTAAAAGTAATTAGAAATTTTGATAATAAGAAGAACCAATCTAAGTGCGTAAAAGTGCAGTTTAAGATTATGTACTTTCAGATTTATTGACTCTTTTATAATATTTTTTCGATGGGTAGATGATTATTGAACTTAACACGAGTAATTCTTTGAAAATTTAACATTTACAGAAACATAACCTCAAATCTTATAAACACTGTACACTTTTTTCCCATTTTTTCAATAGTTTTAGGCTAGTTTTGTTTCATTGGTACGAGTATAAGAAAACAAAATGTAATTTGTGCCATTTAATATGTAAACCTAGTCCAATCATATATGGAGAGTGGCCATTGTTCTTTGACACAGGGATATTTAAAGAGGTGTAGAAGGGCATATGCGACTTTTTTGTCCCGGAAAATTTTCAAAAAGGAATAACTATAACCGTATTTTAATTCAACGAACTATAGCTATTGCTTTCTTATAGCAAACTTTCACTCTTACATTATATACTATAACTAAGGAGTTGCATTAAGTATCTCACGTCGAGAACGACTAACAACGACAAACTTACCGCTAGTTAAATTTAGTTAAATGGTGTTTTGTTGACCGATATAATCTACATTATGCGCTTAATGTCAATAATCTAACCAAAGAAAATGAGCCAAGATTTGTACAGTATAAATTATACAGAATTTATATCTTTTTAACTTAGCTGGATTATGACATTAAACGCATTTTTATTTTAAAACTTACAAATTCTTTTGCACAATTTTGACCATCCTACGACGTCGTTTTAGAATTTGTAATATTTGTTTACAAAGCTTTTCTTTTTTTTCTCTAGCACCTAGTTGTGACATCACCCAAGAACAGAATTTGGAGATAGTGATGTCAACACGCAGAATAGGAGTTTTGGCGCTTATCATCTACTCAACAGCTCTGCAAACCACTGGATTAGACTTCACGAACCGAAAGCCCTCTCCACTAAGCGTGTTTTTCCATAATTGTGCCACGGCTTGTATGTGAAGCTATTGAAAAAAATAAATGTGAGAATAATTTCAATAGGGAAGATGGTTATAAGCATTTGAAGGCATAGAATGCAGTAATAAACGCAGAGTGGGCACCGTCATTCGGTGTGTGGGGTGCATGAAGATAATGTGAGGGTAGCAGAAGAAACTGCCCGAGCGGCCAGAAGTAGACGCCACGTACTTCAGTCAGTCTTGCCTTAACCACGCATTATTTACCATAGTCGGAAAAAGCATTTACATTCAGAAAAGACCAGTTGCCATTATGGAATCAGAGTCTTTGTTGGAGTTGGTCAGATAGTTTTAAAGAGATAATATTAAGTGTATCGCAGTCAGGGTTGGAAAAAAACAGTTTTTAAAAATAACAAAACATGAAGTTTTATTAAAAGAACAATAAAAAATTGCCAACCCTGATCGCAGTCAGATCGCCACATGAAGTACTGCTGCCATCTTTAGGGAAGTGCACTTGGATACACGCTAGGCTCTTTTGACTGCGCAAATTATCGACGGACCTTTAAGACTGAGGAGAAATTTCGCATTTCTGTGAGTCACTTACTGCTTGTATAATAGTAGCGAATTTCGAACAATTCCTTAGAACAAAACTTCTAAGGAATTCTCCGAAACTTCAGTTATTGGGATTAAATTACTGATTAGGTACTTACACATTATTAATTGGTAGAAGTGTATGTAGAAACAAGTAGGTTTTATTTATTACTTATTCTTAATGTAGAGGTGAATTTCGATAAAGAAACTCTTGGCCTCGATATATGAAAATTATAATTTATATTAGTAACCATTGTATAACAAGAATATGTGAATATAGAGAAGAATATAAAGAAGAAAATCACGCTTGACTCCTTTTTTTAAGCTGCAGTTTCTTCGGGAGCTGCGATTGGATCACTTATTTTCCCGGGACCGGGGACAGTAATAGGAGCTACAGTGGGCGGTGTGTTTAGTGCTGTCGCAGGCAGACGGTTAGCGAAGGCCATAGCATCTGAAACTTTTGATGAAATGGGTTATGATAACAAAAAGTTTAGGTAAGTAATAGAATATCAATATAGGGAACATAATGATTTATAAATCCACATAAATAAAAACTTTATTAAACATATTACAGAATAAAAAAAAAACTTATCATATGTAGATAGTTCTTCCATCATGAGATCAAGTCTCATAGGTTTATGCCTTAATTATCTTTTTTTGGATTTTTTCCTTTATTTCTTGCTTCTTGCCAAATTTCATGATTCTAGGTCAACGGGAAGTACCCCATAGGTTTAGATTTATTTGTTTCACAATATGCGATAAAAATGATCATATTTTAGGCGTATTTTTTTATTGCATTGGCTTGGAAGCTGGAGTTTTTTCCAACTTTAAGTTACCGTAGAGTTTAGTATTTAAAATTAATTTTAACTTGATAGGTATCTTCACGGGTTTGTTAGAAAAAGGGTCTTGACAAACAAACAGACACAGGCAGAAGGACAACAATGTGATCCCATAAGGGTTCCTTTTTAGGGTTCTGTAGAGGGTGCTAACGGACTAAAACAAATAATAAAAACCGACCAAGTGTGAGACGGGCCTAAACCATTACTAATTTAAATTACCGATACAGCGCCATCTAGCTTATCATTAAGAGAAAGAGTAACACATTTGTTTGTTGGAAGCGATATTCAAAGTTAAGCTCTAAGCGGCACACTTTTTTTTCGTTTGTGTTTGTAAATTACGTAACTCGTGGTAGGCACGGAACCCTCGGTGCGCGAGTCCCACCCGCACTTGACCTTGAACCCCTTAAATTTTATAAAAAAACCCACGACATTAATAAAATCTTTTATCTAAATTTGCTGTCGTTGGGAAGAGTACTGAGAAGACTAGCTGCGTTACCTCTTTAACATGTACATTTAAGACAGAAAATTCTCAAAAGTTATATTATTGTACATGTGTAAAGTCAGCAATATTTGATTCCAGATGCAGGAATTGTGGAAAACATTTCATGTGCCGAGTGTACACCGAGCAGTCTAAAAACTATTGCGAGAATTGCGCCTTAAACGAAATTTGGATACAGTAGAATTCCGACTATCCAGATCAAATAAAACCAGGAGTATTCCGTAAAATCAAAAATCCGGATAATCGATAATGTCTGATATCGTAGAAGCATATATTTGTGCCAGCTTACTGCCAGATTCACTATTTTTTATGAGGTACGTTTTGTTCACTGCCTTAATGAATTTAATGTCATAATCCAGCCAAGTTAAAAATACATAAATTATCTATGGGACACTTCAAATCTTGGTTTATCCACTTTAGTGACATTGTAATTGACACATTATGTCGGTGAACAAAACGTTACTATACTCTCAATTATCTTCACTTTGTCTTTAAGGGACAACACCACTCTTTTTTGCTTGGACATTTTAGATTTCCAACACAAAACGTAAGGTAAAATAGAAGAAAACCTATCAGTTGAAAACTATCAAAGAAAATGAAACAATAACAAACACTATCGCGCAAACAAATGAGAGTGCACAGTCGGAGGCGGAAATAAGCTCGTAGTCACATGTTTTTTTGCGCCGTCAAAAGATTTTTAAATCAGCAATTAGAGCAGTAATAAATGAGTCCGGATAACCGGATGTATGGATAATCGGGATTCTACTGTAATTCTTGTAATTTTTTAAATAAAAACTTAAAATAATTAATTACTATATAACGTACTATAACAAAATCGAATTATGACTAATTTTTTTTTTTATTTTGTATATTTTTATATAGAATTATATTATACTGATGTAATAACGTTTTTTTATTAATTTACCTTTATCTTAGCTTGTTCGCGACAAGACAACGCCATTTTCATTCCTTGAATATTAACACAAGGTACCTATGTTTATTGCTAAAATGATTACAATACCATTATCAGGCTACAGCGATAGCGCCTTTCTTTCGGAAAAAGTTTTCGATTAACAAAACAGTTTCCTATCTCAAATACTAGCATCTAACTTTAAAGTAAAAAAATAATGAGTTGTTGACAGTTTATTATATTGTATGATAAGCAAGAAAATACTTATATATATTTTGACTTTATTACAAGTTCAAATAGATTTCTTTTCTTTCTTTACGATTTTATTTTATTAAAATCATCAGAATACATTTTTTTTCTTAAGTGGAAGTGCTGTTACCTTTATACTGTGATATTGGATCAGTTGATGCTTTAGAGGTTCACAGACTTTTTTCTCATAGACCACTTTCAAAATTTAGGTGGTCCCGGTGGACCCCCTACAGCTAATTAAAACATCATATTAAAACAGCAGCTTACATAAAAGTTATCTCTACGTAAACTATGTTTATTTTTTTAAACAGTAATAAAGAAATACAAGACTTTAACATAATTTTAACATCCTATATAATATATAAAATCATATTTAAAAAAAAAAGCGCTTGGCCATCTCTCAATGTATTTCCGGAAAATATGGCCACAGTCTTATGTTATGAGTGAGATGAGATAGCCGCAGGTATAAGAAGAGGTAATCCGATTCAAACTCTGTTTTTATCCTTCTCCTTGACTTTTTAGTATGCTAAGCCTCTTCTTTTTCTCTCTTCTTTTTTACGTTTGGGCTTCTGAAAGCGGGCTGCAGGTTAATTACTGAAGCGGTTTACCACCACCAAGAAGCCTTAAATATGATGTTAATAACCACCGTTAATGTTCTAAGCTGTCTCTGTCCTCAGCCTGAACTGAACTTTCGAAAACAAAATTGCAGAACAAACCGGTTTTCAAAAAGGCTATTATCATACCACTACGTCTAATAGACCGCATTTATATGCTATAGTATAAAAGAAGTCGCGTCCTGAGGGGCGAGGGTTTGATATCTCACTAAAGTACATTCACTCCACTCTCTTTTCGGCAAAGGAAAACATAGTAAGGACCTATCATATACATACATACATATACCAGCTTGATCGTTCGTTTGGAGTATCTTGTTTCTTTCGCTTCGTTTCTTTCTGAATTGCTCCTATGAACAAATCACTCTGCGTGAAAAACCTTTTGTTTGTAGACGGTGTGCGTACGTGCGTTTTGTGTGTTGCGGGTGCTCGTTCGAGCCGAAGCGTCATCGTCATCGCTCATCGTGTGCGAGCAAGAAGGCAACAGACTGCTGTCTCCTTCACTCTCGATAGGCAATTTGGAATAGGAGTAAGTGATTTTTTCTTTCTTATTTGCTCTGGTTCCGGCCGCCTCTGTGCGTGCCCGTCGAGGGATGTCGTTGTAGTCAGCGTCTTCAACCCTACAGATGCCACCCCCTCCGTTCCGCCATCCCCCCAACAGGGGTCGGGGAGTAAGGAAGCGACAGGTATGGTCGCGTTCTCAGCCACCGGCAGTAGTGGCCCGTAACCTTTTTACGGGACAGGTTACTGCCGCCGACGGCACTTTCGCCGCAGCCTTCCCACCGTCGCGCCCTCCGTCGGCTGCGTCTATGGTCTCAGCCCGCTCGGGCACCACGAGCTACGCCACTTCGGAGACAGGTGACGAGTACGAGTATTTTCAAGATGAAGAACTCCCCGCCATGCTGTCTCCCATCCAGGCCTCACCTCCATCGAACGGCGTCTCGCCGCGTAAGTTAACAGCCGGCCCTGCGGCTAGCTCAGATATAGTTATACACGCCCCACCGGCGTCGGCACCCAGCGACGCCTCATTGATGTCACCATCGACGCCATGCAATCCGCCGCCGCGTACCCACCCGCCGTCGATCGCCATTAAAACAACAAGCGACCCACGTAGGACAACGGGTCGTGAGGTACGTCCTTTCTCGCTAAGCCCACTTAAAGACCCAGCTGAACAAGCCCGCGCAGCAGCAAGGGAAACTACGACCTACGTATCCGCCGCAACACTGACCCCGCCGCAAGTAGCAGCGACCGATGTTGTCGTACAAATGGATACGGATACGATTTCACCGCAAACTACCGGCCAGTCCTACGCGCAAGTGTCGGCCATCCCGGCCCCGCCTACACCTAACCAGCCACAAAAGCCTACGGAAAGTAAAGCCAGGTACCCACCGATCATAGTTGAAAATCTGCCACAATGGTCGATGCATCTAAAGAAGCTGCGTTCCCTCCTGAAACACGCTCCGCACGCGCGCCCTTTTGGCAAAGGCGTGCGTTTCCTGCCGCAATCGCCGGAAGAATATAGGGTGGTGGCGGCCTATATTGACGAGGTCTCGAAAGCGGACAATACCGTGTCCTGGTATTGCTACAGCCTGGACAACGAGAGACCTCAAAAACTGGCGATAAAAGGACTCCCTCTCGACGCGCCGTTGGATGAAATAGCCAATGAAATGGACGCATTGGGCTTCCCCCTATCGCATATTCGACAGATCCCGGGGGCAAGAGGTCGCCCCTACTGTATTTACTTTGGACAGCTACAGAACAGACACGAACACAGTGAGCTCCAAAATGTCTACAAAATTACGGAGCTCCTAAACATGTCCGGCGTGAATATCACTGCGTGGAAGGCAAAGCCCGGGCCGGCGCAGTGTCATCGTTGCCAAGCGTTCGGCCACTCATCGGCCAACTGCCATCGTCCAATCCGCTGCGTACGCTGCGGAGAGGGCCACACAACCGCGGATTGCAAGCGCGACAGAGGAGCGACCCCAACGTGCGCTAACTGCAAACGAGAGCACGCGGCTAACGACAGGTCATGTCCGTTATACAGGAGGGAAGCGCGTAAGATGGGGGTGAAAAGTGCCCCCCCCGCCCCGAAGCCACCGCCGCCCCGAAGAGAGTCCCCGGTACCCTTACCGGTAATGGAGGCTCAAGAATATGACCTCACGCAGGGACCAACACTAATGCCCCCTGCCAATCTGCCGTCAGACAGGACGCAGCCCTTAAGTAAAGGTAGGAAGAGAGGTCGCAGAGGAAAGGGCAGGAAGCAGAAAGAAAGCGCAGGTGAGCTTAACTCGGTCGTAGCACAGACGGCACCACCGTCGTCGTCGTCGTCGTCGCTCGTCGCCCCGCTCGCCGCCGTCGCCCCGCTCGCCCCGCTCCCCCCACCCGCCGCTGTCGCCCCGCCCACCGTTGTGGCCGCCCCCCGCGCCCAATCTCAAGCCCCGCTTCCTACTCTTTTTAAACCCCCCCAACCCCCCATCCCCGCACGACCGCTTGTACCGCCCACCGCATCACACCGTAAGGTAAATTTTTATAATCTAATTAATTCCACAAATCTTGCCGCCACCCCCGCGCCACCCCCCAGGGGTCGTGCACCTCCCGTCAGGGGTGCTATTTGCCCGCCGTTGTCGATCAACATAGCCAGAGCATCCATCGCTGCGCTTAATGCAGCTATTGAGGCCATCGCGGCCGGGCAAAACCCGCTGCCCGCTCTACTGCACGGGCTGCAGCAACTTACTTACCTCCTGGTCCAGGAATTCTCTTCAATCTAAGAGTGATATACTGGAATCCGGGGGGTGTAAGAGATAAGACCGCAGACCTCAGGTTATTAGTCCAACAGCACGATATTCATATTGTGTTGTTGGGCGAAACCAAATTGCGCCCTGAGCATTCTCTTTGTTTGCCCAATTATTTCGTCTATAGGCGGGACGAAATAAACGCCACGAATAACATCGCTTACAGGGGCACAGCAGTGCTGATTCGTAGAGACATTGTCCACGAAAGTTTACCCCTGTCAAGCTTTGTTTCAACTCGAGCGATAGGTATTAAACTAAGAGTCGGCAATACCGAACTCAAGGTTTACGCTGCCTACAAGCCACCTAAGGTGCCTTTTATTTCCGGCGATATTACAAACATTATGTCCGACGACACGCCCACACTCATACTCGGCGATTTTAACGCCAAACACCGACAATGGGGTTCAAAAATTTCATCCAAAGACGGTAGAGATTTAAAAAATGATGCCGAGGCGCACAATTACGTCGTAATTGGTCCCGGCTCCCCCACTCATTATCCATCTCAGGACTTATTTCAACCGGACGTACTAGACATAGCACTAGCTCGTAATATTAGTTGGCCCATCTCATTAGAAACCCTCCATGACATTGACTCGCAACACCTCCCCATCTTACTGGTCCTCGGAGTTTCTATTAGGGACAAACCTTTGCCACCAATGAAAAACATTACGGACTGGACTAAATACCAAAAACTACTAAGCTCATTTAAACTCCCCCCCGGTGGCCTGTCCACTCCACAGGAAGTGGAAACAGCCACCCAGGCGCTTACCGCGGCTATCTCTTCCGCACTTGCTCAGTGCACCACAGCTGCCAAGACAGCCTCGGGGAAAAGTTTATTACCGGTACATCTCCGTAATAAACTTAGCCAAAAACGAGAACTTCGCAAACTGTGGTGCCGAACTCGTTGCCCGTCAATTAAAAAAGAGCTAAATAAATTAGGTAGTGACCTATCGCACCAAATTTCGCTTTATCGGAAATGGTCTTGGGACAATACAATTTCAAAGGCCAGCGACAATGATACCGCCCTTTATCGTTTAGCTCGCTGTATGACCAACACCCCTGCACCCATACACCCCCTCGTAGACACGCTAGGTAACCGTTTGTACTCAGCTGAGGAACGCGCGGGCCTACTGGCGGACCACTTCGAGGACCAATTTAGGCCCAATCCCATTGTCGACCACGCCCACACATCATTGGTTGAGGAGCGCATACAACAGCTCCTCTCTAACCCCACTGACCCACTTAGAGGTGACGATTTTATCTCCCCTAAGGAGGTTAAAAAATTTATATCTTTTTTAAACAAAAAGAAATCTCCCGGCCCTGACGGCATTCCTAACACGGCCCTTTTGATGCTACCCAGAAAAGGTCTTGTGGCCTTAGCCCGTATTTTTAATGGGATCCTCCGCACAGGTTTCTTTCCCACGACCTGGAAGACAGGCAAAATTATTGTCATACCGAAGCCTGGTAAGAGCCGCCAGAAACCAGAGCATTATCGGCCGATCACGTTACTTTCTAACATAGCCAAACTGTTCGAACGACTTTTATTGAAAAGGGTATCACCCTTTATCAATCTTAGGCCAGAACAGTTTGGCTTTAGAAGTAATCATAGCACCACTCTTCAGCTTACTCGTGTTTTACACCATATGGCCTTTGAGATGAACAAAGGCAGGTACACGGTCGGGGTCTTTCTCGACATCGAGAAGGCCTTTGATCGTGTTTGGCACGCCGGCCTTTTGTTTAAGCTTTCTGAGACCGATTTACCCCCTATGTACGGGCGGATAATAGCCTCTTTTCTGGAGGGGCGGAGTTTCTTTGTTTCGGTTGACAATAAAAACTCCCCTACCAAGACCATTTCAGCGGGGGTCCCTCAAGGTAGCTGCCTTTCCCCACTGTTGTATGCGATTTTCACTAATGACATTCCCACGCTTAGCGATAGCGGTCTATCGCCAGGCATACAGGACGTCACCTTAGCATTGTATGCCGACGACAGCGCGTACATGAGCTCGTCCCGTAAGTCCCACTTAGCTGCCGCTAAAATGCAGCGATTATTGGACATTCTCCCGTGCTGGCTTGACAAGTGGAGGATAGCAGTAAACGCCTCAAAAACGGCAGCCATCTTAACCGGCCAACAGAGGCTATTACCTAAAGCGCTTGTATTCCGCGGGCAGGTAATTGAGTGGCAGAGCAGCGTAAAATACCTTGGCTGCTTTATCGACCGCAGACTGCGCATGTCCAAAATGGTTGAACATGCAGCGGCCAGGGCGGTTGGCGCCAGGGCGGCCCTACGGCCATTATTTTTGTCTGACCTGCCACTTAAAACCAAAATCCGGCTATACAAACTCTACGTTAGGTCCCGTTTAACGTACGCCGCGCCGGCTTGGTACGCCTTGCTATCCGCCACTAAAAAGAAAAAGATTCAAGTAGTACAAAACAAATCGCTGAGGATATTAACGGGTGCTCCGCGCTACGTTCGCAATGACACAATTGCAAGGGACACAAAGGCAGAGCCAATAGGTGAGTTTATCGCCAGACTGGCCGCCCGGTTGTTTGACGCGGCGGACAATAGCACCCACCTCCACCTAAGGGGCATAGAGCCTTTGCACGCCCGTCCACCCGAAGGCCGACCTCTCCCTAGGGAGCTAATCCCGCCCAAAAACTAGCCGGGCTTATATGCTTATATGTTACATGTATATGTCATATTTTAGTTAGTTTTTTCTTTCCAATCACCTTTGTTTTTTCATTCTCCACTTGTGTTTTTTCGTTTTTTTTTTTTTTTTTTTTTTCGTTTTTTGTTTTATTTTTTCGTTTGTTTTTATTTCGTTTCCTCCTCGCCACTTTCACAAAGTGGCCACTATAATGCCGACAGAGGGCCTGAAAAGTAGGCCCTCTTTAAACAATCACCGAGGGTGCGCTCACCCTCGAGACTTGCCCGGGTCATGGGGTAAAACGTCAGTCCTTACCCCGACACCCGTACCTCCTTTACCCGACAGGGTAAGTAGATGTCCACGTTTCATAGTAAGGAAACCTGCATACGTCAAAAAAACTGCCTAAGTTGTCCTCGTCATGGGGGTATGCCGTGCCCATGCCCCAACAGTGGGGACGTATAAGGCTGGTAAAGATACGCTAAGCCAGATAATCAGCTTTATGTTTCGCATTTCTACTCTAAAATAATAACAATTCATTATGATTACAAAACATCGATTCATTCATTAAAAAATTTCTCCATTTTTTAACTGACTTTAAATATCATAGACGGTTTTGCTAAAAATTATTTTTTTATTTCAAAGGGTATACTTCCGAAGTGGTCGCATATTAATGAAGTGAATTTAAAACTTAAAGTTTTGGTTAAAAAAAAAAAATTGGTGTTAATTTGGAACTGGTGAAACGCCTTTTATGTTGATGATAGTATTAAATTTTGTTACGGGTATGGACGTTTTAAGGGTTGGAAAACAGTCACTCAAAAGTCAAAAATAAAAAAAACAACCGGCTTCAAAAAGATGCATTGAAAAGATAAAAATAATTACTTATTTCTAAAAACCTGAATTGAATTACAGTTTGATCCCAAAAAATCAGAATTTTGGAAATAAGTAATTATTTTTACTGTTTTTGTGCATTTTTTTGAAGTTACTTGTTTTTTAGGGTTCCGTACCCAAAGTGTAATTAGCGGAACACACTCAAGCAACTCTAATAAGACTTCGCTTGTACTAGTTACAATGTGTGTAAACGTACATATAAATATATATATATATATATATATATATTTACATTTTACAAACATGTAAATAAATAAATAAATAGGTATTTATATACATATTGAATATTTAATAAAATACACATACATGAACATATTCATATATACACACACAGAATATATTAATACATATATATATAAATATACAAATACATATAAAAGATATAAAAATAAAACTATACGTAATTTAACGTATAGGTCTAATCTGATGCAATCCTCGTTCGGTCGCCCGATAGCGGCAGGGCTCCTAACGCGAGCGGGTGCTACACACAAATACGTACATATACATATATGCAAAAACACATGCAAACAGACATCGCACACCCGAAAGTGGCCCAGCTCCTACAAAAAATCCCGGCAACAAATGCACATAATTTAAACTACCATCACTTCGGAAACTAGTCTAAGGGGAGAAGAAGTGACAAGAAACTCCCTGATGTACACCAATCAGCCATGCAGGAACCAAGCCACCAAGTACACAATATCTATCCAAATATGCATATACACACATACACGCACGTACTCGTACGCCACACCCCCACACAT
This sequence comes from Apoda limacodes, assembly GCA_946406115.1. NCBI lineage: Eukaryota > Metazoa > Arthropoda > Insecta > Lepidoptera > Limacodidae > Apoda > Apoda limacodes. Next base: position 15,413,164 of record OX291555.1, read on the forward strand.
CCAAAACCCCACCAAAACCAGGCAACCAAAGGCGGATTACACATGGCATCTGGTAGCTCGCCACCAACCACTATAAAGTTAACAACAGTCATAAAATTAAACTGTTTGTCACCTAAGTTAAGAATTTCTACAGATAACTTATTAAAAATTTTACACCGCTTCCCATAAATGATTTTTTAACTTTAGTAAGCCTAAACTTTGGCATAGCAAGTTTATTTTAATATCTAGTATTTAATTTGTGCTTATCACTGTTCCTCAGAAATTTGGATATATGCTTACGGACAAACATAATATTTTCATAGATATATTGACACGGTACCGTTTGAATATTTATTTCCTTAAAAACATCCCTGAGAGAATCTCGCCTACCTAGCTTATAAATGCTTCGTACAGCCCTTTTTTGATGATGGTTGAGTATCAGCAACAGAACCCCATAGCAAAATACCATCGGACATGACACTGTGGAAATAAGCAAAGTAAACAAGTCTTGCTGTGGTTATGTAAGTCAATTTTTCTCACTGCAAAAGCAGCAGAACTAAGTTTACCGGCAAGAACTGTAATTTGTGAACCCCACTGCAATTTTGAGTCAATAGTTATACCTAAAAGACCGTTTTATCAACTTATTCTAATTTTTCATTATTAAATACCCGATTTCTTTTAATTTGGATTACATTAGGTAGTGAAAACTTAATGCATTTTGTTTTATTTGCTTTAAGTACAAGATTATTTACAGAAACCAGTTTGAAATTTTTATAAGGTGCCTATTTATGTCGTTCGAGTTGTCGTATTTCCTGTTCACTTTAAACAATAATGAAGTGTCATCCGCAAATAAGACTATCTGTGTAAATTTTTTGCGCCATAAAGAGTAAGTCATTTATATATACTAAAAACAAGAAAGGCCCTAATATTGACCCTTGTAGTACACCTAATTTCACTAGAGATCCCTGAGTTTTAGCACCATTTATAACAACTTTCTGAATTCTATTGCTTAAGTATGATTCTACAAGTTCAAGAGATTTATTTCTAACACCATAATATTTTAATTTGGCTAACAACGTATGATGATCGACACAATCTAACGCCTTCGATAAGTCGCAAAAAACCCCAACTACATCTTGGGAACTCTCCCATGCCGCGAGAATGTGCTTCATAAGCAAGGCTCCAGCATCAGTAGTTTAGCGCCCCTTGGTAAAACCTACTGTTTTTTATTTTTACCTTTTGAATTGTCTATCATGTAAAAGTCCCTGTATCCAAAAATGTGAAAGCAATTGATTCAGTAAGATTTTTTTAAATATCAGAACAGATATTGGTCTAAAATTTTAGGGATCTTCTTTGTCACCAGATTTAAAAAGTGGTATCAAATTGCTGCATTTCATAAAGTCTGGAAATACACCATTATCAATGCATGCATAAAATATATCAGCAAGATAGGGAGCAACAACTGAAATGATTGAGCTAATTATCTTAACAGACATCCCACACAAGTATTTTTAGATTAAGTGTTTTAAATGTTTTGATAATTATTTGGGGATCCACATGTTTAAATTTAAAGTTAACATTACACTCAGTATCACCGTCTTCAAGAATAGATTCAGCAGCTTGGCAAGATGAAGTTAAGGGTTCAGTTATTTTTAATGGTATTTCACCAAAGAAATTTTCAATTTTTAATTTCATTTTGGGTTACTTTTTCTGCATCATCAATTAAACCAGAGTCTGTTTTGATATTAAAGTTCTGTTCACGGGGCTTTGATCTACCAGTTTCATTATTGATCACATTCCAAACAGTTTTGATCACATTATCAGATGATTTTATTTTTCTGCTTATGTGATTAGACTTTGCAGCATGACAGACTGATTAAAAAAAAATCAAATACTTTTTGACATGTTCATAAATGCTTGGATCACGCATAAGCGATTTTAGTGTATATAATTCATAAAGTCTATCTCTGCTTATTTTAATTCCTTTTGTAGCCCAATCGCTAAATTTTCTGTTGCCACTATAACAAGAAATACTAAAAAACAGAATAAAATAAATATTTCAGGGGGCTCCCATACAACAAACGTGTTTTTTCCGTTTCTATAGATAATGTTACGAAACCCTTCGTGGCCGATTTTTACCTAGACGGTCCCAACGGCGCCCTATTACTAACGCTGTATGTCTGTCTGTCTGTCCAACCATTAAAAGGCTCTATCTTTTAGACCGAAATAGGTATAAGCCTGATTTTTTTACAGAGTATGTGGTATGGGGGTCACAACAAAAACATATTTTCGTTGTTTTTGCTGTATCGTAAAAATAATATTAAGTACATACAAACTTCAAATTTGCAGTGAAAAATAATGTGAACTCTAAAGTATAATAACAAATAATAAAAAAACCGGCCAAGTGTGAGACGGGCCTAAATCATTACTATATTAAATTACCGGTACAGCGCCATCTAGCTTATCATTAAAAGAAACAGTAAACACATTTGTTTGTTGAAAACGATATTCAAAGTTTAGCAATGGACGCTTGCAACACCAGGGATATAAAGCGCACGTTGCCGACCCTTTAAAAATCTAATAATTTATTTCTTGAAGAACCCCATACTGTAGTCCTCAGAGAAAACCAGCCTAGTCGGTCCATCAACGGCTTCTGCCGTTCATTTTGATAATATCGCCTTGGATTCCACGTAACCTTTCTATGTTGGCAAACCAGGGAGGGGTGTTACTATAACCTTACATAGGAATATTCGTTTTAAGTTGTAGTACGAGTGATAGATAATATATCTATATTACATAAAAGTCATGCATAAATGACTGATATAAAAATTATACGTAAATAACTTGAAAAGAGAGCAAAGTTCACAGATAAATTGATATATCGCCGGGAATACCCTTCCATATACCAATTGCATGACTCTTTACTAGTGATTCCTAAGAACATACACCTAAATGCATTGATTGATATAAAAGTGTTACTACAATATGATTTATTGGCTGATGAAGTCGTGATGAACGATTATCGAGAAATTGAATCATGATATTTGTAGTAAGTAATATTTAAATCAAAAAAATAAAAAAATGGTAAAACACGCTACGCGCGGTTAGTGATTTTAAAAAATCGTAAAAACAATAAAGCCATTCGAAGCAACGAATTCCACGTGTACGAAATATAGCTACAGCTATTCTATTCTATTCTTTATTGCACACTAAGGTGATATCAAAAATATGAAAAACAAAAACATTAACAATATTTATGTAGAAAAGGTGGTCTTATAGCGATCCCTGCTAAACAAACTATCAACAAAAGACACTAATGGGAGAAAGAGGTTTGTGGTGTAATGAAAAATTTTAAATAATTTATACAGATTACATAGGATTATACGTACAAATCATATATCCACATACATATTATATATATATATATATATATATATATATATATATATATATGTAAATATATTTGAAAATGGTTTCGCAGTTACTTGCAAAGACGCCAGCAACGGATTCAAGTAGATTACTCGTTCTCTTCTTAGTGTGATATTCGGGCTGGCGTTCTACAAGGCGGCGTGCTCTCTCCTCTTTAGTTTTCAAACTTCTTTAATGCAGTTTCTTAAACGATTTCTTCTCCCTACCACATCTATGCAGACGATCTCCAAATTTATACCCAAACATCGTTACATAATCTTCACAAAGCTATCAATACGATGAATGCTAAGTTAGCTACAGTCACAAAGTGGAGTAAATTACGGTCTTAAAATAAATCCATCGAAAACACAGGTAATAATTATTGGAAGTTCCAAATTAATATCGAGAATCGAATTCACAAAACAATTCCCATTGAACTTGATCGTGTAATTATCCCTAACAGCGAAAATGTCAAAAACCTTGGCATCATTATAGACCGTAATTTTTCTTGGGTGCCACATCTACAAGAGTTAAGCCGAAAGCTATACGCTTCTGTTAGTTTGCTGAGGCGATTACGGAATTTTCTTCCAATATCAACTAAAATTGCGCTGGCATAGTCATTGCTTCATCCTATTCTCGACGATGCTGACGCCAGCTATTTTCTCACGGAGGACCAGATAAATAAACTTGAGCGTGTCCAGAATTTATGTATAAGTTTTATATTTGGACTTCGTAAATATGATCATGTTTCTAGTTTTCGACAACAACTCAAGTCTGGCCTCCAATTCGTATTCTCCGGAATATTCATATTCTTTTTCTTCCGATAGCATTTTGTTCAATCCCTTAACCCCAACATATCTTAAAGATTGTTTCCAATTTGTAGGTATCTCTAATCCTAGTCTCTGACCATCGACTAATCTTCTTCTCAAAAACACCAGCGCACTACACTAATTTGTAGAATAATAGATTTACAGTGCAAGCTATCAAACTTTGGAATCAGAGCATTCCTTGCCTTAGTCCATCAAGAAAGCTCCATCTTTACATATTTCTCAAAAGCAAATAAAAAATCAATTCTAGTCTACACCATAATATATATGTATGCATACTATTTATTAATATATTATTAATATATATAAAATATGTATCTATGTTATGTAAGTATATGTGTATGTCTATGTATATATGTGTATCTATTTATGTTTATATATGTAGGTACATATTAACATATACCTATATTTTGTTTTTATTTTTATTTTTTTTCTATATTGCATCACCTACCTTATACTGCTTATTTTTAAGATCAATGTTTTCTCTACCCAAAGCTCGCCTGGCAGAAATCGCTCTTAAGCAATAAGGCCGCCTTATTGTTAGCTTTCCAATATAATGTAATATAATTAGTTTTAAGTGAATTTTTGGTGTGCAATAAAGAATACGTCTATCTATCTACTTTTCTGTTGAATATTAAATTCCTCAGTACTTCTTATCGTTAACAGATTACTGATAGAAAGACAACACTATCGGTTGTTATTGTATAGTCAAAGTAGTGACAATGACTAATTGTTTCGACCATGTTTCAACCTACTAGAAAACTGCCTTTGTCTCTTTTGTGTCTTATGACATTTTGTTTGCTGTTACAAAGAACATATAACATATAAAGTTACTGCGTTCGTGCTTAATACAATCCATCTATAGTCCTTCTATATCTATGTGGTTCGCATTATGTATCATGCAGCAGACACACATGACAATTTTCTAACTCCAATGATGTGGTAAAAGCTCGTAAAAAGCCCAGAATTCTGAGACTAATTTCAAAATTGCCAGTGTAGTGGTTTCGATTTTGGTATGCTTACTTCAGACCAGAAATTAGTTTAGTTCTAATTTCCGGAAAACCACGCATTCCCGGAAGAACTCGAAAATACCATGTTAAAGCTCGTAAAAAGCTCGAAATTCTGAGATGACTATCGAAATTGTCAGTGAAGTGGTTTCGATTTTGTTGTGCTTATTTCAGACTATAAACTGGTTTTATTTAAATTTTCAGAAAACCACGCGTTTCCAGACAATCTTGAAAATAAGTGAAAGCTCGTAAAAAGCTCGAAATTCTGAGACCAATCTCAAAATAGTTAGTGTAGTGGTTTCTATTTAGTTATGCTCACTTCAGACCAGAAACCGGTTTTATTATAATTTCCAGAAAACCGTGCGTGTCCGGACGATCTCAAAAATACAAAGTAAAAGCTCGTAAGAAGCTCAAAATACTGAGACCAGTCTCGAAATTGTTAGTGTAGGTTTCAGACCAGAAATTAGTTTAGTTCTAATTTCCGGAAAACCACGCATTCCCGGACGATTTCGAAAATACCATGTTAAAGCACGTAAAAAGCTCGAAATTCTGAGATGACTATCAAAATTCTAAACAATTTTGCGAGTAGTGGATTCAATTTTGTTGTGTTTATTTCAGACCATAAATCAGATTTTTTCTAATTTCGGAAATCCACGCATTTCCGTACTATCTCGAAAAGACCATGTTAAAGCTCGATATTCAGTAAGGCCACTGTCGAAATTGTCAGTGTAGTGTAGGTTTCGATTTGGTTGTGTATACTTCAGACCAGGAATCAGTTTAGTTCTAATTTTCGGAAAACCACGCATTTCTGGACGTACTCGAAAATACCAACTGAAAGCGCGTAAAATGCTCGGAACTTTGAGACTAGTCTCAATACTATGAGTAAGATAATCTCGGACCGGTATGCTTAATTCTGAGGAGTGAGCTAGTCAGATTGTTTTTCTCGGTTTTTCCACTTTCCTTTAACTTCTGCAATAGCTCGAAATTACTGTTGAAAAGCTCGAAAAATGCTCAAAAATGTATGCGAGGTGTGATTTCTGAATAACAGTTTCAACTAGCTTCTGGGACATAAAAAAAACCGCGGACCACTTAGTGTCGAGATCATTCTGTCCAAGTCCAGGAGGATGAGGAAACTTTGCCCAATTCCACAAAACCCTCCGCGTTTAGCAAACAAAATCCACTGAAACTCCGATCTCAAGATGCGTCGGCTCTATGGTTTAGTGGGTGTGAATGACCCTACCGCTGAATCTAGGTCGATTCCCGCACAAGACAAATATTTATTAAAAAAAAAGTATATGTACATTTATCCGTTGTCTGGTTTCCAAAGAACAAGCTTTGCTTAGTTTGTGAGATTTTTAATGACCCAATTTTTATCTCACGTACTAGGTAATTAATATATGCCCTCTTATTGTTATCAGACGGGCCGTATGCTTGTTTGCCATCTTTGTGATAAAATTGAAATCTAGCCCGCAAATATAAATTGCACCTTGTCGATTTAATCTAGGTTATCCTTTGGCTTATCAATTTAAATTGAATAAAGTTTATTGAAACGGTAATTCCCCATTCACAGACAAAGATGATACTGATCATGCAAGTAGGTAAAGCGTGTTTCGTTTCACAGTTTCAATAGAACGAGTCATATATATATATATATATATATATATATATATATATTTAGTATTACTATCTAGAACTCGTATATATAAGACTGATTCTTAAATCTAGTCACACACAAGCAGTGGACGTAACAAAGGTACGCGAATTGGAATAGTATATACAAATAATTTTATATTTTTCGACATTTTTTTATAATTTATCGATTACGCTTCTGAATCATCGTGCTAATTCTTTAACCATTGCATTGCAGTGTTTATCTTTACCATTGGTATACTCCTCTAGGTAAGTTTATTCTCTGTTATTTTTATTTGATCATTTGCTGAATTATAAATCTGATGTATTTAAAAATGGATGTTGGCAATATACATGGAAAGAAAAGGCGGTCATTGGAGATAAATTACTTCAATTTTGATGATAGAAAATTGCACTGAAAATAAACATTCACTTATTTTCTAAAATTAGTAGAACCGAGAATCGAACTAGATATTTGAAAAAAAACACATTTCGTATTTTATAATTTTAATCGAAAGGGTCATTGATAAGCTTCATTTTCTTTTATGATAAATAGTATTTAAATAAAGAATAGGTAGATGTAAGAAAGGTAGAAATTAATTCGTTATTGTATAATGGCTGCGGTCTTCGCTTAATATCCGGCGGACCGTTACCTTGATTGCCACTTTAGTGGTATAAAAAATATCAGTAGGTGGAATCTTGCCTTGATACTGAAACCCCTTATTTATTTTTTAACCGACTTCAAAAAAGAAGAAGGTTCTATGTTCGACGTATATTTTTGTTATGTATATGTTTACCAATTTCTCCGTTATTGTGGATCGATTTCAAAAATTCTTTTCTTATTCGAAAGAGTAAGATCTGAGCTGGTCCCATTGTCACCAAGTTGGGATATTTAGGGTACCAGAAAAGCCAATATGTCACTTAAAATTAAACAATAAAAACTTAAAAGGATGGACTAAAAAGGTAAAAATAATCATTTAAAAAAATCTGATATAAATTACAGTTCGAAGTTGGTGTCGTGCAAGTGAAGTGTGTATGAACTTTACTATAAGAGAGATAGTGACGTAAGAAAACTGTCATAGAAGCTTGCTATAATAGTATCTAAATTTTACTTTGTTTTGAGTCAGTGAGCAAAAATACATCGCGACAATGTCTTCCAGACAAGGTTCAGGCTCCGCAGATAGAGCCCAGCAGTCCCAGTACCATATGACACCAACAGCAGGTGAGTTAGGAGACATTCATAAGGAAAGGTTTTATTCATCAAGGTTCTGAAGTCAAAGGCTGGAGGCCAGTGACAAAAAATTGCAAGCAATTTCTTAAGCTTAATTTTTTTCATCAGAAGCATAAAGCATCAGAGGCAGTGTTGCAGTTATAGGCTCACCCCCTGTCACGCAGGGCTAAAGTGATCGGTGAATAGACGAGTTTGTCTTCCGCACTATAATGTGGTTGTGTATTCAGCCGCTGGTTACCCCCTTCGGGGTATAAACATCGTGGTTGTAGGGGGGACGATTTCGTAAGTTTGGAAGCAACACACAAATCAAAATCTTAGAGAAAAAGTTTTATTATCATACACCACGTAATAGGATGCTTTTTTAGGGTAAGCCGTTCTAGAAATACGAACTAACCTATACCAGCACTTGGTGAAATCTAGTGAATGGAATTCGGAATTATATCTTACTAGATTTTGCCAGCGGCCTCCACCCGCCCTAAATTTGATTATTGACGTGGAACAACTTAATTAACTCCTTAATTCATCAACAATTATAAACTATACATTGTGAACCGGCGGGAAGGTGGGAGGGTTCAAAAAATAATATTTTATAACTTTGACGATTCAAAAGTGATTGTAAAATCCTTATTTGAATAAACCATTTTGACTTTGACTTTGACTTTAATTATACTAATGAAGCTAAAGCAAGCTAGATATAGTTAATTTAAGCTCAGTTATAGTTATTCCCGTGGGAACCATTGAATTTTTCGGGATAAAAAGTAGCCTATGTGTTAATCCATACCAAATGTCATCAAAATTTGGTCCAGCCGTTTCAGCGTGAATAAGTAACAAACACACTTACAAACTTTCGCCTTTACAATATTAGTGTGATTATGTTGTCTATAAGTTTTTTTTTATCTGTAGGAACTACGGCTGGGCGAATGTTTGGGTCCATCATCTCGCCTCGAGTTGGGGCTGTCGTGGGAGGGTTGATTGAGGCTGCTAGTATTGGCGGCTACATGGCGCAAGCTGTCGACCCTACAAGGAATCACTCGTAATTTTTTGCTTTCAAGTTCTTAGCGTTCCAAATTAAATAAATCTAGCCTAAAAGTAGGTAAATAAAAGTGGGACATGGGGAGGTAATAAAAATACAGAGAAGATAGTGCCCAATAAAAAGTTTAAGTTAAAGTTATTGCTGTTAGATAGATCAAGCAATTCTACAAAATCTATTATAATAATAATAATATAATAAAATAAAATATTTTTGGACATTACACACAGCGCCATCTAGCCCCAAAGTATGCAAAGCTTATGTTATGGATATCAGACAACGGATACAAATACATATACTATACTACTTTTTTTTCCTGTAAATACATACATATCATACATAAATACATCCAGACTCAAGACAAACACAAATTTTTATAACATAAATGTTTGTCAAGTACGGGAATTGAACCCACCCTCTGCAGAACAGCCGGCCACACTATCAACTAGGCTGCGAGGGAGTATGAGTATAAGAGGAGGGAGTTATGAATAATTCCACCCGCGTAACGGGGAACTCCCCTCCTGGCGGTGACTCACCTTTGGGTTAGAGACTCACGCCGTTCGAAGGGACGCCCCCGAGAGCGACTACCATAGCCGAGGCTCCCCCTGCGGGGACCCCTTTAGCGTTGGGCGCTATATGGCCTTGGCCCCTTCAGAGACTCGCCCCAAAAAGCCCGGTGAAGCAGTAATGGTTGCAACAGCCAACTGCATAGTCAGTCAGAAATAATAATAATATGAATAATGAATATTAATAAAAATCATAATTAATAGCGAAGGACGTTTAAGAGAGTTTTAAGAGAGGTAGGGCATTGCAAGTACTCGCTCGAATAAGCCGCCCGAACAAATAAAGCGGGGCATAGCGAGTACTTGCTCGAATGAGTACCTCCACCTTACAGTAAACCGCGGCCACAATAACACTAACATTGAGTAGTGTTGTGTTCCTGGCGGTGAGTAAGGTTGCCAGAGCTCTCTTTGAGGATTCGCTGCGTGGACAGCGGAGGACCGACGATGCTTGTTGCTCTCATTGCTCGGCGTAGACGCGGCGTGCTGTTTCGGCGGTCAGGGAGACCAGATGAAACGGCTGACCGCTGGGCGCCCGCAGGTTGAACGGGATCCCGAACCCAGGGATCACTTAAACTCCGCCCTGGGAGGCTGATCCGCCAGCCTGTGTTAAGTATCTGTAGTGGTTGTCGTGCCGGAGAAGGAGACCGGAGTGGACCCGGGTACTACAACAGAGAGGGATCAAGCCTTCCGCCCGCCGTGCCAGCAACCGTATTATCTGTGCCATGCATCGGCAGTTTTCGTACCGCACCTTTTGTCCTCTAAGCTGTCTGTGCAGTGAATCCTCATTTTTTTAGTCTAAGTAACTTTTTTAAACTAAATGGCCAAAAGAACGAAAAGGAAAAGAGTTTTTACAGCGGCTACTCCATCCACTTATAATGTGGATTTTTGCAACATCAGGGGTATTCACGCAAATCTTAACGCAGTCCACCACCATCTCGAGACTGCGCAGCCGACTATTCTTTTCCTAACGGAGACGCAGATATCCTGCCCGGCCGACATATCATACCTTCATTATCCCGGCTACAAACTCGAGCACAATTTTATGAGTCGTTCCGGTGTATGTATGTTCGTCCGGGAGGATATCTGCTGTCGCCGCCTTCATAACCTTGAAGTCAGGAACCTGTCGATATTGTGCAACGCGCGAGTGATACTTCTGGTGTGGCAAGGTAGGCCACGGTGAACGCTTACCATCAGGCGACCCTAGTGGTATGAAAAAAAAAAAAAGCCCTCTGGGTACCTGTTTTAAAGGTGAAATGGTCTAAGGTTAAACACTGTGAAAATCCATACTAATATTATAAATAAAAAAGTAACTGTCTGTATGTCTGTTACCTCTTCACCCTTAAACCGCTGTACCGATTACGATGAAATTTGGCATGGAGATAGTTTGAGTCCCGGGGATGGGACAGACTACTTGAAAACGTCAATTGTGCGTCTTGTTTTCTGGTTCTTTATATTTGAGGAGTATCCGTTGAAATCCTACACCGATTACTAAATTTAGGGCAGGTTTAGGCACGGGCAAAAGCTAGTGAAAAATGAGTCATCGAGTAGTGAATTATGAAAAAATTAACCAGGAAGAACCCTGTACTATAAAAATGATAGACGGTTAGAATTCCTGCCGAAAAACAAAATATCATAAAAGGATGTAAAAAAACATGTGCAAATGTACCTAATTCCGATTTTTTTTGCAGTTCTGGTATGGGAGAGTCTAAGAGTGGAGCTTGTGCAAGATTAACCGACAAAAAATAATATTGATAAATTTTTGTAATAATAGTGTACATATATGTAAAATTCTGTTTTTTTAAGACTGCTTCTTTGGTATACGTAAATGTAAGTAATAATAAACTTTATCGAAAATAAATTTTGTGTCTGAATTAAACACAATTTATGAAATTACAAGAGGTTTCGGTGTCTGGCTCGCGTTGTGAGGGGCGGAGGTTCAAGCGGCGTATATAACATTGTAGCAATGAATCTTTTTTTTATTTCCTTACAATGTTTGTACACACCACTGACTTATTGGTGTTGGAAATATCGTGAGGAAAACTACGTGTCAATAAGAAGAAGAGAAGTCCACAATCCGCATTAGGCCCGCGTGACTATTGCGCTATGGCCCGTAGGTCCTGCCTCGCCCAAGGTGAGGGTAGGCCGTGCCCGAACAGTAGGGACGTATAAGTAAAGGCAGGTAATCGACTGACATATAATATAAATAGCAAAATTTCCATGTTGTAAATTTTTTGTGTACATCTTTCATTCATATACTATGTTAAAAAAAAGATGAGATTATTTAAGTCGATTTTTTTTTAATGTAGTTGTGACTTATGGACATAGAATACTGGACAGCGCAATTTCTAGCATGCTGCGAAAAAAAATGGTTACAAAAGTGTGTCACAGATGAAGCGAACCTATGATCTCTTGTCTCTTTCTGTTTTAATAAAAGTAAACAAAAAAACCGGCCAAGTGCGAGTCTGGCTCGCGCACCGAGGGTTCCGTACATACTTATTATATGCAGATAGCTCTTCCATCATGAAATCAAGTCTCCTAGGTTAACAGGAAGTACCCCATAGGTTATGACCCATTAGACCGTATTTTGGACATATTTTTTTTGCATTGACTTTAGACTTTTACAGAAGATTGATTGTTTTAAAACATTAAGTGCCCGTAGACTTTACTATTTGATGTTTATTTCAACTTGATGCCTCCACGCGTTCTTGAGTAAAGGTTCTTAACGGACAGACAGACAAACCTTTTTTTTAAATGTTTTATAACTTCCAATTAACAAAATTCGGATATTTTCCTATATTTGTGATGTAAGGCCTTGCTTCTTGTCAAATTTCATGATTCTAGGACAGCGGGAAGTACCCCATAAGTTTTGATTTATTTGTGATTAACTGAATAACTAAATATGCGTCGAAAATTGCGGTGGTTTTTTATTGCGTTGACATAAAAGATTGTTTCTTTTACAGCTTCAAGGGACCGTAGAGCTTAGTATATCATATTAATTTAAACTTGATACCTCCACGCATTCTTAAATAAAAGATTCTTGACAAACAGACAAACATTTTTTTTTAATGTCTTATAACTACAAATAAACAAATTTCAGATTTTTTTTTATATATTTGTGATGTAAGGCCTTGCTTCTTGTCATATTTCATGATTCTAGGACACCGGGAAGTACCCTATAGGTTTTGATTTATTTTGAGAATAATTGAATACCTAAATATGCGTCAGAAATAACCGTTTTTTTTTTATTGAATTGACATAGAAGATTGATTTTTTATGTACACAATATTATGCAATATAATTGTTGTAAGCTGCAAAAAACATTTCGGGAAAGGTGAAATAGCGCATGGAAATAATACAAGAAATTCATATTTATTTGTGTATTATTGTTTTACGAAACACACAAACAAAATATTCTCTAATAATGAAAACAATCAGAGCACCGTGTTTGCCAGAGGACACTGATGGCGGAGGCTTTGTATATCTTCCCGCATAGCTCACATCTGTAACAGAATAAAGAAACATATTTAATCGGACCCAGAGTAGAATCCCGAGCGCACGATGTAAAATTATTATGCGACCGAATGATACACTCTATTTTTTATGACATTCTATGATAAAATAATTAAGTGCAACTTACGAATAAGAATAGTACGTTTATTTATACTGTAACATAACAGAAACAATTAGAGGCTAATGTTTTTATTTGAACAATTATGTGCAACGTTTCAATTTTATTAGGCCCATCTGTTACAGTTATAGATTTATCTCATATTTAGCGCCCGATAAAAAATGATCTTGAGATTATTAACAACGGGAGCATTATATAATAAGGGATTATAGGATCACTTTGTTGTCCATCCATCTGTCTGCCTCTCAGTCCATCTGTCAAGACCCTTTTTCTCAGGAACTCGTGAAGGTATCAAGGCGCCGTCCGTTAATCACGTGAGGTTTTTTTGGCATTTTTGACCCCCCCCTCCCCCTTGGTGATACGTGGTGAGGTTTAAGACTAACCCCCCCACCCCCACCAAACATCACGTGTATTTTTTATAACCAACAAATAATCCTAAAATTTATTATCTTTCAATACAGGTATGGAGTATAATCTAATTTTATTTTAGAAAATTAAGGACCATGATAAAAATGTCTAGACAGAAAGGTTGCAGGTTGTTATTGACTAGCATAAAAATAATATTAAAGGAATGGTGTAATCATGAGAAAAATATATATTTTACTAGTCCATGAACATATTTAATGTACATTGGACCACGGATAGCAAGACTTTCTTCAACACTAACAACTGGATAAGAATCTTGCAAGTCAGTTGTTGGCACTGTGCTTTGTTGAGGATCAACGTCAGTTTCATCAAGCCGTTCGGCCTCGTCATTTTCGCACACTACGCAGATAATCGGTTTCGATCTACCGATCGATCGTCGCGTGACGATGTGTGAAGTACGAACGAACATTGTGCATCTCTAGACTTTTTTTTTTCTCTCTGAAGGAGTATCAGCCCATATAGCGTCCAACGCTCAAGAGCTCCCCGCTTGGGTTGTCGCTCTTGGGGTCGTCCCTTCGACCAGCGTGAGCCTCGAACCTGAAGGTGAATCAGCGCCAGGAGGGGAGTTCCCTGATACGCGGTTGCGATTGCGAGTGAGTGGGGGCGAGAAGCGCCCCGTCACTCTTTGATGTCTCGTGTATCCATGCGGTCGCCAACGAACCTGGGGACGTTGGCGTCGTGTTAGAGGGGAGGCCCTATTTGGAGAGGTTGTTGAGACTAGTCTCGCTATCCGGATAGCAGATCGTCATCTAGAGCCGTTAGTACGTGCCGAGGCCGCCTAACAATTGTTTTTCGACCGTGTCGGGGGGATGATAGGTTGTGGATTGCACAATTCATCGGTTTGGGTGATTTTGTGTACGGTTGAAAAAGCGGACTGCCAGGTTTTTAAGATATTGCGGAATCGTGGAGAGCTCGAAGTCCCTATGTAGGTTCCCGCATTCCCGACGTACCAGGAGGCTCCGGAGACCGCTCTGAGGAAGCGGTTTTGGAGGGTCTGGAGTTTATGGAGGTTGCGTTTAGATAACGCATAGATGACGCTAGCATGTATGGGGCAGATCCAAGTGATGTAAAGAGTCAACTTATTCCTAAGCGACATCTTACTGTACTTGCCTATCATGGGATATAGACGACCGAGGACAAAAGCGGCTCGGTCTCTTAACTATTTTGGTGTGATCGCGGAAGTTCAAAAGCCTATCCAGGGTCGCTCCGAGATATTTGATCTTGTTTTGCCAAGGAATGAGACGGCCGAAGAGTGAGAGGGAAGATGGTCTCAGAGGGATACCAGTGGTAAGGAGAACGGCAGAGCTTTTGTCGGGATTCACTTCGATTCTCCAGTTCCGAAACCATTCGCCTAGGGCGGTGATTGCGGTTTGGAGTCTCTTAGTGATTTGACTCGCTTGCCTACCGGCGGTGTAAATAGCGGTATCGTCCGAGAAGAGGGCTAATTGGGTATCTATCGAGGGCTATTGGGGCGAGCACGGACCCTTGCGGGATTTCTTCTTGTATTGGACGAGGGAAACACAGAGTGCCTTCGACTCTATAGCGACTCTCTAGACTATTGTTGCTCAGATTAGGTTGCTTGTGACATGAATTAACATGTTCCTTGACTTTCTTCCTTATATAGAAGTACAATCCACGCCGCACGTACTTTCCACAAGTTGCTGACGATCCTTCTGCAGGCTAGGAAAATACAGGTCATAAAGCAATTTGTTAAAGCCCTCATGCGTTGGGCTAATTCCGAGAGCCAAACGCAGAAGAAATGTAGCAAATGTCTTGCCATCATGCTCTTGAGGCTTTGGAATACATAGGCCACTGGACGACTGCAATATCGGATTTAATCACGTGATGTTTTTTTAGCATTTTTTAATAGAATGGAATTTAATATTCCTGTACGCCAACGACTAGCTAAAACTATTAAAAACCTAAGAAATTAATTAAATAACTTTTTTATAACCTATAAATAATAAAATATTTTTGATTCGAGCTAGCCCACCACTCATTAAATTCTTTATGAGCCACACTAGGTTTTTTTTCCTTTCTTATACTCTGCAAATAGGTCTTTATACAGATCACCTAGTTTAGGCATATTTTGTTTTACTGCAAAACATACGAGGTAATAGTTTACGCATGTATTTGGCGCCAAAATAACAGAATAACTTGCTACTGGCCAATCCCGGCGGTCGTCGGGGACTGGCAATAGCGAGTTAAGGTCACACTACACGCCGCTTGCGGTTTAGAAATCGCGCGTTTGATGAAAAAATAATACACGTGATATCTTACTACACCCCCCCTCCCCCCTTGCGATATTTCGTGATTTTTGCCGAACCCCCTCCCCCCCTTTCGAGCCTCACGTGATTAATGGACGGCCCCCAAGTTGAAATTAATCCCTATATTGTCGCCTATTTTGTTACCCTAACATTTGCGCTCGTAAAAACGGTGTGTATCATTACTATTTTCTGAAATTACCACATTTGAAGACAGATTCTATGTAAGAATACTCGGACTACGTTATATCCTGACTTTCTGTTTATCAGTTTGTAAAAAATTGCCCTTTGTCTGGTCTGGTATTGCATCACTTATTACTTTTCAGTTGGTAAGTCATAGCAGTGTTCCGGCGATGAGCTCGCCACCTGTCACGCAGGATCAAACTGGCTGGTAGAAGGAGGCTGTCCCCCACAATATGAAGTGGGTGTGTGTCCAGCTACAGGTTAACCCCTTAAGGGCAATAATCCCGTTAGGATATACATACATTATTAGAAAGTAAGATTTAAAACTTGCCTAAACTCCATTTCTCTGCAAGCTTCTGCAGCAAAACCCTTGGCTAGATCACTTCCTATCTTTGCGCCGAGTACCCCTCCAATGACTTCTCCTACTGGAGCACCAGTTTTGGGCGAAATTGCTTTGCCAAATTCACCCCCCATTGATGATCCTGTAAAAAAATATAAACAAAATTTATAATAAATTAATATTTCTACACGCAGCGCAATCTGGTCCAAATTAAGCAAACCAGATAACGGATACCAATACTCATAAACTTTTTTTTATAAATAAATACTTCATATGATATACAGAAAACACATAGGCTCAAACAGACATAAATTATCTTGGAAGGATATACACCAGATGGTGGTCAGCAAGAACATTCTCAAATAAAGGTACTTTGACCTCAAGTCCCCAGGTAACAGCGGAACAAAAGGTTCTAAAGATCAGCGGCAACCATAATAAACGATGATTAGGCGGATTGGTCTTGACAATATACAGAGGGCCAACGGTAAAATTTCTGGGTCGGAAGAATTGGACAACATATAGTGGGATCAAGGCTATCTGAAGTCCGAAGAAAAAGAAAGGACTCGACGTTTCTCAGATCAAATGAGTAGCTAAACTACCACACCTAATATACTAACTACAAAAAGGTCAGGTGTAAAGGGATTTAGTTTCCACAAGTCTCTTATAAACGTACGTACACAACGACATGACCGTTAAGAGTGTAACACTGTGGACAATCAATATGGGGACGGAAATATTCGCCCAGATTCAACTCGCTAAGGGCCACTTGCGCTCCTCAGGGTTAGCGGCATTTTTGTCAAGTTATAAAGTTTACCTGAGCCAAAGTCATATTTGTCTTGCGCTACTACCATCGATATGAAAAAACAATAGATATGGTAACATGACACTGTGGTTCGGAAACCGGCGTAGCCGTTGATAGGGGGGGTGGAGTAGGTGAAGTGGGGCAAGAAAGT
Source organism: Apoda limacodes (assembly GCA_946406115.1). Classification (NCBI taxonomy): domain Eukaryota; kingdom Metazoa; phylum Arthropoda; class Insecta; order Lepidoptera; family Limacodidae; genus Apoda; species Apoda limacodes. The sequence continues at coordinate 15,430,632 of OX291555.1, forward strand.
CACATTTTTTTTTCCAATTTAAACCTTATGTTCATTACATAAGGCTTACACGTTGACACTAGTGACATCTTGTGATGAGTAGGAGTACTTTAACTTTACATTAGACCCAGTGTTGTTCCTGTGGCGATATGAATAAAATTATCGATAGATTACTATGATGCTTGATGATCAAAAATATCTTTGGAAAATTCAAAGTCCTAACTAACTATCAACACATATTTTTATACTATCGGTAGTAAAATCATTCTGAATCTATAAAATCGTTAATTAAACTGGCGATTTTAGGCTTTTTAAAAGTCTAATATAATGAAATATACTTAAATTATGAATGAACCTAAATAATTTAATTCTAATTAGCAGTGGACATATAAAACAGCAAATAATATTGTGATTTAGATAGTACATAGTTGGAATATAGATATACTTTACCTTACCTTACTTGTACCTTTATTCTTTAACTTAACTTTGTATGAACACGCATTACGTTAAGACGGCTAAATTAGTTCAAAATTTAAACTTTACCCTCGGCTTGTTTTATAGAATTTGATTCATGGCATGAAAATATATAGATGAACGCTAAAAGTTTTATCATAAAAATAATAAATAATATGAGTTTTAATTTAATTTAATTTAATAATATGATTTGAAATTTGAAAAGTAATCTATACTTACTATACTATTATAAAATAAATGTAAAAGTTTGTTTGTTCTTCCTTTACAACGCCCTGGAGCATCATATAAACCTAAAATTTGGCCCAGAGATAGTATAAAATACCGAGAGTCCAAAGTACCCGTAGAAATAACTATAACTAAATTACACGCGGACGAATTATAGCTTCAGCTGTAGCTTGCTATTGCAAACTTTCTTTCTAAAAACAAGAAGTTTCCGCAGAAATTTAACACTGATAACCAAATTTAGTGCAGTCAGAGCAGCAGGCAAAAGCTAGTTATAGGTTTTACTCCACATACACTACTCGTTGTATTATTTTTAACGTTTTTTTACGGAAACTCCTTGATGGTACTATGAAAGTTGTAAAGCTGTAGTTCGTACAAGTGGAATTTGTGAAAAGTGGGGAACTTGTGAATTTTCCGGGATAAAAAAATAGCCTATTTTCTTTCTATTTCAGGACTAAACCTAAATGTGTGCCAAGTTTCATCCCGCTCCGTCCAGTGGTTGACGCGTGATTGAGTAACAAACATCCAAACTTTCGCATTAAAATATTAGTCGGATGAAAAGCAGTATTTTTAGATGTATTTTGCATTAAATAAGCGCGTTAAAATGTATAATTAAATCTTCATTTAACTGATTGTACCCACAGGTTGACAGAATTATTTAACTTTTTAAAAATAATTCAATTATTCCAACGCTTTTGAAATTTGAACGCAACCCTAAAACATTCCATTGACTACAAGCATCAATTCACTTCATTTCCACAGGTGTAAATTGACCACAACGGGTAAAAAACATCGATATCTTTATCTCATGCGTACAACACTAAGCAAATTAAGCTATTTCGCTAAGCGATATAGATATTAGTTTAGCTACTCACGGGTAGATGGCGCATCACATATTTAATTTATTCTTTATGTCATTGTAATACGGTTTAGCTTAGGTCAATAATTTTTCGAAATAAAGACTCCACAACAATTTCTACTCAAATAGAGGTGAGGTACTTTATTGCCTTCGATTTATTTTCGTTGTGAATTTATGAAACGATATCCTAATAATCTTGAAAAACAGTCACAGTTCAAGTGTAATTTATTCTTTTTATCACAAATAAAAAGAAAGGTTTAAAATTATGCCATGAAATTGAAAAAATAACACTTTTTATGAACAAGATTACAGTGGTGACTAACATGATTTCGATAAAAATAGTGCACCTCTATTAAAGCAATTTATTATAAATTAAATTAAATCGGTTATTTATGAAAAAATAATACTAAAGTGTGATAAGTTACGTCGCTGGAACTCTTATTTACCTTTTTTTTTATAGTTTTTACAACTTTTTACAGCACAATACGACATTATTCAAATAAAACAAACAAAATATCTTTAGATGTTCACTCGCCGAGGGTGACCTTGTGTTTGTTGCGTCAAATCGATGCGCTACTCAACATAGTCTAAAAATTAGACTATGGGCGGCTAGCCTGCCGGTGCTTTTTGGACATATCTATTGTTTTTTCATATCGATGGCTACTACTTAGCCCGAGTTAAATATTAAAAATTTAACCCGCATCCATCAGAGGGTTAAGTCACTAACTCCGCCATATTGCGCCAACATTTTTAAGTTAAATTCGTGTTGATATCGGTTTTCTGGTAAAATTATATTATTTTTCGACTATGAGTTACCTATAACTATAAATAGGTAGGTAGGTAGATAACATTTAATTTTCTGACGAATACATTTACTCAAACCTTTTTAATAGAACTGTGCAAGAAAAGAGTGTTTCGGTATTTTAAAAGTATGAGAGAACAAAACTTTTTTTATTCACTATTCTCAGATAATAATTATATGTAACACTGAATTTCGAGATTCAATATTTTTGATTTTGCTGCCTGCAGGCATTCTAGGGACCTTGGGTTTTTTTCTATATTCAACACATACACATAGGCAAAGACTCCACCGTAGAAAAAAATGGAGCAAGAATGAACGCGTTAAGACACAAAAAATCTTTAGTAGGTCCATTTTTAACACTTTCTACTTGCACAATTCAAATTAAATAAATATCAGGGTGTCCACTCTAATTCCCAAAAAAAACCTTGACTTTTCCCTGACTTTCCCTGAGCATTTCTTCAAAATTCCCTGACCAAAAATTATAATATTTATGAAATCTTTTATACTTTCAAACAGTGTCTTCCGTTTTCAGTTTTTGAGGAAACTGTGATTTACATTAGGTCCATCCATTGAAACTTGCAACAATTTTCCGAGGTCTAGGTCTGACAAACCCTCTAAAGAACTGCTTAGTAAATGTTTAGCAGTAGACTGCCCCATAAAAACACAACTTTGTCTGAATCTGTGTTCCAGATTCGAATTACCAAAACCATTTGGCATTTTTGTGACACCTTATTTAGGCTCTCGTCAAAGGCAACTAACTACATAGAATTTACAATTTTTAATAATATTTGTTAAAAGCAAATGTTCTTTAATATGGCCTTATACCGTGATTTATGACGTATGCTGCCTTAGTTTTGCCCATAGAATAAGCTAGTGCGATCTTGCCGTCAGTAAACACTCTCTTAAAGGCTTTGGAAGTTTCGTCACATGAATTTAAGCTCATTTTATCAAAAAATAACTCTAACGCCCAAATTATTCCAGCAGACGTATCTGCATCATCCTAATATGTGAAGTCATATGCAGTTTTGGGAGGTACGGACGGCTCTGCAACTGTCGTTGTAGTTGCACTAGTACTACGATTGCTGTTAATATTGTCAATACGAGCTATATTTTGAAATATTGATATAATCGGTTCAGTCAGTAGTTTTTTTTTAATTTCAATATTTTTTATATGTTTGGGCTTTTTGGCATGTGATTATAAGGCTTGTTTGCCTATGTATTAATTTATTAATATATGCTTATTAATTTTTTTGCAGCACATTCTGCAGTAAGCAGCTGTTGTATCATTTGGATTTTCATCAAGCCAACCTACAAATTCTGAGTTCACTTTGAGGTAGCCACACTTTTTTAAAATGACACTTTTTTGAACTCATTTTGACATTTATAATTTAATCACTTAACACTAATAGTTCACTGTCATAAACGGAAATGATGTTGATCAAAAACTTTTACTAAGTAGTTTTACGAAAACGGAGAAATCTAATTATGTCACAAAGAAACATGAATATATCGCTCCAATTGCCTGAAAATAAAAATGCTTCTAAAGACTAGATTAGGGTCAGCAAGAGCATAAAAATATCCCTCATAATCACCTAAAATTTTTTGTAAATACCTTTTTTTTTCCTGACCTTACCATAAGCTTCCCTGACTTTCCAGAAAGTGGACACCCTGAATATGTAGTGAATATACCGACAGACTGAGTACCTACGTACGCGTATAATGCAAAACATGGAATACACTTATTAAACACACTTTTTAAAAGCATCTTCCATTCCTAACACATCATTCATAAACATCTGGCGATCGGCTGCATGACATCAAGAAGGAGTCGAAGGACGACATAATAAAGTATTATCTTTGAAAGTTCATTGTAAAAGAATAACAGAGATTGTAAAAACAGATAGATTTATTGTTTCTAACAAGAGAGAACGAGACCCATATATACTTATGCAGGAATTACTTATTTAGGCGGTTTATAACAGAATGCACATTTATTATTTTTATGTTGTCACTTCTGGGGAAAAGTAACTTTCTTGCTTCTGCAAGACAATTGACGAGTTATCTAGTTATACTATTGACCCAGGTTTAGTTATTTAGCTAGTAATTTATTTAACCCTGAATCTTCCGCAAGTTGGCCTAAGAAAACTTCAAGGATCCGAAGTCGATATCTCCAGCATCGTTCAGTCACGCGATAATTAGATGCAGTATTTTACCACAAGGCAAAGGTTGCTACTTTATAAGTCACAAGACCGACCCCATACAAAAAGTACTGCTGCAATCTGTAGGTGGGTGCACCTGGATACCATCGAAGACGAGCTGTGGGAATAGTCTACAATCCCAAACTTACAGTAGGTATCGAAAACCTAGAAGTCTGAAAGGTGTGTAATGTTTGCATAATAGGTTGTGTTCTGAGGAATGGCTTAAAATAATGTATACGACTACTGTCTACCATCGCACCCCTCGCCGACAGTGAGTTCATTGTCACACCTAAATAACGAAATAAATGGTCACGCACAGTGTAATTTCGGGGAGCTTTCTGTTAAGGTTTTTGATTTCGGTAAAAAGAGATAATTCTATATATAAAGTGTAGGCAACACATGAGCAATATCCCGGTGTTACAAGCATCCATAGGCTACGGTAGCCGAAATCATTAGGAGTTGGTTTTAAGCTCACTGTTACCTAAGTAGTATTACAAGGATGACGTTATTGCCAAAGCCACAGGTACCTTACCTAAAAATATGAGTTCGACACAACCAATCTTTTAACCAATAGACGAATATTCATTAATTATCTTACCTTAGGGTAAAACCCTGTCGTTATTACAATTCGAAGAATGGCGGACTGAACAACGTATACGTTAAAATCGAGACAGGGTGGTTTCATTTGTTATAATAAGTGACAAGCTAGTAAACTCCAAGCGATTGGCGATAAGTTTTTGGAAGCCTGCCGCAAGAGACAAATAAAATTATCTGATCAGTAGATGCTCATTCCAATGAAGGTGCGACTACAAAAGACATTATAGTCATTATTGGATGAGTCGCAGCTTAATATCCAGATCTCGAAAGCCATACGATACGATGCCATATGCCACAATAACACTTCATCACAGTTGAAGAGGCGATATAACTAAATAATCACTTTATGGAAAACGACAGTACAAAGCTGGCGGGCCAAATTTTTCATTCAATGCTAAAATATTTATTCAGAGCAATTGAGGATTTGTATAAAGAGCTATAATAAGTATACCTCGACTCGAGATCTTGTCAACATCTATGTGAAACATTCCAGACCCAATTTACTCGACTCGGTCTAAAATGTAATAAAGTTTCGAAAGTACCAGGAAATATATCTTCGGTACTGGTACCGTAATATAATTGATTTTACAGGAAATACCGGAAAATATCAGAACCGGTATTTTGCGGAAGCATGCCTTACTCACCAGCCATGTGACCTACTATACTTCCCGCTAAACTGGCAATCGTTTCCACCAACTTGTCATTTTCGTCGTTCTTGTTGTCTTGCTTTGTACCGTACTGGAAATTAATACATTCCGGTTAATACTTTTGCTATATTAAACATTGTATAAAGCCTGCGTAGGGCTTTAACACAATGTGAAATGTTTAAACTTCACTTATTAAATTGTTAAGTACGTATATTTTTTTATTCTACCCAGGAGGCAAACAAGCTTAGAGGCTTGGATTACGGCTCGTTATAATAGGGATCCGAATATTTCTGAGGTAAAACGCAAATAAAATGCTGCCTCGAGGTTCAGTGAGAAAGCAATTTCCAGAGCAAAATTCCAATTCATCGGCAAAATAGGTGGGCGACTTGCGAGCTATCCTCCTGGGAGTCAAGCTTTCTGGTCGCTTGCCAAAGCTGCCGAAGGAAACTTTTGCCAGTCGTCGTTACCACTACTGCGAAAGACCGATGGTGACTTGGCCCATAGTGCTAAAGAGAAAGCCGATCTACTGGGCAGTCTCTTTGCCTCAAACTCAAACATAAAAGATGAAGACACGACCTGGTCAGTGACCGTCAATATGACTTTCGCCACGGTCGTTCAACTGGTGACCTTCTAGTGTACCTCACACGGGAGCGCTAGCCATTGAGAGTCAGGGGGAGGCATTGGAATGTAGCGTGGACATAATGAAGGCGTTCGATCGGGTCTGGCACCGGGGTCTTCTATCGAAGTTGCCAGCTGACGGAGTGCCCGAGCGTTTGTGCAAATAGGTGGCTAGCGTTTTGTCCGGCAGACGCATACGAACCGTAGTTCTCGGTAGTTGCTCTGATAGCATGGACATTAATGCTGGTGTCCCGCAAGGCTCTGTGCTGCCTCCTATGCTATGCTGCCATGTAGATGACAGTACTGGAGACGCTTATTACATGGGTCGTGCAAACATCCCTTCCGTTGTGGAGGAAAACTGCGGAAAACTTGTTTCTCAAATCGAGACCACACTTTCCAAGGTCTCTGAATGGGGTCCGGTAAACTTGGTCCGATTCAACCCTACAAAGACACAAGTCTGCGCGTTCACCGCTAAGAGAACCCCATTCACTGTAGTCCCACAATTCCAGAACACACCCCTCTCCATCTCCAAGAGCATTGGAATCCTTGGTGTTGACATCTCCAGCGATGTTAAGTTCCGATATCATTTGCAAGACAAGGTGAAGCTGGTGTCCAAAAAACTAGGTGTACTCAACAGAGCGAGGCAGTACTTCACCTCGGGGCAGAGGTTGCTGCTTTACAAGTCGCAAGTTCGGCCCCATGTAGTGCTTTTCCCATCTCTGGGCGGGTGCATCCGGATACCAGCTTGGCCCTTTTGACTTGGTTCAACGACGGGCTGTGAGAATTGTCGACGATCCCAAACTCACTTGCCGTATCGAACCCTTGAGTCTGATGAGAGACTTTGCCTCCCTGTGTGTGTTCTACCGCTTGTACAATGGGATGTGCTCTGAGGAATTGTTTGAAACGATACACACGGCTACTTTCTACCATCGCTCCGCTCGCCATCGGCAGGGAATTTATTCCCACACTTAAGAACCGATACAGTAGCCGCGTACAGTACGGTTTCAGAGAAACTTCCTCCCGCGAAGGCTTGGGTTGTGGTATGAACTGGCAGGGGCCAAGGTTTTCTCAAAGGACTACAGTATGGGGTTCTTCAAAAAAGAAGTTATTCGATTTTTGAAGGGTCGGCAACGCGCGAGTGATATCCCTGGTGTGATCGCGTGCTTGCTTACCACCTTAGTGGTATAAAAGTCTATTTAACTCTCTTGCGTTATTGCTTTGTCTTACAGTGCTGATGTTATTAGCCGCACCCAATAAGTTTCTATTTTAGATCATAATTTAAACTGAGTCCTTTGACAACAGACAATGCCTGTTTTTTTAATATTGTTCATCAAAATATACAAGGCATGTCTAGCTAGGAATTGGAAATATAATTAATTTTGAAAAGTCATAATATACATATGTTAGTTTCCCCAATCATTATTTGTCCAGTGGCTTAATTTGAAAAAATGCAATTCGAGGGGGTTCATTAATAATTGTTAATAATAATAATATACAGTGTAAAGACCGAAAGGATATAGTTAGCCTCTCACTTGAACGCATAATAGAATTGTCTTGTATAGAACCTAACAATTATATTATACTTTGAGTGTATCTACAATATATAATGGTGTAAGCTTACAATAGGTGCGTTCTATCGACAGCTGTCAATCATGTATCGATCTTCTCAGTTTTTCAATCTACTCACCAGATTAAGCGACATTTTTAGTATTGCTGACCAGTAAGTACCTTGAGAAGGATAAAATAATATTAAAATTCAAGTTTTAACACAGTGTATATATAGGGTTAGCTAGCGAGTAAGGTTTTGTATATTTTTTTTCTCCATACATTTTATATTGCTTGTCTCTATTTATTTAGATAATTATTATTGTATTAGTTCCTTACACCAATGATGTTGTATAATTTATACTTCCATGTCTTGATCATTGATATAAACAAAAAAGGGAAGATACGGTACGTCTTAGAGTCGATGAATCAAAGATTGAGCTAAATACAACTACAAGTACCTTACCCGTACATCTACATTTTTGATTACGTACAGATGCATAGGACATAACAGAGACAGAGAGTCGTAAATAGTCTGTAGTCAGAACGAGATAACAGGATAGTCGTCAATACACATAATCTGAGAGAAATATTTTTGGGTATTCCCCGAACTGATTGATCGCAAGGTACCATCAACAAAAAATAAGAACACAAAAATTATATTTAATATTTAACTTCACTTTTACCCCAAATCCAACATGTATAGCTTAAAAAAATGTTTGACATACCTATCCAAGGTAAAACATTTTTTATTTTTTTTTAACAAAATTAATCATTGAATATTTCTCGACTAGCGATTGGGAAAATAATAAAATCACATAGGATAACCGTTGTTGATAAATTATGCAACAAATAACATCAATAGAGTCTAGTTACATTATCTATTAAAATACAAATCAAGCCAGTATTGACAAACTAAGTAATTAAAAAAATCGGTTAAGGGTTGACACTTTATTGTTTTAATTAACCAATTACCAATTTAATTAACCAATTTATTTTTCATCTTTAGGAAATCTGCAAAGATTACTTAGGTATAATTATAACTTCAAACACTTAAAAAAAGTTGTGATTTTTTTTGTTGACGGTGCCGACGAAAGGGAACAAAGCAAGTACTGATAAAAATAATTTTGCGTTGCACTCACACTTGCTAGATGTTATAAATCTATCTCGCTTTCACAAACATATGGCGGTAATATTTTAGAACAATGGCATTTATTTGGAAAAATATTATATTTTATAAACTTACTTGTGAAAAGTGATTCATATGGACTTCTTTTCGTTTCTGGAATGATTGGTACACTTAATAAATAAATAACATGGCCTTTTGGCGATAGCTATGTGACGTTTTTATTATTTTCTTTACGTGTAAAAGTGTTTCGCAACACATGTACACCAAAAATAGATTGGCTTGCGACTAACGAATACTGCGTCAAACTGACGTAGTTTGCACCGCTCACGGTCTTTTATCACATGCCGTATCCCCTTTTATTGACGTGACAACGTCTTATAAATTGGTTTGCCGGGTGACACTTCAAGAAACTGCGTTACGCTCCGCTCACGTTATGCGCTCACAATGAGAGCGAGTGAGAGGCACGCGGCATGGTTAGCCCGCCTAAGAGCGAGAGAGACAGACATAAAAAGTGAAAGGCACAAGTTGTCACGATTCCGGACGGTTGTCCGACACTATTTTGTTTATATCAATGATGACGGCCTCACTGTAAAATATTGTAGGGTAATTTTTTACTTCTTGGCAACTTATCAAATTTGCGTAAAAACGGGTTTAATCGATCAAGAAGCATCCCCCTCTACCTAAATGGAATGCAGAAATTTGTTTTTTTGTATACAATACAACGACAGAAACGAAATAAATTGTCATTATTTGAAGAAGTGTAAATAAGAAATGTATAAGAAATTGATGATACTTTTGGTAGATATAATCTTAGCATAAGTAAAGTTTACAGTAAGTGACTGACTTATTTAGCTTTGTATATTTTTTTTTTATTTACTTAGTTTATTAATACTGCCCTTTTTTGTATTTTAATAGATGATGTACCTAACTAGACTCTAGTGATGTTATTTGTTGCATAATTTATCAACAAGTTCTATGTGAGTTTATTATTTGTCCCTATTCACGTATTTATTGAGTCGAGAAAAATTCAATGATTAATTTAGTTAAAAACAAAAAAAATAGTTTTACTTTGGATATGTAGGTATGTTATAAACATTTTTTTAAGCTATGCATATGTTTGATTTGGCATAAAAGTGAAATCAAATATAATTTTTGTGTTCTTATTTATGTGGACTTATTTTTTTGTTGATTGTACCTCGCGATCAATCAGTTCGGGGAATACCCAAAAAATGTTTCTCGCACAGTATTATGGGTGAGATATCCTGTTATCTTGTTCTGACTACAGACTATCTACGACCTTCTGTCTCTGTTATGTCCTATGCATCTGTACGTAATCAAAATTATAGATGTAGGGGTAAAGGTACTTGTAGTTGTATTTAGCTCAATCTTTGTTTTATCGACACTAAAACGTACCGTATCTTCCCTTTTTTATTTATATCAATGACCGTCATCTGAATTTTAGAAACTGATAAAAAATTTGAAAAAACTGATCATGAAGCGAATCGGTCTATAAGATTTCAAGATAATCCAATCACAAAAAGCTCTCTCTTACACACACACACACACACACAGACATCACTCAAAAAAGTAGACGCAAATGATATCCTAGGTCTCAACACGTTAAGAAAACACATTTTAAGCAATTTTTGGACCTATTATAGTAACTTCTCATTTCAAGGAGAAGGTAATAATGCAGTTAATTATTATTGTTGTTATAAAAAAAACATATTTACTTACTCTTCTAAAAAACCTATGTTAAATAGCTGCCGTTAAGGAACAAGAGAATTGGATACCACTAATGCACAAAGAGGATATAACCCCGATGCAGGCAGGCAAGCACAAATTACAGGCATGGGGCTGCAGTGAAGTAAATATAACTAAGAAATAGTGTTACCAATTTAAATTTAATAAAAATACTAAAGTTCGCTGGTAACATATTTATATAAAATACCATATGCGTTTGGATTATGTGCCAATATCAAAACTTAATCTCACACGGTATTTAGAACAAGTAATAAATGACTAGCTATTTTCAATAAAATAAACGGGAAAGCACATAGCTTGTAGAAATCCAACTCTTTGGGAATAAATACTCTGGCATGTCGACCATATGCCTAAATACAGAACGTAATACAGCATGTCGTTCAATATACCTAGTGAAGAAGGTTTCTTATGGAAATAATATATTTCTAGGCTCAGTAAAATTGACAAAATTAAACATTTACCACTTAAATTGCAAAATCGCGTAGTAGCATAAACTCATGCCGATTTTACGACAAAATTTATGTTCTTTATTGAATTAACCAAAAAATTATTACAAAAAATAGTTTTGCCTTTTTTATTTTAACAAATGTTTTGAACCTTTTTTTAAGAATTATTCAGTTTTTGAAATACTTATTGTTTTTTTTTGTATTTTACTCCTTTACATTAAAATTTGATAATATTTGCTGTGATCGTCTAACAATAGCAACATAAAAAGAAATTAGTTTAAAATAACCTAATAGAAGACCTTCTAAGCATGGACATGAACGTAGGCACGGGAGGAGGCGGTATAGGGCGCTTGCAATACCCTGTCTGGCTCATACGACCTCTTGTAGTCAATACGCGAATAACTAAAAAATTCAATACCCTAATTTAAATAAGTCAGTATTAAAAAAAATGATCAGAAAGTGGTTGGTTTTTGTATATCATATTTCACACCTTTTTGAAATAAAGAGGGGTCACAAAAAGAGCCCTATACAAACTTTGCTCGTTGCCAGAGATTGATTCTATTAAAAAAGAGAGGTCACAAGAGGATTTTTTTTTTGAGTTTTTAGAAAAGGGGTCCCTATGTCTCTCCATTTTGATGACTCATGACTAGGTTCTTCAATTTTCGATCCTAAGAAAAAGAGAGATCACAAAAATCCCTATTGTGACACGTCTTTTTTCACAGAATGGATGATTTATTCACACCTGCATACGTTAAGAAAAAAAAGATGTATGTGAAGTCCATAATTCGCACTGGGCCTGCGTGTGGACTATGGCCTAAATCACCCTTGCTTATGAGGGTAGGCCGTGCCCCAACAGTGGGGACATATGAAGGCTGGCGAGATTATCAGCATGAGAACAAGTAGCATGAATGAAAAATTTAAAAATAATAAAAGAATTTACACCGCCATCAAAAATCCATAAAAGCTAAAAAAAACCTTCATGAGACATTAAGCTAAGTGTTGTCTTTGCCTTGAAGTCGAATGCCAAAAAAAATGTCGCAAAGAAACAGGAGAGGAATTTTTTGGCATTCGACTTTAAGAAGAATTATTTATTACAAATTTTTAGAACGTATTTAAAGGCGGTGCAATATTTTCATTAATCATATCTGTCGGATATTAATACTAAGACCATTTATAAACCGGTAAAAAAAATTACCTAAAATGTCCCAAAATGTATAAAAATACTAATCCTGGTCACACTGAGAATTTTCTAACTTTTGTAATAACGAGTTATTATTAATAACCGTTATTTGATATTTCATTGTCTATGGTCCGGAAATTCCCTCGAATCGTTTAGGTGCATTCAAAGATAAAATCTCCGTACAGTGCAATAAACTTTTGTGATCGTTGGTCAAAAATGAAAACTACAGTCGCCATATTGAAATGGTAGTTTACACCACGACACTTTGCTTGTTGCACTGTATGGAGTTTTTACATTAAAAAAATATGGAAGAAACATCTAAGAACATAAGCCTAAATTACACTGGTAGTGGAAGATGTCGGTTGGTACGTTTTTGATGCTTCTGCCAACGCTAAAATAATATTTGAAACGATGTTTTTAATTATTGAAAGTTCCAAAATTAGACATTTCATAGATTATTGGTAACCTCAATAATTTAAAATATTGCAATGTTTAAGTCTGGTTGTGCTACAGTCTCTTTTGTTTAACTACTATCTAAGTTTAAAAATAAACGAAAATTCTAATAAATAGATAAATTGACATTTGTTACATTTCCTTCAAAAGTAAAAAAAAAAAATTTCAAAAAATAATCAAAATCATTTATTCAATTTAAGCTACAATAATTGAGCACTTATGAATGTCTCTACGCCATGGATTCTTAAATCTATAGGGCGGGAGACCTTGTACTGAGAAGAACCGGCAAGAAACTCAGCAAGGGCATTTCTTTTCTCCCTTTCTCTTACAGCGTCCACTTAAAATATTGGAAAATCCCCTTACTATCATAGAATCTCATGATGGAAGAATTATCTACATAATAGGTCGGGGAAAGTCTTTTCGCATATAGTATTTATACTCTTTCGATGTACTATTTGTATCTGGCTGGTTTTAATAACATTAAAAAATTAACATTTGAAAAAAAAAAACAAATTAGTAAAATGTCGTTTCCCGCTATTTTTCATTTGTTTTCTTTCTGCCAAAATAAGTGAATCTAATGAAGAAGTTCGATATATTTTAATTATTTAACCCACCTAAACAGTGGACTGTTCGACCAACCTTTCTCGAGTTTTACCATATAAATAATAATGGAGTAAAGTGCCTACAATGCCATTTTTGTACCAAGTCTGCCCTGTTTTCGTAGTCTGGAGTAGTCGAGGGTAAAAATGTATCGAAAAAACCGTTTCATAATGCCACGTAGTATTATCGATATCGAGAACTCTAAGAGTCGAAAGAAGGCAAAATGTATACACTTTTACAACAAAGTTCCCAATCATATTCAAAAATTTAAATCTTTTACTAAACAACTACTTTGTAAAAAAGCATACTACAATATTCAGACTATGTAAATGATAAAAATCCTTGGGACTGATGATGCTCAATTACAGGATGCATAGGTAAACCAAATTAAAATGGAAATAATACAAAATTGTACGGCTTAAAATTTTTATTTCAAACATTGACTTTTTTTGTAGTTTTTATGATTTTTTTTTTAAAGAGGAACTATCGAGTTTCTTGCCGAATTCTTCTCGGTAGAAATCAAAAACATTGTGAACCGGTTTCAAAATTAGTGTTTCATAACTTTGACGATGCAAAAGTGTTTGTAAAATCCTAATTAGAAAAAAAAAATTGACTTTGACTATCGAGCCCATAAGTCTGAGGAGAGACTTTGTCTCCCTGTGAGTGTGCTACTTTATACCATTACTCCGCTCGCCATCGGCAGGGAATTCAGTCTCACACTTAAGAACCGAAATGCTCGCGTACAGTTTCAGAGAAACTTCCTGCCGCGAACGCTTGGGTTGTTGACTGAGCTCCCTACCAAGGTTTGCTCTAAGGACTACAGTATGGGGTTCTTCAAGAAAGAAGGTTGTAGATTTTTGAAGGGTCGGCAACGCGCAAGTGATATCCCTGGTGTTGCAGACTGCGGTGACCGCTTTCCATCAGGCTGACCGTAAGCTTGTAATAGTAACATTTTATAGTAACCATATCGTCATTCAATTTTTTTATTTCTTTAATAAGTAGTGACTTGGCAAACGCACATAGCAACACATTCTACTACGTAATTTATTTACGCTATTTAAATTATTTATTAGCCCTCCATATAGGTACTTTCAATCAAATAAAATCACAGAGGACAAAGATTAGATAGGCAACAAGGCTTCTATTTTTTTCCAACGAAGTTACAGGGGGGTCGAAAATGGGCCGAATGGCTTCGAGACAAGGATTGTACGGCCGTGCCTTTTTTTGCTCGACTAGGCGTTAACGTTCAAAAATGAACGTTTCAAGCGATGCTTCTTTCAAGACACTTGAATCTATTTCAAGTCCATTGATCATTACCTTTAAAGTATGTCATAATAGTTCATTTGGTGATAAAAAATATGTCATCGATTTTAATTTTATTTATAATAATAAAACAATTCTATTTATTATCTTATTCAGCCTCAGCGCAAGGCGCACAGTATTCTTGAGACTGGCTGGTGTATATTCGGCACTTGTAGCGTCTGTTACACTTCTTGCAGCTGAAAAATAAAAAAATAAAAACTAGTGTTTCTATAATCAAATGAGCAAATAAGAGAATACTATCCTAAAACATATTATGACAGCTTTAGGGGAGACACATTTGGTGGACATAATTGCTAGTCATGTTAAACAGTCAAATTTATGAAAGAATATTTAGCATAATTTTAAGAATAAGGAATGTAAAAGTAAAAGTTCTTTTTTAATTTGATAAGAAAATAAGTCACACAACATGATTAAGGTAATAGGGAAATGAAGCATAACAAAAATTTATGGTACCCAATAAACAAGAAATTTTAGTAGAAAATGTGTAAAAAGCCCTTGCGCTGGCAACATACTTTTAAATAGCGTTTTTTAAAAAGTTAAATACGAATAGAGAATACCTATGGCATTGTTTTTATTTTTAAGTAATGTTACTTTACATAATCCAAAAAATTTACTGTTACTTTATTCTTGAATAATATACGCTATTAATTTAATTATCGAAAGTATGTTCCGTAAGATAGGTAAAAAGTAAAGGAACTAAATCGCAACGAAGTTCTTTAATATTAATAAACGTAAAAAGTAAGAAAACTTACCGCAAAACTTTAATATTATATTCCCAGCGGTCAAATACAACTCCAGCTCTTTCCCTCGCGTAATGATCTCCTTCAAGCCCTCCAATGGTGGCTCCAACCGTAGCCCCAATTACTGAGCCTACACCCGGGAAAATAGCATTCCCGATATAGGATAAAGTGACACCGCCTGAATAAATACAAAATGTAGATTTTCGACCAAAATTGCTCTAGATCTTCAGTTGTATCTGAAATACCTCTATATACCTAAGGCCTACGACTGGTATCGCTGGATTCGTATTGATAGGTTGAATTTGAACACAGACAATAGTATCCCATCAAAAACATAACATGTACAAAATTGCACAAGTCTCGCAACGCAGTTCTTCGGCCATAAAAAGTTGTTAAATCGAATGTAAACCAAGTCGGTTAATTCAGTACCTACCTATCTTTGGGAGCAGCTATAGCAGCAGCAACCACTTTACCATAAATTGATAGCTTGTTAGTTAGCTAACAACATTTTATAGTAATCATATGAATAATACATTTTTTTTATTCCTTTAATTAAAAGAGTGACATGGCAAACAAGACTGCTCTAGCTCAAGTCCTACAAACCCTAGAGTAATATTTGGATAATAGTACTTTAACTGTTGCATTATTGTGTTTGATGCCTATAAATACCTAATAAAAATATTAGACCCGTTGAAACAACACCAATGACAAAGAAATCGGTCCTGTAGTTTTTGAATTACAGCATAAAATCGAAAGATGTGATTTGCCACAATGACCATCTAAGTAGATAGACCGCGCATCGACACGCCAAAAATGGATCCGCAAAATTGTATGCACACTTTCTTCGCAGTTGCTTGTGCTCAACCCAACCCAACGTGAGGATGCCAAAGTGTGATTTAAAAAGTTATCTAAATAATACATTAACATCGTTAAAGAAAAATTGTGTGAATAAACAAAAAAACAAATAACTTTATTTGCCGAGAATGATCTTAATAAATTTAAGTACTAAAAATTCTATCTTACTCAGTAGACATACAAAAAATTTTTGAAGTGAAAACTTCTTTAGCGGCGTTGTGCACTTCTTTTGGTATGGGTAAAAAATGATAAACTCGCGTCAGGTCACGTGTCCTAATCGTGGAAATTCGTAAGACGGAAACCGTAATGCCACGCCTATTATAATTTTTATTTTTAGTATTCGCGATTATGAGTAGTACAGGGAGGTTGGATATGGAATTTTAATTCTATGACAGATTGCGATGTCAAATATACTACGTCAAAAAAGTAAATAAACGAACATTATTATTTCTTGACAATGTCCAAGACATGTCTTGTGACATATTTAAGTGTTAAGCGCGAATCGTGTGTAAAGGTTTTCACTTCTGCCGGCACTCCCGGAGTGCAACTCGTTTTTTTTATATAATTATAATCCAATCGATATTAAATTACATTTTCATTATTTATATAATTTTAACTTTAAAATAAATAAATAATTGTGCGAAGCTGCCAAAGCATAGCCAGAAAAAAACAGTCCTTAATTTTTGTTATTTATGAGTCAATGTAGATTGGCAGTAACCGTAAGCAAAGACAAGGATGGCGCGGTATGTAATTAAGCGTGCATGAGTTGTGCAGCTATATTGTAACTATGGTGATGTTTTCATTGGAAAACAAGAAATAAATAGGGATACTTTCTGTTTTAGTGCTATCAAGTAATGGTTAAAATTACTATTAGGACTAGGCTTTATCGAATTTATAAGTAATAATAGCAAGTATAACTTGCAGTAGGACTATAATCTACAATTATATTTAAAAAAAAGGTGAGATAGGTACCTACATAGTTAAAACATACTATTTAAATAAATGTATTTCATTAGCAATGCTACTTACATAATATTCAAAACACCAGGTAATTCAAATTTTTTGTATTTTACATAAATAACCTCATTTTATGATCATTTTGCCGCTTGTCAATTGTAACTTTAACTATAACCAGTAATTTTCGGCTGGTAATTGTTAAAGTTATGACGTAATTTAACAATAATCAGATGGTGCAATCCATTTTTTGCTTATTTGACGAATACTCGGTGTATTTGACGAGCCGTCGGCCTTTTGTTATCGTTAAAGTTAGTTGGTGCAACCCAGCCTTAAACTTTAGAAGGTCATTGATTGGCCATCTTTGATTTTGACACTGACTCTACGACCGACAGTTTCGTGTTCTCAGGATATTAAGACAAATACAACGATACATATACCTACTTTTATCTGAGAATGATACCACCCGTAACCAATAGGTATATAGAGGACTGGCAGGTAGAATTTTTCAGCTACTTGCGTGAAACGAACTAATATCACGCAGAGGGAGTTTGAAACTAGCTTTTGTCCGCGGCCCCGCCCTGTCTAAATTCGGTTATCGACGTAGGATTTCTACGGCAACTATGTACTTAAATATAGTAAGAAAGTTTACTTCAGCAAGCTATATATGTAGCTAGCTATAGCTCATCTACGAGGAAATCGGTTATAGCTATTCCTGCAGGAACTTTTGGATATTCCGGTATAAAATAGCCGAGGTACTTCTTCGTCTCTTGAATTGTCCATGTGCCTAATTTTATTTCAATTGAACGCTCAATTGTTCCATCTACTATGGATATCATGAATTTTTACAATATTATTTATTTTGATATCCTTCGACAAAAGTACAGAATCATGTCGCCGTGCAGCGCCTTATTGTATCCCTTGCTCTTTAGTATGCGATACGCTCGGTGGTACTACTGATACTGATTCCCTTAAATTAATCACCTGTCAAAGCCCCAGTGGCTGCCCCAGCGGCACCCCATACGTTTTCAGAAGTGTTTCTTGTAGTGCCTCTTTGAATATCGGCTGTTAAACCAACTACTGCTTGGTAGGCTTCGAAGGTGGCTATAGGAGCATATGACTGAAAACGAAAATATTTATAAACATAAACATATGTTTATTATTTACTGTTAAATAATTTTGGTATTTTAATATTTACGCAACAAAGACAAAATACAATTATAATAATAAATACATAAACATAAACACGTGACCTGACTGCCTAACACCGATTTGTCAAAAAAAGATTATGCGATTCAAATTGGGGTTTGAAAATTTGTATGAAAATCCAAATTTTTTAAGGTAAATCATTGAAAACGGGGGGTAAAGTAGGGGTTATTAAGAGATTAAGCTTTGTATCGAAATCTAGTTATTTTTGTAGTTAAAACCTTGGGAATTATAACATAGACTTTGTTACAAACAAATAATGATTGTATTTACTGTTTAAAAAAAATGTCACCTACAAAAGTAAAACTGGGGATGAAACTCGCCTGTCCGAGTATTCAAGCCTCTATGTTGACCATAGACTTTGAGTTCTGTAATCTGACCAATGGACTGCGCAATAGCCTCACAGAATTAGCCACACTTTAGAAAGAGACAAAGTTAACCAGTGGTATCTTATCTCTTCGACAAGACACCACAGTTTCGCTTAATCTAAAAGTGTATTTTTACGACCATTTTTAGGGTTCAAAGAGTAAAACCGGGACCCTATTACTAAGACTCCGCTGCCTGTCTGTCACCAAGCTGTATCTCATGAACCGTGATATTCAGACAGTTAAAATTTTCATAGAACATGTATTTCTGTCGCCACTATAACAATAAATACTAAAAAACAGAATAAAATAAATATTTAAGGGGACTCCCATACAACGAACGTGTTTTTTCTGCTCGATATTGATAACGGTAACAGGTAGACACTTGAAATATTTACAGAATATTCAATTATATATGCACTGTAAACATAAATAATTGAATTAAAATAAAAAAAATATTTAAGGGGGGCTCCCATACAACAAACGTGTTTTTTTTGTCGTTTTTAAAGATAATGGTACAAAACCCTTCGTGCGCGAGTTGCACGTCGCACTTGGCCGATTTTTTATCACATCTGGCTAGGAAATGCCCTGTCCCGTTCTTTGTGCCTATGACGTTGTCTTGCTGGTACCTCTGAGTCAAAAGCTGTCATTTTACAACAGCCATAGGATCGACGGTTTATGGTCGGGTATCTTTCGAAGCACGAAGGTGCTATGAAAAAAAAACATTACGAATAAAGAATGAATTTGTATACCATTTTTGGAAAATCATTCCCTAAGGGGGTGAAGTACGGGAAGAAAGTTTGTACGGGAGGGGATGATTGACTTTTAGCTTATTAATTTAATTAAAAAAAATTAAACTCATGCCTTAGTTTTTGTAGGCATTTAACATATCCTAGAAAATATTTTTATAATCAGGATCTTTTGTATTACCTAAAAACTTGGAAATGACATTTTAAAGCCATTCCAAGCATTTTTTTTTAAGGTTGTCTTGACGTTTTCAAATTCTACATCCTTACTAAGTTTCCTAATATCATGTCCGGTAAATATTCCCTCCCTCCTGTTTCAACTTTGCATCAGATAAACTAGGAAAACAGGAGCGAAGATATTAAAAAGTATTTGATCTTATAGTATTACTATTAACGCATCTAATAGTAATAGGGTAAAGGATATAACGTCCTTGATGTTTTCTCACAGATTAAAGATTGTAAATACAGACTATGGAAATAATATATCATATAACTACTGTTTTATATTACTTTAAGATTATTTATAAGAAATAATAACAGTTTTTAAAAAAAAAAAACAAAAAAATTAATTATTAATTAACGCAAAGTTAAGTTGCGTACAAACTATGTAGGTATATTCTGTACTTACGACGGCTGCCGCTTTCCCGACTAAAGCTGCACAATTGATATCCATTTTTTATATCAATAATTCAAAACCTGTAATAGTAGGAAAAATTACAGACATTTTTTATTTATTTACCATAGAAAATTAATTAATTATTTATTATAGGGTTTAATGGTGCAACGATGGGACATGCGAAAACTACAGAGTAATTAGAGGCTCACTGTGTAGAAATTTAGGACAATATTAGAGGAACAGATATCTGTTCTAATACAGTCGGGTCTATGCGGCGTCACTTGCTTGCTTGTTTATATTAAATTTTAAAAAAATAAAGCACTAATTTTCTCACATATATTATTTTATCGTTCAATATATCTAAGACACAACATATTTGTTGACGTGACAACGTCTTATAAATTGGTTTGCCGGGTGACACTTCAAGAAACTGCGTTACGCTCCGCTCACGTTATGCGCTCACAATGAGAGCGAGTGAGAGGCACGCGGCATGGTTAGCCCGCCTAAGAGCGAGAGAGACAGACATAAAAAGTGAAAGGCACAAGTTGTCACGTAAAACTTTCGCCCGTATACCGACTTTACAGGCAACCAGTTTTTTTTTAGTTTGTAGTTTTTCTTTTTTTTTTCTTAAGGTTAAGTTTCAATTTTCTTTTCATTACGAAAACGAATACTTAAGCTATTACCATAGGAAATATATAGGTATATATAGACAAAAGAGACATTTATCAAAAAACATTATTTATGATTTATAAAATTTTAATAAAATCCAAACAAAAAGTTCTCATACCTCGACTGGTCCTTTTCAGAGAGAACTAGATGTCAAAACATAAAAAAAAAAGTAATTCAAAACGAAAGTAGCTTGAATTGAACCATAGGCTTGCCAATTAATGTCATATCGCCAATGAATCACACCACCGGGCAAGAAACATTTAATACGTAATGAACAATACGTATGTAGAACGACAATGCAGTTTACACCTTATTAATTTGGTAGGTTAAGAAACCAAAAGATATAAGAACGGTATAAATAAACTGATTCCAGTATTTAGTAACTATAAAGAAAACTAAACATAATTCTGTCGATTTGTGGTAAATATTATAGTCAGTTCTGATAATGTAAGTGTTTGAGTGCGAGATTCACAGAATGGCTCCACTCAATTTTAACCTTTACACTATGTATGGATTTTTGCAAATGACTGTACCTGTATTTTTTTTCGTGACAACTCTGACACATTTTCAGTGTTCAGCCGTTTGTCGGCATTTTGCGCCGAGACAAAGACTTTCGCTGACTATTAGTAGTTACGTATTGTTATTACGCTATGATATTAGTATGGATTGCATAAATACCTACCTTAAATATATATCAGCACAAAACCACACCCAAAAATATTTTTAATAGTGCACAACGATCGCATATGAAAACTGAATGAGGAATGGGAGGGAACGGAAGACAACAATTTAGCTTCTGTTTCGTACATAGATATAGATAAGACTTCATTTAAAACGCAGTAGAGATGTGCCGTAAAAAACGAGTATATTTAAGCAATAACGACCAGTTACTACCTAGTTATATGTTAACTACAATTCCATTGTAATACATTTATTTAAAAAGTGTGGTTATGTGTGTGTGTGTGTTTATAGTTTATTCTATTTAAACATTAATGCTATAAATATTGACATGTTTAATCTATATATAAATCTCAATGAGGAAAAACAGTTTTCTAATCATTATTAGTCGATTGACAATAGACTAGTTATAATTATCTTTATTTACAGGAACATACCTATTATAGTATTATTTCTGTGTTTTAAAGCCGTGTCTTCGATCATAAAAGGTCACGTATGGTTTTTCACGTCAATCTTGTCCAAAGTCAGTCTCGTCAACTTTCTGTTCAGCTGCCAGCTACATCCGCGTATGTAATCAATCAATGTCAATGTAATTTTCCAGAAAATAAAATTATACGTTAAATTATTTATATCTTCAAAACTTCAATTTTACACACTTCATTGTGGTCACCAGACGCTGCAATTTACCTAGTGAAAACTCTTGTATCACACGCACCATGCTATGCGAAATGAAATATAGATAATTATTTTTTCTTAAGTAATGGTAAGTCTTAACTTAGTTAGAATTGACTTCTGATGCTTTAAATGGTGCGTCCCCTATGTTAATTAATAATTTAAAATTGTCTTGTGCATGCACCTTGACTTAGCCTTAATATAGAGAGAACAACTTATTTTTTAGTTATTTTATCAAATTATTAAAATTGTTTTTGTTTTTTTATTGACTCTTTTGGGTAGAAATGAATATGGTTAACAAATTGAATTGACGTTTTAAAATTGTTCTTTGGGTCCTACTTGAATAAATATATTTGGTCTTGATTTGTGGGCCAAGAGAAAAAATCTGCCGTTAGACCCAGAGCAAAATCATGAGTTTCGTCCTTTTTCACAGTGTTATTATATTCCCCAAAAAAATAAAAAAAAGTCTTTAAATAGAATGTCTCAGACATATGGACTGACAAACAAATAAACAGAGAGACATGGTTAAGGGTTAATTGTTTAACTGTGAAACCCTAAAAAACTAATAAATTGGATATCTCGTTGTCGCAACGCGTTATTAACTAGTTGTGATTATCACGCATGACAACACTCCTCTGCAAATCTCCACAGACAGACTCCAACGACACATGACTAAATAATTAGTCATGTACCAACGCCGGGGAGTTACCGAAGGAAATAGAATGCTTATAAAAAGTACCATTGCACGATAAAACTGTTCTAGGTCAGCAAAACAATACCTATCTTTACTAACTTTCATGTTTAATTAATACCTGCAGACCAAGTTATCATATCAGCCTCTAGACGTCCACTGCTTGGCATAGGCTTCTTTAATATTGACATAATACTATCTACGAAAACTGGCCAAGTGCGCATTGGTCCACGCGCAGTGTAGATTTCCGTAAATTCCGGTCAGTTGAAGAAGGAGGCTTAGGTCATAGTCAACCCTTATTCGAATTGACGAACATTTGTCACTCTACTAGCCAGTATCTATCTATTTTACACTATCAGTTTTTATATCCCATTAGGCCTCTACTGACTGCCAACATTTTTAAGTAAAAGTTTTGACGACTTATCTCCAAAATCCCAAAAAAACCAGCTAAAAAAAAATCTCATAGACTGTATATTAAATTTTATTAAAGAATGTATACTTGCGCCCCGTACGTCTCCGCCAAGCATGTGAAACTCTTATCATGATACAAGCTCTATAACAATTCGGGGAATCCCTTAATTGTTATTCTAAGTCTTGCCATAGAATACCTCGCATTACTCTTTACGGAGAATTTAGAAATCAAAAACTGTTTAGACACATTTTATTTTTTTCATGTCTGCAGCCATTTCTGTTTCATAAAAGCAACAAAAATAAATAATAATTCAAAACCTCATTTTTTTAACTATCTAGGGCACCAAACTCAAAAATAAAATACAAATAAGTACAAATAGTTTTTATTTCTTAAACATAGGTAAGATAATACAGGTTTTTATTACAGATTTTGTGTTCTCTATGTTTTGCCGTTGATTGAGGCGTACAAATATTTAAGCATGCACTGAAATACACCGTTCTTAAAAAAAATATTTAAAGATACAATGCTAATTATAATAAAGAATCACTCATAAAGTCGTTTATTGTGTAGTAACATTTTTCTGTAAGAATTGACACTTATCTTTTTTTTGAACAACTGTTATAATAGATCCTAAATTTATCCGGTATTTTATTGTAAACAAGTGTAGCCATACTTTTAATATATATATATAATACTTTTAAATGTTAGTATCTGGGCAGTATGATCCTAAATAGCGAGGTCTATTATTTTACATTCACATCATTGTTTTAGATTATGCGCAAAATTATAAATTCATGTTTTGCTACTTAGCCTAGTGGGTTGTTTAATTGCGAGGTGTCGGTTATGTTGTACGAGGTAGTATTCAAAACCAAGTGCGCCGTTATTACATTTTAAAATGTCAATATTAAAACCTCCACATATAATATTTTTTTGTTTTGGTTGACACATTTATATTAAAACCAATAACTTACAAAATATAGGGTCAATTGTCGGCCAGTTTGTGGTGACAAGCACTTTGAAAAATGATTCCTTAGACTGTAAAGCCAGCAGAAGATCTCTGTGACTATGTTATCCTCAACTCAAACATTTTTTTTTACGATAGTCTTAAAACGAACAAAATTTTTTTTTCAAAAATTACACATTTTTTTGCTGGCGGCCACAAACAATTACTTTTCGGAGGCTTGATAATTTAGAGATAATAATATAGGATTAGATACCATACCATAAGAAATTTATGTTTTAGGCACGATAACAGAATGTTGTGATTTAAAAAAAATATAAGGTAATATGTTAGGATCTTTCTCATATTTCCATTGAAATAAGTTTTAAAAATTATCAGTGATCCAACTACTGGTACATCAAAAAACCAGAAAGACAGAAATTACTTTTCAGCCAACTTTTTATATGGTAGTAAGTTGTAGCCGAACACTGACTACAATCCTCACTTCTCAGCAACCAAAAAGTCAAATATTATTGCAATTTTAAATAATAATTTTGATATATGCAAGTGGCTGAGAAATAAATAGATGAAAACGACCGGTGACGAATAAAAGAAATGGGGCTATATTTTTCACTTTATTACGTGGAATTGGTAAGAGACGGTAACCATTATTGAGTTTTAGGTGCCACCTGGCCCAGGGCACTATTTCGTTAATTTTGTTTCTCCTGTTTCAGTAACTATGTTATTGTATAAAAACAAATAGATTTGTATATACAAAAAAATAAATC
The DNA here is from genome assembly GCA_946406115.1 of Apoda limacodes. Classification (NCBI taxonomy): domain Eukaryota; kingdom Metazoa; phylum Arthropoda; class Insecta; order Lepidoptera; family Limacodidae; genus Apoda; species Apoda limacodes. The sequence goes on from OX291555.1 coordinate 15,455,800, forward strand.
TGTGACTGAGCCTTAAAACAGTTTTGAAGCAATTGACATCCTGGTATCTCAAACTTCAACCGTCATTCCATTTTGAACTTACCTAGAACCAGGTCCTATGTTATATTTTGTATGAAAGAACAGTACGAACATCAGTTTCATTTTGGCATGCTTTTGATTACAAATAATGACCAGAAGATAATTGTAGTAACTCTGAGAGGAGATGTTATAGAGAGGTTTATAGTCATATGAAGTATCGTTGGAGAGGACTGTATCGTATGAAGTATGTCAGCATGAAAAAAAAAGAACGAGTTGCACTCCGGGAGTGCCGGCAGAAGTGAAAACCTTTACACACGATTTGCGCTTAACACTCAAATATGTCACAAGACATGTCTTTGACATTGTCAAGAAATAATAATGTTTGATTATTTACTTTTTTGACGTAGTATATTTGACATCGCAATCTGTCATAGAATTAAAATTCCATATCCAACCTCCCTGTACTACTCATAATCGCAAATACTAAAAATAAAAATTATAATAGGCGTGGCATTACGGTTTCCGTATTTTAAACACTTTATATACACGAATTTTACGAATACATAGCAGTATGGCCACTACACAGACGGTCGAGCCATCAGCTGTCACCATCCATGGATGCGCGTAGCACGCTGTAACATAAACACACACTACCATTCGCTCAAGCGCCCTGCGCCGCCTAAACGAAACAGCAGGCGCAGGCATACATTTTCGCCGCGCCAGCTGGCTACTCTCCATCCGTCTTACGCATTTTCACGATCAGGACACGTGACCTGACGCGAGTTTATAATTTTTTACCTATACCAAAATAAGTGCACAACATTCAATATAATTACATTTGAAATTGATGTTTTATAGAACTGGCCACTTCGATATTAAAAAGCCGGCGTTTGGTTGAGAATTCCAAATTCAAATTTATTTCAATTTTAAGCTTGTCTATTTGTGTTTCGAATGTAATAATTAATTTGTCTTTGTGTAATTCAATTTTGATTTGACATCGTTCTGTACTGATTATGGAAAATATCGCATTATTTTCGAATACGAATTCCATCGCGGCACGAGCGCTGCAGAAACAGCTGTTAGGAATAATTATGTGTACGAAGAAGCAACTGTAGAATAAAACACGTACGTTTTTGGTTCCAAGGCTTTCGTTCTGAAAATTTTGACCTCCAGAACAAACCTCGTGGACGGCCGGAGACCCTAGCTTTCAATGAGGAATTGAAAGTGATCGTAGATTTGGATTTATCTCAGCGTTAGCTGCAGGCTTTGGTGTGACTGATAAAACCATTTTGAATCATTTGAAACAAATTGGAAAAGTTAAGAAGCTTGAAAAATTGGGTACCGCATGAACTAAGTAAAGCAAACCAACAACCACGCGTCGACTGCTGCGTCACGTTACTCAACCGTCACAATAACAAGGGGATTTTGAATCGTATCATTAGTTGTGATGAAAAATGGATCTTATACGATAATCGGAACGCTCATCACAGTGGTTAATCCTGGTGAACCGTCTAAATCCTGCCCCAAGCGAAATTTGACTCAAAAAAAGGTAGCGGTTAGTCTGGTAGACCAGCGTTGGTGTCATCCACAGCTTCCTAAGATATGGTCAGACGATTACGGCAGATCTGTATTGCCGATACTTGGAAACCATGATGGAAAAGCTAGCCGTTAAACAGCCAAGATTGGTCAACCGCTCTTGCCCACTGCTGCTTTACGACGACGAGACCACACACTGCACAACAGACGGTGGCGAAACCAGAGGAGCTAGGATTTAATGTCTCCGTCACCCACCATACTCCCCGAACCTTGCTCCAATCGATTACCACTTTTTTTGGAATTTGGATAATTTCTTATTCGAAAAAAAAAACAGTTCAGATGAGGCAGTCCAAAACACCTACAAAGATTTTTTTATTTATTTTTTTATTTCATATTAAAGGCCTCCATGTCAGGATGCCGAGTTGTTCTATGGTGTTATCAAAGAACAAACTATGTAAATATTATACATACATACAAAATAGTTTGCTCATTTAAACCGCAGCTTTTAGAGTGTTCCCTAATATATACGCTAGTTTTTCCCAATAAATATATATTGAGAATGGTCAAGTTAAATGCTTGTGTAAGACGGAGGAAACGATTGACATGGAATCAAAAATATGGCTTAGTAAAATAAAGAACTTACTTCAAAAAAGTCAGGGAAACTGAAGGAAACTGTAGTGGAATAAGGGCAGCAGACTAGACTCAACATCATTTTAATGAAATAAAAAAGTTTAGATAGTACTTTATTACAAAATACAATTTGATTCATAGCCGTTACATACATTTTCAAAAATAAGTTTCTTCTAAGACACTTTTTAGCACCGTTTTTCTACTGGGTTCATTATACAAAAAAATATTATTTTACTTATTATTATTATACACAAATAACATAAACATACAAGCATTGTTAACGCATCCACTTAATATATATATACATATGTACCTACTGATGTCTATAGCAAAAAGTATACTTCCAAAATAGACAACAAAAATAATTATTTGAGATGCGTTCAAATCTAAAAAGCCTTCATTAAGGAAAGTCGTAATCTTCATCAGCACACTTCCTGCAGTACCGACGCGACTGGCTCGTGTACATCCGACACTTGAAGCGCTTCCCGCATTTCTTGCATCTAAGTATTTAAACGTAAATGTAACAGTCAAGCATCCTAGTTTTCTTTCTTCCATGGGAATGGTTGTCAGTGTTTAGCATAGAGCAGCACAGCAGTTGCTCTGTGGTGTCAGTCACGTCCATTACTGTTTTAATTTTATGACCACACACGAGGGTATTTTGTGATAAAGGAGTACAGGTAGAATAAAATGTATAATGCAATGGCATGGACATGAAAATATAACTGATTACCATTCCCATTCGAATTAGACAATCAGGAAGTAGGTCATTAACATAATATTTAAATGAAGAGATCTATAAAATGACTATTTTGCTAGAACGAAATATGTTGCCGATTGGAAGCCTAAAAAATTGTTAATTTGGGATAATTACTTCAAACGTAGAAGACGTATTTTCAGTTTTAGAAATAGTAGATTAAGTAAATAAAATTACTGCAACTGAGTACATTTGATTACCACAGATCATATATAGGCATTAACGAAATTAATGATTGTGCCACGCCCCCCTGCCTTCTTGAGGGTAAATGTTTAGGTGTTTTCCGTTGAGCGTGGAAAGCAAAAACGTAGTTTCCATCAACAAAAACAAAGTTTTAACACAAAAATGTGAAGCAATGTTTTGTGTAATGTTTCAACAAAACACGAGCAGGATACCACACGGCTTAAGTAATACAAAATGGCGATTTTGAATTAATTCAAATTCAAACCAATTGTGTATATTGGAAGATGCAGCGTGGGACGACCTGGACAAACGAACTTTATAAGAGCCGCAAGAAGAAAATGAACGCGTGGCTCAGGACCGTCCATTGTGGCGAAAACCTACGTTTAGCAGTGAAAGTTTTCCAGCTGAGATGGCAATCACACTTGATACTCTGGTCATTCAATAAAAAACTTTTCTTTTAACGCAAAAGCTAGACAAGTCACAAGAATAACTTACACTTGTATCTTGATGTCGTACTCCCAACGATCGAACACTCCTCCAGCTGTGGTCCTCGCGGCTTGATCCCCACCGATGCCCCCCAACGTAGCCCCAACGGTGGCCCCGACCGCTGTGCCTACTCCAGGGCAAATCATTGTTCCCACTTTGGCCCCTGTTACTGCACCTGTTTCAATTAAGGAAGGCAAAATCAAAATCGTTAATTGCACAATTATGTAAGTAGATCTGAACCAAGAGACTTTTACAAGTATTTTTTTTAATTAATCATACTATATAATTATGAATACTAAAATGGGTTTGTTTGTTAACCTTAAGGTCGCTACGGGCCATCCAATCGAGGATAGAAACTTGATACACATACATACATATATAAACATAACATCACGCCTATTTCCCGGAGGGTTAGGCAGATATCAGAGACTGCCATTTACTACGGTATACTCCCACACTTTTTCTTTTGGAAGCTTGGTTCGGGGAAATAAAAATAATGGAGAAGGACATAAGCTATTCTCTATCCCGAAAAATTTACAAGCTACCGCAGAAAAAATTATAATCGAGTTCCTTCTGGACGAACTATACCTAGCTTTAGCTATAGTTCGCTATAGCAAATTTCCTTTCTATAATATGAAATAAATGTTTCGTCTATATTAGGTATAATCAAGGAGTTCCCGTAGTTATCTCACGTCGCCCTTTTGATATGCCATTTCTATAAATAAAATAAATAAAAAATCCTTTTTTTTAGGACATTTTTAGACGTGTGCTATACAAATATGAAAACTAATTTCTAAGAAATCAAAACACACAGACACGAAATAGTTCATTACCTTTAAGGTGAAGTAATTTTTATTACATTTGGAATACGATACCCCAATTTTGATGATTACGACTACGTAAAACAGCCCAAGGCGCAGTTGTCCCTATCGCACATCCGTATCTTGGACCGGGTACTAGCGCGACAGCAAGTGTTTTTCAAATACCTATGCATTCTCCAGGTTGTGATGTTTCCTCTTAAGTGCGGGCGGAACCGCGGGGAAAAGCTAGTTTCTATTCCAATATTATAAAATTTGTTTATTTGTTGTTCATGCTAAAATCTTACTTACTGCTTAAAAATCTTTTACAAATGATTATTTTGTTTCGACTTTAATAGCTTTTTGTTGAAATCGAAATATTAATGGTTCAAGTCGGAAGCAAAAGGCTCTATTCCTTCACATCGCAATAAAACAACGGTGTGACCTGATTATAGGCACAGGGATAGCTGGAGTGACTGAAAAGAAAGCAGAATACTTTTCATTCCGATTTGAATTCCCACAGGAATATATTTTACTGCGGGACATATTCTTCATGAAGGGCAATTAAGTTAATTCCCAATTTTTTATCCCGACCGAGGTTATTTACGGGAATAGGTTTTGTGTAGGGGAAACCGGGCAAATCTAGTATAAGATAGAAACACCTTTTTTTCTTTCCTTTGGTGTACGTGGTCCTCTCTTTGTTTAATAGGGTAGTTTCGTTAATTTAAGAGGTAATATGAGACCCAAGCGAATACACATATATGAATTTGAAAATAGAATTGCTGTCGCGCTAAAACCCGGGCAAAAACAGTGATATGCGAGAGGCACAACTGCGCCCTGGGCTATTATACCTAGGGCGCGTTCGTTTTGGTACTATGAGGTAACTCATACGATTGATAATTTTGTCACTTTTGATAACGCCAGTTTTGCCACCGACACCTATCGTTAGTGTAGCTTTGAAACGTTACTAACAAATTTTTTGGGTGCAAAACTTGCAAAACGAACGGTTGGTCGGTTGACGTACACCCACTACGACAAAACACACACACGTTACCATAAACAACAAATATGTATAGGCAGTTTCACAGATTAACACAAAAACCCTACCTCCAGACATGGGTCTAAAGTTTCCTTTTTCGGTGTGACAAAAATAACAAAAACATCGTAAATGAACGCATGAAAATTTGTTACAGATGATACGAAGATTTTGATATTTTGACACTCGTGCAAAACGAACGGATGAAAGATGACAAAGTAAACAAAAATAATGATTCTGCATCCCAAAACGAACGCGCCCTCGGTGACAATCATCAAAATCGGTGTTTTGTATGCCTCACTTTTCTCCTCCAAACCTCAACTGAATTATATAAAATTACTTATCCTGGAAGTTAATGAACTACTTTATGTTTTTATGTTTAGTTTTCTTTAAAATTAGCAAACATATACGTGCATAGCACATCTGAAAACAGTTTTGTAAATAGTTTTTCCATCATGAGATCAAGTGTCACAGGTTTATGATCAGTTTATGGTTTTTTTCCTATATTTGTGGTGTAACATCTTGCTTCTTGCCAAATTCTATGATTATAGGTCAACGGGAAGTACCCCATAGATTTTGATTTATTTGTGCCACAATATGCAATAAAAATATTTAAATATAAGTATTTTAGGCATATTTTTTTATTGCATTAACTTGATATTTGATATGATATTTTTAGATATTTTTACAACTTTAAGTGACCGTAGACTTATTTGAAATTTATTTTAATTTGATACCCTAAACGTGTTCTTGCGTAAAAAGGTCTTGACAATCTTTATTTAATGTGTTATAACTATAAATTCACGAATTTCGGATTGTTTTCTTATATTTGTTATGTAACCACCTTGTTTCGTATCAAATTTAGTAGTTTAGTTAGGCACCCCTTTTTTGATTTTTTTTTTATTTTATATTTATTTATTGAGTGTCACAATATGTGACAAAAATGGCCGTATTTCGACCGTATGTTTTTTATTGCGATGACTTAGAAACTTAATTTTTTTACAGCTTGAAGTAACCGTAGATCTTAGAATTTGATATAAATTTTAACTTGATATCTTTACGTATTTCTGAGAAAGAGTCTTGGCAGACGAAAGAGGATCACAAGGGTTCCTTTCTTCCTTTCTAGGTACGGAACCCTAAAAACAAAACACACATACATAGTGGCTGTGTTTATCTATCATATATAAAAAAAAATATAGGTCTCATGCCAAAGTTCAGGAGGGATACAGGGGAATACTTTTGTTTGGGGAAAAAACAGAATGATATTTCCTCTTAACAAAGATTCAGTAGTAGATTAAACAAAATGAGCACCTCCTACTGCCCCAGCCGCAGCACCCGCAGCCCCGCAAACATTCTCTGAAGTGTTCCTAGTGGTTCCTCGATCGTTGTCCAGTTTTAGCCCCACTCCTAATTGGACACCTTCATACAAGAGGACACTACCGTAAGTCTGAAAAATAAATATAATATTTTTTTATTACTTTCTACTATGTATATATTATTATTATTATTAATACGTATAATATTTATTTAATTTGTATAATGACGGATCACTTGTTTTAATGGTTTGATCAATGATTCGCTCAAACAAATAAAACATTAACAGAAAAGGATAAACAATTATTTTACAATGTTGCCTAAAGGAATAATAAAATTTTTTGTAAAATTTTATCATAATATAATAAAGGTAAATTTCCGTTTATACTAATCTACACTCTACACTAATATTATAAAATATTTTTGTATGTTTGTAACGGATAAACTCAAAAACTACTGGACCGATTTCGAATTCTACAATATCCCTGAGTAACATAGGCTATATTTATAACTAAAAATATTAGAGATCCCTACTAATACTTCAATAATGTAACCTGAGGTGTAAATAAAAAAGCCACAAAATATCTTTCATCGCATGCGCTGCGAAAAAAATCTAATGTGTAATACAAGTTTGAACTCGGTGTCATGCAAGTGAAGTTTGTTAAAAACTGTTAGGTACATAGACACCAACTTCAATCTGTTATTCAGATCAGATTTTTGGAAATAAGTCATTATTTTTAACTTTGTAGTGTATCTTTTTGATGACGGTTCTTATTTTTGTTAAAAAAGTTTGTATGTAGATATTCATAATAATGTTCTTTAACATTACAGAACATTTTTTGTTTTATCATTAATAGTTAACTTTTGTTGTTGTTGCATGACACCAACTTCAAACTGTAATTCACATCAGATTTTAGAAATGAGTACTTTATTAGTTTTACCTTTTTTGGAAGATGGTTATTTCTTTTGTCATAAAGTTTTTATAAGATTGCACCTAATTACATAAAATCAAAAAATAGAGGCTTTTTACATCAATCGTTGACGATTCCAAATTCACAAGCCGTATCGAACTCTTAAATCTCAGGAGAGACTTTGTCTCCCTGTGTGTGTTCTACCGCTTGTATAATGGGATGTGTTCTAAGGAATTGTTCAAAATCATGCCCACGGCTACATTCTACCATCGCACCGGTTCCCGTCTGCAGGGAATTCATCCGCACACCTTGGCACCTACATGGTCACGTAAAGTGTGGTTTTTGAAAAAATTCCTCCTGCGAACGCTAGGTTGTGGAATGAACTCCCTGCCGAGGTTTTCTCTGAGGACTACAGTATGGGGTTCTTCAAGAAAGAAGTTATTAGATTTTTGAAGAGTCGGCAACGCGCGAGTAATGCCCCAGATGTTGCAAGCGTCCATAGGCTGCGGGACCGCTTACCATCAGGCGAACCGCAAGCTTGTTTACCACCTTAGTGGTATAAAAAAACCCAAATCGCTTAAAGTGTGCCTAAAAAAAATTTCAAGAGTTCCCTTGATTTCTCTAGGATTCCATTTGTTGTATACCAAAAGTTGATAAAAACACCGACCAAAATAAGACCATGTTTGTACCTTTGTATTAATACTTCTATCCTTATCCACATAAATAATTTCGTATTAAAGACTGTTTCAATACCTAAGATTACTTTTTGAATTATGCAAATCGGACATTCTATTCAAAAGATATCTATAATTGCACGCCTCATAAGCGGAGCGGTGAGGTAGTACTCTACTCTCGACATGTCAAAAAACCCAGTCTTTCGAAACTTAAATGACGTTTTTTTTTTAATATAACACTTACAGGATAATATGAGTGCACTAATATGAAGTTAAATAATCTGTCTAGCACATATGGTACATTTTATAAACATTTAATTTGTTTAATATAATAAATAATAACATTAAAACTAATCATTCTTGGACGTCCGTGAGTCTGTGTTTATGTGACCATGTATGTGGCAGAGAAATTTGTCGAAAAATTCATCTTACCGGAATACTTTTGTTTTTAATATATAAAGTATTACACTGTGCTGATTCCTAGTTAATATTAGCGTTCTAAGTACTGTCGTTTAATTATAATTTATAAAAACTAATATACCACTGTATAATGTATATCTATATTTTTTATTTTTATTTTATAGTATATTTTTTCCTCACCTTATTTGTTATTTTATTTTAAAAAACTTGAGTTTTTGTTTTAGAATATTTTTTTTAAATGTGAATGACCGCTATGAGGCGTGCACTTTTGGATTTTCCAAATTTTTAAAAATACACTTACTCTACGTTTATCCTAATATGTTTAAAAAATAAATGTTTACACGTGCAAGGCCTGGACGGGGCGCTAGTCGATGATAATAATAAATTCAAATTCTTAATTTTTTACATGATACACAAGTTAAGAAGAATAATATATACATATTAATCAAAATATTAAAACCTCAAAAAAATTAAGAGGTTCTCAATTTGTCGGAATCTTGTTTTTTAAGTATGTTGCCCGAATACTCGAAGACGCCTGGACAGATTCGAGAAATTCTTTTTTTATTTAAAAAGGTATACTTCCGAGGTGGTATTAATCCGAGGTCATATTAATGTAGTAAATATAAAACTTAAATTTTTAGTCAAACATAATAATTGGTGTTATATTGGAACTGGTGAAACGACTTTTATGTTGATGATTGTATAAAATTTTGTTATTAGTATCAATGTTTTACTGTACGAGAAAAAAAGCAATTCGTCAATCGAAAATAAAAAATAAAAATTAACAAAAAAAAAAAACAAAAGATGCACTGAAAAGGTAAAAACAATTACTTATTTCCAAAAATCTGATCTGAATAACAGTTTGAAGTTGGTGTCTTTGTACCTAACACACTTCACTTGCATCTCACCAACTTCAAATTGTAATTCAGATCAGATTTTTGGAAATAAGTACCTAATTATTTTTACCTTTTAAGTGCATCTTTTTGAAGACGGTTTTTTTTGTCATAAAGTTTTTATACTGTAAATATTGCAACTTATTAAGTAAAATCATAAAAAAGAGGTTTTTACCAACAAAAAAATATATAAATATTTATCCTCAAGAACTCGTGCACATTTTAATATGCTTTATTAGATAAAAAACATTTTTAGTACATAGTATTTTTAAATTCCAAAATGAGATATATGTTTTGGAATGCTGATGAAAGTTCATTATATATACCTATTATACTTGAGTTCTGTAAATCCAGAAAATAGCAAAACTTAATGCAATTTCAAACTAAATATATAAATAACTACCTAAAAAAACAGATAGGTATTCGATACTTACGAAAGCCATACTTTTGGTTCAAAAATACCTGAAAATAATAAGTTGAATTATTATTTTACTGCTAAAAATGAAAGAAAACGTTACTTTGGGGGCATCCATTTTACATGTCACGCCCTCAGGCGGAAATGGGGGTCATGCAAAGTGACAAAGACAATTTTTTCATACTAAAATTGGGGAAAAAAGCGTGACAAGGGTGGAGGGTGGTGTCAAAAATTACAGAAATTTGCGTGACGTTTAAATGGATGACCCCTTATGCGTAAAGAGAAATGGTTCAATGGTACCAAAACCGAAAACTCCGATACCGCGCTTCTATAAATCTATTGAGGAGGCCTACGTCAAGCAGTGGACGTCTAGCTGCTGATATAATAAAAAGCTAATAACCAATAATTATTTATAATTTTTCTACAGAAATGAAATCTTGAAATTGTTAGCAATACTACGTCGTAAGCTACTAAGGGAATTCCCCCAAGTTCCTGTTTAGTTGAAGTGGTTAATTCCTATATCACTGAGAATCGGAATCGGTGTCGAATCCAAGTTGGAAGTTGGAGTATCCAACACCAGTGCGTTTCGACGCAAGTGGCAAGTGATTTTGTAACTCCACTTAGGTGCGTTCACTAACAGCAGGATAGCATTTACATTTTCTACAGTACAGAAAGAGACAGCACTAAGCTCTACCGCGGTAGAGTGAGTTTTTGAACGAGGTCCTGGGAATTGTTTTCGGTTTCAAATCCAATGCACAGGCATTTTCATTATATGGTTTTCCAATAGACGACATGACGGCGACACCGGCAGAAGCAAAAGTGTATGTTAAGTCAATATTTTGAGTGTAAGAGACAAAGAACTGTGTATTCTTGTACTATAATAATAATAGTATTTAATATTTCTGGACATTACGCACAGCGCCATCTGGTACCTAACTATGTAAAGCTTGTACGATGGAGACCGGACAACGGATAAGTACTACAAATACCTATATAAGTACTTACTTTTTATTGTTAATACATACCACAATATAAAGATAGAAAATCCAGACTCAAAACAAACATATAGGTAAATAATATGTTTGTCCTGTGCGGGGATCAAACCAGAAGAGAAATATAGCCCTTTGTAGAATTGAATTTAAGGTGAGTAAATCCAATCTAAATAATAAAAAAAAAACGTAGATACTACATTATAATTCCAAGGCCAGTATTAGCAAAAACATAATTCAACAAAATTTTGTCGATAAAAAAAATTATAGACACCTCTACTTTATGCCAATTTTCGATTTATTATTATAGCGGCACTTACATATTGATGCTGCTATTAACAAATTTTAAATGCAAGTGATAATATTCAAGTTATTAATATTTAACGTTTCTCGCCCATACTACGTTAATATTCCGTGTTATTATGTAAAATGTGTCTGGCTTTATGCCTCCTCTAGAGGAGTTGACCAGATTTAACTAGCGCCTCGTTAATAAAATAGCTTATTACTAGATTAAATTACTGAATATTATATTAATATAAAATATTAACTTTTTTTAAAAATTACGGGTTGCATAAAAAGGAAATTCAAATGGCGGCAGTCAGCCTCAGGCAGCAAGTTGGCTCTGGTCAGCGCCTTAAAAAAAATATAAAACCTTTTAACTGTAAAGTTAACCCCCCTCTAATAAATCCTTGCTAACGTACAGCAATGGCGTTTGGTATATATTACAGGAAAAAAAGTATACATACCTATTTACTTTAATTCAATATACTGTGGTAAGTGGTATATGTAGATATTATAAAAATATACCTTACCTTAACTTGGCCTCAAATAATCAAAAAGGATTAATATCCTGAGGAAGCAGCCAGACACAGTCAAGTCAACTACCTTATACACTTCAAGTAATGTTACTAATAAATGATCGCCAGCAACACTAGATTGCCTAAAATAACCGCACTGCAAGTGTTTATTTTAAAAATAGTGATGGGAACAAAATAACAAGTTTCCCGTTTTTGTCAAACTAGTTATCATTGATAGTAATGACCGCCGTTGGGATACAAACTATGTGATGATAATTACAAGAATTATTGCCGATATGTGAAAAACTTGTTTCTATTTTGTTGATAACGACACATTATTTTACTACACGCCAGCTTTCATGATACAATATAAGATTTTATTTTCTATATACACCCATCATACGTACCCACTTACAAGCTGTAGTAATACAAAAATTAACATATCAAACAAACAGTAGGTAATTTTAATGAGTTTTCAGTGAAAGAATTTTAATAAACTTAATTTAAAAGAAATAACAAAAATATGGGTCGGTGGTGGCCGAGGGGTTTCTAATTCATTTTGCGTCCACTCAGGACGGTGGAGGTTCGAGCCCGGCGTGTACCAATGAGTCTTTTTCTTAATTTCTCAAGTACATTGATTATTCACACTAGGTCCTGGCTGTTCGGTGAAAAAAATCATCGTGAGGAAACCTGCATACATAAAAAAAAAAACGACTTATGTGAAGTCCACAGTCCGTACTATGGCCCAAATCAACCTGGGTGAGGGTAGACCGTGCCCTAAGAGTAGGGACGTATGAGGCTGATAAGGAACAAAAGTATTATTTTTAATTGTATTTTGTTACCATAACATATGAGTCCTAATTTACACTTTACAAACATTGTGCATTTAAATATAAAAGGCACTGACTACCTCTTAACTTGGGAGTCAGAGACTTTCAAATTCAAAAATCATATCATAGACATAGACTGCAAAATGATAGAAATAATACTCTAATGCTTTATTTACAATAAAGATGCATTATGATTTCAGAATATAAAATAATAAAACACACGCACTCATGCACTCATTGTTCTAATATTAATAGATCATATTTGTAGGCAGGTACTTAAGGACACCAGAATAAAAATATAGCGAAACATTTCATTTGAATTATTTGTTTCATTTATATCTATATATTATTTATATGTAATAGTTATATATACACACCGGCACAATTAGCGGAACACAAAAAAAGGATTTGAACGAATGGCAGCAGGTTCTCTTTACTGATGAGTGCAGAGTTCTTTTAAAACAGATCGATGGGAGACAGCGAATATGGAGAAGCAAAGGAGAACGCCACATACAGTCTAATTTTGAACACACAGTGGCTTATGGTGGCGGCTCGATTATGGTTTGGGGAGGGATATGTTTGGGAGCTCGCACGGAGTTAGTGATAGTCACAGGAGGGACCATGACAGCAGATCGATACGTCAGAGACATTTTAGAAGAACATGTTGTACCATTTGCCCCATTTATTGGTGACGACTTTATTCTAATGCAAGATAATGCTCGTGCTCATAGTGCACAATCGGTACAGGCATATCTGAGCCACTTAGGTATACCGGTGATGCAGTGGCCAGCAAATTCCCCCGATATGAATCCGATAGAGCATGTCTGGGACTTGCTAAAAAGAAGGGTTAAATCCAGAATGCCACCCAACAATCTGAATGATTTCGTCAAATATATGCGTTATTATCTCTTAGTTTCACTTTTTTTCTGTTCCGCTATTTGTGCCGGTGTGTATATAATATAGGTTCCTTATAACCCTATAAATATCAAGTATTTTTATAATGTAAAATTAGAAGGGAAGATCATTTTAGTAGCCAATGGTGTGTATAAATTACATTAAGAAACATTTAAAGTCAATATGAAAAAAAATATATTTCTATGTAATTTCATTCTTAATTCTAGCTTACACGGCTTACAATAGTAGCACGGCTGGTGACCATCCCCGTACGTGTGAGGTCGAGCACCGACAACCTTCATCGAGTGCGTGTAAGCAAAATTAAACCGTGAAGTGCTTCCGGTTTTGGCAGTGCTCCTCCGCGGTGGGTCTTTTCCGCATACCACGGGCTGCCAGCAACCCCCGCCCGCTTTTCAACACATAGGCAAAAGCATTTTTACGAGCACACATGTGCAGCTTCCTTTCGTTACATATATGGCTTACAGATTAGATGACATTTTTGTATGTTGAGTTTATAAAAAACAGAATAACGTTGAAGTGTACCATAGAAAATAACCGTTTTAAAATTATGTATAATGATTTAAAGAATTTTCAGCCCAGCAATTAGGATAAAATCTACGTGTAGTACAATCCAAACGTATCCATTTTCACGTCACTACAGCAAAAATTTTAGTATCAGAAATTGAGTTTGTAGAACTATGAAACGTATAAAATATAAATAATGAAAACTATAAAAGCTATTTTTGTACTATTAGTGTCTTTTACAAAGTAAGACTTAAATATGAAGAAAAAAGTAATATTTTTTTTTACCTAGCAAAATTGATCGACTTCACCACATACGACAACAAACACCTACATATCGACGGCGATGTACTAATATCTCCTATCTGACAAAATCTCAATTTTACAGGAGGTGAAAAAAACGTTTAATTGCTTTAATAATTAAGTTACAAAAATGTATTTAATTATAATTAGACTATAAACATTGTAGATTAAAGATGTTATTATTAATTTTAGCCTAAAATTATGTATTTCTGAGTTAGTGTTAGTTAGGAGTTCTTGTTTCGAATTTTGTGAACATCTGATTTATTATAATATAGTAGCTAGCTTCTATCTACATAAACGTAAAAGTACCGGTACAAAATTTAGCTTAAATGTCACAATATGACTACAATATTAACATCTAAAAGCTGGGACATACTTTGTTGTGTAATTCTTTTTATTTTGGGAATTTTGTATCACAATTCACACAATTTTATAAAAAAAAACTCGTTGTAACTTCAAACACACTTAAACCAAATAAGCCAGTGTTCTGCTGCTAACTTTTGGTTACTCATTCTCATCGCACAATCCGCCGCTATCTTCCGTTTGTTACGTCTGCTTCAGTCAGGCGATCACGCGTTTTAATGCAGATAGGAGGAATTAGAAGCAATATTGACAACATTGAAACACTTAGGGGATATTACTTTAATCAGTTTAATCAGCGACATGTTCCGTTTGTAAACATAGGAGCTATTTCTACAAACCCTATCTCAGCCAATTATGGTCTGAGAAATTAGAAGATTTTACCAGGCTGTGCGAAATTGAATTTTAAGTCGAACAGTATAAGAAACTCAATTTTGCTCAAAATGTCAGAAAGGAGGTATTAGTACATCGCCGTCGATATAGATATTTAACGCTTATGTTGTCAAGTAAAAACGGTTGTTTATACTTAACTTGTTGCGCACGTTACATCACTAGCCATTATATCAATTTAATCAAGCCGATAAAACATGAATGAAAATAGAGCGCTGATAAAAAAGGAACTAAAAACAACAATATAAAATCAATGTATGTCTATACGGCAGTAGCGCCAAGCAAGTGGGAATCTCTTCATGACGCGGGTTGTATACGATTCGGGGAATCACCTTATTTATTACAAGACCTGCATTCTTTACGGGGAAATTAAAATTTGTCTATACTCTATACTGATATTATAAAGAGGAAAGATTTGATTGTTTGTTTGTCTTGAATAGGCTCCGAAACTACTGGACCGATTTGAAAAATTCTTTTACCATTAGAAGCCGACATTATCCCTGATGAACATAGGCTACTTTTAACCGCGGGAAAATGCTTCATTCCTACGGGAAAACGGGAAATAGGACAACGGGTAGTAAGAATTATCCTTCCGTACATTCCTAATTACTTAATTACGTAATAACTTTCTTTTTCACATAACTTCTACACGGCTGAACCAATTGGTTTGAAATTTTGTATGGGTATTTCGATGGTTTTCTGGATGATTTAAAAATACAATTAGACTCGGAAGGTGGCGCTGCTGTTGGTATGTCAACTATTAAACGGCTTGACCGATTGGGTTGAAATTTTGTATGTGTACATCATGGTTTCACAGACACGAATGTAGTATGCCATTAAAGAGGGAAGATTTGATTGTTTTTATTCTATAATTGAGGAGTTGCCGTAAGAACCTACGCCGATAACGAAATTTAGGGCGGGCGAAGCCGCTGGCAGAAGCTATCCTAAATAATTTCTTTATTTTCATATCTTCTTTCAGCCGATTTAGTTTCATAAAAGAAACAAAAAAAAATAGTAAAAGGTAAACCTTAATTCCATATTTCCCATAGCCACCAACTTTAGTCTAAAAATTCATGAACGGCTAAGCGCGGTGCTCGACAAACTTGCTTTGGATTTTTTTAATCAGCTATGTAGGTACCTATGTCAACTAAAATATGCAAGTAAAATATGCAGTTTAATGCAACGTATTTATTTTATTTTAAAAGCTTTTACTTAACTTGCCTCGTTGTTTTTGTGTTAAGGGCTTAATTTAATTCAGCCAATATCTAGTGTAAAACGTTGATGATCGGTCAATAATCGGGTTCGGAAGTGGATGTGCGGAGCCTGCTGCCATAGGATTTGACGCGCGGCGACTACTTTGATTCTACCTACACCTACATAATTAATACTTTGTCATTTACTTACTTATGTTATACGTAGTGTATAACAAAAGAAACTGACTGTCTGATTTAATGACATATCAACGCACATCCCAAACCGCAGGGACTAGAAACTTAAAATTGGGCATGTAAATTCTTTACTTGACGTAGGGCTCCATAAAGAAAGGATTTTGAAAAATTTATCCTCTAAAGGTGTAAAATAGGATTTGAAAGTTTGTATTAAAATATGTCAATTTTGAAGCTTATGCATAAAAATTCTTATTTAGTTATCAGTACATTGTTTGCACAAAGTTAGTACAAGTGAGCGATTACCGATGAGGGTGTAAGTAGTTTGAGTTTTTTGTAGTTTTAATACACACGAAGCGGAAATTGTATTTTCAGTCGAGTGATAACATAGATCTTTACACTACAAATGGGAGGATAATAAATTATAATAATTATAGTTTTAATTTAGTTAACAAATAATAATTGATTTTTATATACATAGATGACGCTGTACCGAATAATTACATGCTATAATTATGTTTTCTGTTGTTTGTAAATAGTATTTTATTTTTTTCAAATTGAAGCTGGTTCACTATTATAATCACAAATGGCCTGTACCAAATAAAAAGAAGCTATTAAGTTTTTCGTCAGCTTTCAAATAGAAAGTGCTTTTTTTATTATTGTTCTCTTGCCTATAATAATCTTTGCAAACACGTACCCCCAACCCTATTTTTGACTAGGCATGAAGAAGAGCATGTGTAGTGTAAATTAAGATTAACGTGATTCACAGTTTTTGAAATATCTACAAATATCGAGTGTATTGAGAGAGAACAACACTATCCACTGTAAGCAAATTTAGCCAGAAGTCAAGACAAGACAAGTTATAATCGAAAAATCGTGCAGTATCGCTATAGAGAGAGTGTTTTCGAAACACTAGTGGTAGACCATAAATATAGAAATGGTAGACTTTATTGCTCATGTTTCGAAAACGCAGTACCGTGCGCGTCGGCTGGAAAACTCTACACTAAAAATCGTTTGTTTTTTGTTTGTGTGTGTGAGGTTTCTTTTTTATCAAAGTCTAATACTTATGCTATTATTACTTTTATTTTCATTTAACTTACTCGCTGTTGGTTATACAATTAAGAATCTTTGTAAGTGTTTATTGAGGGTATTGAATATTGAAATGTTTTCATGTTGAGTTGAGAGTTTCATAAAACAAAAAAGGGAAGATACGGTTCGTTTAGTGTCGATAAAACAAAGATTGAGCTAAATACAACTACAAGAAGGTACTTTTACCCTACATCTACATTTTTGATTAAGTACAGATGCATAGGACATAACAGAGGCAGAGATAGATAGAGATATATAGTCTGTAGACAGAACGAGATAACGGGATATTCGTCAACACACCCATAATACTCTGAGAGAAACAATTTTTGGGTATTCCCCGAACTGAGTGATCGCAAGGTACCATCAACTTAAAAATAAGTATGATAAAATATTATAACCTTACAAATCCGCGGAAATTTTTTAGCTGATTTGCAAGGTAATTATATTTTATCATAATAATGAATTTCTGCAAAGTAACGCCTGATTCTATCAATAAAAAAATAAGTCCAAATAAATAAGAACACAAAAATTATATTTAATATTTATAGTCATTTTTACGCAAAATCAAACAGGTATAGCTTAAAAAAAACACCTATCCAAAGTGAAACTATTTTTTTTTTTTTATTTTAAATAAATTAATCATTAAATTATTCCCGACTCAATTAATACGTGATAAGGAAAAACTAATAAAATCTAATGGGATAACCCTTGGTGATAAATTATGCAAAAAATAACATCAATAGATTCTTTTATTTTTTTTTTTTTTTTTTACCATTAAGGTGGCAAACAAGCACACGGTCCGCCTGATGGTAAGCGGTCACCGTGGCCTATGGACGCTTGCAACACCAGAAGTATCACCCGCGCGTTGCCGACCCTCCAAAAATCCAATAACTTCTTTCTTGAAGAACCCCATACTGTAGTCCATAGAGAAAACCTTGGCAGGGAGCTCATTCCACAACCCAAGCGTTCGCGGAAAGAAGTTTCTCTGAAACCGCACTGTACGCAACCATTTTGGTTCTAAAGTGTGAGAATGAATTCCCTGCCGATGGCGAGCGGTGCTATGGTAGAAAGTAGCCGTGGGCATAATTTCGATCAATTTCTCAGAACACATCCCATTGCACAAGCGGAAAACACACGCAGGGAGGCAAAGTCTCTCCTCAGACTTAAGGGTTCGATACGGCAAGTGAGTTTGGGATCGTCGACATTTCTCACAGCCCGTCGTTGAACCGAGTCAAAAGGTCCAAGCTGGTATCCGGGTGCACCTGCCCAGAGATGGCAGCAGTACTCCATATCGGGTCGCACTTGTGACTTGCAAAGCAGCAACCTCTGCCCCGACGTGAAGTACTGCCTCGCTCTGTTGAGTACACCTAGTTTTTTGGACGCCAGCTTCACCTTATCTAGTTACATTATCTATTAAAATACAAATCTCTAAGGTGATGCAGCCTGTGATCAACACACAGCTTCTAAGATACCTAGAAGTACACGATCTGGTCAGTGACCGTCAATATGGCTTTCGCCACGGTCGCTCGACTGGTGACCTTCTAGTGTATCTCACACGCCGATGGGCACTAGCCATTGAGAGTCAGGGGGAGGCATTGGCATGTAGCCTGGACATAGCGAAGGCGTTCGATCGGGTCTGGCACCGGGGTCTTCTGTCGAAGTTGCCATCTTACGGAGTGTCCGAGGGTTTGTGCAAATGGGTAGCTAGCTTTTTCTCCGGCAGACGCATACGAACCGTAGTTGACGGTAGTTGCTCTGATAGCATGGACATTAATGCTGGTGTCCCGCAAGGCTCTGTGCTGTCTCCTACGCTGTTTCTACTGCATATCAATGACATGTTGGACATCAACAACATACATTACAATGCAGTTGACAGTTACTGGAGACGCTTTTTACACGGGTCGTGCAAACATCCCTCGTTCCGTTCTGAAGGAAAACCGCGGAGAACTTGTGTCTCAAATCGAGACCGCACTGTCCCAGGTCTCTGACTGGGGACGGGTAAACTTGGTCCGATTCAACCCTACAAAGACACAAGTGTGCGCGTTCACCGCTAAGAAAACTCCATTCACTGTAGTCCCACAATTCCAGGACACTCCCCTCTCCATCTCCAAGAGCATTGGGATCCTTGATGTCGACATCTCCAGCGATGTTCAGTTCCGAGATCATTTACAAGAGTGTAAGTTTAATTTAAGGTGAAGCTGGCGTCCAAAACACTTGGTGTACTCAACAGAGCGAAGAAGTACTTCACGTTAGGGCAAAGGTTGTTACTTTACAAGTCGCAAGTTCGGCCCCATATGGAGTACTGCTGCCATCTCTGGGCAGGCGCACCCGGATACCAGCTTGGCCCTTTTGACTCGGTTCAACGACGGGCTGTGAGAATTGTCGACGATTCCAAACTCACTTGCGGAATCGAGCCCTTAAGTCTGAGGAGAGACTTTGCCTCCCTGTGTTCTACCGCTTATACAATGGGTTGTGTTCTGAGGAATTGTTCGAAATTATGCCCACGGCTACTTTCTACCATCGCACCACTCGCCATCGGCAGGGAATTCATTCTCACACTTTAGAACCTAAATGATCGTGTACAGTGCGGTTTCAAAGAAACTTCCTCCCGCGAACGCTTAAGTTGTGGAATGAGCTCCGTGCCAAGGTTTTCTGCAAGGACTACAGTATGGAGTTCTTCAAGAAAGAAGTTATTAGATTTCTGAAGGGTCGGCAACGTGCAAGTGATACCCTTGGTGTTGCAAGCGTCCATAGGCTACGGTGACCGCTTACCATCAGGCGGACCGTAAGCTTGTTTGCCACCTTAGTGGTATAAAAAAAAAAAAAAAAAAATCGTACCTAGGTTATTTAAGTCTAGGCACTTACTGACTTACTGAATTAGTCAATTCAATATATACCTATATATGGTCTAGTGTTTCTGGCTCTAATTAAAGTTAACCTTACCCCCTCTGCTGACCACACAGTTACAATTACTTATTTATTATTAATACAATTTTATTTAGAGAATTTATTTAGTGACACTACTGTTTCTATTTGAAAGACATTGTTGCCAATTCTAGTAATACTCAAAGTGGAGGGGATTGGTGATGCTGGTGCGCTGGGTATTGGTAGCGACGGTAAATAGATGGGTTGCTGCGTATCACAACTATCTGACGTACTCTCACAGGCTTCATCCATGTTACGTGGCAGAAAAGATCATGGAAAATCTGAAATATGAATATTAAATAAATATAATGAAAAATGGAACCTATAAAAATAGATTCCTATAAAAAATTTCGTCTTAAGTTCTCTCGCTCTCTAAAACACCAAAGAACTTTCATATTTATTTATGCAAAAATGTAATATTTTCTACTGTCAATGCTATCACTACAAAAAATGCTACTGAGGGTATTATCAGAGAAATGCATGTTTCCATCAATCACGCAAGCGGATTCGTGGAACTAATCTGAGAGAGTCGCCTGCGTCTTGCGTACGAAATGTATAATGTAAAGTAAGCTGCCCTCAGTGCCCCCTCTTTGGATCCGCCCTTGCCCGAAAGTGACAGACTACTTTAATCCCGATATGTTTTTCACGGAGCACTATTTCTTAAGTCGTAATGGACCACCGATTGACTTAATTTTTTGGGACTGACAAACACGAGAATTTATATAAAACACTTTTAATCCTCATTAGAAGTGACCACGGGAATATATTTTTTTTCAAGTAATATCTTCACATCGCAACGGTTCAACAACAGGGAGACTTTTAAGCAGCAGGGTAGCTGGCTGGAGGGACAGATAATACATAAATCCCAATTCATTTAAAAATGATATCGTAGAAAATTGTCGGAATCATATGGCTATAAAAAAATTCCACTGTTTGCTTATAAACTTACAATATAAATGTATCAATTGAAATAACTTACAGATTTGCGGTTATGCACCTGTATTATGAGAAGCGAAAAAACTAATAACACTTTATTAACATGTAGGTACCAGGTTGCCTTACAAATAGCATTTTTTTGCAATATAAAGCTACTCTAATATAGTTGTTTCAAATTTATAAGAACCGTGATCTTACCACACGAGTTTATGCTAATAAACTTGCAATTTAAAAGTCTGTTATTGTGTAATAAACACTAATTAGGTTCCTACGACACGCTGGTTTTAAGACGAGTTGAAAGTCGAAAAACAATACTTACTGACTTGAGCCCTCTCATAAATATCTTCCTCAACCTCTATAGTATACAAACACTACAGGTCTGGGTCATACAAATTTAACTGCACCATTTTACGACTACTAGTTTAACAACAGTAAAACACATCAAAATTCAAGTATTTGTTTAAGCGCTGATATTTGACAGTGACAGATAAAACAACTAAAAAAAAAAGAAAAACCATGCTATGAGCGGTGGTTATTTGTAGTCACTTAGTTAAAGTTGGAGGTCGAATATAGTCGTGGTTTATCGTGCCTGGACCGCACTCAGTGTGTTTAAAAACAAATAAATTAATAATAAAATTTTTGTTTGTAATTTAGAATTTTATGAATTTTTACATGGTGATCAAGTAGCCTTTAAAAATCCTTCATATATCCCTGTTCTCAGTAAAGAAATAATAGCCACAAAAACATAACAAAAATTTATTTGACAGCTTTAGCTTTGTACATAACCTAAAATGATGACTTTATTCAAGAAAATCCAGAAGTTTATTAGTTACTGGTACCTCAGATATTTGCTGGCGACGGAGCTGTATATGGTGGAACCATGGGAAAAAGCTGTGATGCGTATCCTTTTTTTAAAACGAATATTTCCTTGTACCTATATAATAAGGTCACATATTAGTTAACATTCATTATACAGCATAAGTCAGCCATTACTTAACACTTTGCAGGATTGCGGGATCTAGTGCATGCATTACTCAAGAACTAGAGCCAGAACCAATTATAACACATATGTTGATATTGAACGTCGTGAATTCGTTTTTGATATTAATTTAAGTAGTTATCAATATTAAAATCAAAACTATCATTTCACTATTGAAGCTAACATAGTTTTAGCTGCCTATCTTTTCTTTTCTAAAACCTTCATTGGTAGCCTATGATAAAAGTAACATGTTTATGACATTAAGAGGATACACTTCACGGCGCCTCACAGCGGGTTTCATACAAACGAATTTCTCATTTGTTTTTGACATTTACTGATCAATCACTGTTAAATTTCTTAGTCATAATGCCAAGCTGAATACCTAGGTCTGTGGTTTTTCCAAATCTTGAATCTTTTACTACTAGAAATCTTTTTTGTATGAAAAACTAGAATCCTGTATAACTTTTGAACTATAGAATTTGATAGAAAACTGGCAAACTGCAGACCTAGATATTTATTACTAGAACATGTCTTAAAATTTTTTATCAGCAAGTGTCAAAAATAAGTGAGAAATTTGTTTGTATGAATCCCGCGAGGCGCCGCGAAGTGTATCCTCTTAATATAACACTCAGCGTATGTGTATCAGGTAAGATATTTTAAAAGGGTCAGTTAGGGCTGCTACCTTAACTTAGAAGAAGTTAATTTAAAGTTACTTTGTATGAAAATGTTGTTGTGGTTTTTTTAAATTTTGAATAGGTATCTTAATTGATCCCATGCAAACTTTTAATTTTAATTCCTATAAGATTTTTCATAAACCTTATAAGAAACTATAAATATAAAACGAACACCATGAAAAAAAGTTTTGTGAAAATTACCTTTTATTTTGCTGACAGTAAACTTTTTCAAAATCCATATGCCACTCAAAATATCTCTTTGATTAAATAAAGGAGAAATGACCATGTAAAGGTTACATTTTTTAAGCATATAAAAGTAAAATTTTAGAAAGAAAACAAGCAGCCACTGTTATGTTATGTTCAAAGAAAACATTATTAAAACAATATTGAGACATAAATCAACATTAATAGAACAATAAAACATTAATAATCTACAATAATACAAAAATAAAAAACATCTCAGAATTGACACCAACAACTTATGCTTGTCAAAATGTTGACCACTTTTGAAAAACCCATCTATTGAGATGCACATGGAAGGTGTTATTAGCTATACTATTTGTTAAAAGTTTACATGTCACAAAGATTTTAACTTCCAAGGCATACAAAACTTTTGTTGTAAAATCTAAAAACACAAAATATGCACTTGTAAGTTTTCTAAAACATTGATTTTGAAACTCGGCAATATGTTAAAAATTATCATTTCTTACAAGTTTACCAAAGAAGTGTCAGCCATCTTGTAAGTTTCCTTAAATCTATTAAGAAAGATGTAATTCAAAAAGCTGCCCAATAAGCACAAAACTGCATTATTAGTTTTCACATAAGGTCCCATTGGTAACTTAAGCATTACTTAAAGAGAATTCTTATGAATTTTCAATACTATAAACAAAGGTGTTAAAAAGATCCTGGTCTGTAGTTTATGCTGCAAAATAGGTAACAGCCACCCTAATAATCAGCCAATGTTCAGCTCTTGGGGTGACAGTTATCCTTATTAATGCTCAAAGAATGCTAATATAATTACTACACTAAAAGATACAGTTACTCAGCTAATAGCTGTTTCATTTGTGACCAAATCAGAGTTATATCAGCAGCCTTGTTCACTTAAAGATTCTATTGTAAACAGTAATTAAGCTGATATACAGTGGTTTGGTGTTTCTTGGGCGTTTGACAACTTTTCATAAACACCTACAAGTTCCTAGGTTACTAATAAATTTATGCATGTTACAAAATATTTCCAACGACATATACAATAAAAAAGATTTTTTGAGATATTTTGCTATTTATTAGCATCATCAGTCAAAATACTATCTATCTACTACTATTTTATTCTGTAAATAGTATTTTGACTGATGACACTAAAAAATAGCAAAAAATCTCAAAAAATGTTTTTTTAATTAATTTTGTTATTATTAAATAAATAGGAAATCATAACTCAAGCTCATATTTTAAATAATTTATTTACAATTAAAGTGTATATGAGAATTTGTATCCGTTATCCATCCATGGTACAAGACAAGTATTGCTTAGTAGAGAACCAGATGGTGTAATGTCTAGGTTTATCTATTTCTATTTGTTGAAAATTGTTCCTGAAAGATGGGCCCACATTGCAGTATGTACAAAGGCTCTGAGTTTATTTCTTTTATAGGATATAGGTATATGACACCATAAAAGCAATATAGACAACTTGACTCATATATTCAGATATTGTTTTATTCATTGTATTCGGCATCTTCTGGTATTACAACTACTTGTTGGTTAACAGCAGAATTTTTACAGCAAGTTTCGGAAGCTTAGTAAATGAAAAAGTATTATGAGCACTAACTCTCAGTTTTGTAATGCCTCTTAAGTGTTGCATGTATTGATATTGTAATTTTTACAAAATATTATGTTAAGTAAAGCAGAGTTGTTTGCCACCTTAGTGGTATATATATAAATAAACACTTTATCCCAAAACGAATGCACTCTTAAGGATCTACGATAATTTAATCTTGTTGATTACCATTTTAGTTATTTATATATAGCCACTTGTTATTTATTGATTGATAATATATAAATGATGATGATGGATTGATAAAATAATTAATATTAATATACCCACCAAATTTAATTAAAAATGTTTTTTAGTAGTAGAGGTAGATAATTGAAAGCTTTGGCAGGTAATAAAATTTTACAAATTGTTAATTTTTTAACAAAACGTACTTAACTTAGAAGAAATGTTAGTAATTTCTTCACGAACATCAGTTACTTTGTGGTAAACTGTTTTAATTGGGTAGGTATATTGACTTGATGCATTTCGTAAAGAACTTAAAGTAAATTTATTTACAATTTTTTTTAATCATCATAGATACTTACCTCTGTTTTTAACTAATATTAAAGAAAGTAATTAAATTATAAAATCATAAATAAAAAAAAACCGCATTAAGGTCGCCGTCTGCAGGCAAGATACCTGCCCAAAAATCTGGAGACCGACGTTAACTCGTTGAATAGTTAAGCTAATTGGTTGGCAAAGGTAAAAGTCCCTTAATATGTCAATCAGACGCCTGGAAGGTATATAAATATTTTCGAAACAAATCAGTGGCGTATATAGGAAAAATTAGGGGGGGCTTAGTCTAGATTTCAAGGTGTACTTGAAAACTAATCAAGAACTTCGTCGCCAGAACTCCTTCCCAGTAAAAAAAAATAACATTCCCCCTGCTCCCTACCCCCCTCCCCTTATATACGCCCCTGAAGCGAATGTCAAAACTATTTTTACTAGCATTTATGTTACGTTACTAAATTCAAATAGCAGTTATTAAAGTGATAACTTCGTGAAATATTAGAAATTGCATAAAGTACGGGACATTTAGTTTAGAGGTAACTAAAAGTCTTAGTGCTCCCATAATATAATCAGTTTATTGCAGACATTAATATTCAGGGAACGCTTTGTTTTCTCTGTAGTGTTTCCTATAATGTGTAAACCTAAAGTACGCTTTTAATAAATGTATATGCTATATATATTGCAAACATCGAATAATATGCAATCAAAACATTGGAAAAAGGCTAAAATATTATCCAGGGATGGGTTCTCCTATTGGATATTTCTGGGTACCTACACAGAAACACTTTTTTCATTCCACTATCTATACCTAAGAATGTTGTTCCTATTAAACTTTATAATACTGAAGTTGTTTATTTATTTACAACGTATTTAATCTCCTAAATTTTTCAAACTGCTTTTAATTAAGACCAAGTATCCAATAGACTTGTAATAGGCGTATACCCGTAAGGGACAGAAATAGAGTCACTGACCTCTGTGGCAAAGGACAATGTTACCAAATTAAAGTAATATTACCCCACTTTTTCCTGTAGATATGTACAAGCTGTTGCCCGGGTAGAATGTTTTTAAATGCATGATAGATATATGTTTGTTAAATGCATTTAAACAAAGCAAAAACATTCTAACAAACAAAAATTTATATAAAAAGCTTCTGCCCGCGGCTTCGCCCGCCCTATATTTCGTTATCCGTGTAGGTTCTTACGGCAACTCCTCAATTATAAAAAACAATCAAATCTTACCTCTTTAATGGCATAATACATTTGTGTCTGTGAAACAATGGAAATACACATACAAAATTTCGACCCAATCGGTCCAGCCATTTAGTAGTTGACATACCAACAGCAGCGCCACCTACCGGCTCCAATTGTATTTTTAAATCATCCAGGTAACCATCGAAATACCATTAAAATTCAACCCAATCGGTTCAGCCGTTTAGAACTGTAGGAGCTATTACACCATAGTTTTAAGGATAAAAAACACTTATGACATAGTTTCAAACAAAAATAATTATTCAAAGTTCACAATAAGTCACTGTTTTGGTGATTTTTCAACGTTTTCTTCTGCTTTGTTGGGCAGTTTTAAGAACATTGTCTATGTCTTTGTCACTCTTAATGGTTTTTGTAAGTAGCTTTCCCGTTCCCTCTTTTTTTTCTTTTTGGTTGTTAAGTCTGTTAGATACTTGGTCTTAGGCTTTTAACGACCCAGGCGCAAGTTATAGTACCTACGTTACGTTACAATGCCAATGCCATGTCGAAGCATGTGGGTTCAATAGGTACACGGCACTAATTACCACTAACCCTAACTTATGATAAAACTAAGGGATAGAGCTAATTTGCAAAATATTTTATTTTCTTACTTTACCTACCTAATACCACGTATAATGCAATTGAGGACTTGAAATTATCTTAGGAGAATATTCTAAACGGAATCAATAATGTTGTACCCAGACTCGAACACAAATGTTCATTGTGCGGGGATCTAACACGGATCCCTAAAAAGTATACTGTCAACTAGCGCATTTTAGGCAAATATTTATAATTTAAAAAATACTGTATTTTTCCATTGGCAGATCGGTCGGTCGGTGGTGGACAAGGGGTTACGAGTTTACTTTGCGTCCCGAGTGGCGGTGGTTTGAGCCCGGCGTGTAACCAATGAGTCTTTCCTAACTTCGTGAATCGTGAGGAAACCTGCATTCGTCAAATAAAATGAAGACGCATGTGAAGTCCACAATCCGCACTGGGCCCGCGTGTGGACTATGGCCCAAAATTGCCCTTGGTGAGGGTAGGCCATGCCCCAGCAGTAGCGACGTATATAAGGTTGCCCACGGAGGCACGGAGCCGCCAAAGGTTTTAATATATTTTTTCCAGCAGGTGTTACCGCGATATTTATTTACGTCACGACATTGACGGTGTAACCTGATTTTCGACACAGAAGAAAGGACGGAAAAGTATATTATATAGAATAGGTTACTTTTGATCCTGATTCTTTACGTAATATTTGATCATATTCAAGATGCTATAGTCGAAATCTGTTATATAGGTAGTTTAATAAAACAAACGCTTTGGTTTTACGAACTCAAAATGAATTCCCATTTACATAGTTGCCTTCTCGACCGATTTATAACGACTATCGGCTGTTACGACCTTAAATGACCCTTCGATATTATTGTAACCCGATGTCGATTGCATTATATATATTTCAAGCCAGTAAAATAGCCTTGTCTTGAGATTATTTGATGACCTGCTGTTAGCATTTATGTTTATTATTGCTAATGTCGGTAAATATTTTTTAAAGTTACAAATAAGGGAGCAATTAACATGTTGGGTAACCCTTTTAAGAGGGTTCCTGACGTGCACTAGCGCTGCTAATGGTAATTTTTGATTTCCTATTTTAACCAAGCAAATAATTATTTGTTTCTAGGGCAAATTTGGGAGTTGTAGATAGCATATCTGCAAAAAGTGGCTATATTTAGCAGATATGTTATCTACAACTCACAAATTTGTCCTAGTCAATGAAAAAATTCTAAAAATAGCTTATGACTAGATTATGTTTCTTCAGAAGTAGAATTTATTCTATTTTTTGGAATCCATGTTGTACAAAGAGGAAATTTAAAATAATCAATTGGCGGCGCTAGGTTAGGAGATATAGCGCTTTTAAGAAGCAGCATCTAGATTAAACAAAATATTTGTGGGCTTATAGGAACAGCTGTAACCTTCTCATTAAGGAGTTAAAGAGAGGCAGTCAGAAGTAGTCAAGTAATAAAAATAAAAAATAACTTTAATTTGGCAAAATTTAATTTACACTTTCAAATAACTGACGGAATAACCATTGGTATTACGAAACGGTTCTGGTATCTTTAAAGACATCTTTTGTAGATGTTCTATCCCTCTGTAAAACATGGATTTAGATACTGGTGTTGAAATCACAGCAGGATCAGAGAACCAAGCTTCAACTTCTTCGTTCAACAATGACTCTACTTTGTAAAGGATTTTTTTCAGAAAACTGGATTGTAATTCTATTCTATCATTTATAATTTTGTCATTGTTCTTTAAAACTTGCAATTCTTTATCCATAACCCAAATAAGTAAGTATTGTGTATCTGTTGCAGAAAACATGCACTCCAAAATGATTTTACACATAACAGTGTATTGAAAACCAAGGTTAAATTCTTTGATCATTGCCTCTATAGTGTAAATAAAATCATCAATAAAATAATTTTCGACTGGATTCTTGTGTGTAAATATGGTTTTTTCAATTCCACCTTGAATTATTTTTACTTCAGAGTTAAACAACTTCACTGAACCTTTGTCTTTCAATCCCAACCATGCCAGGCATCTATTGCAGTGATACACTTCTCGTTTGGTGTTAAACTTATTTGTTTTATCAGATAGCATTAAGTTGTTGACAACAAAAAATGTAAGTCGGTATAGGAAATCACTTTTGTTTGGTTTCAAAATATCATCTGTTTTTAAAGTATTATGCCCATGTCCATTACAATGGCAAAACCATTCTGACATATCTATATTTGTTGATGGCAACTCTAAAATTCTATCAAACTTAATTTCATTATTCGATATTACATTCGAACAATTTGAGCACATAATTTTTAATGGATCTTTTACTGTAACATTAATTTGCATAACATTTGTTTTATCACCATTTTCAACAGTATTTGTAGCTAAAAGTTCTGTATAAAAATTGCCTCCAGTTTTCGGTTCAGTCAAAATACGAAATGAAATATTATTTCTGTCAATTTTGAGACAGGACATAGAATTTGGTATTAAATGACAGAATTCTTTAACAGGAATCGTCAATGTTTCCAGTTCATCGTCAGAATAGCAATCTGATAGACTTTCAATAGATGAAAGGC
This sequence comes from Apoda limacodes, assembly GCA_946406115.1. NCBI lineage: Eukaryota > Metazoa > Arthropoda > Insecta > Lepidoptera > Limacodidae > Apoda > Apoda limacodes. The sequence continues at coordinate 15,485,626 of OX291555.1, forward strand.
TATCTTTCCTATTACACTTACTGTAATCAATATCTGAATAATAGTTAATTACAATACAACCTGCTTGTATACTAATTTTTAGATTGCAATTCTTATTAAAATCCAAACCTGTCGTTATAAAAACATTACAACTTCTCAATCGGGAGCGCAACTCCATAAAAATTTCTTTCACCAACATTTTTGCTTAATATTTAAATAAGAATAAAATCCGTTCAAAATTGGACCTTATTACAACCAAAACTGAGTATCTTTTTACTTATCAATAAGTTCAATATTCTCAATATCTGGCTTAACTCTCTGTACATGACCATTTGTTTCATAAACATTAAATAGACTATCCATCTCACGGATGGTAAAAGGTAAAGTAGCTTTCTTGTAGTAGTTGCTCATCATTTCAATATTATTGATGACAATATCAAGTAAATGTGATTTTTCAGCATAGATTCCAGGAGCTTCGTGTCTGAGGTAAGTAAAATGAATGTGGAGGTGATAGAAAGAAGGTTGGTAATGTAGGTAAATTCTCAATTGACTTTCTGCCAACTTATACTTATCAAATATTGATTTCTGAAATTAAAAAAGAATTATTTATTTTACAACACTTTTAATATGTCTTCTTTAATTCTATTAAGGTAACAAACCTCATACTGAAGTCCTTAGAGGAATTAAAGGGAGCTAATTCTATAACCTGAGCGTTTGTGGGAGGCAGTTACTCTGAAGCCGTGCTGAGTGTGACCATTTAGGTTCTGAGATGTGAGGATAAACTCCTTGCGGATGGCAAATGATACGATGATAAAAAGGAGCAAAAGGCATCATTTAAAACAACACAGCCCATTATACAAGCGATAGAACACACACATGAAGGTAAACTCTCTCCTAATTCTTAAGGTTATCAAACCCTTATTGTCACAGCTATTGTGTTTTGGATTGTAAATAATTCGCTCAGCTTGTCATTGAACAGAGTCAAAAGCACTGGGATAGCTAGATGCATAGGACGTTAAATACTCTTTATTGAGAGTTCCCACAGAAATCATTATTTTTTTTTCGCTTGAGGCACTAATTCTTCATGCAGCATCGGCATGATTTTGGCACATAGAAAGTTGTAGGGACGGAAAAGGAAATAGGATACTTCTCATCAAATGTAAGTTCCCATGGAAATAATTTTTCATGGGTAATACCAAGAGCTACTATTTGATTGATATCGCGACAGAGTAGTTATAGCCCAGATTATCATGCCCTTACTGTAGGAATACCATAAAGATGACCAAATTTTGTGTCAAAAATCATAATGCCATTAAATTATTAAATAACCAAAGGTTTTATGAATATATAATGTTACTAGCGGCCCGTCCCGGCTTAGCACAGATGGACTTTTAATTTTATAACATATTAAGATACACATAGAGTATGGATAACATGGTCTGATTTCGGCTTTTTAAATGTAAAAAAGTAGTTATAGTTACATTACTACAACAGTTGGACAGATGGTATCGTGAAGTTTTTTATAGATGTTCATATGTTATGTAATATTGTAGAACATTTTTTTGTTCTACCAACAAGTTTCAACAGCGCATGCGATTAAAGACAATTTATGCAAGCTTTTGAAATTCGTCTAGTAGTTTTTGAGTATATTTGTTACAAACATACAAAAATACAAATCTTTTCTCTTTATAATATTTGTGAAGATGTATACTTATGCTTTACACCGCTTTTCAGGTAGCAAAATGTTGATAGTTACAGATATTTAATGAAATAAAATTTTGTATGGGAAAATAAATTCAGATATCAGTGTATGATTCCTACGGCATCTTAAAGATTATATTAGGGAAGTTTGTTTTAGATGTAGCTATAGTTTACCATATGAAATTTGGTCATAGTAATTCCTGTGGGAACTTTTGAATTCTATTTATCTACCCCTGTTCCAAATTAAAGCTCATTGGATGTTCCGTTGCAACGTCAATAAAGCAAACTCAGATTTGCATTAATAATATTAGTATGTAAGTATGGATAACAGTTATTTAAATTGCATATTAATTATACCTTTCCTTCGTCACGAACTGTTTTTAATAAAGGCAGATGAGTTGCATCTAAGTCTCTCAAGGACTTGATTCCTTTTTGCCGAATAACAGCTAGCAAATATAAAGTCTCTTTGGTCAGACCATCCCACTTTAAATCAGGAATTAGCACAAAGCCTTCTTTTTCACACTTGTTGTCATAAACAATTCTGTCCTGCTCACTCTTTCCTTCTAGGATATTGTATACCCACTGAAAATGACACAAAAACACATTCATAAGACTATGCAATATATATTATATGTCTTGTAGGTAAATATAATATGCTACAGGCTAAACTATAAACATATATATTTAGAGATTGTTCTTCATGTATTATATCTACAGCTTCATTTAATATGTAGTTACATTATTGCAAAGAGTACATTTAACATTTATTCATTAAAAGTGAATGTCACAAACATATGCACAAAATATCTTTGTGTTACTATTTTTAAATACTGACTTATATTGATTTGCACCTGCGATTAGTCACCAGACCGTAAGCTAGTTTGCAGTGTGTAGGAATGGCGGATTATGGTGGAGCGGCCATCACACCTTCCAATCACAGTATGTGATCTCTTTTTAACCCTCTAATCATGTTTTCATGTCTAGCAACTGCACGATGTGTGATAGGTACTCTTTCTGAAGCTTTTTGTGCAACTCAATTTCCAATGCAACTGATTTCAAGATAGCCACATGTCTCGTAATTTTCTATAGACACTCCATGTGTTGCAAACAAATTGCATTTAAGATGCTCTTCTGCACCTGCTTGAGGCGGCGAAGTATGTTGCTTTTGCAAACAGTAGATCCCTAAAGAATTGGCTATTTCTCAATTATGTAAATAAAAAAAAACATGAATTGAAGAACATCACACTATGAAAAAACAATAAGTAAGTAAAAAGATGTATATATCTTTAAAATTACATATGTACCTCTAATAGGCTTACCCATTAGATTTCATTAGAGATCATAGATCTTAATCTATGATTTTTTTAAATCTGTATGATTATTACTTTCATTTCCATATAAAACTTAGTGATTACTCTGATATTTTCTAAAAGGGTCTTAAATTTTAGAAAAACCTTTAACTCACCATTCTGCCTTTCTTTTCATGAAGTGTAGGATATTTCAATTAAAAAATGAATTGAGTCAACAACTTACCTGCAAAGTAAACTGTTCTTTCTGTATATGTGGTAAAGTCAACTTGTCATACAACTCTGGTGTTTCTAACACAATGTGGACTTCCTGCTGGCTAAACTTGGTAATGTGCTTCTCTGTAGCTGGGTAAATTATTGTGGTCTTTATACCTGGAGAAACAGCAAAATAAAGATTTTATTAAAAACTGCAATAAGTTGAACTATGTGAACTTCACAGATTTTGATTTCTTACTTTAATCCACTAACTACCTTTTAATCATATTAATCTCTAACCAAATTAAAAAAGCCTAGAAGTTAATGGTACTGCTAAAAAAAATGTGACATTTAATTTTACTTATAAAAGCAGCTTCAATTTATAGCTTAAAATGCAAGAATTAGACAGTGCTCAGAACCAGTTCTAAAATGGTTCTAAAAACCATTATATCATTATATATATTTAAGAATCATTAAGATTAATGGTTATATTTAAGAGCAGAATAATAATATTGCAGTTACCTTTAAAAACTAGTTTAATTCAAAAACAACCCATTAATTTTGTTAAGTAAAAAGAACAAAAACTCCAAATAAACCGGTTTGACCCTTGTGTTGAAAAGTTAATTTAATGACAAACTGGTTTCTGGTTTAAGGCTAAGATATAGGCTAGATTGCCTAAATACACCATTTTTGTTCAAATTTTGTGGCAAAACTACAACCTCTGAAGGATTGAGTTTTATCACATTTGGTAATAGTCAATACACCTCAGCTGATATACACCCCATTGCAGGGGCACAGGCTTCTCATTGAAGAAGACGGCATAGTCATTGTCGAGCTAGTGGTCACTTGACTGTTAGAGTTGTCACTAAGCTAAAGGAGCCAGAAAAGTGTTCCACTAGGTGGTCACCCATCAAAGTAGTGACCATGCCAAACATCAATTAAGCACAGCAGCTGATAATTTCAGCGGCACTATTGTTGTTTAGACGAAACTTGTTTTGCGACATTTTATGACAGTTGGCAGCTGTCAAAAAGTAGTGCAAAACACCCACCTTCCGACATGGGTTTTTGGTAGCAAAATCGCTATAGCGAAATGCTAAAAGTCAACATATGATTTTTCCACCAAAAGCTAATGAAGAACAAACTTCATTCAGAAACGCCCGTGTTTAGAACATGATTCTGGAGTAAAACTGCTATAATATTTTAGCACAACTACAGAATTAAACTCTTCCTAATTTAATGTGCCACGTTTCGTACCTAAATATAACTAAATGACACAAAACGAAGAAAAAATTATATACGTACCTATTCCTCTATGACTAATCAAATCATAAATCGTAGGTATCAAACAAAAGAAACGTTGATATCCAACTTTGAAACATATGGTATATCCTAAAAGCGAAAGTGAGATTACAATACATACCGTTTATTGATGGATTAGGAAAACACTCAAAATTCCCGTAAATATCGTTTTGGAAGAATGTACGGAGATCGCTATCTACTGAAAAATAGCCTCTGTTGTCCAGTTCTTCTGCTTTGAATGCATTTTTTTCCAAAATTATCAAAGCCACGCCACTTTTGTCTTTAAATTTTCCTTGGACATAGACAGCTTTCCTGTTAGTATTATTGTTTAAGATCTTTTCCAGTGTAAAATCTTCCAATTTAAATATTTTTTCACTTACACCATTTTCTTTGTCATGGTCAATTTTGATTTTCTTGCAAATTGGCGCAACTGAAATGTCTTCCGTAAGGCCGTCGGACATTTTGTAAGGGTTGCCAGCAAATAGAAAATAGATGCAAAAGCATTACAAAAGGACGTCAACATTCATCGGCTGACATTCAAACTACATATATGTAATAGATTGCAATGTACATAATATTATGAATTAGAACAAAAAAGCTTATTATAACACATAAAGGCACACATTTAAGTTCGTCTAAATTTTTAAACAATAAATTACGATCACAATAACACAAAAGTCTAGCAGCCAACACTATTTGTCCGGTCCGATTTAAGCTTACGTACGTAACGAAAGAAAGATAGTTCTTTGGTTACCTACATAACATACAACATTTACACTTTATAATTTGCATACATTACTTTCAGTATTGCTAGCATTTTAAGCAATCATTAAGGGAATTTTTCTTGTGTAAATTAAAAGTTATTGTGCATAGAATATATACATGTATAGAAGTTGTGAAATATGTATGGAATTTGGACCACACCAATGCCGATTCACATGCTAGGGATGAGCAAGTGAAAAACATATAGTAATCGATGAATGTCGTTTTATTATTAACCCGGCGTGTACAAATGAGTCTTTTTTATTTCTCTAGTAAGTACATTGATTATTTACACCATTGGCTTTTCGGTGAAGGAAAACATCGTGAGGAAACCTGCATACGTCAAAAAGAAAAAGACGTATGTGAAGTCCACAATCCGCACTGGGCCCGCATGTGAACTATGGCCCAGATCGCCTTCGGTGAGGGTAGGCTGTGCCACAACAGTGGGGACGTATGAGGCTGATAAGGAAAGTATTTAAACGAGTGACTGTAAATACAAATTTTAAGTGTCATAAATAATGAATTTGGGTAACAAAATTACTAAGTAAGCGACTGAGGAGAAACCAAAACAGCATTACAAACATTAATTTGAGTTACTTATATGTAATACAAAACGAAAAGCATTTTAATATTTGTGTGACTATATTTCTTAAAGTGACAATTTAACATCCTGCATTATATTAAATATTTGACAAATCATTAATTAATAGTGAGCTGCATTTTATCTTTTCAGTACCAAATTAAGCTAGCAATGGGCCTGAAGCACATCGTCGCCTCAGTTGTTATTTGTCCTATCGACCAAATTCATCCAAAATTAACTTAAAATGCAGTATTGATAAGAATTAATTTCAATCGTGTTGGTTCAGGAAGATTTATAACTTTTTTCTCCTAAAACTACAAAAAAACCATTGAAACTTTATTTTTGACAAAACACTGTAATCAAAGTGTTGTGCGTATTTGTTCTATGTCCAGTGTTTGTTTTATATCCTACATCGTAAGAGACGTTAAGTGCTTCGGTGTTTTTAGTCCACTCAATCGACCAATCACAGCCCGCAATGCCATGTCCGCCATTTTGTTGGATTTTTCAATGTAGCTGGAGACATCCCGAGAATTACGAAAATATTGTAAAAACCTTTTAATTGTTATAAGAAAAAAGGCAGATTGTGTCTAGAATGTTTTGTAATAGTAGATATAATCAGACGCAGCGGCAAACTAAGCTGTAAGTAAGTTCTGTCTAATTTTCACTCCCTGCCGTTTTGAACTTGAAACAGGATGTCGTTGTTTAATGACTTTGAACAACTACGAAGCTAAGTCCAAGAGTGCGTTCGTAAAAGTAGATTGTTATTCATAGTAGCGTAATGTGTCGTCCTAGACGCAGAAGGACACGAATTATTCCCGGTTTGTCAAGTTTAAAAAATGTCTTATTTCTTTAACTCTGAAGGTTCTGGGTGTTACTGTAGTACAACCTCAGTGCATCAATAGATATTGACCTACTTTTTCCTTTAATTGTAGCGTAATGGAGTAAACCAAGTAGGTTTATTACTTTTAGAATATATATACATAAGTCAAATCATAAATTATACGAACTAGAAAGTGTTGTGAGCTTTGAGTATGTACTAAATTAAAAGATATTAACTGTTTGAGTTTTGAATAAATAATACAGTGAATTATACACCATCCTGTATCCTGTATATACATCTGGAACAAAGAACAAATAAGCACGCAAAAATGAAACAGTCACTTTGTCCTATCTCTAATAAGGTATTGTTCTTACTCTACATTCGTAATTAAAATTGTACTTGTTTTTTTTATATCTCCACATAAAAACTGTAAAATAAGGTATAATTAATTTGCATTCATAGATGAAATTTATCAGAATCAATGTAAAAGTAAAGCATGTATAAAGAAAAGCCTTCAAATCTCAAACTAGTTTTTTTTTTTTAAATAGAACAAAAACTCTTCTGTAAAGGGCGCGTTCGTTCTGGGATTTAGAGTTCCCACGAATGATACTTTTCACACTTTTGATAACGCCAGATTTGCCACCGACACCTACCGTTCGTTTAGCTTTGAAACGTTACTTACAAAATTTTTGGTTACAAAACTTGCAAAACGAACGGTTGACGTACACACACTACGATAAAACACACACTACCATAAACAATGAATATGTATAGGCAGTTTGACAGATTAACACAAAAACCCCACCTCCAGACATGGGTCTAAAGTTTCATTATTCGGTGGCAAAAGTGACAAAAAAAATACAAAAATATCTTTAACGAACGCATGACAGTTTGTCACAGGTGATACGAAAATTTTGATATATTTGATACCAATGCTAAACGAACGGATGACAGGTTGCAAAAGTAATGAAAATAATGATTCTGCATCGCAGAACGAACGCACTGAAAATGTAACCAATGGTAGATAGGACAAATAAGCACTGAGGCGACGACAGTTACATTTACCGATGGAGTAACAGATTCATATTTTTCTCCTTTGAAGCGAGTACCGGGTGCGGTACATAGGTAGCATTGTTTTTGTCAATATATTTTAAAGAAAACAACAGAATACTTCTAAGTACTTTGTTAACAGCTGGTAACCAACAAACATGGCAGTTTATTTATATATATATATAAAAATTGCATTATAATGACGAACACTGTTTTAAGGTAAATTACGGAGGCCACACACACACACAAATGTCGAAGATAATGCATTGGCGATGGGCTAGTAACTACGGTGTCACGTTGGCTGCGTCAGCAACTCGTAAAGAGTAGGTATCTAGACACGCGGTAGCGTGTCAAGCCAAGTTCAAGTAACAAAATTGGCGAGCAGCACCGTGTGTAATATTAAACGAACCATTTGGAGCCGTTTTTGACCCCCTCATAACTCAAAAACTATTTCACATAAACGTGTCAAATTCAGGGTCATATATTGAAACTTGCGAGATACATATGTGCTCCAAATTTCATAAGCACATCTCAAACGGTTATTTAGATTTTAACGTTCAAAACTCGTCATTTTTATCACTGACTGACCTTTAGATCAAAACTCTAATCCAGTTCCAGATGACCTAGAAGGTTCAAATTTGGCATGCAGATGGTAATTAGGTGAATACAAAGGAATAAATCAGAAACTGGTAATTTTTTATTATAATTTTTCAATTAATTGATTTTATTAGGAACACTTAACTTATACTTATAAAAACTGTAATGTAAGAATCAGCAATCAAAACTTATGACAGCCGGTCATAATGTGGATTTTAAGGTCTTCACGTGATTACTTAACGAGTTGAATACCACCCTTAATTTGTTTTTAATACAAATATTTCCGTTTTAGTACTAATAACTAAGAGTATAGTCGATTTTCGTATTTATTACGTTATTAACTGGGATTTAGTATTAATTATTGTTTCAATATTTAGCGCACATCAATAGTGTACGATCAATACTTATAAATAACTAGACATTGCCAGCGGCTCCACCCGCCCTACATTTGGTTATCGACGTGGAACTCCTTTATTTAATTACAGTATTAATACTGTGATTTACTCCTTAATTACACTAATGAAGTGTGCTATATCAAGCTGTAGCTATAGTTCGTTTAAGCTCGGTTATAGTTATTCCAGCGGGAGCTTTTGAATTTTTCGGGATAAGAAGTAGTCTATGTGCTATTCCAGGACCTAATTTATAGGTGTGCCAAGTTTCATCCCGATGCGTCTAGTGGCTGAAGGGTTATTAAGTAAACAACATCCATCCATACTAACAAACTTTCGCCTTTATAATATTAGTAGGATTAAATAATAGGCATTTCAGTACACGGCACGCGGTGCGACGTCGGAGCAGCGGGGTGGGAGCGCGAACCTAGACGCGAACGAGTGGTAGCCGCGCTCATAAGTGCGACAGCCGTCTTGCTGTCCGGTTGTCTTTCGATATCTGACGTATGAGGTTGTGATTTATGCTACGAAATTGATAGGTTTTCTTAAAAAATACTTATATGTTTGTGGTTATATTATTATTACAATTCTTTTAGTAAGTACGTATGGTATAGGCAATAGTTTAAATCAAAAATTAATAATAATTTTAGTATAGTTATAAGTAGGTATGTATACTTAACTCTGAATGAGTTTGAGAATGAGAACTTATTGGTAACAAATTGTTTTTCTTGAAAATTCAATAGAAAACAGGTAATTTGTAACAAAATCGTCTTAAATAATTATCTTTTTATAAGGTATATTGTACGATGTGTAGTTCAATAGAATAACGGGTGGGTAACACACTTACCTTACACCGAATTATTCCAATGCCTCCCGATGGAAGCTGCCTATTCCATTCGATTGCATATTCTTTGTTTGAGTATAGTAATATACAACAAACAAATAGGTTGCGTGAGACTATAGTAGACTATGTATGTCGTAACTTGGATGATTTATGTATGTACACTAGCGCTCCAAACGGGGATCCTTACCTACTGCTCTGATATGTTGCGAAATGTTGAATGGGTATAGTAACAAGTCATGACAATTGCATTTTATCTAATTGACTCCTAAAATTAACCGCTAAAAATACAAAACGACCGGCTTAAAGAAATCATATCTTATTTTAGACTGCTGTCCGATGATGCAGTATGTTTATTTCCCACTAAAAATATGTGTAACCAGGTTAATACTTCAATGTTGGCAAGTATGGAGCAAACAGAAATTAAATAAATTCGATAGACGAAATAGACTGTCTTCGGTATTTAAAAAAAACTAGCAAATGAAGTACTCAAAAAGATCGAGGATGATTCGTCGCTAACTGCTGGCTTAGAAAATGTCGTCACATAAAAATAGGTGCACGTGTAATGTTGCGAAGAAACGTAGATGTCAGTAAAGGACTGGTAAACGTATCCATTGGAAAAATAGAGAAGGTACATTGGGACGTCGACAACAGCAATAGCGCACGTAAAATTACAACACAATTTAAACATAATATAATTTACGAACTAGAACGAGTCAAGACCAAGTTTCAGATATTAAGTAATGTATATGTTCACAGGGAACAATTCCCAATTTGCTTAGCATAGCTATTACTATCCACAAATCACAAGGCCTTAGCCTTGATAGTGCTCTTCTCGACGATGGCTCCTCTATATTTAGTAAAGGGCAGGCTTACGTTGGACTCTCCAGAGTTAAAACCGCACATGGAGTTCATCTTTTCAATTTAGATCCAAGTCAAATCAAGGCACAAGAGAGCTCTTTTGTAGAGTACAATCGTCTGCGCACGTTATACCGACCCGACTTGGCCAAATTAAGTATAAACAGAAAACGCGTAAAAAAAAAACAGGATACTGAATGGGCAATTCACTCCAACATTTCAAAGGTACAAGAAAATATAGAAAATAACACAAAAAAGACAATTGTACCCCGTAAACGTAGGAACGTACAGTAGTTTAACAAAAACCATTTGGTATTAATTTTGTTATAAATAAGTACCTACTAATATTTTATGTACAAAAAGTAATGAAATCCCATCAAAAACATAAATGTAAAATGAGAGCCAAGTTCAATATTATGAAATATGCCTTGGATATTGACTTCAACGACAAAAGAAGTGAGATCTAAATGGGTACCAAGTTCAATGGTCAGTCCTAAAATTTATTTATAACAACATAAAATATCATTTCTTATTATAACTCAGGATAATATATTGTAGACTAAGGTCTGACTTGGCTAGTTTCTCATATACGAATTATATTATAGCCTTTGCAAGTTCTAAACCTGTTACTTGTCGGTTCTTATTTTATTATTCCGAAAATTTGGCTTGCTGGTAGAAACTAGCCATCAAACATAATAATTCGTATATGAGAACTAGCCAAGTCTATGAAGGTACCGTATCTTTACTCAAATATCATTGACTAATTAATATATCATATGTCATTTTTTGTCTTCTGTATCTATGAAGTAAACTTATACCTTGTTTGTCAAATTAAAATAGGTAGTTTAAAAAATATGAGGAAAAGATGAATATTTCCACATACATATCAGCTACAATCATATACCCTTAGGCTTTACAATAGTAACTAATGTATGCTTAGCTAGACTGTGCCATTATAACCCCTCTGCCGCACACACTATGCTCCTTTCGCTACTTATCGCTCTGCTCCTTGCGCTGCCCCGAAGTTGCACTCTCTGTCCACACACTGCTCAACTTGTGCAATTAATCGTGACACTCCGTACTAGGTTCAAATGGCAACGGACAAAAATGGCAGCGGTAGGCGTGACGAGGAGCATGACGAGTAACGTGGCCACACTACGTCTCTGCCTCTTTTCGTCGCTACTTTCCATGCCACTCGACGAGTGGTTAGGCCTTTGCCCGCGCCCCGTGTCGTCTGTGTAGCTTACAGAAAGAGCTAATTTTTTCGAACCTGGTGTAATCGATTGCATCAATGTTAGCTGATGTGAAACCCTCGGATAAAGTATAGTTAGTAATTATTTTTCTTAGCCCTCGGTGCGCGAGTCCAATTAGCACTTTCCTAATTTTTATTTGTACATTGCACACCATCACTTTACAAGTAGGTATATTAATACATCGTGTATTGTGTGTGTGTGAGAGAGGGTGTGTGTGTGTGTGTGTGTGTTAGACCGCACTCTGTGGTAAACTGCACTGCACTGCAAATATTTACTGAACTGCAGCGGCAACTTTCTCCGCCGTTCGTTTTGCAACCTTGGAGCAAATTTAACGAAATTGACATATGTTGATGTGATAATTGTTAATAAAAAGTAATTTGATAGACAACGCTATTTATATAACGCATTCAATCTACCTCGGTAGGCAGGATAGATTAACAGAGTAGTTTAGGGGTGCTAAACGGTAAGGTTGTTTGTATTAATTTAATTTTTAATTTTACGTTTAAACTTTTTAATTAAGATTTTAAATTCAAAAGTCATTTCGTCATTAAGTGCGCCGGAATGACCTACTTTGCTTGTACTTATCGAGGAACCGTTCGCCTCTTTTCGAATAGATGGGACGAAAAATAATAAAAGATGTAAAGGTAATCATATATAATGCTTTATTATTCGCTCAATTAATAGTGTGACCTTATTCTAAAATAAATGGTACAGTCGTTAAAAAATAAACGACAAAAAAAAACGCAAATTACACGCATTCAAAATGTATTTTTTACACTGGTACCTACTCACTCATAATATTTAATTGTGATTTGTACTTAAAACTTACCTATGTTACAATCGAATGTAATATTTTCAATTTGAAAATATTTTTTTACAGTTTTACACGGAAAAAAATAACAAATTATGGTATATTAAACTGTATTTCATTTAAAATTGAGATTAAGCTAATCATATCTAATTCATATTACAATTTAAAAAAAAAATTATTACCATTGGAATTGGTAGCATGCATTTATTTTTATATTTCATGGTAACATTATTAATAGTTAATAAACATGTTTAGCGTATAAATATACAATTATCAATTGATCTATAGAAATGTATATTTATGATCTACATTTTGCTTACAAAAAAGTTTTGAAAATAATTTTTTGAGTTCAGTAAAATAACTTAATACAACATAATAATCATAGATAAGTTTAATAAATCATTTTAAAAGATAAAGTATTTAAACTGATTTTTGTAGAAATTATTTAAAAGAAAACGGTCTCGATTGAAAAATACATTAAGTTATTACAGACAGGAAATTAAAGTTTATTTAATACAAAAGTCAGTTGTAAGCATAACGTAAATAAGGTATAATTGCTATATGTACTTAAAGATAGGTACACGAAGACATATTTTATGTGTGTATAAATATATTCTAAAATACATAGTAAAAATTTCAAGTTCGTAAATCCATCAGTCTTATTCAAGGCACCGATTATGAACCAATAGGTATCTCGAATTATTGTAAATAGTTTGTATAAAAATAGCTGCCTCTATATATAATATATAAAGTTGGCACAAATTTATTGTATTTATAGCCTTTAACGTTACAATTTTATATTTAAGCCATCTAAATTCAATTCCATTTATATATTTTTGTAATTAGTTTCTGCTTAGTTAAAGTTAGAAATGCATTAAGTAAACAAATATTCTTTTTAGTACAGTACTAAAATACTGTAAAATCTTTCGATTTTCGCAGTTATAATATAGGATTGAATTGAAGTATTCTAATCGGAAATTAAAAGTAAATATTTGGAATTTAAACTACTAAAAAAAGTTCGAATACAAGACCTATTTCGAATTTAAAAACAAAATCGAATCATAGAATTGGTATGTAAAGCCTTTGACGGCCATTCAAAATCCGTTCCGAGAGCACCGAAAATCAATTCGGAACGAAAAGAAAAACACGTACTTTGACGCTCGCTCCTTGCCTTTCGAAATACAAAACAGTGTATCATATTGTACAAAAAGCTGTTCCAATAACTCATGCTTAAAACCTTAAACAGTTACCAGCTTCACAATTTTATTCTAAAGAAAAAAACATTGAGTAAAAAAGTAATTCTTCCAAGTTCAAATTACAGCTGCATTTAATAAATGCTCATTACATTGCAAAAAACATTATTAAATTTTTAAGTGTAGAATTTAAAAGAAAGAATTTCAAATTCATAAAGGTACTGGCCATTACTAACAAAAAATGCTACAGTTCTAAAGCATTTTCTTTTTTTTAAAGCGCCAGAAGAATACCTTCCAAATTCGAATTCCGACAGGTTCTGGAAGTTCAAATTGAACATTATAAAAAAAAGAACTATCACAGTTCTAAATTTAAATTCAGTTTTAATTTTTTTGTTTCATTCTAAGTATTCCGTATAGCCTTGGGCGCCAGAAAAAATAACGTCGATCCATATTCTCGCCGCCTCACCAGAGGGAGCCATCAGATAGTAGCGCCTTTGCCTTGTCTTTACTATGAACGTAGTTTGAGGGTTTGGTGATTTTGATGTATTTCCGTGGTCTAGGTAAACTTCTTCTATGACCTAGAATGGAAAATATATTATTTTAATACTTTTTTTTTTTTTTTATTGACAACAAATAAGAAAAACAGTTTCATTTTGCTGGACTTGTTGGTTAGTCAATACAATTTATATAAGGTATCTGATTTTGCCATTTGGTTACGCACCCTTAAAAAGAATTATGCAATTATGATTACCTGAAAGTAAGCACCCCCTCTCGGTTTCTTCTCACTCTTGTCCCAGTAGTACACAAACGTCTTTGTTTCTCTGTCGAAAACAAACCACCTGTCCAACAAATAATCATTATTATTGTATTAACGATTTTCTATAAATTTAATTGAAGTACCTACTTAAGAAATTAAAGGGAGGATGGGCAAAAACGTATGGAGCCCGGCCTAGGAATCAGTATCGATATGGAATTATTGGATAGGTATTTTTATGTTCCACAACCTCCATTGTAGTGATAAGCAATTTGGGCGTGGGCGCATGTTAAAAGGATTCAGAGAGACGGCAACAGCTTGTGATGAGCGAGGAAAGAATGGCGGGAAGAGAAATCGCTTATCCAAATTGCCCATCCTGCTTTTTTAAATCTATTTTTTTTTTATGTGCCGTGTTTTACAGGTTGGAAATTTCGGACGGCTGACGTAAGGGCAGCTACCTTAATTGTTAAACTTATAGGAAAACGGTCTCAAAATTTAGTGGACAGAAAATATTATCTGGTTGGCATTCACAGATTTTGAGATATTGGTACAATTAGCAAAATAAAAGGGAAGTTTCATATCTTTTTTTTTTACTGTAAATTTGGCCACTCTGTAGCTAGAAATTCAGCTACCGTGCGGGTAATACCGGTCTCCTCTTAAAATGACATGACTGTTTTGTAATTGAACTTGGCATTATCATATCCTTATTAAAAATATTAGATACTTTTTATTTCGAAACACATATGTGGCAAGCAATACAGACTTTTCTAGAGTATATTTAGTACTAGTAGCGACATCTATTGTCGAGTAGTTGGAATAGTTCACTTGAAAGAAGAAGTTTTCTACTCACCGTTTAGACCACGTATGGAACTTTGCTCCTAATTTATGAAGGTAACCACGACAAGATGTTGAAGTCACCGTCACGTAGGGGCACAACTCGATCTGATGACCTGCGACAAATAAAATAAAGTGAAAGTCTGTTTGTCACTGGTTCAAGGTCCCGTTAGGGGCAATACTTTTTTATTTTGAGAAAATAATGTAATTAGTATTTGTTCGATGAGCGGCAGCGATAGGCTCACAAACATATCACGTTGGTATATGTTGTTGCGACAGTTTATTGTATTGACTGCCCTAAGAAAACCCTGATATTAAACAAAATTACTTATTTATGATAATAGATAGTGTTTTCCAGTGGAAAAGCAGAAGTCCAGACAAAGTAAATAATCTGAGAGTTATCTATTTATTATATTATTAAAAAAAAACCGCCAAAATGCTTACAAGTACAAAATAAGCAGGCAAAACCACTACTTAGGGCGGTTATCTATTTCCCCGCACGCATACGTCACATGCACGCAAGCTCAAGGACTAATAAAGGAAGTCACAAAGGACAGTAACTCGCTATTACCTTATCTATCACTGAGGCACGCGGCGGTAGGTAAGCGTGGTTGGGATTTTCATCAGCCAGTTGGTAATAAGTAACTCGAACCTCGAGTTGAAAGAGCATTAAGATGGTATCCAAAGGTCAGAGGTTCAAGTTTCAAGTTCTGATTTGGGTAATTGATTAATTATTACCTGCCGACTCGACGTGCCGTCGCAGGTCAAAGTCGTCCCGGTCGACGGGCAGGTACCGGGTGAGAGGGCGCTGCGACTCATTGCTCGGTACGACCCCGCGCCGACTGCGTCGGGGTGCTCCGCTGAGGGACACTGGAAAATATTATGTGTAATCGCATCATATTACAAATATTATACCCATATTTTGAGCTAAATTCCCACACTTTTAGTGTAAACACCCTCTGACTAAATTGAAATTTGTTCTTATCATCTTAAATTGTTTAAAATGTTTTGTATTCGTTAATTTCGGTTACTTTGACGTATTTATTTGCATTAATCCGTCGTAGGTACATCCCTGTTGCAGGTACACAAGCCTCTTCTTACAGGAGGAAGGAGGCTTAGAGTTTCCACCACCTTGAACTACTTCAGATAGGCGGACCTATCATTTTTACTCTCCGCTCATAAAGGCCTCTGATTTGTCGTTATCTATATTTGGTCTATATAAGGTGCATGTAATGCTTTAAAATATTGTAAAACACCAACATCTCGTTATTTATGTTTAACCTTGTTAATGGTTTAAGCACAAATTAAATATAGTTAGTTAAAAGTAATAGGAAGTAGTAAATAAGTAGTAGTATTAGAACAAATTAAATAAAGTTAGTTATAGTAAATATATCTGCATTTAGAAATAGTTATCTTGTTACACTTTTATTTATATTAGATATCTATAGGTACCAAATAGTATGTAGTATCATATATAAAAATAGATAACACTATTATTCACTCAATTGAGTTTAAGTGTGTAAAGAAAATTATATGTTAATCTGTATTTTATATGAATAAATAAATAAATAAAAAAACAAAATAATTGACCCTAACCATTCGCGGAAGAACCTGATGTCTAAGCCACTGGACTGTCGTGACTGTGAGGTTATTTATACCATATCACGATGCAACTTACGTATGTTATCTCGGCTGAAGTCTGACGCATGGCTGAGCGGTCGGCTGTCATCGCTGCGCTTGTCTTCTTCGGTTGATTCGGTTCGTGAGTTTCTGACCTGCAGCTGTAGAGACAAACATAGCATTAAAAAGGGAATGTTCCACTATATATATATATATATATATATATACGCCGCGGCACATTAGTCTAGCGGCGAGCAAAACGTGAGGGGATGTTTGCGCATGAGTACTGTCGCGCACGTAATAGTTATAAAAATTTTGTTATAATCTTTTATGTATTAATTGTGAAAACATATTAAACATTAGGCTAGATCGCGTGAATACGCAGCTTTTGTTCAAATTTTTTAACACAATTTAAAAAAGCATCTGAAGGATTGTAGAAAATATATACCTAAGTTGTTAAACTTGCTATTGCCTAGTGCATAACTTTATAAAGTTTTATTTATTGAATATTGTATTATTGTTTCAACACTTGTGCAAATTTTAAACGCTATGATTAAGTATATAATTGCATTGAGTTGTTATAACAGTTAGTCAAATCTTTGGAATTTGTTTTTCCCTCAAATTTTAAGCAAAAATGAATAGAACATAACTTCAAAACAGTAAAGACGTAAATTTCCATACAAAAAAAACCAGTATGACGAAAAGAAGGTAAAGATCGTAAATATCGACTTGCGATTTGTTTAAATTTTTATGAACGCGACATGTCTTAACAGCTGATATTATTGTGCTTAGAGAATTAAGATAAACAAGTTAATTAATTGAGCTTTAAAAAGTCGCAGGTTACTTTGGCAAAAGCTTTGAAGCGTTTTTAGCCGGCTCGTCAATCCATACTAATATTATAAATGCGAAAGTAACTCTGTCTGTCTGTTACCTCTTCACGCTTAAACCACTGAACCGATAGAAATGAAATTTGGCATGAAGATAGGATAGGGCATAGGCTACTTGAAAACGTCAAGTGTGAGTCAGTTTATTTTCTATAATTGAGGAGTTGCCGTTGAAATCGTACACCAAAAACAGAATTCAGGGCGGGTGAAATCGCGTGCAATAGCTAGTTAAAAATAAAATTATTCACAATTAATGATCAGAAACGTTAATAAATATATGGTTTCTGTAAACATCTTGATGTGACAGCACAATTATTAAGTCGGAAGTACACTTTGTTTTAACCCGACACGTAGAAGTCCGCGTCAATTTGGCGTCTAGCCAAATATATATATATACATTATAGGTAATTAATGGCCACTAGTGTTTGAAGAGTTCCGGCCGAAGCCGAATTTTCGGCCGTGCTTCGGCTTTAATAGATTAGGACTAAAAGTTTCAGTGAGTTTTATTTATTTATTAATGAATGCAAGATTTTTGTATGGTTTAAAAGATAACTTTAATCGAATACCAACTTGTAATTACTACAGTTCACTAAGTAAGTAAGTAAAGTAAGTACACACTGAAGACCAGACAACGGATACAAATACATATGTATTACTTTTTTTAGTAAATACATACATATTATACATAAATACACCCAGACTCACGACAAACACAATGTTTTTTAACATATAAATATTTGTCCAGTGCGGGAGTCAAACCGCCACCCTCTGCGCAGCAGTCGGCCACACAACCGACTAGGCTGCGAGAAAGTATTTTTTCCTATTGAATAGTTGGTCATAAATTTTAAATTGAACTGTCACTAGAAAGCCAGATAGATGGCCTAACAATGAGCTTGGTGACAAAGCCACACACTACTGGTTGCTTCTAGTGCAGAAATTAAAGGAAAACGATTCGCGGCACTTTGCAGCGTGCTTTATACTAATGGGAAATTTCCCACTCGTTTTTGACATTTAATGATCATACGCTTTAAAATTTTGTAAACATGATCACAAGCCGAATATTTATTGCTGTTTTTTACAAAATCGTGAAAATTATTAATATTTACTTAAAATCTTATTTGAGACAAATTGTAAGTAAGCCAGAATCGTGTATAACTTTTAATCTTTACAATTTAATAGAAAACTGGCTCATGGCAGACCTAGACCTAAACGGCATATTTATTCTTAGAACACGTCTTCAAAGTTTTATGGCGTTTGATTAGTGAATTAAAAAAATAAGTGAGAAATTCGTTTGTACAAAGCACACTGCGAGGCGCGTTGAATTGTTTCTTTTCAACATTTGGAGTTAACCATCATGACGTAGGAAATAAACTTAATTCCAAGAAAGCTGCAAACTTGTAACAGTATTTAAGGCGAGGCTTTGATAGGTACTGCAATATCATTGTAGCTACTTCAGACGCAAGTTTGAAAAATCGTTGAGCACAAAGTTGTTAAGAAATTAAAATCATAATATTGTTCTAATTTTTATTTTAATTAACGGTTCCTTTATCAATATATCCAGCTATTTAAGGTATTGTTGTTTATAATATGATTATTAATGAGCTATATGAATATATATATATTTATTAATAAGCTATTTGAAGTTTATGTATAGCCTATACATTATTGTGATAAAATCGATTTTAATGATTTTGAAAAAACTTCTTCGAACTCTACCTTCCAAATAAAAAAACTATCGAGCCAAAATAACTAAATCATGTGCTGAAAAAGTGAAAAAAAATTGATACTTTATTACAGATCGGTAGCTTTCGATTGTTGATTTTTATTCCTAAACGAAAATATACTCATTATCAATGCATCGCCTTAAATATTAACCTAAATAAAGTAAATAGTGTTGCCTGACACACAATATTTTCCTTTTTCATGATAGCCAAGTTATTTTGGTATTACCTATTAATACTGTTTGAGTTGCATTGAATAAATTGAGTGAGTACTAAGAAATGATTAATGTTTTTAAATGAAAGTCGATTTTAGTTTTCTGATTTATTTTAAGCTATTTTAAGACCTAAATACTCATTAGTTTCTATTTATTTCGTTCGATTTGCAATTAAGAGTTGTTTAAAACTCTTTTTTTTTAAAAAAAAAATGTAACAAACAGCGTTTTTAAACAGTTACTAAAAACAATGTTGTATTTCAAACAGTTTTAAACAAAGACTTGTCAAAAATAGGAGAGGTAGAAACAAAAACCGAAGTATCCGACCTTGGCTAAGGTCACACGTATCTTAAATTAAACAAGGTTTCCCAAACTGTCGCCAGAATGAATAATACGTCAGACATTGTAGCAATGAAAACTTGATCCGATTCAACCCTACAAAGACGTAAAAGACGTGACCACTTGGTTTAAAAAAAAAAGCAAATAACACTTTATTTTTAATGCCAATCCGAAGGCCGCCGAAATTGGCCGAAGTTAAAGCTTTGTCGAGACTAACCTAACTTTCTAGTACCATTTACCTACGTTGTTGTACCTTTAACGTTTACTTGTTTGATCCGTACACTATTTACGGATAAAATTTAACCGGGACAGACGCGATGGATGACATTATTCTAAACTATGTAGTGATAGTGATCAATATATACTTACTAATAAAGGCTTAGGTGAACAGCTGATGCTCCAATGTGAACTCTTTAGCAGCGTCAGCCAGATAGACATAATGTTTCACAATTATATTGCATTTAAACTATCTTTCTCTGTCGTTCTTAAGGAACACTACTGAACTATAAAGAACTTCTTAATAACGTTGTGTGTATACTGCCTGTCGTAAGTAGACGTGCATTGTAAAATAGAGATGGAATTAAAAACAATACAAATAAACTAATGAACACCTCGTTATAGACAACGTCTCTATATCGACTGCCTAAACAAAAGTAGACGTATATTTTACAATATGGACAAAAATAAAAAAAATAAACCATCACGACATTTATCCCGGAAGGGGTGGTCAGCTATGTTAAGAACGTTTGCCCGTAACATCTACGTTTCACCGATGGTATTCCATCACCCAAACGCGATAGTGGTAAGCCTATCGCCGTACCGGGCACAAACCAGATATGACACAACTTAACAACAAACAAATAGTAACAATATTGGTTGCTCCTCACAGGGAATTGAACCGGAGACCTTTGACATGGCAACCGCACGCTCTACCAATGCGCCACTCGGTTCTATAGATATAATAGAAAGAATAGAAATAAACTAATTTTCAGCCTCTAAATAGAAAACGTCTAAATAACTTCGTATGTAGTGTTAACAAGCGGAAGTAGATTTATTGTAAAATAGATATGAAAAAGGAAAAACAAAAATTAAAAAAATGGACTATTCATAGAAGAACTACTATGATTGCAAGTGATTCAACTTGGAGCAAAGGCCGATTAACTAGGAAACTACAGAGACGAAAGGTTCTAGTAACAATGTAGGATGGCCTTCCGCAAGTTTCCTCTACGACCTGGCAAGGGTAAAGAAAGTCGCCAAAAATAAATAGAAGAATACAATTTGTCACCGATACAGTACCTATGTCCCGGATGAATCCATAGAAAAACAAAGGACAGTGATTCAACTTGGAGCAAAGAGGAAACAAGCTTAAGTGGCAACAGGTCACGCACTTGTAGGTACTGTGAAACTATGGAAACGAAAGGTAATACGGAATACATAGATTCAACTTGGAGCGAAGGCCAATAAGCTTAAGTGGCAATCAACAGGGCACGCACTAGTAGGGACTGAGGAACTATGGAGGCGAAAGGTAATACGGAATACATAGATTCAACTTGGAGCGAAGGCCAATAAGCTTAAGTGGCAATCAACAGGGCACGCACTAGTAGGGACTGAGGAACTATGGAGACGAAAGGTAATACGGAATACATAGATTCAACTTGCAGCAAAGGCCAATAAGCTTAACTCGCAATCAACAGGGCACGCACTAGTAGGGACTGAGGAACTATGGAGGCGAAAGGTAATACGGAATACATAGATTCAACTTGGAGCAATGGCCAATAAATTTAAGGCGCAATCAACAGGGCACGCACTAGTAGAGACTGAGGAACTATGGAGACGAAAGATAATACGGAATACATAGCGCGGGACAGCTTTTACGTGGTGGACGTGGTGAGGGTCGCCAAATGCAAGCGGCGCAGATTTCGATTTGGAAATTTAAAAGCCAATGTCCAGCAGCGGACGTCTAGCAGCAGACACGATAACAAAATTTTTATTTGCTTGTCAAACTTACTTTTATATAGCTAAAAAATGTGTACACTATTTCTATATAAAAAAATCCCGGATGAAGATATACGTCGACTTTTAAGTTTAGTTTAGAAATGTTTCTGACAAATTACTTAAGAAACGTATTTACGTGTGCATGACAACGTTTACGGACATTAACATATAAAAGCGACGTCTCCATCATTCTAAAATTACAATAGTGAAACGCCCCCGTACGGATTCCAATGTGAAATGTGCCATGTTTTGCCAGACTGCAAAATGTTTACAGTTATAAAATGTTGTTAAATAAATAGGTAGAGTGTTGTATTCAACGCAAATAAGGTCACTTCATAATGTTGGGTCAAAATTTTACTACATTTCATGTTAGAAATAGAAAAAAATTTAAAAGTTAAAAGTCGACGTTAAAGATAGTAGCAAAAAAAAAAAATCATGCACAGATAAATCACAACATAAAAATAACGAATAATTTTAAAAGTACTTTAAAGAGAAATTTTCTCGCCGCTATAATAAAAACGTCCAATAAACATCGCACATAAATAATAAAAACTCTCCGAAACTTTGGACCTAATCTCGATTGTAACAAAAACAAACCACGCGTCTTGCATCGACTGTGGTTTCGCGGCAACTGAAGTAAACATGAAATTCAAAACTATTTTCTTCTTCTTTTTCTAACAGCACCGCCCTTGACTGCTAGTCACACGGTCTACACACTGGCACTTTACACGTACACTAATTTATAACAGTTTATTTTTGAATTCAGAAAACGTGGGCGTAATATCGTGAATGGAATACTGTGTTTACGTGATCTGTAAAAATCGAATACTTCTTTTTTAAAATTTATGTAACGCAATTTAGTCGAAGGATGGCCATTAATAAAATTCAGTACAGTTTTAATTCTTTATTTTCTGACCAAATAGTTTCGGGGTAAAATCTCTGATATAAATTTATTGGCTGCAAAAACAAAAAAAATCTGTATTTTTATTGTGAATATTAGAGAAACAAATGTCAAAACTGCTTTTTAAATTTATTATAAAAATATTTAGATCTACAAATAGTAGTACGAGATATGAGCGTTGCCAATTTAGCAACTTTGTCGCTAGATTAAGATACTTTTTGACGTGAAAAGCGACGTTTTTTATTGACTTGGCGACTTTCGAATTTGTCATAAGGAAGTTTCGAAATCGCAAACTACTAAAAACTGAATTCTTCTTAAATCAAATGCACATTAAAACGATTGGAACAAAACATGGAAAAAAACTCTGTGGCGTACACACATAGCACTAGATCCGTAGCAAATCTGAAACCGAATAATTAAAAATATTACAAGATTTTTTACTTGCAAAGTTACTAGTTCAGATTTCTTCCGAACATTTTGCTAAAGGAGCAGACGAAATTACTACACGGAGAAAAAACTTTAGTAAATAATACTAATAACCACTAAAATATTAGTAAATCCGAGGACAAGTAAATTACACTGACGGTTACCGATGAGTTTTACTGATTGTATTTATTAACAGAAATAAAACTAGTCTTGTTGGAATAACAGTGCTGTTTACTAAAAACAAGTAAAATTTAATGGAATGCAAAAAACTATAACACGCTTACCATCAGCGTTTAATGACACCGATACAAGTTGGTTGGTCCTGATGAAGCTCTGCCATGCGAAGCGTACGGTTGATATTAACAGGTCAGTGTAAGTGATAGATAAGAAAGGGCTACGCTGCGGCGTACATAGTGCGTCAAATCTGTTCAGCTCAGGGTTACTCTAAATGTGGAGCGGCGATAAAGGGAAATCCCCCGCCATGTGAGGAGTTATGCCTGGAGAACGCCTTGTCATACTTTACTTACATTTCGGAATGTCGGTATATATGCGAACTATCGAAAAAACTTCAATAGCGCGATGTAGGACGCGTGATGTCACCCTTGATTCGTAGCGGTACGATATGATGTTTGTTATTAGTAAACTTCACTAATTCTTAGAAAGGTGTTTGTAAACGTTTATTAGCCTTCACTGTAATGACAAGTAGTGTTTTATCTGCCCACTTTAATAAAACTTTTGTTACCTTTAGTAAGCATTATATGTTGATATTAATTACCCTACTCATAAATTCGAGGAAAGTTTTAAAGGATTTGTAAAATTTATAATATGTTGTAGATATTAGTTCACGGAAATAATAAAATTTACTAAAATTGATATTTGAAATTAATAAAATTTAGTATCAACACATTTTAATAAACAGTTTTTTAATTCGAACAATATTTTTGAAGTGAAAACTTCTTTAGCGGCGCTGTGCAC
Organism: Apoda limacodes; assembly: GCA_946406115.1. Taxonomy (NCBI): domain Eukaryota; kingdom Metazoa; phylum Arthropoda; class Insecta; order Lepidoptera; family Limacodidae; genus Apoda; species Apoda limacodes. The sequence continues at coordinate 15,509,922 of OX291555.1, forward strand.
TTTTTTGTGATGGGTAAAAACTGTTAAACTCGCGTCAGGTCACGTGTCCTGATCGAAAATTCGTAAGATGTCACTCGCGTTAGGAAACGTGACATTTATTTACATTAGGTTAGTTTTTGTTTTTAGTATATGGCGATTATGAGTAGTACAGGGAGGTTGGATATGGGATTTTAATTCTATGACAGATTGAGCTGTCAAATATACAACGTCAAAAAAGTAAAAAAACAAAAGTTATTATTTTTAATAAATAAATATGGATAAGAAGTGATGGGAAGTAAATAGCGAGTATGTTTTCACTTCTGCCGGCACTCCCGGAGTGCAACCCGTTTTTTTCTCCGTGTGCGTAGCGACTTGGTAGACTATGGGTTGTCGTGAATAAGAAGGCCTTCTTTTCGCTAGTTTTAAGATCCTATTTAAGAAAATAAAAACGATAGTTTATGCTATAGGACATGTAGGTATAACTAACGCAAAATGGCCATATTCTTTATTTTTGAAGTGAAAACTTCTTTAGCGGCGTTGTGCACTTTTTTGTGATAGGTAAATCATGTTAAAGTCGCGTCAGGACACGTGGCCTCATCGAAAATTCGTAAGACGGAGGGATTGTAGTCCGCCGGCGCGGCGTAGGAGAGGAAGCATCCCCCTCTCTTTCTACCGTGCGGCGAAAATTCTGAAGTGTTAAATTTTTTATGTAACATAAATTGTCATGTTTGTGTTCGATAGCGCAATAAATGAATATTGTATTTTACCACATAAATTATAGTAGTTTCATATTGATAATTAAAGCAATTCGTGAAAAACTATTCCCTGACCGTTCCAAAATATCAAAAATGCACAACGTTAATATTCAAGTTTTTACTTCTGCCGGCACTCCCGGAGTGCAGCCCGTTTCTTTTTTAATATGGAAATAGGATAAGCTATCGGAAAATTGATTGGGGAACCTAAAAATATTGAATGCATACGAAATTAACTTCCGGGACACGCGAAAATTCTCCTGCGTAAAATTTATAGGAGATACTTACTCGAAAAAAATGTTATTCACAACTGCGTGATAAACTGGCTGTGACATACGGATAAACAGACTACAGACATGAGTTACTATTTCGGTTCCTTGTTCGACAACGGAAAATACGGATCCCTAGAGCTAGCTAGTGATAAATAGCGCGACAAGATATGTCATAGCACATTTACAGCGTTTTTTTTGGCGCTTTATCTACAATATCAGCGGGGCGATACAAGTCAGTAAAAACCATCTGGTTTCAAAATGACTGTGAAATGCATTTCCCGTTTTCTTACGTTTTAACAATAAAAATGTGTAGAATAAGTTTATGGTTATGATCTACTTTTTGGTGAACTTTTATGCTGGCAAAGAAACTGCTTACTTTTACATTGCTCGATAATGTAAATGCAATAATCAACTCCACGGGTACCATAAAACTTGACAGACATAGACATCTCTTTTTCGCTTATATTAGCTTCAATTGTCATTTATTTAAACAAATCTTACCAATTAAGAATTAAATCAACTTCTAATTGTCGTATTGATTTGGAACTTTGCAATTTGCAAGTGTAGGTGTATGTAACACCGATGATGACAATACAATATTTGGTTCCATCGAGGTGATCTGATGATGGGACCCGGACTTGGATAGTGGAAGTCTTCAATGCTTACTAGTAAACTCCTCGAGTTTGCGCTCAGAGCAGTTTTTTTAGCTTTCTAAACTACAAATCATATTTCAAGTTGGGATTTCAAATGTTGGTTTCCTTTTTAGGGTTCCGTACCTAAAAAAGGAAAAAATAGAACCCTTTTAGGATAACTTTGTTGTCCGTCCGTCCGTCCGTCTGTCAAGACCCTTTTTCTCAGGAACGCGTGGAGGTATCAAGCTAAAATTTATATCAAATACTCAGGTCTACTGTCCCTTAGAGCTGTGAAAAAATCACACTTCTAAGACAACGCAATCAAAAGATACAGCCGTTTATACCGCAAATTTTCGAAACTCGCAAGTGAATCAAAACCTACAGGGTACTTCCCGTGAACTCAGAATCTTGAAATTTGGTAAGAAGCAACGTCTAATAGTACAGATAAAGGAAAAATTGCGAAAACCGTAAATTTTTAGTTACATCATAAAATAAAAATATTTTTAATAATATACAACAACAACAACAACAACAAGTTTGCACGGAACTCTCGGTCCCAGACGAGAGCCAGACTCGCACTTGGTCGGTTTTTTTTTTGTTTAAGTTACTTTACTTCACGACATTGAAATAAAAAGGAAAAACGATCACCAGGTCTTTTTCCTCGTTATCCAATATGTATGAGGCACGTTCATAAACCCAACTCCGGTTAATCCCAGTAGCACTGACAGCAGGATAACAATACTCTACAATACAATACATTTCACTACAATACAGAGAGACAGAACGAATCTTTACCCCGGTAGAGTGTCTACTCGTATGTCTGAGACGCATTCATAAACCCAGCTACGGCTAACATCGATGGGGTTAACCCCGGTAGCACTAATAGCAGGATAAGAATACATTTTACTACAATATAGAGAGACAGAACGACACCCTACCCCGGTAAAGGGTAAATATTCACTTCTCTGCACCAAGTTATTTTTAGGTAAAAAATTTGAAACGATAGAGAAGCACCCCCTTTTACACAAATGAAATAAAAAAAATCGGCGGAAAATAAGTTTTTTTTTCCCGAGCGGAGCGAGAATAGCCCATAGAGGGGGGTGTGTTTGATACCAAATAAAATTTTCAAAAAATCAGTACAAAAAAAAATTTTTGGCCATCGATTTCTGCATTCCATTTGGGTATATAAGGGGATGCATCTTCATAAATGAAAATCATTTTTGCGATAAATTGACATGGTACCGAGAAGTAAAATATTACCCGGTAGAGTAAGTTTTTAAACGCGAACCTGAGAGTTGCATCAGCTGCCTATAACAAAAACATACGGTCAGATCAGGAAGTCCTATTTAAAATAGTCCTGTAAAGGAAATCTGAGATACGTTCAAGATGTGGATTTAAAAAGAAAAGATAGAGCAACTCGTCAAAAGGAAATGATCATTTACAACTACGCTTTGAACTCGATACCAAAGAGGAAAGATTCTTTAAGCTGTCAAGCGGTTCATAAATGGATATTTAAATTGGATGCGTCTTTGTTTGGATACCAAAAAGAAAGAATAAAATGCATATAAAGTTTATAAAATATTTAAAGTAATTTGGTTTTTTTTTTTCGCGTTACCCATTGGTCAATGCAAACACAGCAAGTAATTTTATGAAGAAACGGACTCTGTTAAGACATTCTTAAACTCTTTTTTTTTAATTTGAATTATTTTTTTCAGAAATTACAAAGATCAAAAATGTACAAAAACAACCGTTAACCTTCTCTGCAAAAGTTTCTGAGTCAGAAAAACTAAAAAAAAATCACATTGATGGGTTTCAAATGATAAATATCTTTATATTACGACAAACATCCATGATTACAATTTGATAACTTTTTTATTATATATTAAGACGGTCTCTATATGCAGGGCTATATAGAGACCAGAAAGCTAATTTTTGTAATACTATTAATATGCATGTAAATGTACTTAAAATCGATACACATTGCTATGTCGGTTGTATTTGTTATATACTTCTTAAGTAATTTATACCAAAACGACGCCTTGAAACTTTTAATTTTTTATGTGGAATTTAATTTAACGTTTTTACCATTTAAGTCACATTTTTTGAATTTTTGCTTCAATTTATAGTCAATGCACTAGATAATAACTAATAATTATTATTTAACCATTCGTAGAAAACGTCTTGAATCAAAGAAATGCCGTGACAGATGATTTAGGACAGACGCCGAACCAAATAAAGTTCCGAACGACTCACTCCAAGATAGACAAATTATGCTCTTTCTCTCTACATTCCCGACGGGATGTAATTAAATTTGGCTTTTATAGTTAACTATTTTTGGGTGTCTAATTTATTAGTGAGAACGTTTTTAGTCGCTCGCTACCGTTTTTAAAGCTGTTATTAACGTTTTAGTAGAACTTAATCTAATAAAAATTTATATTGACTTTAAATAAAATAATAGTTTAAGAATTATTTTAAACCTTTAAAACGGCTACTTTTAGCAGAAACATTATGTAAAACTTATCTCAGTTATTTTTTAGAAACGATATATTACGTTACAAAAATAGCTAATAACTAGTTCAAAAGGATTGGTTTTTTACATTTTTGAAATGTGTTTTTCAAAATGTTAAAAAGAGAGGAAATACAGAATATCATTTGGCGGCATCAGTTAGGGAGTATCTGCACCTTAAGTAGCTTTCTCGTTTTTTTATTGAATAAAGGACATAAACAGTGTGTTCGTTTTGGGATTAAAAGTTCCCACGTTTGATACTTTTCACATTTTTGATAATGCCAGTTTTGCTACCTGTCGTTCGTGTAGCTTTGAAACGTTACTAACAAATTTTTGGTTGTAAAACAAACAGTTGACGTACATACACTACGATAATAACATGCACACTACCATAAACAACGAATATGTATAGGCAGTTTGTCGGACTAACACCGAAACCCCGCATGTTTCGGAGGCAAAAGTAACAAAAATAACAAAAATATCGTAAACGAACGTACCTACTCTATTTTTTTTTTTTCGGGCAAATAAGTTTAATAAATTTAAAAAATCTCTGCCGATAATAATAGATTTTTCACTTTGTCAAGTCTTAAACTCTAGATTAAAGAAGTTGAGCAAATCTTAGATCATTAATATTATCTCACCATACGTACTCTTACATCTTAAAACGGTCTTTCTCTCTTGTTCTAGGTAAAAGAAGTGGCTTATACTACAAATCTTAAAAAAAATACATAGATTAAACAAAGACATAATACAAAAGAAATATATACAAAATTTTAATAAAATGTCTAGAAATAAAGAAAATAAATATCTCAAAAATTCATAAAAAGCTCGTAGATCTCGATATTTAGTCGGGGAACCTAATTATATTCTAAAAAAAAAATATGAAAAAAAAGACGCGAATACAAAAAAGGGTTTTGTTTATATCAATGCGCGAATAGCGTGTCGGTCGTCCTACTCGCGCTACCCGTAAGTAATATAAAACGTGATATGCAAAGTTCAACCTAATGAGAGCAAGCTTGAAAGCTTACTTTATACTTGAGCAAGGTCACTCTACGCCCCTGATGTTAGGGTTCCGTAAAATAAGACTATTATACATATTAGGAAACTTATAGTCTGATTATGTTTAAAAAAAATTCCGTTGGAAATGTTTATAAAGCCCTATTTGTTTTTCAGATATTTAGAACCTGTGGTTTAAAAGTTAGAAGGAGTAATAAAAAAATGTTTGTATAAAAAAATTTACTACACAGACCGGCTTCAATGTTGTAACATTCATTTAAAACTTAACAAACCCAAACTTAACAATAATTGTCTCACAATAGAAACGTCTACTAATAAAATCCCTCCGTATGTTGTATGTTTGTCTATTCTTGCGTATGACGCACTAGCTCAGCTATTCAACAAGTGTACAAAATTATGTTTTCGCGCACCATTAGCTGGACAGTTTTATATGTTCGGCCTTTGCCAATTTTTTAACGAATTAATATGGGTGCTGCAAAATGGGGAATATGTATGATCAAATTATATTGCCTCATTAAAGGGGAAATAGGGCTATTAATTGAAGAATTTGACTCTGTTGACGCACAAAAGTAAGTCTACATTCATACTGCGCAGTCTTAAGGTAAATAGTTAGTTTTTACCGGCGACTTCGTTTGCGTCGAATTGTTTTAGAAACGTTGAATTTTAAAATTTAACGTAGAAAATTTAATAACAGGTCAGGAGTGGAAAGTAGGCTGTGAGGATAAGAAAAAGGACAGAGATGGATTGTTTATTCTATAAAAAAAGCGTAAGAACTCCGTTACTCATCGTGATTTTTATTATTATTCTAGGGTTTTAAAAGAAACAGACAACTAGACGTTTCAAAACGTTTAGGTATAAAAGTTGACACTCTGCGTTTCATTTAAAAATTAAGAGTGACACGATTTAGCATTTAAAAAACATTAGGTTACAATAGGGCATGACAGTTTGTATGCAAAATCTGTATTTTCTTCCAGGCAAGGCACCAGCTAGCATTTTTTATAATTTGTGCAGTATCCGTGTGGTTAAAATTTATATTTTAGGGCCTAGAAAACGGACAGACACAAAGGTAAGTATACTGGGTGTAAAAAGTGTGTTTTATCACCAATAAAAATATTTGAATTAAACAACAAATTAAGGTCAGACATAAATAACAGAGTTAAGTGCTATTTGTCGAAAACAAAAGAGTAGTAAAACGGTGAACGAATAAAGGAGTGAACGAACTGAAAAACGGAACGACCGATTCAATAGATTCTCTTATGAAATTAAACTCTAAAACAATTAATATAAAAGTTTGCTAGCTTTTTATATGGTGGGTTTGACCTCGGGCCAAAGTACTAAATATATAGGTCAGATGTGTTGTATTTTACCTGGTTTCTCAGGGTTCCGTAGTCTAAGATGAAACCCTTAGAGTTTCGAAACGACCGGCCGTTCGTCTGTATACTACAATTCACAGCCTTTATATTCAAAAACTGTTCCATTTATGTAGCTTAATGGTATGGTATCATTTATTTCCTATTAAAAAAATTACATTATGTCTTAAAAATTATACATAATTAATTCACAAAAAGATGAAAAAACTAGTGTAAAACTAGTGAACAGAGCAAAGTGTCATTAAGTATGTGCTAGTAAACAACTTATGCGAACATTTAGTTTGTCAAAATAGTTTGTTCATTTAGACTACACAGAGAGCGGTTCACATATTTTGCCAATTTTGAACACAAATGACCAAATGACCTCACAACCACGGTCTATGAACTTTAATCTAAAACAATCAAACTTAAACCAACTCACTAGAAATAACCTCAGGTCATAGCAAGGAATTTTGTTTTTTTTTTGTGCGTAGTTGTAAGTCAGCTGTCAATTTCAAACTTTGAATATAGGTCTTATTGATTAAATAGAAACCACTTTAAACCAACTTAATCAGTAGTTTCTTGTAGTCGTCCATACGGACCGCTACTACAGACTCGTGAACTACAGTGGAGGGGTCTGCGGGTGTGCCAACTCTTTGTAGACTCTATAGGGCTATATATCTTTAAGACTACAACCATGTTGCCTAACACTTAGAACTCAGTATATCTTACAGTTGAATTTTAAGTGTAATTAATGAAATTAATGATAAATCCGTTGAACTGGCCTTAAACCTCAAACATATTATCGAGATTATTTGCATAATGCAGGGACCATATTACCATGGTGCGTAGCAGTTTGTAATTTTGTTGCAAAAATGGAATATAATTATTGTATACAACAACGGCATCTATTGTCAAGTAGGTAGCTTTAGTGTTGCTTGACAACGCCATCTATTGTCGAGTAGCTTTAGTGTTGCGTGTCCCGCTGCATACTAATTTCATGACAATCGTTGGAGCCGTTTCCGAAATTCTGATTATATATCTATATATACACATATATACAAGAATTGCTCGTAAAGTTTATGAATATGTAATTTTGAAGATAAAGATAAAATCTTTAAACTTTATTGTGGTCACCAGGGACTGCAATTTAATAAAAACTTTCGTATACGCGCACCACCTTAAGTGAAATGGAGTATATATAGTACAGAATTTACGACATCTACCGTCAAATTTTTCCATTCCAAAATGTCGCCTTGAGAAGGTGCGTGGCTCTTTCATAATTCAGAGTATTTAATTTTTTAATACAATTCCTGAGAATATTGTTAACCTACCTGTACATACTTTTGAAACTTACATTAAAAAGGTTCTTATTAACAAGGGATACTATACTGTGGAAGAATTGAATAAAGATAATAATATCTGGAATTAAAGGAATGGGCCCAATGGACATCCATCTATGACTTATGTAGTTGATAATTAATGACACATTACGATCAGGGGATGCACCATGGATAGTCATCCACCGTTGGCTGCTTGGTGTTGGGGGGGTTCTGGATGGGGGTGGGTGTGGCGCATAGACGTGTACATGTATGTGTGTTAGCACATATTTGCATAGATTTTGTGTATTCGGTTCGCCTGGTTCCTGCGTGATTGATGGTAACAGGTGTACACCCGGGAAGTTTCTTGTCACTTCTTCTTCCCTTAGGCTTGTTTCCGAAGTGACAGTACGTTAAATGGTGTGTATTTGTTGCCGGACTGTCGTGTGTGAGCTGGGCTACTTCATGATTTACAACGTCTGTGAGTATGTGTATGCATATGGGTATGTGTGCACGTTTGTGTGATGCGCCCTCTCGCATTTGGAACCTCTCTGGCGCTGGGCGGCCGATGGTGGATTGCAGCGGGTTATTAATATTATATTTATTATATTATACTTGTACCTATGTAAGTTTATACATATATGTATATTTTTTCTAGTAGTATCAATTTTTTATACACCGTGTATTAATATAAATCAGTTTTAAGTTCAGAGTACGTGTGTTCGCCCTGTAATGTTAAATGAAAACTTGTGTGTGTTAATCTCAATATGAATCGGATTTGTATTTTGTTCCTTTACTACACACATACAATCGAAGTTTTATTGGAGTTGCTTGAGTGTGTCATGCTCTCTCAAAGTCTCTGCGGTGGTGGCATGTGCGTCGGGTCGTTACGTTCCCTAAAACATGGTTGAGCGAAGCGATGGCTGATTCATGTGTCATACTTGTGAACTGGTGCCGCTGTGGAGGCTGGTCTGCTCTTGCAAACTTCTTTGTATTCTTAGTATTCGGTCATCGGTGTAGGATTTCAACGACAACTCCTCAATTACTAAACGAATAATACTTGACGTTTTCAAGTAGCTTATGTCCTTTTCCAGGACTTAACACTATCTGCCAAATTTACATGAAAAGGTAACAGACAGATTTACTTTCGCATTTATAATATTTATTATTATGTTATATTCATGGATAGTATGGATAATTTTAAGTATATGTAAATATATGTATGTACATATGACTGTGCAAAAATATAATTATGATGGCGCTAATGCCACTAGTACTGTTAAATATCGGAATTCTCTTAAATATCTAAATTCCTTAACTCGATTAACAATTCTTGACGCGTCACATGGTGCGCCCCTTATGCTGCATAAAAACAAAAAAAAAATTTACATGTTTGACTTTGTTTTTGGTAGCTTACTTACTTATTTTTTATTACCTCAATAGGTACATATTGTATACTGTTTAGCTAATTATTTTTTTTTAATTCTACTAAGGTGGCTAACAAGCTTACGGTTCGCCTAATGGTAAGCGGTCACCGTAGCCTATGGACGCTTGCAACACCAGGGGTATCACTTGCGCGTATATTATATAATTATAATATTATCAAAGTATTGTATTACTACTTTAGATGGAACTTCTTGCCAGCTCTTTTTGGCAGAAATAAACATTGTTTACATTGTATTGAAGATTCAAAAGTGTTCTAAGAAACCTACTTGAATAAAGTTTGATTTGAGTTTGAGTTTGAGATAGTATTTATTACAAATAATACAAGTCACGCACCGATTGTCTAACAGAAATCAAAATATCACAAACCCTACAGGATAGGCATACCAAAATCTTTCAACATAGCTAAGGCAGTTTTCGAGAACGCGAACGAACAAATATAAAAATAAAAGTATTTGAAGTTTTTTTACCCACTAAAAATTTCTAGAACAGACCAAAACATCTATTGTTACACTAACAAACATGCTGTACAACAAGACCCGGCTTAAACTAGTAAATAGTGGTAAAGATAACTTACTTCCTCAATAGACGAAGACAGCAGCCCAGAACTGTAACAAAAAAAAAATTTTTGCTAAACACGTCCTTCTAAATATCAATTTAGTTTTGATCAAGAAAGTACTTTTTGTCAATAACTTAAAAATTAGTTTCACACAAATATTACTAAAACATAAGAGGAACTCTTTATTGCAGAATTTACTGAACCAAGTGTGTCCAAAACGACAATAATGGCAATAGACAGCGTATTCTAAAGATTGTAGCATCAATTAACCTTTTTTGTAGAGGTGATTGTCGACTTCTACAGTGTTTTTTTTTAATCTCAAATCCAAAACTGACTGACTCTCAAACAAAAACGAGTCTCTTACCTCTTTCAAATCATTTCAAAATTTAAAAGTTTAGCCTAAATGTAAGTAGAAATTAAAAATAAACACTGTAGAGGTCGACACTCACCTCTACAAAAAAGATTAATGCTACAATACCACGCTCGCCCTGCGAAGGTTAATGCTACAAGTTTACAATAGAAGCGACTTATATTAAGACTCTTAATAATAATTAATGCACGCAAAAATATAGACAAATTATTTTGAGCTTGGACCAAGTCCTGGACCTGCAACCTTTGGAAACCGTCAAAATGGTCTATCAGTTTAACGCTACTGCGGCTCAGTTACTGTCTGGAGAAAATCGCAACCTTGTCCATACTCTGAATAGACGTTACTCTAGAAGGTTTTATACATAATATTGTGGCTAGACAGCTTTTGTAAACCTAGTACATACATTTTATAACCACATTTAACAAAATAAATATTTTTTTATACCACAAAGCTTGCAACACTTGGGGGCATCACTCGCGCGTTGCCGACCCTTTAAAAATTTCGATGAAAAAAGTTTTCTATTTATATGAATAACAATCGTTCATCAACTGGTCACATTGAAAAACAAACTTACCAGCACAATAATTTATTATTCTTCACCTTAGACATGTTTATTAACTGAATTCTAAAGTTTTTAAAATGTTGCACTTTTCATTGATTTTTTAACCAATATTAACACTGGAATTGGTAAAAAGAAAAACACATCACTAGCAAAAGGGCACTGAATGATGAACTTTTAAAAAATAAACAGTTTTTTTTTCGATTTAATTTAAATAAGTAGAAACAAGACTGATATAAAAATTACCAGAAGTCAATAACCTGCACCAAATCTTCACTTACCTACTCAGACTAATCTGTGTAAAAACCGATATAGCACTGAGAGATAAATATTAAATTAAATAAAGTACTTTAATTTTCAGGCCATCAAGTAAATAAATTTGGAATTTCACAGATGTTTTCATAATATAATGTAAAATGTGACATTGGAGCATGAAAAATTTGTGACAAGGTTGCCACTAGAGAGGTTGGCAATGGTTGTATAATGGCACTACATTAAAACACGACACGCTCATAAACACATAAACTCGGCCAAACAAACTGTAGTGAAAATCTATATCTATACGTCGAACGTCAGCTATAAGAATATAGTATGTATATGCATAAATGAAGAAACTGTCTATAAAAATTAGTAGTTAGTATGAAATTTGTTGAAAATTAAGAACTATGTGTTTTATCGTTTTTGAAAAATCAGCCCTTTAATAGAGGGAAATGAGGAAGATGTCTTAAATTTTGGCTGGTAAATTGTTTTTGCAGAATCGTTTCCAAATGAAAGGGAATATACTGGAAATATTTATAGTTTCTGAATAACAATTTAAAAGATTTTGTTTTAACTTCTCGCAGACGAAGTTGCGGGAAAAATCTAGTATAATATAAACACAGTGCTACACTGTGACTTGTTGGAAAAGGCTATCGGACAGTTGTGTAAAAAGCTCACGTTTTTGGCAAAAAATCTTTTTCATTTTCGAATCTTTTCATATTTAATCCATCTATATACTATTTAAACTTAACTCCGAAACAACACAAATACTATCACTCATAAAACTGAAAACTACTATGGGTATGGTTAGTAAAAAAGACAAAAAACATGTTTATCCACATTTAAAACAATAACAAATTAATTGTCAAACAATTCCGCACCATATTTTAACTAATAAAGTTACATCACTAACGTTATAGTCGCGAGTAGTTTGTAATGATAACAGAAGAGGAAAAGAGCGAAAACATCTGTGGACTCGATTGTACCAAACGAAGGAAGTTTATAATATTCACTGGCGCAGTACAGGATGTCCTAATTTTTACGTACGCTCATATTATACTAAATCAAACTTTAATTAAGATACTTTTCAACAGTTTTTATTGAGGATGCGAATCAAATTCTCTTAATATACTTTATAAAAAAAACGTTCTTTTTAATTTACTATTAAATTTAATTTGTTTATTTATTAACGGAACGAAACGATTGAAACACTTCTGTATTAGAACTGTCTACCTTAAAGCAGAAGTCACCAGCCCTTTTTGGTAAAAATATTGGGAGTTTTGAAAAATATTAAAAATGTAGTTTTGGTATATGAACGAGAGAAAAATTATATGATACAAATTATGGTTCTTTTCTTATACCAACCATGGATTTGACTTATACTTTGCTACAGTAAAACAAAACTGATAAATGGTAGTATGCCAAAATGTAGGCAAATAAAATCGTATAACTACAAGTACACTTGTAGACTGAGAAAATGAGCTTTTTAACATTGTGAGTTTAAGATAGAAAAAAGAATAGTACTAGCATACGATTTTCACTAGAGATTCAAAGCTTGATTACTTTGTCGTTAATGCAATAAGCAACAATTGCGTTAAATGCGCGGCTCTTACCTACTTATGTAGAGCGACGCACTACTCACCAAGAATCGTGTGGCTCACAAAACAATACCTGACGCGATAAGGCGCGTGTTGTTAAACTTTTCTGACCTTGTGGCTAACATTAAAACTACCTTACGTGACACTAGTGAGTCAGCCAGGGCTTTTTGTACCCCTTAATTTAGACCGAGGGGTCGAAAAATTTACATTACTATCGCTCAGTGATGAGGCCTGTATGAAATATGCACTATGTATATTTTATAACCTCTTAATTTATTTTAGTAAAAGGAAAAACATATTTAATACCACAAATGTTAGTACTTATTTTTTTGGGTTTATATCGGATGTGATAATTGACTATTTTGATCGTTTTAAAGAGGATTTTTAATTATCTATTAATATTGCAAATGCAATAAGCCGCAGGTTGCTGAGCCCTGGCGTAAGGTATATATATATATATAAGTGTATATATTTGAATTAACGGTGAAAGTTTTTGCGAATCGTAAATATGTTGTGACTTTAAATCAGAAGTATTTTTTTTCACACGCTCTTGTTGTGTAAAAATAGCTATAAACCGCGACTTTGCCCGGCATCTCACGGAGCCTTAAACATTTCAGAGTCTATTTGTATTTCGAATAATATGAAAATGAAATCGTGAAGTAATTTTTAATCTCACTATAAGAACCTAGGATAAAAAAATAATAATGCGTTTAGCACATTGATAGTTTCCTTTTTTATACCTAGTTAGTATGTGTTGTAACATTTTAAAACTGGTATAGGTAGGTCAGTTATTTGAAACACGAATTAATGAATCTGTGAGTCACAGCAGGGTTTCACTTATAAATAATCAGTGCTATGGCTTAAAAATTTTGGCCAAGCCAAATACTGAGTTGGACTTTGGCTTCATATAAGTGATTTAAAATTTATGACAAATAATCATGTATTTGACTTATAATTGTATATAATATACTTATAATTAATATATATTGTGTTTGTTAAATAAATGTTTTTCTATCTCATTTCTTTCTTTCTTATGCAAAGATTATCCTAGACGTATGTAGGTCACTATTTCACTGACATTCTTTCTTTGTAATATTATATATAATATTGATCCGCCGGGTTCTGCAATTACCTATATACAATACATGAAAACGACATATAGTTATGTAGTATGCGTATTGGTCGACATGCGTATTGGTTGTTATGCGGATTGGTTGTCATGCGTGATAGTCCAAATGCGTTTTAGTCGTACCCTCCTGTAAATAAATGTAAAAGTGAGTTTCTTCGTCGTCTTGTTTTTTCGTCACACCACGTCGCGTCGTAACGGGTCTGTGGTGGAACGTCATAGTACAGTAATTGAGGGAGAGTTAAAGGCAGTGTAACCAGTGACCGATAATGATTGACCGACTCAAAAATAACATGAGACAGTTTGAAAAGTAACATTATTGTATTTTATGTAGAAAACGGCACTGATAGTGTAATATAGCACTTTATTTTTTGTTATAAGTAAGTATTTTGCCTTATAAGTAGGAGTGTGATGAGGATTTATACCAAAAACCAACAAAGTTTCCGAAAGAAGATATCTAATCATTCTTATAGGTTGTTTTGTCTTCGAAGTTCGTGCTATTGCTATGTTCCTCTTTCTTCAAGTGTGAGAAAAAGGAAAAAAGTAGACGATTGTGGCAACATGACGAACAAAGGCTTATTTGGGTGCGTTCCGTTTTACGCTTATTTGTGTTTGCTGACATTTTTTGAATATTTTTTATTAAGTCCTAAAAGTTACGTAAAAGTAACATTTTGAGTCGTGTTACATGGAGATAACATAAGAGGGTCAAAAGTTACATAAAATGATACAAAAGTAACATTCTGGCAACGCTGGTTGAAGGCTTGATGTAGTCCCTGAAGACCAGCAAAAATAACTGACACAATACGTATGTAACATAACAGTACAAAATAACTCAAAAACAGGTACGTCATAGAACGTAAAGTTTCGCTAACGAGTTTACCCAAGATTTACGTACAATAAATGTCTGCGGAAAACAAGACGCGGCGGGTTTGATTCAAGCGTTAAGAATTCAACAAAACATATGACGTGGGAAACCAAAGCATGCATTTTCTGCAACACTACGATCGATTAATATGTTTGTGTCGCCCACCGGTTTCCGCAACAATTCGACTATTACTAGAAAATACACTTATTAGGAACTCAGAAAATTATAGTAACATTGTAATGGTTTTAAAGCCGAGAGCGTGATTTGTAATTATTAGTATTAGAAACCAGAACCAATGGGAATTAGGTTTACAAAAGGACCACATCATTATTCAAAAACTGTCCTTCCTCATTCAATATCTATCAACTAGGACCACTTGATCTAACTTTTCCTGTATAAACACTTTTGACTAGGGGTCCATATTTAATATTTACCTAGGATGTCATGAATTTAGGAAAAAGGTTACGCAGGCGTTGAGAAGAGAAAAAAAAATCATAAATCAATATAGGAAGTTCCTAGTAACTAGGAAGCTAGGAGGATGCGTCACCTATAATGGATGGCCCCTAGGTAACTGCGATATAAACTGGTCCCCTTTAGTATTGACTTTATAAAGCGATATCCAAACTATTAAAAATGCAACATCCTTTACGTTTGTGCCACATCCATGCTCGCGTCACTCGGCACAGTTAATTTGTAGGCAATGCGTGCTCTGATTACTGGGACAATAACAGCTATCAGACGACCACCATATCTGTCACAATTCCTAGTTTGGACTAGATTGGTAGGAGCTTACAAAGGTTAGGTACGTAATTTCAACGATGTATAGCAAAATTAGTTTAGATTTGTTTAAATACACTATTTTATAAGAAAAATATTTTTTATAATGTAACTTAAATTGTCAACGAACCTCTGCTGATAACCGGCCAAGTGCGAGTCGGACTCCCGGACCGAGGGTTCCGTAGCAAACAATGCACGATCCGGGCTCGTACATAAGCGGTTATAATTATTTGTTGTTTTTCTGTAGAGATTACTCTATTATAGGTTTGCTACTTTAGATTGAAGCATTTGTGTATTACCGTTTTTACGATAGAGCAAACATTACATAAATAAGTCTATAGTATGATCTCGCCAGCCTTCATACGTCCCCACTGTTGTGGCACGGCTACACTCATAAGCGAGGGTGATTTGGGCCATAGTCCACGATGTTTTAATTTACCGAAAAGCCAGTGGTGTAAATAAATAAATCAGTGTTCTTGAGAAATTAAGAAAAGACTCATTGGTACACGCCGACCTCGGGGGTTCGAACCACCGCCACTTGGGACGTGAAGTGAAATTTAAACCCCTCGACCACCAACGACTTTTATCTAGTAAACCTAATAATATATATATATATATATATATATAAATATATATTTATAAATATATATATAAACGTATTTTTTTTTATTTTTTAGTTATATTTTACAGTTGCAGTTGAAGAGCCTGGTTCTCATTACACAGGGCAACCTACTGTGGGAACTACAGCACTATTTTGTTGTAAAAATGTTTGTGTATGGACAACCTTTTTTTTATTATTTGTTACAAAATACGTCACAATAGCACATATTCTGTGAAAATTTTAGGCTGACAATTTTCTATTCCTATAAGAAAAATGATATAGTTACAAGAAATATTTTAAACATCCCCTATAAAGTGTTAAGCCATTTTGATTTGCACAAGTGACGGAATTGCGACGAATTCCAGCGCATTAGAATCATAGGCCATTCGGTGTCTTATGTCATTGTGATTACTGTTGGACTGAAATTATTTTAAAGCCAATGACAAAAGGCACTAAAAACGTTACAGACTAGAAACGGTCCCAGTTTTTTTGAGACATTTCGACTTCTTCATTTATTACAAAAAAGTAAAAAAAAAGTCATCAGGAAAGCACGATGTTATTTAGAAAAAAAATAAAAAAAATATTTTGACAAAGCGATTTTGATTTTGATAGTATTATAATTTCAAAAGATAATATCAACCAAATGCCCGCCACGACTGTCTATGCACTTTGTGTTCTTTTGACAAAATTTTTAATAATATTTACAGTTAATTTTTTTTACAGAGATGAGACTTAGTCTGACAGATTACTTTTTGGATCTCAGCCTTAAGCGCGAAAATTGATTGCGGCTTGCTTATTAATACATATTTATACTGTATTTTAACAATATTAGCTCGTTTTTCCATCATATATCGTTCCATAATTTTATTATTAACAATCGTCAAACAAACAGATAACCAATAATATAAAAGATTTTTCCTGCCAATTCAAAAAAAAAGGGAAAATGTGGCGACTATCAAAATGTGCGTTTCTGGCACATCCTTTAGATAATTCTATTAATTTTCTTGTTCTACTCACAATTCTAAACTGTTTTATCGTTCCGTAGTTCCGTACCCAGAGCGCAAAACGGAGCCCTATTACCGTCACTATTAGTCTGTCTGTCTGTCACTTACGGGTCACTAGGACCTAAACGAAATGTTGATCCAAACGTTATTAGAAATTCCATTAAATTATTTTTTAGGGAATATTTTTTAATAGAAAATAACCCATAAAAGTAAACAAAAAAAAACCTTACACTCGCGTGTGACGTGTGAGCAGTTTTATTTACTAGTTGCCAGTTTGTCACGGGGTCTGTATTAAAAGCTTGGGATTTTCATATTTCTATACAAACATCAAATACTTAAACGGCGCAAATAATTAAGCTGTGACCTAAATATCTCATGAAAATTCCTTTTTATAGTACGGAAGTTACGGAACCTTTTAAGCGCGAAACGACTCGTGTTTAAACGTTTTTCGTTTTAAAATTCCATTTTCTAATATATGTTTTAAAAACTGATATTCCGCCTTATTTGTGTAGGCTGTGACTATTAATAACACATGCAAAATGTTATAAAATTAAGTGTTTTCTTTTTGGCTATGGAACCCTAAATCGAATTACTACATGTAAATTTCGAATAAAACTATTAATTTTATGTCGCAGTGACAATTAAAACGTTGATAAATCTTACTAAGCGTCATAAGATTTGTATCAACTAAACTAATCTGGAATAATTAATTAAGAAAATAAAGCTTTACTTTACACCATAGCACAGTTCTTTTAATAAAAAAAAAAACAAAGTTATTTATCAAAGCCAAAGTGCACTAATAACAGTAATAACGTATATATACAAGAAAAATCGCGTCGAAACTAACACGAAAACGTTATCTTATCAGAGTAGTGATTACACATACTAACACTAGACTGAATCACTAGATATGGGTTAAATCTAAAACGCAGAACGTAGCCAATCGCAAACTTTTATATACATTGCAAGGTGCTAACTTAGCATAAAAAACTGCTTACTATTAAAACGAGCAATGCAAATTAGAAGCTGTTTTTGCCAATAATGTAAAACACGGTTTATTGTTCATACGTCACTGTGGCTAACATGGAATTTAGATAAAAACTTGCTAAGCCTACGTAGATAAGAAGCATTTCCAGTGCAGTGCCTTTGGGTCTGAATTAGCAATGAATTACCTTGTTTGAATGCGGTGTCGATTCGTACGCGGACAGGGTTGTTAAGGGGCTACATTTAAACATAATGGAGCCTTGTGATTGTTCCTACATGGTGTTGAGTGAGATAACATATTCTCATAGTTTTAATCACATTATGAACCGTTGTCCTAAAAATAGAAATATTTATTGTAGTTGCTTTCTCGTTTTTTCATACGTGATAATACTCCGCTAGCAAATTAGGGCGTGGCTAACAAATATGTATTTATGAAACGCGAAGTAGCCCATTAAGCTACAATACATCAGTAGTTAATCTTTATAACTCCTCTGGATTCCTTTTTAGGTTGTTAGAAGTATGAAAACCCGGAGTTGAGCCGTGTACGAACGGAAGTCTTAATTAAGTGGGTGTTGCTTTCGCAAGCCCGTGCGTCACTGATCGTCAAAAAAAAGTGATACGCTTAACGGGTTGAAGTGCCGAGATTAACGGGTTAGCACTCTGGAGCAATTAGTTTTAGTCACAAGATACGACTTATCATGGTGCCGCAGGAACAGTCTCGATGTTATTAATGCGTAATAGCTTTTATATATATATTTTATACGTAATTGCCCGCGCTACGGCAACTCCATTTTTATATTGCTATAGGAAAAAATAATAATTACACAGTTCTAAATAGGGAATAAGAGTTGTCTCAGCTGTTCTTTGTCCCCTGTAGTCGGCACAGGCGAATTAGTAGTTGTTGACGGACTAGTGGCCACTTGACTTTCAGAATTTTCAAACCATCTATAAGCTCTCTGGACTTGGCTTAGTGGCTGTTGTTATATGACAATAAGCTAGTATTAACGATAGGGCCCCATCCTATGACTGATCATACCCGACGTTGCTAACTTCGCATATTGTATCCGATAAATTCATGTTACTATAGCACGGACGTTAAGCAGGAAGAATTTCGTTCAATGACCTTTCACTATTTGTCCCTGTTGCACGCGCATAATTATTTGCCGTCGCACTCGTACTGATGCGATGACCGCTGTCATGTTATTATTTTTTTCTTAAGAGTGTGCCAATGTAGGACTCGGGAAGAAAGATGAATAAATACCTAATTGAGTGCACAAGAAATGTACAAGTGTAGTTCCTATTTAAGATAATGCGAAAATATCAAAAAATAATTGTTTAAATATTAATAGCAAAATATTTAACTCTTTTAGAGATTGACTCAAAGTGTGACAGAGTCAAATGATTCATACGTAATTGGAAAAATAGCGTGACAGGGGTGGAGTGGGGGTCTAATATTATGAAAATGTGCGTGTTTAACCTTTAAGCGGACGCGCGGTCATTTGTAATGGCAGCGGTCGCGCGTAACCTTAATGACCCCGTCTAAGCTCATAAGAATTAAAAAAACCGAATTATTAAATTATTTGAATAACAATGCACTTAAACACATTACCTTAAGATATAAAAAAATTATTTGGCATAAAACTTACAAAAAATGATATTAAAGCACTTTTACGAATTGCGTTGCGTGAATCTTCAACGACGTCAGGCGCGCGTTTACTTTTCAAAACTTACGCAGCATGCACAACGAAAGATATAATTCAGATTAAGTAATGCGCACAGAAATAAAGAATCTATTGTTTTGAGTTCACAATGAACCTATGAGAGTCTATTAAAATTGGCTAACATGAGTGATGAGAATATACCAATTTATAATCGAAAATAAGTTTACCGCGGTCGATTCAACGCCACGCGACTGCTTGAAGGTCAAAAGTATTATATATTTGTATTACATAAAAATAAAAGATAAATAAATATTTTTGGACATAATACACAGCGCCGTCTGGCCCAAAAGTAAGCAGAGCTTGAGTTATGGATACCAGACAACAGATACAAATACATATAATTAATTTTTTTTTGGAAACACATACATATCATACATAAATACACCCAGATTCAAGATAGTGCGGGAATCGAACCCACATCCTATGCACAGCAGTCAGCTGTACTAACAACTAGGCTGCGAGGGAATCGAATTAGATATATGGTCCCTAAGGCTCTGTCATACAGACGTGCGCTCGGACATGATTAAACTGTATAGCTACTAGCTAGCCTGGCAAAGTTTTTTCTGCCCTTTCATAAAAGTTAATGTACAGCAGCGTCATTTAGAGTGTTTCTCCAGTAAAAATTACCAAAATGTACCAACATCCATGATTATTAGTCAAACGGTAACGGAGTTCATTAATTGTATGTACTTATAGATAGCCGATTTTGCCATTTGACTACGAAATGCTGAAAGTGCTAAAGAATTAATTTTAATACTTATCTAAAATCAGATGTATTATTTAAATAATATTTAATGATTTGAATACATTATCTGGTGTTTTAATAAACACAAATAAATTTTTACACTCCTTTGAAACATTGCCAAAAGACTCATAAGTGCTAATTAATTTATTTATGTTTAAAAATACACTTCAAATAATATCGTTAACTCCGTTAATAAGTTGTGCACAGTTCGATGACAAATTTAATGCTCACTTTTCTACATATATATATATATATTTGCACGCTGTATATGTTTCCGCACGATGTTTTTATCAATGAAATGAGTTTCAAGATGAAGGTTTTTTTTAAATAGGTACTAACCCTTTATGCCGAACCTTTTAAAATCTAATCACTTCTTCCTTGAAGAATCCCATACTGTAGTTATGATAATAAACCTCGGGGGGCTTATCCGATGCTTTCTTTATTCCAGTTTTGCATGTAAAAAAGGTAGTAAACTTCGAAGAACTTACCTGTCCTCAAAAATGGTGCTGTTGAATCCATCATCCATCAAGCTGTTGTCTTCTAAGCCAACTCTGTCAAACGGTCTTCTATCGACCGCGTCCCGTTCATAATACCTGTTGTCAGTCTCCGTCAAACTTTGACATTGACTGTCAACGGTCTTCGACTGCTCAGCCTTCAGTTTCTGGTCCCACAGCTTCTTGGTTTCATCTTGCACTCGCCGTTTTAGTTCGGATATTTTCTCTCGTTCGTTTTCTATCACTTGGCACCCTGAAAATCGGGTTTTTGTAAGTTGCAGTTTATTCAAAGAGTTGTCGATAGAAACTGTTGTCTACTTTTGAAATAGGAGTGACTTACTTCTTTTAAATCTAATTTATTTATATTATAGGTACTAGTGTATTTTTATTATATTTATGTATGCTGGAGAGATATCACATCTCAATAACAATTTGTTTTAATAATGAAGTCCTATGTCGAAGCCCAAACCTAACTTAACATATAATAAAATGTTACCGGAATCTAAAATATAACCCCCGTCACTGTAGTCACAAAGATGTTTAGATTATTTGCATAGTAAATGATTAATTGACTAGTTTTCGCTGATACTAAACATAGCAAACTAAATACGAGCTGAGCTACGGGACCCTGGTTCCATGAAACCGTCCACGATGGAGTAGTGTAAGTATATCACACAATATAGTATATTTCATTACTAGTGCGGAAAGCGTGTCATTGCAAAAAATTCCCGAAGGTGAGGGTTGACAGTCGGAACAAGTTGCAACTGTCAACCCTCAAAACTATTTGTTTTTTTTTTCTTCTCTCCACGCAATAAATTCGTCGTATGTACATAAGTAGCGACTTTTTGACTTGTCCGGTAAAATGTTCTCCGAAGCATTTTGTGCAATTATACTGAGTTCCGGTGGTGTTAATTCAAATAAAATATCGTCGAAATTGCTGATTTTGTATTTGTAATAGTCTTATTCCTAGTCACAAAGCAAAACAAAATATTAAATCTTAATGTTTTCACTATGAAATCAAAATATAAAGAAATTAACCATTTGTCATGACCTAAGATAACCACTAGTGAACCAATCTTCACATACAGTGTGTCTTTGTTCTCGGGACTATCTTCCTACATTATTATTATGAATTTTATGGTTCAATACGTAAGAAATAAAGAAGAATTTGGATTGGGAATCGGTCACAGTTACATTAAACATTTTCTGTATATAATCAATCAATCAATCAATCAAATAAACTTTATTCAAATATGTTTCTAAGAACACTTTTGAATCGTCAATACAATGTATACAATGTTAATTTCTGCCAAAAAGATCTGGCAAGAAGTTCTATTTAAAGTAATAATACAATACTTTTATAAATTAGCTAAAGAGTATACAATATGTACCGAAAAACTTATTAGGTAATAAAAATAAGTAATTAAGCTACTAAAAACAAAGTCAAACATGTCAATTATTTTTTTTTTGTTTTTATGTAGCATGGGGGGCGCACCATGTGAAGCGTCAAATATCTTCAATCGAGTGAAGGAATACAGATATTTAATAGTACTACTGGCATTAGCGCCATCATAATTATATTTTTGCACAATCATATGTACATACATACTTACATATACTTAAAACAATCCATGCTATCCATGAATATAATATAATAATAAATATTATAAATGCGAAAGTAAATCCGTCTGTTACCTCTTCATGCTGAAACCACTGAAACTTGGCATGCAGATAGTTTGAGTCCCGGAAAAGGACATAAGCTACTTGAAAACTTCAAGTATTATCCGTTCGTTTTTTTCTCCCATAATTGAGGTGTTGCCGTACCGATCAAGATGAAATTTGGCATGCAGATAGTTTGAGTCCCGGAAAAGGACATAAGCTACTTGAAAACTTCAAGTATTATCCGTTCGTTTTTTTCTCCCATAATTGAGGTGTTGCCGTTGAAATCCTAGACCGATGACCGAATACTAAGAATACAAAGCAGTTTGCAAGAGCAGACCAGTCTCCACAGCGGCACCCGTTCACAAGTATGACACATGAATCAGCCATCGCTTCGCTCAACCATGTTTTAGGGAACGTAACGACCCGACACACATGCCACCACCGCAGACACTTTGAGAGAGCATGACACACTCAAGCAACTCCAATAAAACTTCTATTGTACTAGTTACAATGTGCGTAGTAAAGGAAGAAAATATAAATCCGACACACGTACTCTGAACTTAAAACTGATTTATAGTTACTTACTTTTAAAAATATTTAGATAAGAGAAGATTGGAAGGTCTCACTCACACACTCAAGGACACACATAAATATACATGAAACACAAACATAAAGTGGTGAACTCTTTATCTAGAAGTATTTCTTAAACTACTACAGTCTCAGAAGTTGTAAACAACTAAATATATTTTTTATTTTAAAATGAAATTCTAAAGATTTTCTCTCTTCTTTGCCGTCATTGTTATGGCCTTGACAACTGTGACCGCTGAAAACTTTTTAAAAGAAATAGTAAAAAGCATCATTACAGGCAGACAAAGCGCTGAGTCACGAGCCCTGATGTCTAGTTTATTGTAATTTTAATCACATTATTTAATTATTTTATAAGATTTTTGTTTTATACAGTATCTGGAATTATAAAAGTGTATACAACGTGTAAAAAATATCCTGAATACGAAATGTATTTTCAGGTGCACATGGGGCAGCGTATCCTAGACTCCATAATAAGCGATGGCCCTGCGGTAGACGTGCTGACACGTGCTGGGTGAAACAGTGCAGAATTGATCAAGATTATTCAGTCATGCTATACTGTAGTATAATTTGCTGAAATTTCTGGCGCCACTGTTTACGTCTAAAAACGACA
Organism: Apoda limacodes; assembly: GCA_946406115.1. NCBI lineage: Eukaryota > Metazoa > Arthropoda > Insecta > Lepidoptera > Limacodidae > Apoda > Apoda limacodes. The sequence continues at coordinate 15,533,712 of OX291555.1, forward strand.
ATATAAGAGTAAATTGTATGCTATTGCTTAATGTTTCAGTAAAGGTATACACGCATTTAATATTAGAATGTTTATTTTGGCTGCAAAAGTGCGATTTTAGTGGTAAACAAGCATTGAAACTAACAAAGAACTTAGACACATAAAATTAAGATATTTGAGAGAAAGCAATATTCAATTCACAAATATAGTAGCGATAGATGTTATAATATTCTTGTATTACTTTTTAATTCTAAGAAATCTTTTCATTAAAATTTATTAATAAAAACATTTTTTTTTTCGATGCCTTAAACATATATTTGGAAAAAGCTGTTAAAACAATCCAATATTACTAAGTGTAGGGCAAGTACGTGTGCGCATCTTTAACTATGAGCTGAATGAATGAATTCCGTGTTGGAGTTTTCCTTAGAGGTTTTTTTAAAAAGGCAGTAACTAGATTTTTAAAGAGTCGCTAATTATACGCCTAGTATTATGTACGGAAAAGTCAATGGGACGCTTCCTTTGACATTTCTGCACATATTTGCCGTCGTTTTTGTATTCACTACAGAACAGGGTTTTTAAGTTAGGAGATAGTATGTGTGCACTTAATTACTTTATATTTCTAAAGCAATGCGGCGAAATTACCTGTCGCGGTTTCCCTAAGGACTTTTAGTATGGGGCTCTAAAAGAAGGGAGTGATTAGATTTTTAGTAATGTTTTACAATTAGCAACAACAAGCCCCTATATTAAATTACAAGCGTACATAAGACCGCTTTACTTCGGATGGGCCGTGTAAGCACAGATTACTTAAAAGTTTGTTTTCAAACTTGGTGTTATGAAATAGTAATTTACGCATTTGCCGTATAATGTGTGTGGTATTAAGAGTGGGTTTGGGCAGGCGACGTCCGTAATAGAACCTCACGAGTTTTTTAATGCCTAATTATGTACAGTTGGATGGGTTTGGTAGACTTAGAAAACTTGGAATGTGGTCAAATACCTACTCTGATTGCTATTAGCATAGGCAATTATGTGTGATTAGTTTAATTTATTGATACACGAATAAAATTTGTAGGCATTTACAGAGCTGTTTTGTCAAAAAATTGTCTCCAAGGTCCTCGAACATCAATAGAAATCCATACTAGTCCATACTAATATTATAAATGCTAAAGTAACTCTGTCTGTCTGTCTGTAACCTCATCACGCTTAAGCCGATTTAGATGAAATAGGGCAGGTGTAGCCGCTGAAAAAGGCTATGTCAACGTCACCAGTAGGACTACCAGAGTAGGAGCAACGTAACAATAATGTAGAAGCGTAGAGTTCAATGCTTACGGGATTTTAAAAAATTCAGCCGAATTTAAAATAAAGAAATATTTACAAGCATTTTTTAGAAACTTACGCATAGTTCTATATTAAATTTGTGCAAAAAAACTATTGACTAAATACTGCCTAAATTCAACGTAGAATGAATCGATCGAATCAGGCGGAATTTTGTCATAACTAGGTGCTAAATTTATGGTAACGGACAAAATAGTAACATATGAAGAAGCGAAAAACCTGGAGACATGTTTCAATAGTGATAAATAATTTAAACGCACGAATTTACGAATATTCAAATAATAATTATCACAAATTAGACCACTATTACTAAAAATATTAAGTTTTATTGTACCAAATGTTTTTCGGGACCAATAAAATAGGGTGTATTTAACTAAATTTGGAGGTCTGGATGACTTTAACTCATTGTATTTTTTATCTGTACTACTAACATTCGCTTTAACAATGCATTACAAGAGTTTAATCTATAATCTAACTAAGACACCATTATGAATTATTACCATTTACTCAGTAGATTTTTTTTGCAAGCAGTCAAAAGGTGGTACATATTTATTTTCCAAAAAGTGGTAAAATCTACGGCTTTACCCCTTAGCAAGCCGAGGCATGTCATGCTCTTGTCCAGTTATTGTATACAATATTATATACTTTAGTATAAAATGAAAAAAATCAGATATTATTAATAAATTATCTTATTAGACATTAAATACATACACACACACTATGTATATATAGTAACAGAAAAATAATATTTATTTAAATTTATTTTACAAAAAAAAGTGTGTGTGTGTGTATGTCAAAGTATCATAATAAAAAATGAAATCATTGGCGTCAACTAAGTTAACCACATCCGAACCATACAGTATATCATTGTCCTCTCTCTGTTACTCACGATATTAATATTGATCGAGAAATTGAAAAGAATTACGGAAACGCAGATTCGATTCGATGTAAAAAATGCAAACAGAGATAAGCCAAGATTTGTATATTTAATATACATAATTATGTATTGAACTATGCTATTTAACACATTGAAGCCGCTAACAAAAAATCAAGTCGTGTAATTGTCCAGCATTTCTAGTTTATACTTTTAAATGTCATATAACAACGTATGATTTGGCCACTGAGAATGATTCAGTTTCTGACCAAGCAGAGAAACCATCAAAAGATCTCTATTTAGATTTGTTTAAACTTCCCATTAACCTATGAACTATGGTCATGGGCATCTAGGGGGGGCGGCTGCCCCCCCCCCTACCTGTACCTCGCTACGTCCATTCAAACTTGGCCGGTTTTAAGGTTAGTGTCGCTTATAGTTGATGGATTCTTATGACACTTCTTAATTCTTAAAAAGGTTTGATAAAACGTTGTAATCAAGCAATACCACGAACAATTAACTTTTGAAATAAAGTTTTGGATGATTCGGTCACATGACGTAGGTGATTCAGTGATTCATCTGACTAGTTCTTTGTCAACACTAATATTATAGCGGTAAAGTTTGTAAGTTTGGATGTAGGATGTAACTACTCATCCGATTTCAAAAGTACTTTGACATAAACATGCGTGAACATAGACTGTGTGTATATTAGAAATCACACGACGATAACCAAATTAGGCGCGAGCAGAGCCGAGGAAAACAACTATATACAATACAAGCAGACGCTTAGAGCTTGGTTGCCTCATTCATAGTACGTCCCGCATGCAGGAGTTGAGTTGAGTCAGGGCTTTAATTGAAGTATGGGGGCCTTGACTATCCATTTGATGGCTAGTGTTTGCCGTTCTAGTGTCAACCTCATCTCCCCTATATTGCGATCCTGTTACCACTGCGCTGGTATAATAGCACTGTCTTTCTGTCTGTCCGACCATGAAAGGACTCCATCTTAAGATGGCGTATATGCGAGAAATCACTTTTTGATGATATTTCTTGAACTGTTGAATGTATTTTCTTGAAAAAAATATACACAATAAAATAGAGCATATACTGGAGGTCGTGACACAGCCCAAACCATGATTGCGTATACTTTACATGATAGATTTTTTTTAAAGTGCTCTAAAAAGTTACTTTAGCAGACTTTACTCAAAACCTATTAGATATTATTGAAAACTTTTGCTATTAATTTTTAAACAATAATTTTTCGATATTTTCACATGTCTCTTGGAAATAGGAACTGTACTTGTCCCTTTCTTGTGCGCACGTTTTCGTTGTTTTTACTCTATTGTAAAAAAGTAAAACAATCAAGCGTCAAACTTGCCGTGACTATAATGTGAGTTAACAACAAATTATAAAATTACGGGCCGGAGCCATTAACATCTTAAATTACTTATTAAGAGAAACAGTAACACATTTGTTTGTTGGAGACGAAATTCAAAGTAAAGCAACGTCGGGCTTGGTCAGTCATTGCATGTGTGACAGCTTAGCGGCACACTTTTTGTTTTTAAATTACGTAAATTGTGATACGGAACCCACGGTGCGCGAGTTCGACTAGCAATTGACCGTATTTTTTTCAAAATTCTCATTACTGTAAGTCTTTTTAAGTTATGTATTGGCACACTGTTAATTATAAAGTATTGCGTTTTGCAAAATATGTAGGAATTTTATAGAATGTCTTGTTCTACAATCTAACTGTGACAGTGTCTTGAGGGGAATAACATTAAATATGTAACCGCTTCTCCAGTGCCGGGACTTAACCGACACCTGATTACGAACTGTAGACATCGATAATAAACTTAATAACTTGAAAATAAAGTTCAATTTGAATTGCAAATTAGTTACAATTATATCTCATCTATTTCGTATATAAAGTGATGCAGTGTAGATACACGACTACACACATTTTATACGCTGCAAGGCAAGACTTCGTTTGAAACTAAATATTTTTAATATTATATACTAATATTTTTTTAATTATTTAAAATATGAAATTTTTAAGAGCATCCCTCTTCTTTGCCGTCATTGTTATGGCCTTGGCAACGGTTACCGCTGAGAACTTCTTCAAAGAATTGGTAAGTGTTGCAGTTGATTTATAATCTGAACTTAAAGTACAACAAACTTTTTTGACCCGTTGGTCACAGATTAAAACTACAGTCGCCGTATTGAAATGAACTTTACAACGACATTTGCGACCAAACACTCAAGGTCAGAGGATCAGAAAAGTTTGTTGCACTTTATGTAATAAAGCTAAAGAGTTTCTTTGTTTGAACATGTTAATATTTGAAACTACCAGTCTACATGTAAATAAATCTTTTTGCATTTGATAGCCCAATGAAGGTTTTATTTTTCGGTTACAGTTTTTTAAAGGGGAACTTTTAAAATTTAGCTTATGCCAAATTTCAGCTTAATTGGATGCTTTGCTGAGACGTGAAAGAAGAAGAAACTCACCTTCTAGTTTATAATATTAGTATGGATGAGGAAATGTTTATTGTACAATAATATACCATCACGACACTTATCCCCGTAGTGGTGGTCAGAGATATGGCAAACTTCGACTGTTGCAGCGTAGTGTCAACAGTGCTCGTAAGTGATAGGTTTCGATTATTCCAGGAACACATAGGGCAGCGTGTTCGAGACTCCATAATAAGCGCTGGACCTGCCGTAGACGTGCTGACGCGTGCTGCCGCTTTAGCAAGGGGTGAAAAAGTCGACAAGTGATCAAGATCGATTAGCCCTACTATAAAGTTTATTGAGACAATCCTTGCAATATTATTAAGTTAGATTAAATTGTTTTAATTTAATAAGATTCTTTTTTGAACTTGTTAATATATTAAGTTTATATTATTTTGTTTTGTTTTTATTGACTGAGCGAGCGCGAGTATTCTCCGTTTCAGCTTGGGCAAAAATGCTTTCGTATGTCTGTCTGGCAGACGTCTCTGTTCTCGTCTTCAGGTCACATTTCTCAACTTTGTGATTAATTATATAGTTATGGGGGTTAAAAACGTAAAGTTTTGTTTCAGCGCACGTTGAAACAAAATGTTATGGTGAACATTTATTCAGTTTTAATTTGATAGTTTACAGAGCTATGTTTATACATTGGACAAACTGTGCTCTATGGCTTTAGGCACAGGATTGCGTTCGATTACTACATATTTTTGTTCTACATACGCCAACCGGAGAATATTTGACCATTAAGAGTGGGCATAAAGCTAGACAAATACGGCATTGCTTCTGAGTCGCGTTGAAATTTAATAGTAAAACCTCATTTTAGCACCAACTACCCGTTCTGTCTAAGCGCATCTGATAATTTCAGCGTTATTATTGTCCAAATGAAACGCGTTTCGAGTCATTTTTTGACAGTTCCGTGTGTGTATATGTTTAAGTATTTTATTTTGATTTTTTTTTAAGATAATAACCAAGATATATAGTTTATAATGCAAAAATAAACTTTTCTCTAAAAAAAACAACGTAATAAGTATTTTTCTCAAAGGATTAACTTTCACATTTAACAGCTGTCAAAAAGTAGCGCAAAATACCCACCTCCCGACATGAGTTTTTGGTAGCAACATTTCGTAGCAAAACCGCTCAAACGAAACGCTAAAAGTCAACATTAGATTTTGCTACCAAAAGCATGAAACGCAAACCGTTAACAATTTCTGCTAAAAAGTAGCCAGATGGAACGCCCTAAAATTATGCATACAACGCGAAATATGAACGTAGTATACAAGCAAAAGGCATTCAATCTTATTATTTCAAATATTATTTACTGTATTAAAAATTTGCCAATAACATCCTTAGGTTTTTTATTAAATATTATAATAAAATTTAAGTTATATTATATGTAGCAATATAAAAATAAATCAAAAATTGGTCACAAGTAAGTCCCTCAACAAAAAATTACGTTGATAATTAGTTTCTTATAGTAAATGTATGTGTAGAAAGGTTTAGCAACAAATTTGTAAATTGAAGAAATCTGCATGTTTAAACTACAAAGGAATTCTCAAAAATTTGCTTTGTAGTTTTATTTTCTTAAATTTATTCAGTTATACAAAAGAAATTGCCACTCACCTTGTTCTTCCAGCATTTCTAAGCGCTTCCTCTCGATCTCCATTAAACTGTCGAACGTCCTTTTCCCTAAAGTATTCAAGTCAGCATCACTTGAAAGTATAGGAGCATCCAAAGTCACTTTCGATATTCTGTCTATATCATCTTGCGAAGGAATCTTCCCGGAATCAGACATCTTCTTAACTTCTGTCAAGGAGTTTCTTACATTAGGTTCATCGCCACAGCTTTTTCTGTGCAAAATCTTTGCATTTCTAACACTGTTGTCGAGAGAATTCGATTTTTCTCTAGAGTTTTGTCGACTTATGCCTTCAAAAGTAACGTTGTGGCCCTTAAAATTTGGCAGTTCGTTGACATTTTCATTTGATTCTTCCATTATAGTTCCGTCTTTAACTTTATCGGGAGACACGGATTTCGCTTTGATATATTTATTATCAACTGTAATTGGTTTTAAGTTTTTGACGTAACGGTTTTTATTAACGTTATTCTTGTCTTTTTCAATTATTTCTTCTTCTTTGACGTTTTCGTTTTTGATACTATTCTCCCTAGATTTTTTACCAAAAGAATCTTTTTTTATTATCTTTCCTAAAGCGGCAAACGTTGGAATTTTGGAAGAAGAATTGCTTTTAACTGGTCCAACTTCAGTCTTGTCTTTCTTATTTTTGGAATGTCTTAAACTGTTGAATTTGTCGAGCGAAACCTCGTTTTCTATATTGTTATAGAACATGTTTTCGTTCAAACTTTGAGACATAATGTCTACTTTTTCCGGCGATTTTGGTTTCTTCTTACGTTTTAGCGAATCGAAATTCCTTTCCCAAAATCCTTTCTTCTCTTTCGAAGAAGTTGAAGACTTAGATGGACTTTCGCTAAACCTATTATCAGATTCGTTTGAATCTACTATGTCGCTAATAACTCTTCTTTCAATGTCAATAAGCATAGATTGAGACATTTGATCTATGGAATTGAATTTATCTTTGATCTGCTTGGTATGATCTTCGATGGTTGAAATCCGTGTAATATCCAAGTCGTCACTATCAGAACTTTGTGGAGAATATCCAAATTCTCCTGACTTTGCTCTAGTTTGATCAGTATAGAAAGCACTGTCAGGGGATTGTGTCCTTTCAATATCATTTAACCTTACAACTATAGGTTTCAATTCTTTTTCTATGTTTTGTACCCTCCCAGTTAGTCCTTCAACTTGATTTAACAATCTGACATATTCGGCTTGTAATATTTTAGTTTCATCTAACGCCGAAGTCAAATTATTATTAGCTTCCGATTTAAGAGTTAATATTCTGGACTTTTGCGCTTCTATTTTTTTTGTTAACAGTATTATTTCGTTTTGTAAATCTTCCCTGTTAGCCAGCCTGAAAAAAAAAAGAATTTTGGAATACGCATTTATAGGTAATATTTTTTTTTCGTTTATTTTCATCCAATAACTTACAATTCAGATTCTTCTTCTAAATGTTGAAATTCCAAATCTTCAAATATTTTCGTCTCGTGATCCAATATGTCTTGAGCGTTTTGGAGTTCTTCAAGTGTAGCAACGTCGTGTTGAAGGTCTTTCTCTATTCTGAAATCAACAAACAAAATATATATTGATATAATATTTAATTTCTGTTCGCATCTGATTATATAAATAACTTAAAGATAAGTGCACTTAATAGAACGATTGAACAAATGTTTATCGGCGATGAGACGTTGTAAAGGGAATTATTGTACGATTGTGGGTACTTAATAGCACATTGGGTTTTGAAAAAACTAGCTTGTAGAGTCATGGACTGTACTAGGCCAATGATATTGATACATTACTTTTAAGAATGAAGGTGTTTTTGGATTAAACAAGACGTTCTTAACAAGAAACAAGACCAAATGTTCTTAAGACAAAAACTAGGATCCAAATACAAATCTAAAGTAGGTAAATTTTATTTCTATATTTTATAAAGTTTATATCCTCCAACAGATCAAGACAGTTCAACATAATCCTAAATAGACTAGGCGACTTATGGGAAGAAACAAAAATTTAAGGTAAATTGTACTTATATTTTGTAAACTTATTTTATAACCGCATTAACAATTGTACGGTCCGAATAAATTTTCGACTGAAATTATGCCACTTTATGTTAAAAAGGTGGTAAAGAAAAAGATTCTATTACTGTATTTAAATACAACAGAGCTTTTCTGTTTTTAACTTATGCAACTCTTCAAAAAGATATTTTGAAGATATTTTAAAAACAGTTTAAAAACGTAGAAAATTTTCATATTTTTTTATTATAATCGATTATGAAAGTATGTAAACCACAGACATATACATGTGCAAATTTGGAGTTTGTACGGCGGGCAGCCCGTTTACGGATATAACTTTTAACAGACAGTTTTAGTGGGATTGGCGTGACATAGTTACGTAAAGATTCAGCAATTCAAAATAATACTAATTTAAATTCGTACTAATCTCTTCATCAAAAGAATATCCCGAACTTTTCACATAATTTCCATATAAAATATTTTAAAATTCGATAAATCTTATTATATTATTATAAATAACATAGGTATTATAATTTGTAAATGCAAAGAGGTTATAAAATCACAAATAATTTTCTAAGGGAAAAAGCTAGCTCAATTTTGGATATGTGTAATTTGCAAGCAAATGTCTTAATAATAGTTGTTTTTTAGGAAATGAAAGAATGAGCAACTGAATCAACCGAATGGTATTAAAAATAGCTTGTTTACAGCACCTATAGTCACATGAGACATGTCTTATTCTGAAACTGAAAATGAACTTGATATTTTTCTGAAATAACGATGTGAAAATATTACCTTTCAACTTTCATTGTAGCAATCTCCACACGATCTCTTATTTCGTTCTGTCTCGCTACCTGCTTATGCTTCAGCTGTCTGATCTCCTCTTCTATTTTCTTTGCTTTGTCAGTCAATTCCACCCTTTTCTTTTGTTCTATGTTTAATATGGCTATTTCTGAGTCATATTCTCCTTTTATTAAAGCTTTCTCCATTTCTAACTGTAATTTTAAAAAATATGATTTTTACACTCCAATTAGTAAAATTGATATATATGGCAATTTAATTTAAAATTGGTTTTTTAAAAATTTACATTTTGAAACAAAAATAAATCAATAAATTGCATGTACATAAAAGTTTACATTATTAATGCTTTTCGTCTTTTATTATATCATGTTAGCCATACCTAGGTTCCAAAAATTAAATTAAATATGTAGCTGTAACAAAAAGAAAAAAAAAACTCAGAAAATTACCTCTCTCAAAATATCATCTTCTTGAAACCGGATTTCCGACATTTTGCACTTGATCTCGTGTATTTCTGCAATTAATTTTCTTCTAATTTCCTTAAATTTTTCATATTTAGCTTTTAGTTCATCAATATTATCATCTAAAATACTACTTTCTAAGGAATCTGCCTCAATATCTATTTTTTTGACATCGTCAGCAATTTGCTTTATAATTTTTTCTCTTTTATTTTCCTTCAAGTCTTTTTCAAATTCTTCTAACTCTGGAATGTCTGCCATCAGTTCTTTTTTAACATCGTCGAAACTTTGATTTTTGACCAAACTCCTTTCTGTTACTAATTCTACTTCAACGTCTTTCATAGTATTTTGGTCTACTTTATTATCTTTTTTTATATTTAAAGTTTGTGTATCTTCACTAAGTTTGTCTATATTTTTTGAATATCTAAATTCAATATCATTAGTTAAATCTGCATCATCAATCATGGGTATGTCGTCTTCTATGCTTAACTGTTTTTCTATACCATTGAATTTTGCAGCGCCTTTGCTAGATGTTTCATTCACAGTTTCTATGTCGACTTTGATATCATTTATATCTAAATTTTGAGGATTTTCAGCATTATGCACATTAAAATTAGGTTTTTTAGAGTTATCTAGAGGCGGTGGTGTTGGGAATATAAAATACTGTGGCGAAGGCAAATTCTTATGTGCAAAAGAAGTTTTTATTCGACTTCTGGGGCTTTGAGTATTTGGTGATTTTGGTTTTAAACTACCACACACATTATTTCTACTATAATACATATTTTCGTAAGGGCTACCTATAGGTGACGAAATATTCAAAGATACTTTATTTACATCACCATTCTGGTTTTGCAGTTTTCTTATCATTATTGGACTAGATAGTTTGTTCATATCAGGAGAGTTGTCATCGAACACTGGTATACCAATCTCCTGCATTTTTCCTATAATTTCATTGCTGCTTTGGTTATTTATTATGACTTCGGGAGTTTTTGATTCTATGGGCGTCTGCGACATATTAAAGTTTTCGTAGCTCGAAAGGTTTCTTTGTATTGGTAGCGATTGACTCATAGCATTACTGGGATTGTGACTAGTATCAAACCTGGAAAAAGTTTAGGAGAATTTAATATTTTAATAATCTACCATCGTCACAAAAGCCTTTAGAATTTACCTAAATGAGAATCTAACAACAAAAAAATTAGGTCGTAAACTTTTAATTATATTTAGTAATAGTAAATAACAAGATATCAAATATATATATATGTAACTTATTACAAAATCAAATACGATTATTGAACTCATATGGTTACAAAATTTGAATACACATATAATAAATGATTAACTTCTTATATCATTAACCTACTAACTCTATGTTTTTTCTATTGCAAGTATGACAACACAGAAAAAATAAATAAGAACGGAAAATGTCTGTATCTTATCTAAGAAAACAGGTACTAAATACTTGTCTATTTGATAAAAATGTTTCACAAAGAATAATTATACATTACTCTATAATTTCTAAGCAATTTGTAAATGAAGATAAAATGAAAGATACGTAAATTAGATATACTCACTTATAATAACCTTCTTTAGTTTGAACGAAATTAGGGTTAGTCAAGGCGACGCTTCGTGGTAGGGACCCATTAGTTATTATTTTGTTTTGTGACCTCTTCTCTGTGGGAGTTATGGGAATACCTGAAAAAAAAATTACGTATTTTTAATAATGTTACACGCCTGGCTAGTCTGAATGCTAGCATCAGATTGCCAGTTTATTATTGGCTATTTGGAGATTTTTGAACTAAATAGTACCTAATGTATTTCCAAATGCTCGGCTTAGTTGAAATAACTATAGTTACAACACTGACTCGCGCTCTAAGGGTTTCGTGCCATCATACAATTCTTATGCAGCAAACTTGATACAATATTTTTTATAGTCGACAATAATACCCGTGTGCCTAGTGTGAATTTTTAACGCTACAATCGCGTTCGCGTCAACGAAATACGTGTAAGGAAAAGAAGTAGCGCCTCTAGCGGACTCGTTTAGTAACGTTTTTTTCTCTTAGAACTTTTAATGAATACGCGAACGCAATGAGTTACAAACAGTCAAAAACTTACACTAGGCACACTGTGTTCTTTATTGCTATTGTAAAGTTGTAAATGCATGAAATGCATTTTTACAGATTTTTCTTACAAAATTGTACAGTTAACCCATTGGTAATTATTTGTTGTTTAACTTGAGGGTTTATACTATAATCACTTTAAGTTTGAAACTTGCATGAAATGACATTTTTACAAAAAAGCAAGAGCAAAATAACACTGAAAAAAAAAAACATCTTTTTAATTTTTTTTTAGAAATTCATCGTAGTAACACAGAAAATGTTCAAATTCAAGAATTCTATCTATTGAGGTACAAATAACCATTAGCCCTTTATAGGTTAGACAGAGGCGTAGGCTTAATAACGGGATTATATTGGCATCCTATTGGTACCGAACCCTGAAATGTTCATTAATGAAGAGGAAAATATTAGATTTTTTAAACACGTGCAGCTAGGGTTGAACTTGGAGAGTATAAATAGAAAGGATTACAAAATTGGTGTTATATTGTTGGTACCGGTGATTTTTTGTAATGCTAAGTCCTAATAGGTAAAACATTATTAGTAGGAAATAATTACCCGAAGCGATTTGACGTTCATACTCTGCGCACATATTGAGTATTTCCTCAAGTCGAGCCGTCTCGGCTTCCTTTTGCTCCTCTTCTTTTATTCTGTCCTGGTATGCCTAAAACAAATGAACCACTTATTTATCTGTACTATCACAGAGTATCACTTAAAAACAAATTGTTGACTTGACTACTATGTCGTTAACGCAACTATTCCGTTCGTTTACTTAGTTTACCTAGTTATAAAATACACAAGGCTTCGACGCGAAAGGACCACATACAAAGAACCGTGTCACATACAAAATTATGCGGCCGGAGAGCGCTTGTGGTCTGGTTTGCCAGACGCGATAAGGCGTGTTGGAAAACTTTTTTGATCTTGTGGAAAACATCAAAACTACATTCGCCATATTAAAATGCTGAGAATTTACGCGACTGAAGCGACAGTTAGTCCACAGCCCAGGGGTTCTCTCACATCTAAGGGTTCGAAAATTTATATAACAACCGCTCAGTGACAGAGGCCTGGTACTGTACAAAAATTATTACAAAACAAACTCCAGCTGAAACATTTTGGAAACTGCGTAGCTGGCTTCTATCTGTATTTGTCACACTACAGGGAATTTTTGCATGCGATTGGCTAGTTCACCCCAGGTCTTACTATAGTGGCTGGCTGCATACAAAACAACATCATAATGTGGGGAATAGCCTCTACACCATGAGCCCATCTGACTAAAATGGCTTTATAAAATAAGTCGTATATAGTCGTACTAGCTTTTGAGTAATAAGAATTAAATAAAAGACCACGGACAAAATGATATACTCCTTTTGCCAGTCGTAGATAAATTAAAAGAAGCAAGCCAGCAGCAGACAGGTATTTTTTTAGTTTATTTAGAGTTTCAACAGCGTAAAATCCATGTGTTTCAATCATCATTTATTTATTGCTTACAATCTATCCATAGTGTACATTCGTGATAAAAAAATTTAACCAACTAACTCGCGTGACGATACTTTCGTTTAACTTTTAAACGTATAAAAATTTGTTCGGTGGCAAGTAAGTTTAAAAAAACAGTTAGCGATAAAAAACAAACTGGACCGATTTTGCTCAAACTGTTTTCAGATCTAAGTCATGACGTGGCGTATCGATATTGTCACGAGAGAAATTGGTCCATTGGTTCTTGAGATATCGAGAAACAAAAAAAGCTAACCTACATACATACATACATACACTCACACACAGACATCATTCTAAAAATGATGGAAACGATTCTCCAGGTCTCAAAACGTACAGAAAACGTAAATTTAGCGATTTCGATTTTACAATAACTTCCCTCAAGCGATGTTAACAATATTCTGTAACAGCTTCAAGAAAGAGCTTCTTTGGATAATCCACGGCGCGCTTATAAAGGTTTTTTCATTCGCCAATTTTGCTCCCAAAACCAGTATTAATCTATTTGAAATTGAAATTTGTTACCTATAACCTATCTCTATTTTTGTGCGAAATTTCTATCCCATAGACTCAAATAAAATTAGCTGCGACAGGCGGACACACGAGTTATATTAAAAAGGTTCCGTTTGGCCATAAGTAGTAGGGAACCCGAAAAAGTGTGACAAAGCGTAATTTTTCATACCAAGATTGGAAAATAGTGTGACAGGGGGAAAGGGCGGGTGGAATATTTATATATAGTCAGATTATTAAGGGTAAACGCCGTAGATAGTTTTTCATACAAAATTGATTTGCCATAATCTTCGAAGTAATAATCTTCACTTTGTTTGATTTAAAAAAAAAAGAACAAAAAATTAAGTGCTCGCGGTTTTTGGTTTCATAAGATTCTGATAAGCCATTATTATTTAATATTTTCTGAAGTTGCTCCATACAAGAAATTACGGCCTTTGCAAAAATAATATAAAATAATTGTTCATCAGAATATCTTGAAATCAAAACCGGTGAGCTCTTAAATGTTTGTCCTTTTTTGTTGAAATCAAAAAAGTATGTAAAGTAAAGTTTAGGGAACTTCGGAGATTATAGGCAAAATTCATTTTGTATAAAAAGAATTTGCGACGTTTACCCTTAATAGCTTAGCAGTTAATATTTGAACACAGTTTAGATAATTCCATATGCGTTCCTAGCTCGGCTATACATTAAGCTTGTGAATTGGATACGTTAGTATCAAAAAACGGCTAAAACGATTGTTCGTTTATTCAAAGGGATTTCGAGCCATTTGTATAGGATTAGTGATTTCACCTTTACAACAATGTTTTGGAACTTATAGAATTAACGAATTGATGTGTTTCTTCATAACACCATTGTTATAAACAAAAGATTTAGTTCTCCCACTATTTAAAATCACATCACCCTTAATACACAATGTGCTATTGTTATTTTAAATTTCGAATCATCTAACACATATGTTTTACTGATATACTAACCATGCCACAAAAGAGTTTATCAATTTTTCTAATAATAGTATTGTATATTTCATTCCTTATATACAATTCGTTCAACTGATTATTCTTTATTTCTTTTCCCAACACTATAACGTTACTATTTTGTATTGGCCCCGTTATATTATTCAATATATTATTGTCTTTGCAAGACTTGTGCACTTCTGAAACTTTAGCTATATCACCTTTCAAATCATCGTAGGATTGCTTTATTTGCGATTCCAGTTTCAGAATTTTACCATCTATTGTTTTTTCGTGGTCTCTCGTCTCTTTTATATAATGATTAGTTAAAATTGTATTTATCGTTTTAAATATTTTTATGTCGTTTCTCATTTTCTGTACTATTTCAAGTTTTTCGTTGACAGATTTTGTTATTTCGAAAATCTTATCGATCTTTTCGATTTTTTCGTTCCGTTTAGTTTTCGTATTTATTGTTGATTTCAATTCCCTTAATGCTATCGTGTTTTTCTTCACATGAGTGCAGAATAGTTTCAAAAGGTTTTTCTGTGAAGGCTCTTTCTTCAACTTACAATGAGCCGTTTTAAACGTCATTTTCACTAATATACTTCCGAAAATATATAAAATTAACTTTTGCTGTAAAAACCACAACTTTTGTACATTCGAAAGAATAGTATTTAGTACTTTATTTCGCAAATTTTCGACACACATTTAGAACTATAATTTAAATAGCACAATATTACAAAGCTGTGTTTAAGGTTGTAGTTACGACTGAACTAATCTTTATTACTATAACCAATAAGAGAAAGGTGTAATTCTATACATTTGACATTGTCGAGCTACATCGTATATCGAATTTCACAAAAACACACTTTCGATTTCGACACTCATACATTGCACTTTCCGTTTGGGTTTTAAAATTATTTATTTGTTAAATAGCAATGAAATGTTAAAATATTGTAATCGAGTAAACGCTAGGTTGATTTTCCACTAGCGTCTTGCCGCTGTGGAAACCTGCAGATCCGACCTTATCTCTACGTCAAACCTTATCAATTTTGATATAGCTACCTAGCTTTTGTTTCGTTAATTACCTTCATATCTAATAATAAAATACTGGTCACGTGCAAGTCATTTTAAGGGTAAGAGGTTCCGTACATTAAGATCGTTCCAAGAAGTACAATGTGCATATTTATTTACGTAATAAAAGAAACGTGCTAGTTACAAATGGGAAAATTGTTTAATGTTCTTTATCAAAGCAAATCTCTTAAAATAAATTTATTTTTGCATTTATTTATAACTACACCACTAAGGTGGCAAACAAGCTTATGGTCCGCCTGATGCTACGCGGTCACTGTAGCCTATGGTATATATTTATTATTAAAAAAGAATATAATTATATCTCCTATGCATCACCATTTCAATGTGTGTGACAGCCGCCTTGCCTGCTGATCCCAATAGCGTGGGCTCGATTCCCTCACAATACAAACATTTGTTTCTATCTTAAGTCTGGGTGTAAAATATGTATGTATTTAAAAAAAAAAAGCATGTAGTTGTCTGTATCCATAATACCAGCCTAGCTTGGTTTGAGATTATTATTAAAATGAGTAGATATTTTTTTACAATTACTAACTTCAGGCGATTAAAATATGAAGCGTTTATGGTTGAAACATTTTCCGACGGATCCCTAAATCTAAAGATTACACATGTTTATTTTAGAAGGTCGTAGGTATGATTTTCATATAAGTAATACTTATTTATATCTTTGAGCACAGGAGTGTACCAGGCCAAGTTCAAAGAAAAGAAGCAGGCGTTCGTCATCTTCACAAATCATTTAAGATTGTGCATAATATTGATAAAAAACCAAATTTTGTAATATACTGACATTGAGCGTGTAAATATCATAAAAATAACTAGACTATGTCGTACACATTACAATAAGATGAATTTCCTCAACACTTCATGAGTAATTTATACTATTCGATAATCACGTCTTGAAACTTTGGTTTTTTGGAAGGATTTGAACGTTTCTACAGTTACATGTTCACAAATTTTGATTTAACGTTTTATAACTTAATACATAATATATAATTTACTAAGTATACAATATAGTTTACTGTGTGTTTTTTTGCAGATAACTACTAGAGATATGGAAACAAAAATTATTCTAAGTTAAATATCATAATGTTTTTAAATAACGAAAAATTTCACGTACAATCCTAACTCACTTGATAGGGGTATATAATTCTGTCACTTGCACAGACATAATATTACTTAATAAGGGCTGCGCCAACAACGACTTAAGTGCGACTTGTGATTGAGGAGATTTACAAGTAGGTAAATTCTCAGAGAAATTTGACACAGAGACGTTAAAGAGACAGAGAACAAATTATCTTTTTATTCCATAAATTAAAGTTTCCGCAGGAGTACCTATAACTCAATTCCACGTGGACCATCTATTGCTTGTATAGTAGTATGTAGTTGCCGCAGGAATTTTATGCCAATAACCGAATTTAGTCCGAGTAAAGCCACAGGCAAAAGCTAATGCTTGATTAATATAGAAAAAAAATTGGCATTCACAGTCTTTATGTTATTGAGGCATGAGATAGTTTGTATTTATGTATATCATGCATTATTTATACTTACAATTAGGGCGTTTCATCTAACTACTTAGTAGCAGAATTGTTAACGGTTTGCGTTTCATTTGCTTTTTGTAGTAAAATCATAGCATGATGTAGCGTTTCGTCTAAGCGGTTTTGCTACGAAATTTTGCTACGAAAAACCCATGTCAGAGAGTGAGTATTTTGCGCCACATTTTAACAGCTATTAACTGTTAAAAAGATGACTTCGTTTAAACAATATATCGCCGCTGAAATTATCAGATGCGCTTAGACGAAACGGGTATTTTTTGCTAAAATGAGGTTTTGCTAATAAAAAAGAAACGCGCCTATAGTAGTAATAATTTTATTAGCTTTAATCCGAAAATTTTTTTGCGGGTAAAACCGAAGTAACGAACATCATATTTAGAACATATCTTATTTCAAACAAAGAAATATAAAAACATACGTACCTTGATCCTTCTACTTTCAGCACCAAACCCCCTGTCGTACTGACTATTTCCATATACAGGCGAATATTGAGGATTTCTATCGAAAGCGGGAGACGGCAAACTTGGTCCCCTTGAAAAATTAACATTTCTATCACAAATCCTCCCGTATTCGTTTCTAGAAGTTTCTACAACATTAGTATTCGTTTTAGGAGATTCTAATCTATTATTGCAGGATTCGACATTATTTTTCATTGATTCTAAATTGTTTCTCTCAGATTCTAAATTATTTTTGCCGGATTCTAAATTATTTTTATCCATTTGTTCTTGCTGTCTATCTACGTTTATTTTTCCGTATATATTATCGACTTTCACTTGGTTATTGTTAATTTTTTTTGGCAACTTTTCCGTCCTAGAACTTTCGTCGAAATTTCTAACTATATCGTCAATTTTTGTCTTGTGTCTCACAGCAACATTGGCGTATGAACAGTTTTTCGGGTCAACAATGTTGTTTTCATTTACCATAATCATTTTTTGATCTTGCTTCACTTTGTTCATGTAGTTTGGATAGTTTCTACCTCCTAGGACATCTTTCGCTGGTGTATTGACAGTCAAAGAGTTCGAGCTAAAAACTTTAGGAGATATTTCATTCTCATTTGTAGTGTAAAACTGACTTCTGCCTATTTTCTGTTGCTTAGCGTAATATTCAAATTTAGACACTTTAGCCATAATACTGGATACTTTTGGCCTGGATTCCTGGTCTGAATTAGAATCTGACAAATCTAGATCTCTGTAAGGCTTTCTAGGCGCCACGGGAGGTTTCCTTCTAGACATTTCTTTGAGAGTCATGTCTAATTCTTGATCTAATTGCGATAACGAGTTGTCTTTGTAGATTTTTTGGATATTAGTGTTGTGGTAACGCTCATTGCTTTCTGGTTGATGGTTGACGAAACCTGGGGACAAAAAAAAATTAAAAAATGTTTGATTTGGGTTCAATAAAATAATTTTACCAATAAACGTTGAGCAAGAAAGGTTGTCGGCTGGTGACCACAAAATCAAAAAAGTAGCGTGCAATATCATTCTACCAGGTGGATAAATGACCTGGTGACCACAGAATCAAAAAAGTAGCGTGCAATATCATTCTATCAGGTGGATAAATGACCTGGTGACCACAGAATCAAAAAAGTAGCGTGCAATATCATTCTATCAGGTGGATAAATGACCTAATTAGAGCGCATAGAACTACTATCCTGGCATGGTCAATATTGGGCTTTGTGGAAAAGTATGAGGAAGGCCTACGTTCAACAGTGGACGTCTTCCGGCTTATTACCTGATAAAGGACTTGATGTAAGTAAAAAGTTATTCTAATTCTTTTCAGTGATCCAATCTTAGGCAATATTATTTCAGCTAATTTAAATTTTTCAATTCAGCATGTCTTAAATAGATTCTAGCTATATCCGGTTTTGTCTTTCTCGATTAAAAAAAAACAGGAAGATAAGTGGTTTGCCTAGTAAAAAATATTTGCATATACCTATACGGTATAATTTTTTCTAAAAGTAAATTTAAAAGATATACTTATAAAATATGTAAGGAAACAGGTTTTTCGTATTTTGTATAAATGAGGTTCGCTTTGTTTGTACTCTTTATTTGTATATGGCTGATTTTGAAATCATTAAAAGGTGACATTTAAAAAGAAATAAAAAGTAAAAACAATTTCCTGTTCATATTTCAATTGTCCTTCTGTCCACCAAAATGAGTGAATCGAACGAAGGAACTTGATAAATATTTCAAAGTTATCTAATGCAGTGTGAGTAAGAATAGCATGAATGACATTTAGATCAACATTTTTTGGAATTTGAAGTAATATATAAATGAGGATACTACGAATTCGAGGAACTAAAAAAAAAATTCAAGCCCTCCACGCACAGCACCCTTAACTGTTTGTAATAGACAAATAACCCAGAGTACTTCATTTTCTATTTAGAATAAAACTTAATACATCCATATTTTCTCTTTGGTAACTTGGGGCTGTTAAGAGATTGGTTGATTTCGGCACTATAGCTAAATATTGTGTCTAATTTTTAGTTGGGCTACTATAACATAGGCTAAGATAAAAATATACCCGTGGTAACGCATTGCTCGTTCGGTTGAAACTGTATAGGCGCCATAGAGACGTGCGCTGACGGTAGTACCGACTTCATCAACTTCGCCTCTTCGGGATGGTTGAACCGGAGGTAGTTGGAACGCCCTATCGTCAGCATACTGCCTGTAAAAGAATAATAGGTAGATTAATTTATTTAATACGCAAGTTCAATTTAATAGTAAAATAGTTTTTGCACTTTTACATAATTCAAATAAATAATCTTAAACTTACAGGGGCATTGAAACTTTTACCTGTGTTGCACTGTTTGTATATAATGGTTTTTTTTAAAGGATTGTTTGAAATTATGCGCACAGCTACTTACTGCCTACCATCGGTTTCTTTTCGGCCCTAGGGTATGAGAGATGACAACCTATATAAATGGTCAAGCACAGTGCGGTTTTGCAGAATCTTGCTCACGCAAACGCTTAGGTTGTGGGTAGAGTTCCCTTGTTGTGGTTTTCCCTAGGGCCTACGCTATGGGGTTACGAAGGAAGTAAGTTATTATTCTTCTGAAGGGTCGTCAAAACGGGAGCAATGCCCCTGGTGTTGCAAGCGTACTAGGCTAAGTAAACTGCTCAACATCAGGCGAGCACCATGCTTGTTTGCCACTTTAGTGATATGAAAAACATTGTAAATCCCGCCATGAAAACCAAGTCCAGAAGTTGACAGCATTAATATGGTACATCAAAGTTCGTCGTAAAGTTGATGGCAATTTCGGACAGACGATAATAGTTGTAAGATATTGTATAGGGGGTAATGTACTACAGCACATAAGCTCAATTGTAAAACAAACCTTGAGACAATCGCGTTGGCTTGTCGACAGGTAGTCCGTCGAGTAACAAACTACCACTGATAGGGTACAATGTGACAACCCCGTGGGAGTTCTCAACACGACAATGAACGCTGGCAACACCAGTACCTACCACGTAGATGTCACATGTCGGATCTGAGCCTATTGTCACGCGACCTGAAACAAAAACGAACAAAATATAAATTTTTAGATATCCGCAATAATTTTTATTCTACAGAACCCCTTACTTAATGCGTGTACGACATGCACTTAGCCGGTTTTACTGGTTTGAATTAGGGGAAAAGACATCGATCGGAAATGACTACACAAAGTTATTACCATATTAACATGTAACCACAACAAGGACGTCAATGAGGATCAACGAGGTTTTTAGTTTTGAATGTAGTATTAAAGTCCTTGAAAAATCAAAAAAAATTTGGTATATTTTGTTTTGTCATACGACCAAAAATGAGCTAGTAGTATTCAAATTAATGCGTCGATCGCCGAGTTGCTGCTGCGCAGAGTGCGTGACGTCATCTTACTCATCGGCCGCCAGTTAGCCGTTGGCAGTAACAAAGCGCGCAGTGTTTATGTTTGATTCACGGACTTAAAAAAGAATTAAGTGACCAATTTGTGCACGGTTCAACTTTGTAACCATGAATAAATATTATTTAGTACCAAAATGTACAAACACAACAATTAAAACACCAAGAAAACTATTTTTTTGCGTGCCAAACGCTACGCTAAGCTATGTTTGCAGCCTCCCTACAGTCATGACAATCCACGCTCAAAACTATCTCCTTTTTTCATCACATCTAAATATGCAACAATACGCTTTACTTTTTATCCTATGTTTAGGCGTTATTTTTGCTTTAACTGTACAGACATGCCCTAACCTTTGGATTTGGACAAATCTCACAGCATCATCTTCATAGGTTTCATGTGCCGATCTGTAATAAATAAACTAAATCGGAATAAATATGTAAACCTCAAAATGCCTAAGTATCCTAACAATATATACTCATTGTTCACAGTACAGTTTGGTTTTATAGTCACTGATTAATAAAAACCGGCCAAGTGCGAGTCGGACTCGCGCATAAGGGTTTCGTACCATTATCTATAAAAACGAAAAAACTGGTTGCCTGTAAAGTCGGTATACGGGCGAAAGTTTTACGTGACAATGATTTTATGTCTGTCTCTCTCGCTCTTAGGCGGGCGCGTGCCTCTCACTCGCTCTCATTGTGAGCGCATAACGTGAGCGGAGCGTAACGCAGTTTCTTGAAGTGTCACCCGGCAAACCAATTTATAAGACGTTGTCACGTCAAAAAAAATACGTTTGTTGTATGGGAGCCCACCTTAAATAATTTTAATTTAATTATTTATTAACTTCTCTAGAGAAGTTATTATAGGTAATAGGTCCAAAAATCGCAATCGCTAAATTTGTGTTTTCTTTATGTTTTGAAACCTGGAGAATCGTTTGCAATCATGTTCAGAGTGATGTGTGTGTGCGTGTATGTATGTATGGTAGCTTTTTTTTACCCCTCGATATCTCGAAAACTAATGGACCAAATCGCTCACGGACCATTTTAATCGATATACCACGTCATGTCTTAGATCTGAAAATATTTTGGTAAAATTCTGTCCAGCGGTTGTTTTTTATCGCTAAAAAACTGTTTTTTTTGTTACGCGATAACTTTGCGGATTGAGAACGGATTTCAACAATTTATACATTTACCCTTTTGGCCCCGTTTTTACCCTTTGGATACGGAACCCTAAATGATATGACCCATGATAACCACACTAAACAAATATATTGATAATTCCGTCAGCAAGTTTAGTGTATTGAACCATACTAAATAAATTGTAAGTGGGTACCTACCTAGTTGCTTTAGTTCAAAAGCCATCCGCGGATGCCACTTTATCACAATCGCGAATGATTTACATATAAATGAACAAAGATAACATTCGTTATTCAAGATATAATAAATACTTTATTCATAACTTCCAAATACGTCCCTGTATTTTTACTTTACATTCATTTTGATACCTACCACATCCAGTCAGGCACAAATCCAAACTTTCGTTTCGTGGGGGGACAAACATTGAATCAACCATGGACTCTGTAAAAAATGCTCGTTATGCTCCCGTTTAGTTTATGTAGCGTTAGTTTTCGGGGGAAGGGATAAATCCCAACTATCCCCCCCTCTGTATACGTCCCTGCATACAGCTTAGAGTCCGCACCACCACTCAAGTCCTGTCATAAAAACTGGAACTATTGCAATAAAATTTAATAAAACATCGGCGAATCTGTTTTACCTTATTGGAAACCAGAGAAATTAAGTTATGCTTTGATAGGGATAGCACTTTGTGGAATAGGTACCTATTAGGTATAATTCTTATTGACAAGATTTAGTTACAAGACTACTGGTGTCCACTCGATCTTAGATAAAGAATCAAATCCCTCGCACGCTTTCGATAGAAAGTAAATTACTTGTCGGTGGCTACAGATAATACATACCTAGTATACTTATGTAGTTATCGGACTTGTACTAAAGTTACAATAAGTAGGCAGATAAATAAGGTGCAACCTTACTTCTGTAGTTTCCGGCCACGGATCTCAGCACTGGTAAACTTCGAATGATTAGGTATTCAAATAACATAAAAGAATCCACTTTCGGAAGGTAATCTGATTGAGCTTGTACAAAACCAACATTTAAAGAACTTTAATTTTATTAATACTCACAATGTGTAGGTATTGGTTTTATAGTAATTATCACAAATTTACACTCTTGATATGTATCGACACTTTATTTAGGTACATATCGCGTCTCAGCTCCGTCGAGTCGTGAGCGACTTTTAAATGAGTGCACGAGCGCGCTGTTCGTTCAAGTACGATGACGTCACACGCAATCGCGGCGCATTGGCTTTTAGCGGCATGGAAGAATTATTTTATTATTTAATATCTCTGTAAGTAATGGTCCGATTTTAATAATTCAAAAAGATATACCATTCTTATGTTATAGAGAACAACATAGGTGCCAATTCTATTTAATTTGTTTAAACTGTACTGATCCTCATTGCCAGATGTCTGATTTTTTGACTTTCGACTTTCTTAAGTCTAATTCTATTTTGTATTTATTAATTTTTGTTTTTGGACATTACACACAGCGTCATCTGGTCCCAAAATTTCCCAGCTTTTGTAAATACATGTACATACTATTGGTACACAGAAAACACCCAGACTAAAGACAAAGCAGGCACGTCACGAAGCGGCCTTGTTAATGTATCTCGACTTCTTATCAGTGATCTAAAACTAATTAGATCTATCACTGTGCACTGTAAACTTTCTATTATGATCACTAACTGCCCCCTTCATAACAACATTATATGTTCGATTTGACAATTGTTCGAAATGATGCCCATGGCTACTTTCTACCGTCGCACCACTCGCCATCGGCAGGGAATTCATTCTCACACTTTAGAACCGAAATGGTTGCGTACAGTGCGGTTTTAGAGAACCTTCCTCCCCCGAACGCTTGGGTTGTGGAATGAGCTCCCTGCCATGGTTTTCTCTAAGGACTACAGTATGGGGTTCTTCAAGAAAGAAGTTATTGGATTTTTGAAGGGTCGGCAACGCGCTAGAGATACTTCTGATGTTGCAAGCGTCCATAGGCCACGGTGACCGCTTACCATCAGGCGGGCCGTGTGCTTGTTTGCCACCTTAGTGGTTTAAAAAAAAAAAAAAAAAAAATGTGTTATCCCATATAACTATAAGTTACCTACTCCTATAACTTCAGCCACCACCACATATCATTTACTACCTCTATCACAAGTTTCCCCTATATTATAAATATTGGTACATACCCTGTTTGATGGGGTGCAACGTGACAGCGGTGCTCAGCCGGCCTGTACCGAGGCTCACCAGGTGAGGGGTGTTAGTTGCAACCCTGAAATAAATTAACAGAACACGTTTTTGAATCGAATGGTGGATGTTTTACATCTAAACTAATATAATAAAGCTAAAAAGTTTTTTGTTTGAACGCGCTAATCTCTGAAACTACCAATCGGATTTGAAAAATTCTTTTTGCGTTTGATAGCCCGATTTTTGAGGAAGGTTAAAGGCTTTTTAATACCACGCTGTGATCCTTAGGAGCCGAGTAAAAAGAAATCGCGGTAACAGCGCGGGCGCGCGATGTGGCGCCGACGGGAGGTGGCAACAACGGAAAGGGCAGAACAACGTGTGTTAAGTCAGCTAGTATAATATACGAAAAGTAAGACCTAATAAGGAGTAAAAAGTGGAGCATATAATAATATGATTGTAATGTTATGAAAAAAAATCTAATTCAAATTCAAATTCAATATAATTTTATTCAGTTTAGGCTACAATAATTGAGCACTTATGAATGTCACTACGCCATCGGTTCGTAAGTCTACAGGGCGGGAGACCTTGTACTGAGAAGAACCGGCAAGAAACTCAGCAAGGGCATTTCTTTTCTCCCTTTCTCTTACAGCGTCCAATTCAAATATTGGAAAATGCCCTCCCTATCATAAAAGGACACTTTCCATTACAAACATAAAAAAACATGAAATATAAAGCACAAGCACAACATAAAAAAGTATCTAATATAAACAAAAGACAGTTTATGTATTTATCACTAAGAAATAATCAATGTCTTACAGTATTAATAAACAAAACAAAAAAGTAAGACTAAATACTAAGAATACAAAGAAGTTTGCAAGAGCAGACCAGCCTCCACAGGCGGCACCCGTTCACGAGTATGACACATGAATCAGCCATCGCTTCGCTCGACCATGTTTTAGGGAACGTAACGACCCAACACACACGCCACCACCGCAGAGACACTTTGAGAGAGCATGACATACTCAAGCAACTCCAATAAAACTTCGATTGTACTAGTTACAATGTGTGTAGTAAAGGAACAAAATATAAGAGGAGAAGATTGGAAGGTTCGTAATGCTTTACTACCGTGAAGCAAATAAACTCACTAGTTAATCTTTTATACATCATATAAAAATACAATATAGCCTTACACTAGGTAATAACATAATAAACAATGTTTTAATTTAAAAAAAAAATTTCAAATGCCCCAATACAAATCAATTAAGTTCTAATTTTTCCAAGCATTTTTATCATTTATGTATTTATCAACTTTGTAATAGCTTTTTTTCATTAAACTATCTTTGACATATGGTAACACATGTTCTGGAATTTTATTGTAGAAAAATATACTTTGTATTGCGAAAGAGCTATGTACCTTCTGAAGACGACATTTTGGAACTACCAATTTATCCTTATTCCTTGTATTAACACTGTGGAGGTCACTATTTTTAGCAAATAAGTGACAATTTTGGCGTACATACATTATACAAGCGAAGATATATTGGCAAGGAACAGTTAAAATATCAATTTCCCTAAATAGTTCCCTTAGAGAAATTCGAGGTCCTAATTTATAAATTGACCGTACTGCTCTCTTTTGCAAAATAAAGACTGTATCAATATCAGCTGCCTTACCCCAAAGCAAAATGCCATAAGACATGACGGAATGGAAATAGCTAAAGTAGACCAAGCGAGCAGTGTCAACATCTGTAAGCTGCCTAACTTTCCTAACTGCATAGGCAGCTGAACTGAGTTTTCCTGCAAGAACTGAAATGTGAGGGTTCCACTGCAGCCTATTGTCTAATGTAATACCTAGAAACACTGTTGAGTCTAATAGTTCTATTTCTTCTCCGTTTAGGGATAATTTTGTACTTATGTTTCTGACATTTGGCATCATAAATTTTAAACACTTAGTCTTTTTCGCATTAAGAAGTAAATTATTTGCCGTAAACCACTGAAGAACCTAAGAAAGCGCACTACTTACGTCGTCAAAATTAGTTTTATTTCTGTCAACTTTAAATAAAAGAGATGTGTCATCAGCAAATAGTACAATCTCGCACAGCTTCTCCACAAAGAAAGGCAAGTCATTTATGTAAATTAAAAATAGAAAAGGACCTAAAATAGAACCTTGAGGAACTCCTAATTTTACTTCAGAGCCATTGGATTTTACTTCATTGATTTGAACCTTCTGCATTCTACTACTCAAATATGAGCGGATAAGCTCAAGAGCCAAATCTGCAATACCATAATGACTCAGTTTCCGTATAAGAGTTTCATGTTGCACGCAGTCGAATGCCTTTGATAGATCACAGAAGATACCAAAAGCATTTTGTGACTGTTCCCAAGCAGCAAATATATGCTGTATAAGGGCAACACCTGCGTCAGTTGTGGAACGCCCTTTTGTAAAACCAAACTGTTGAGGATGAAGTAATCCATTTAAGTTAAAATGTTTAAGCATCTGATTGAACATAATTTTTTCAAAAATTTTGCTTAAGGCAGGCAGTATAGAGATAGGTCTAAAATTATTAGGATCATCTTTACTTCCACTTTTAAAAAGAGGTATTATTTTACTTTATTTCATTAAGTCTGGGAATATCCCTTCGTCAACACACTTATTAAATATTATGGCTAAGATTGGTGCTATAATATCAATAATTCCGCTAAGGACTTTGACTGATGTACCCCATAGGTCACAAGTTTTTTTCTGAGTTAGTAATTTAAATGTCTTAATGATGTTTTCAAAGGTAACATGCTCAAATTTAAATATAGCCTTGCATTTATTTACATTACATTTTAAAAGTAACTCTGATTCTAATGGAGAGGAATTTAATGCATTAGTTGTAATTGTAGGCATTTCAGTAAAATATTTCTCAAAAGAGTTAGCGACATCAAGATCTGAATCAATTATTTTTGAATTTACAGTAAGTGAATAATGATTGTCACGCGGTTTAATTTTTCCTGTTTCACTATTTATTACATTCCATGTGGCCTTTATTTTATTATCAGAATTTTTAATTTTATAACAAAATTAATTAAATAAACAAATAATAGAAAAACGGTCAACCTAGAATCAAACTCGCCCACTCACGGTTTCGTATGAAGAACCAAGTGTTGTTTCAATATTTTGATCGACCTATTGATATACAAGCGAATTATAAACAGCTACTATTTTTTTGTTATGATCAAATATTTCGCTTTTTTCTCGATGCTATCTCCGTCGCCATAGTCATCCTCAATGGATCAGCAGTCCAGCCGTGAAGACGTAGCAAACAGACAAACATTCTCTATTTTTTTACTTATTGTGTCCCATTTTACTTTCAAGCAGGTGATTTACTTCGTATAACACGTATATATATATATACTAGCTTCAGCGCACGGCTCCTCTAGCATTCCATACCATTTCAACGGCAAACCCTCAAAAAAACCGACTTTCACTTGACGTTTTCAAGTAGCCTATGTACTTCCCAGGGGCTTAAACTATATCTCCATGCCAAATTTCATCTTAATCGGAACAGCGGTTTAAGCGTGAAAAGTTAACAGACAGACAGAGTTACTTTCGTATTTATATGGATACACGAAGTTACCTAAGTTCCGATACACTGTGGTTAAATGTTCTAAGACTGTGGCGATAGGCTTACCCACTACCAATCACGTTGGATAAAAGTTGTTGCTGTAGAAAGAGTTATGATGTTGATGTGTATCCAGCTCTTCTGGGGACTACAGCCGTCAATATAATAATGCATACACATAATTGGTCGGGGGCAAAGTCTTTTTGCTTATAATAAAATCTCTTTGGCTATACTATTCGTATCTGGCTGGATTTGATGAGCTTAAAAAGGTTACATTTCAAAAAAAAAGAAACAAATAAGTAAGATGTTATTTTCCGCTATTTTTCATTTGTTTTTCTTTCTGTCAAAATCAGTGAATCTAATGAAGAAATTAGATTTGATATATTTTAAAATTTTATTACAAAAAAGGAATAAAATGCAAAGGAAACCGCGAAAAAGATTTGTGACGTTTATGAACCTAATGTAATGTCAGTAAGTGTAGCACAAAGTTGGTTTAAGCGTAAAATCCGGGAATTTAGATGTCAAAGATGTACCTCGCTCTTAAGCTCTCAGAAGTTTTCATATAAAATGCGAAGAAACTTTTTCCCCGACCTATTAAGTTAAGTTCGGATAGATATGTAACTAACTAGTCTATTTATTCAACTCTAAGAATTCATAAAATTCAGACGCGTAAAACATATGCGAGTGCATTTTATTACGTCACGTGGGAGGAAACGACGTCGGATCTATTTTCGACTTCAGCAGCTGCAGTTTTTTATCCCGTTATGTTTTTCCAAATGGTTGATGTTAAAAGTATGGCGGTGAATAAACAAGGGTCAAAACCTGACCTCGTTCCTTCCGTGCACTTTACACAAGTAAAGTGACTGCCGCATTCATATTTGGTGGTCGATTTCATCACAAACGGTATTTTATTAGTTTTTTTAGGTTAGCCTAAAAATAACAGTGCTACCTTAAAAAGAGTTTTGGCCAAGGTATGAAGAGTTTGAGAGTCGAGAACTGGCAGAACAAGGGGATAGGGGCGGTAATTTCAGACCACATTTACAATATATATTTTTTTCAATAAGGTAAAATTTACAATTTAGGTAATAAAACCTAAATACAGAAGATTTGAGAATTTCCACTTTTATTTTAAATTCGGTTAAAAACTTACAATAGAATAAAAACCGAATATGTGGGCATACTGCATGTCTTAACATTCCATGAATCCACAAAACAAAACTAAATCAGTTTACCCATATGTCTGTCTGTACGGCTAACAGGATCCGGGTGTTTAAACTATTTCTGTACCACATAATTCACAGCAGAAGCAACCATAAGTTACGACTAATATGGTCTTATATTATTTAAACTAAAATTGTAGGTACAAAATTTTGTACTGTACAAGCTAAATGTACAGTTAAGTAGGCTCTATTCCTATAGGAATAAGAATCATTTATTTTTCTGTCGCATAAACAAATATGCGTTAAATGAAAATGAGTTTGTAGTTTTGTTAGAATAGCCAGCCTTATGTTCCTTATTCTCGGATTTATTTCCTTTCTCAAAATAATATTCATGCCAGTTGCAACGAACGGGGTATTTTGTGAATTTGTTGTAGCCCCATTTGGAAAGGCAGTCTTCCAGTTTGTGCCAATATTAAAAATACCATGTGAGTGTCTTGCCCTGCGTGGCATGTGGTGAGCCCGCAACAATTTTAATAATATAAATTAGTATGGCAACTTTAAATTATCACATATAAAAGCCAACACTTTTAGATTGTTACATTGCGATTACAATAAGACGCCTATTAATACTAACTAACTCCGCAACTAGGTATTTTTAATAGTTTCTTTGTATAAAGCATTTTATTATGTAAGTTTGATTTCTGATTTCTCCTAAAAGTGTTCGTTTTTTTTTTCTCACTCAGACATATACTACAAACAAACATACATTCTTAATAGCTTCTAACTACCTCTTTTTCAAATGTGAACATCTTTGAAAAACGCTTTGTACAAAGAGAAAATTAAAAATGTCTAGTGGCGGCGACAATAACCATTAAAAGGCACCTTAATCATGAAAAAAAGAAAAAAAATCAAAAACTATTTGATTTTGTGGCACAGAATTATGTCAAAAAACCTACCTCTACAACATTTTTAAAAATTTTCAATTAATTCGATATTGATTCCCGAACCACCACACTGCCATACATACAATTGTCCCACATGTATTTTATCACCAGCTTTACAGTAAAGTGGTAGAATGGGTAAAATGA
The DNA here is from genome assembly GCA_946406115.1 of Apoda limacodes. Classification (NCBI taxonomy): domain Eukaryota; kingdom Metazoa; phylum Arthropoda; class Insecta; order Lepidoptera; family Limacodidae; genus Apoda; species Apoda limacodes. The sequence continues at coordinate 15,564,032 of OX291555.1, forward strand.
AAGACCAAGGACAGAATAATAAGCTTCTTTGCCAGTTCTCGACAAGAAGAAAGTCAGGACAGGAGTAAGCTACCGAAAAATTGAGACTATTCCAAAGTAGGCTTCTCCATGTATTCTAAAGAAATCTTGATTGCACAATACCTATTTCAGCTCGATCGAACACTACGCTGTTGAGTCGCCTATCAATTTACACAGACTAGGTATCAATTTACAGCAGTTCGCACAGCTGAGACCTATGCGTAGAATTACATACCAGTTAATACTAGACACCAGTAATTTGATAAGTGAATTGATGTGGCTTTTGAATTTAGTGGTCAATTTGCTTCTGTGGTGCAGAATTGTTTGTTCCCGTTATTGTGTTGCCTAATGGCATATTGAATTGACCACTTGTATTTAAATATGTCTATGGATAGACACTGAAGCAATTCGTGTGGTGGTTAGAGGCGTTCGATTTAAACCATCAATTGACAGGTTCGTAATTCAAATCCTAGTAAGGAAAGGATATAAAAGTTTTATTCATCTAAAAAACAAATGTGGCGTCCGGTCATTTTGTGGCCCAACATGGTACCTTTATAGCATCTGATCCATGTCCATCTGTCTGAATGTGTCATTTATCCATTTATTTAGATACCGTTACAAACATATACAAAAACTAATCAATTCCTGCGACTTTGTCCGCGTGGACTTTTAAACAAATATGAAGCTTGCGTTATCTACAAAAATATTGAAATTCTTATACAAATTTTCATCCCTATTCCTATTCAGCCCCTGTAGGCATTGATTTTCCAAAAAAAAACTAATTTTTGAACCAAAAGGTCTAATACTAATTTTATGAATTTAGTTTTAAAATGACGGGTATTTACATAAACTTCTATTCCAACTTCCGTTTAAACTCCCTTGGGGTATGAATTTTGCAAAATCTTTTCAGTTATTTAACAGGGACCTCTGTGCAAAATTTCAAGTTTAGACAAAAAAAAATATCGGAATTCTCATACAAATTTTAATCCCATGTTATCCAAAAGAACGTGATACCAAAAACAATCCAACCTTGAGTTTTTAACCTTAAGGCCAAATACTAATTTCTCTGGTTTTAGTTTCGATTTCCATTTCCAACCTCCATTTATCAGTTTATTAGTACACTAGTAAAAAAAAACTAGGTAATATCGTAAGGAAACCTGCATGCCTACGTCAAAAAGACGTATGTGAGCTCCCCAATCCGCACTGGGCCTGCATGATGGACTTTGACCCAAATTGTCGTCCATCCCTCGTCCATGGTGAGGGCAGGCCAGTGGAACATAGGACAGTGGGGACGTATGAAGGCAGGTAGCAACCACATACACTTAAAGGTCGGTCCTGGCCAGGCGAATGAAAATTACAAAAGCGCGATGTGTCAGTGATCGGCCACAAAGTTATATAAAAATTACGGAGGCGCTTTTTGCCTGTTTTTAGTGATATTCTATTTGTTTTTAGTGATATTCTATTTGTTTTTAGTGATATTCTATTTGTGTTTAGTGATATTCTATTTGTGTTTAGTGATATTCTATTTGTTTTTAGTGATATTCTATTTGTTTTTAGTGATATTCTATTTGTTTTTAGTGATATTCTATTTGTTTTTAGTGATATTCTATTTGTTTTTAGTGATATTCTATTTGTTTTTAGTGATATTCTATTTGTGTTTAGTGATATTCTATTTGTTTTTAGTGATATTCTATTTGTTTTTACAGTCACCAACAAGTTTTATCCTTAATCTGAAAGCTTCAGCTTCTAGTTCAACTTTTAAGCCAGTCAGACATTTTTTTTCGTGAATCGCTACATTACGTTTTGTGTATTTACAAATCATCTAATTCCTACAACACGATTTTCTATTGCTGGGCCTTAGGTCACTCAGAAAGCTGGTACATATAAATGTAATAGGTACGTTTACACACTACAGAGCGACACAGTGGGACAAAGCCACAAGGAGAAACAAAGGTAATATTTTGACATATCTTCGAAGAGGATAATTTTGTAACCATCATTGCGTAGACAGTGGCGTTAACCTTATCTGCATTTTGTAAGGCCGATAATTGTAGTGATCGCAAGCTCAAAAGCTCAACCCACATACATAATTCATTACAACTGAGCGAATCCCAGCATTTTAAACTCAAAGGTCTCTGCCATCAACTGTTGGCTTGTTTTGATAAGCGAGAATAGTATTTTTATAAGGACCACTTACATTGCAACAAACTTCTGGCCTTGGGTGTTTGGTCGCTAGTGTTGTTGTAAGTTCACATCATCTCAATATGGCGATTGTATAGTTTAAATTTTTGTCCTCCGCGTCAGAAAAATTTGTTGCACTATATTATTTTACTGGGAAGTTTGTATGACGTCAAGTAGGTATAAAAATTTGCTGTAGTTTTGACTTACTGTGATATCTGTTAGGGTTCCTGAGAAATGAAAAAAACAAAGCTTCATAGTTTCGTTATATCCATCGGTATTACATTAGATGTCTTGATATCCAAAATTTTCTCAAAACTCAAACAAAATTATATAAAACTGATCTCCATTTTTCTTATTTCTTAATATTTTTTTTATAACAAGTTATTTACCAAGGTTTAACCGGCAAACAATATAAAATATTACCAGAATCAATTTAATCTAACGCCTACGTCTTCGCCGAAGACGACGGCCGACGTTAGTTTCGCATTTTAAGACAATAATTAAAATCAAAAAGCTTGTTGGTACTTACAAAACTAGGCCTTGAACCCGTGAAACCTTCACGTATTCTCAGAACTGTCAACTAGGTCGTTAGGCTCCGTACGCAATGCGTAACCATCTTTGGGCCGATTCGTAATCAATCGAAATTTAACGCATATCGAATTGGTTTAATGCTCAAAAAAACATCTGGTTCTTAGAATCATTGTAGGGCATTAACTAGGGCTGCCAATGATTCGGGTTTAATCTCCCGGATCTCCCAGATGTCCTGTAGAATAATGTGCTACGGGACCACTCTGTATACCTTTGGGTAAATAATACATACATATATTTATATGTTACAGCACCAGAACTGATAAACAATGGAGATGGAAGATTAAAGTATGGAGAGCTCGTGATCTGAGCGGCAACTTAATAGGTGAGCTAATGATCTAGTTAGGACAACGGAAGGTCACCTGATAGAAGCCGCTCAAACTTGTCGATTCTAGATATCTTTAGAGAAGATAGATCTATAGAGATAGACGTCCAGCAATGGATGACTGTAAAAGCCCTGAGTGCGGTAAAATTCCGATGTTATTAATGTCTTGGATTTAATGTACAGTGCACACCATCATGCTTCTAACATCGGCAACCGGCAACTTAGTTGCTTTTCTATCAGGAGTTTGATGCAGTGTCTGAACGCCCTAGCCCAAACACTTACCCAATCGTGGCGACCATGTGCATTTCGGAAGCTGTATGTAGCGACTGAGCGATTTTGACAGCACTTTTTGTATGTAGCAAGCTTTAGGCCTCGAAGAAGTCACTAAAACTCGCGATTGCGATACCACAGTTCAAAGCAGGTAGTCGCCGCTATGGAGCACTGATCGGCCTGTCTCGGGATGCTTAAAGTATCGTGTCTTCTGAGACCATAAAACAAAGTACTCAAGAGTAATGAGTAACCAATCGAGATTCTCTTTACATATTAAATTGTGGGAAGCGTTATTAAGTGTTAATAAAGATAATGTAGCTGCTATCATAAAAGTACCAACGCCATGTGGTCACGCTACGCAAGGCGAAGGAATACGTAATGCAGCGATGCAGCTCTGTAAAATTAGGGTTGCCAGCTTCAATATAAAGATAACTTTCACTCTAGACAGTACAAATCATTTGTTTCATCGTAATTTTTGTCTTAACTACCCAACCAACCGAGTTTGAGGTGGGCACAAAGCAAGCTTCAGTACTGTCCTAAGTACCCAGAGCCAATCCACGAAGTTGGCGGATTGTTATGGAAAGTAGCATCAGCATCTTAAAATTCTACGCGTTCAACAGTAATAAAAAAAGCTACTTAGTCTATGATATTATATTTTGTGTTTTGTGTCTGTTTGATTGTTTATAGGTGTTTGTGGGACAATTTAAAGAAGTCTTTTACTGAAGGCCACATTTCTTTATATGGATATAGGCTATTTCTATTTTCAGTCCGAAAAGTAGATTTTTGTCAGATACGGATCGAATTCGCGGCTGAGTGCTAATCTGTGATATATTTTCAAATGCGCGACAACCCTACAGATACGGAGCCGATAAGAAAATTATGCTAACACCGAAGTGATGTCACCGGCTATAACTGGACAGTGAACTGATACCGTTAAGAATTGGCTCACTTACACAGACAGAAGTACCTACTTAATGCAAGTCAATAAAAGATGATGGTTTTAGCTATGACTACTTACATTGCTGTTTTACTTTGTTAGTAGATAAATTCATGGTTAAAATCATAGTCATAATTCACAACCATTTCGGAATCAGATTTTTTCACTGACTTAAATTAAGAGACTGAATTATGTCTGGAAATAACTGAAAAGTACACCTGTTTGCTAAGGGAGAACACAGCTAGATCACGAAAACGATAAACTTAGGGTGATGGCATACCCAAACGAATTAAGTTTGCAAGAATTTGACTAATTTTGTTTACAGTCCTCAATACACTTTTTGACTCGACAAAAATATATGTTAAAGATCAAACCTTAATTAAGTGGAGTTGCTGATATTTTAATAATTTGCCTAATTAAACAGTAAGAAACAAAATATAACATTTTGCCATAGTCTTAAGGATTTACCCAGTCAAGTGGTTCCGTCTGTAAGTGTCTCTATCTTTGTAAGGGACACCCTCGAAGTAATCCATTTTTAAACGTATGATTTCTTTTATGGTATGTTTGTTTTGCATGAAATATATTATAGAATTATCTTACCGTGCCTACCCGTCTTTTCTTCTAATAAGTAGTACATCTAGTCTAATCTTTGTTCAAGTCCTTAATTTTACCATTCATTAGCTTTATTTTCTGGCCAATTATGAATTTTAAAACTCATTGGATTTTAATGATATTGTTAGTCTAATATTTGAAAATGTTATTATTCTCTCCATTTTCTCTAACACTCATTATTACAGTGGTATCTGTTATGAACATTAGTGTAATAGCATATATTATTATAATTAAAGTTACATACATACATAATACATTAATTACTTAATATAATGTAGGACTACAACTTTAATTACGGTATACTTTATCAGTAACAGAACCAGTCTGGCTCGTTCATTAAAGAAGTATACCTATTAAATGTTTTATGTCTTTACCAGTTTTTGCTTGCGGTTCCGCCCGCGCTTAATACAGTTATCGGCGTGGGATTCCTTAGTCAACTACTTGATTTTAGATTAGTAAGGAACATCGACTGGGTCGTCTCTCGAGAATCTTTCTACTACACGGGAAACAAAGTTCTATTCCACCAAAATAATTTGCATTCAGTCAAGTAATCCAACTATTTTGGACATGTTTTGTTCACAGGAGGCAATATTATTTCCTAGAAAAAAATTTATTTATCAATCGATGTTCTTTTCTTTTCGTATGAACAAATTTAACTAAATAAATGTCACGTTTTAGATCAACCCAACTTAAATTAATTACCCTAAGACAGTTAATGTTCTTGTATAGAATAAATACATTTTTATATGCAACATATCATTTTTCATTGTTTGAAACAAAAAATAATGTTTCTTTAATATATTGTTTTTGCGCAAAAATCATGCGTTTCTTAAATCTGCATAGTCACTTATTAAAAATTATAACTATCGTTTAAAATAATTGTATCTTAAATTACAGCCAGTGAAATTTTCAGTTAAGATAATATTGATTTGGATTAGAGAAAACAATAACTTTAACAGAATTCGTTAGATTCTTGACTCAAAATCTGATATTTTAAGCTGAAACTCTTGTTTTAGTCGAAACAAATAAAATACTGCCTTAAATTATAAAACGTTTTCGTTAAAATTAAAATAACAATATAACAATAATAAACGATAAGCGAATTTAAGGAACGTCGAGCGACACTACTTTATTACGTGTTTTAGAAGGCTCGGTTAATAGTCGTAACAATTATAATTAATCATAACACTGTAGATACAGCTAAAAGCGGAAATAGCTACTAGCTCGACAAATGTCCGCCAAGTCACACAAAGACAGTGCGGTAGACTGACTCTATATGGCCCCAGCCTCCAGAAAGAGGCCTGTGCCCCTGCAGTAGGACAGTAGCTCGACAAACGTCGACCAAGTCACACTAAGTCAGTGCCGTAAACTTCTGTATGGCCCAAGCCTCCAGAAAGAGGCCTGTGCCCCTGCAGTGGGGCTCTTACAACGGTTAATAAAAAAACTTTATATTATCTTGACGGTTAACTAAGTATGTAATTTTGGTACGAAACGTTTTTTGTTTTAAACAAAATATACATAATGTTAATAAAAGGGCTGCCGTAGTCAAGTTAAGAGAACTATTCTCTTGTGTAAACTACAAATTTTTTCCGTGCAATAATAACACACGAAGTTCTACGCCCAAGAAAACTAAGTGTTTCAAATAAAGAGGCATATTTTTCTTTAATGAATTAAATATTGTCTCAAACTGATAGAGTTTTATTGACTGATTCAAATAAATTTGATCTTGTGTTAACTTCATATAATTTTAAATATTTATTATTCAATGATCTTTATCAATCTTTAAAAATCTTGGATGAAGCAAATATTCGTTGCTGCATATTATATGAAACGATATTCTCTTGGCTCTACTAATTCTTTTTTACCGTGTACAGTGCCCACTGCCTCTTCAGCTCTCTTACTATTTGAGCTTTGTTGATGATATTGGTTCTTTGGCGAATTTCCTAAATCTAGATTTTATTGCGAATCTGAACTTAATAAAAAGGCCATACAGTTAGAAACTAGTTTCTGCACCGTAAGAAGGCAGGCAATCGAAAACGTTCCAGCTTACAACAAAAAAACCGACTATAAAAAAATGACCACCAACTTATCCTACTAATATTATAAATGTGAAAGTTTGTATGTCTGTACGGATGTTTGTTACTCAATCACGCTTTAAACACTGGACGGATCGAGATATAATTTGGCATACATATAGGTTAGGTCCTGGAATAGCATATAGGCTACTTTTTATCCCTAAAAATTCAAAAGTTCCTGCGGGAATAACTATAATAGAGGTTAACGAACTATTGCTGCACCTACAGCATGCTATAGCAATTCATTTGTATAACCAATTAATTAATTAATTGGAGTTAATTAAGGAGTTCCACGCCGATAACCGAATTTAGAGCGGGCGGAGTCGCTGGCAAAGTCTAGTTTTTAATAATTTTCAACTGAATTAAGATACAATGAAACGTTTTGATTAAACTGAGTTACTCGTTTCGAGGTTGATTTCATTTAGAAATAATTCACAAAACAATGCGACCGAGAGACAGACATCGGAGTGACACTACATTTAACTTTATCTACAATGAGTAATGATAATTAAGTTTAATGTTTTCATAACTGATGCTCTAAAAGTAGCTAGTAATTTACTCGAAATTCGGGATTTCAATTCGATCTAACAACTAAATTCGATAAAAAAACTGGGATGTAAGATGTAAGTAAATTTGAAAGTCGAACGGAAAGGCTTTTACCATCCTCCAAGTATTTTTTTTAACAAACATAATCACACTGGCCAACATGACCAACGCGCGAAAATAAAGTCGAAACATAAAACATACATTTTTTTTCAAAAAATTTACGGCAAGCAAATTTAGTTGTTAAAAATGTTGCAAGCGATGATAATTTGGATTCGACGCCGGAATAAATAAAAGTTGAAGCAAAAGCAATCGTAGCAAATCTGTTATCCACAATATCAAAAGAAATATATGAATGAAAGCGTATGACAAATTTACTACTAAGCGGCGGACTGAAAATGAGTTTTTTGTTTCCTCGCAGACGTAATGACAAGTAGTGTTTAACTCAGGTGTTAGTCCACCGTCGAACCATAAACAAGCAGCCTCGCTCGCTTCGCTCGTCCGTGTGCCTAAATATCTCGTGGTGTAATTGATAACGTACATCACATGTTTTTACAATCTACTACTTAGATTTCGTATGGAATCTAAAAAAATCGAAAAAACCATACCAATTACTTATATAGATATCGAACATATTGAAAACAAAACGTTGGTATTAATTTTTATTGTTATGATAAAACTGCGACCTCGGCCGCAAAAGTTGACTTATGGTGTTTTATTTGAACAGTTTATCTTGAGAGCTACGACTTTTGATAACGAATTTATCGCAGAACTTTGTTTACTACGAGCAGAACAAAAATAGAAACAAGAATATACGTAAAATAATATTTTTTTACCTAACAAGCTTTTATCAGACCAGTTTATTATTTAAGACTAGAGTACTTATCACGACAAATCAAACGAGCCGAATCTCGATTTGTCCATTGAAATGTTACATGAGGTTTGCATTTGTTATAAGGACGCAATTTTATTTTTGAGACATGTGTCTCAAATATGAATTTTTAGTCACTGTCTTGGTAAATCGTTTGTATTGCAAGCCGTCTAGTGAGTCGTCTTTATTACCGCCGTATAAAGCTATGACAAAACGTTCGCCAACAAGAGTGAGCAAAGATGGATCGACTTTCTTACTCAGGAATAGCGCGGTACCGCCAGCTAATTCAGGATGTCACGTAAAAAAAAACGCGCCTACAGACTCTACCTCATAGGTGGCGGGGAAATGAGTTAGGAATGAATAAGTAGAGTTGTACAAATTTAACAAAAAAAATTTTAAGAATATATTTACAATAAAAAAAAAATCAAAAATAAGTTAAACATTTCGTTTTGAACGGATTCTCATGAGCATTGACGAACCCGGTCAACTTTGGAGCGCTGTAACAGCGTTTTAAATGAATGAAATTAAAAAAATACAGAGAAACAATTTCTCAAAAGATCATCTACAAGATTGGTCTGAGTTATTTTTTTTGTAAAATGTATAAAAAAAAAGTTATAGAGCAAAAAAGATTTTTATAAAAAAGATAATTTATAAAAAATATCTCACCTTTTTGCTTATAACTTCTTTAATTTTTAATTTAGGGCATAAAGTTAAAGAAATATATTTGTAGGCAAAACAATTTGCTACCAATGACGTTACGCATATTTTGTAAGACGCATACTTTCCGAGATATCGCGAAAAAAGTGTTTTCACCCCTTTTTCCAAGATGGCGGCCGGATGACAAGGTGGCGACCCCTCAATCTTGAGGTTAAGCTTCTATTGACCCCCCACACATGTCCCATAAATAAAATTGCGTCCTCTAACAAATGCAATATTCGGTCCTTAAATTTTAACATTTCAATGCACTAGATGGCGTTGCGTCGTTTCATTACAGAGTTCCTATGACCACCTTCCAGCTCCATCATCAGACCCTGGTTACCATTGAAAGACAAACTACTTGTCAAGACGATTCAAACGAGCCCAAACTCAACGAAGTTGTGTCGTTTTACTGCGACATTCCTATGGCAACCTTCCAGCTCCATCATCATATCAGCACCATGTAATCATAATATTGCATAGTCACGCGATTTACACATGTATGCAAAATTTTTAGCTCAATCGGTAACCGGGAAGTGGATCAAATTTAGTTTGCAAGATTTGATGACAAACATCGGGACAGGTGAAACTAAATAAAAGCTTGTAAAAACAACCATATTTATAAATGTCAGCAGCTTTGCCTTGCCAGGCAACATTTTTTTTTTGTTGCTTACCAATTTTATACGTCTCCACCCCAATGTTAAGACACCGGCGGCGATCTTACAGAACAGGCTCTCTTCATAGTAGGTCCGTTAAATTCTTGCCCTGTACGTACATCCGAGCTCAAGGTATATCAAAGGCAGCTGCATTGAAATTTACTTAAGCTCGTATTATTATTATCTTGTTAATATATCTCTTTGGGATGTATGCCAGTGGAGGAAGGGTTCAAAGAGCTGTGTTTGAAGTTCTGTATCTATCTTTTTTGCGGCCAGAGTCCACAACGCGGATTCAAACAATGCGGACTTTGGATTTTACGTATGTCTTCTTGAAGCACGTATGCAGATTTCCTCGCGATGTTTTCCTTTACCTAAAAGCCAGTGGTACGAACATACAATGGACTTTGAGATATTAAGAAAAAGATAAATTGGTACAAACCACTGGGCTCGAACCCCCGCACCTCACCTCAGAACGCAAGGCAGACAAACCATTAGGGCACCACTAACTAGCAACTCACGACAGCTTAATTTTTAACCGACTTTAAAAAAACGGTGCAGTGCGAGTTAGATAGGAATTTCAAATTTTTGTTTTTATCCAATTTTGTTTTTATCCGAATGTACTGGACCCATAAGGTTGTTTGGTGCAACCAAAACACGGACGTGTATCGTGAATTAATTAAGTTTGAAAATGGGGTCACTGTGATTAAAAAAAGAAGTTTCGCAAACTGAACATATCAGTTCGCCATGACCGGTTTTCATAAAAGCTAATGTAATTATTTTCACTATAATATTTTCACTTTATAGTTTACAAGTTGGCAACATAAAAATGCATGTAAATTATGATATTAGGCAACTCTGAAATGCATTGTTTGCATCCACTGTACTGTATTGTACGTAACTAAATGTAAGAATACAATAAGAAGTGTACTGCTAATGCGTTTGTTGTCGTAGACTTTGACGTTACAGTCGAACTGACCATTGGCGCTCCGTTTTTAGGGTTCCGTTCGTAAAGGATAAAAACGGGACCTATAACTAAGAGTCCGCTGTCCGTCCGTCCGTCCGTCTGTCTGTCACCAGGCTGTATCTCATGAACCGTGATAGTTAGACAGTTGAAATTTTCACAGATGATGTATTTCTGTTTCCGCTATAACAACAAATACTAAAAACAATATAAAGAAATATTTAAGGGGGCTCCCATACAACAAACGTGATTGTTTTACTCGTTTCTAGTCGATATTGGTAACGGCAACAGGTAGACGCTTGAAAATTCACAGAATATTTAGTTATATTCACTTTAAAAATAAATAATTAAAACAAATATTTAAGAGTGGCTCCCATACAAAAAATGTTAATTTTTGCCGTTTTTATAGATAATGGTACGGCACACTTCGTGCCCGAGTCCGACTCGCACTTGACCGATTTTTTTTTTCTTAACTAAGCTAATATTTTTTGTACATTTCAATAATTAATATTCATAATTCTTAAAAGAATACATAAATAAAAAATATATTATTGTAGGTGGGTATAACTACCTAGAAATGAAGATTGTCAAAAACAATCTAGTCTATATTTAAATTAGTACATGCATAATGTATTCAGAAATCTAAAAGTGCCTAGTTACGTGTTTAAGTAAATTTTCTTCACCTTCACAATTTTGATTTTTTCCTTGATGATTTGAAATTCCTTTTATCTTACAATCGCTGGATATTAAATAAAAAAAAAAATTGTTGAGTACATACGCTACTTAAAGTATTTTTTATGAAATGAAGTAACTACCACAGAATTGGGAAACACTGGCTGAATGTCAATAAAAACTATACCACTTCACGAAAGATCAGTGCAACGATTCTTTTTTTAAATCTTTCAACACATCTGGCCAAAAATAACCTTCACACATATGCAACAATGTGAACACACATTACGTGCATTCACTATAAATTATGTATTCATACTAAAGCGCAGGCGACATAAAACAGAACTACTTGTAAAGTATGTAAGTACATATATTTTCCATATTTAAAGCTCATGTAGGCAATTGAACTGTATAGACAGAAGAATAGATAGTAGCGCCAATGTAAACGGCAATGCGTAACAAACTTAAAGTATAATGTAAACAGAATCTGCGCGTCTATTTGACAGTCACTCGTGACAAGCACCTGTATACTAGATAAGATAAATACGACGAAAATAGGTTGAACACAAAATATTGTACAGATTTCTAAGGAATTGAAATCTCTGGGGGACAAGCTTCAGCACCTGGTAGTATTATATGATCTGTGACTTGGTTAATATTTCACAATCACCAGTAAGATAAAGAGCGTAGGTTTATTATTTAAGAGTGCGCGGGTTCTCATCCTGAAGGATGTGGCCAGATTTTTTTTTTTTTTTTTTTAACGACTTTTGTTAAAGCTCGGTCGCCCAGCTGGTATTAATATTGTAGGCCAAGGTGTGTTAAATGTTTTGTTCTACTAACTAACCGAGGTAGATGTGGTTTTTTGCATATTGGTTTATGAGCCGGCAAATATTAATTTTATATTGATAGAGCGTACCCACTGTGAATTTACATTTGCTCACTAGATATTACCTAAGGGTTAATCCACACGGTGTCAGACATATAGTATGTAAAAACGGCCAAACTTAACTTAAAAGTATAGCATGACATGTAAACTCATGGTATATAAAATTAAAATTCAAAAACAACTACACATTTCAATTCCTAGATTTATTGAATATTGTGCCAATCAAAATTACCTAAAAAGGATAATTTTACCCGTTGATGTTAAGTAGTGTAACAACGTAAAGTAACGTATGAAGTTGAAAAGCTACCAAACAAGAAACATATCACTCAATCAAGTTTCTATTTAAATAAACAAAATTTTAAAACAATTGCAGTAATATTATTTAAATAAGCAAAAACTACGAACTCAAAAATTGAAAAAAAATATTTGAAATCACGAACTCTATCGAAAGATGGGATGATAATACAACATTTTAAAATCCTGTGTAATTTAGCGAGTTAGCCGATGGTATATATATGTAGATAATCTAAATATATAGGTACTTAAAAGATATATCTTCTTACTGTCTTGGTTTGATGGTTTCTTTTAGAAATGTGTAAGAACGTAGTCTTACACACATATTATTGAATCACTTTACGCTTTTATTATGTTTTATTGCAATCGAATAAAAAAAAAAGTTATCACTTCATCGGTAACGGCCACTTAACTAACCACGGATTTGTTAACAAAACTAATCTTATCTGAAAGTTAAAAAACCGCGGGTTCCGCACCATTTATATTGCACTTTCACTAGGTCTCTCGAGAATTGCAAGTGCTCAGTGAAACTTGCAATTACCTAATCTTTATGGAAGTCGCTTTTGTCTACGGAGTAAAGTAATGAATGAATGAGCATTTAATGAAGTCCATTAGTGTGAGGGTTTGAGAACCTTGAAATCTGTCAATTTACTCACACCAATTAAAAAAACCAGTCAAGTAAAGAGTTGGACTCGCACACAGACAACAGACTTTCATACTTCGCAGTAACCTCATTTCAAATGTTCGTCATACTACCTACACTATAAATTTGCGTTTTCAGTTTTTTTTTTTGTTTAAAACAGTATAAAGAAATATAAAAAGTACGTACCTATATGATACAAAGAAATTTATTTAGTTTTTTGAACCGACAAAAAATATGGTAGATAGAATTTGTTTACAGTTGCCTAAATTGTCATACTACCCTAAACACTATAACTCCACGCGTTAATTTGTTCCAAATAAGATTATTATATTTTAAAACTGGTTAAAGAAAACGATCAGGGTACTAAAACTAATCTTAACGAAAACCATTTAACGCTACTCAAACCCCTCGCAGCCAGAGCCGTAAAATTAGATGCAAGAAAAATAAGAGTAAACCACAAATTCCGCCTATCATTTGATCGTCACACATGGTGCTTTATGTCAAAGAATAAAAAAACAAGATCCACAGTTAGTACTATATTTTCAAATTTACCTAATTTAAACTTTCATGTTAAAATTTAACACAAAATCAAGAAATCTTTGCGAAATAAGCATGTAAGCAAATATACGATGTAGTGGTTACTATACATTGAGTTGGTACACATAGTAAATATTATATTACTTTTAATGTAAGCAACAAATTGTGCTAAAAAGTACAGTAACACAGTTGTATTATTCGACTTAGATCCCGAAGGTCGACTGTTGATCGACTAAATCGACTTTTTTTAACTTTAGGAAATAATCTTTACGGAAACTGTTTTACGACGTTCTTATTAAGTAAAAAGTTAACAACAAAAAAAATCGTTAACAACATAATTAATTAATTTAGAAGCGAATCGATAAAATCGTTTTGTGGCGATTTATATTCTGTTAAACCAATCTTATACCTATAAACGAGCAATAAACGAGCAATTCTTGTATATATATATATATATAATCTCAATCTCGGAAACGGCTCCAACAATTTTCATGAAATTTAGTACGTAGTGGGTTTCGGGGGCGATAAATCCATCTAGCTAGGTTTCATTATTTGAAATCTTCGTTGTATCCGTGTTTTGAGGCAATGATAAACTGAAAATTATGACTCTTTCTGACATCTATTGGAGAGTAGTAGTAATACTATTATTTTTACCGACACAGCAACTCTAAAGCTACTTGACAATAGATTGCGTTCTTAAAAAAAACGAGCCAAGCTCGGTCCCCAGGTACTATTATTATAAATGTCCTCGAAGGTACGTGTTTATAACTCTATATCTTTAATCGAATATTAAAACAATACGCCTGCCTGTCCGTCTTCTCTTCTTTCGCTTGTAACTTGTAACGCCCAGAAACGATGTTGATTCGGTTTTATTTCACCATCGTGTAGGTGTTTAGTACACAACTTTTGTTGAAGCTCCATATGCGTCAGCAATTATTTGCACAAGCAGCACTGACAGTAAAAACTGATTCTGCAAAAAGTATGTCGGAATAAAGATTTAAAAAAGTTTACCCTCTATTACCAAATATAAGTAATTAATAGAAGTCTCATTTGAATATAGATAGTTAAATAAATTAACTCTTTTTATATCGTATTTTGTAATAATAATAAGCAAGTTATAGTTGTGATAATGTTTGCGTAACTTTGTGCTTTGTCGAGGAAATAGAAAAAATGAGCAAGGAGGTAGTTTTTGGCTTAGCTAGTACAGTGCAATTAACATTTCTGACACGGTGGCAAAAATTTTAACTACAATCACTATATTATAATAAAGTATTTGGCACTTATCACGCGACACTATCGCCCAGACGTTAGATCATTTATGTTTGTTGCACTGTATGTATACACCTATAAAAATAAAACCTGTTTATTGGTTGATAAGCGTATCATTTAAGAACGACTAGATCGATTTGGATAATTAAAAAAAAATGTTTGTAGTAGTCTGAAAAAGAATTTAGGGGAAGAAAAATTAAAAAAGTTGCCAGAAAGATATGATTTGAATCACAAACATCATTTATGACCTGCTGTACTACTTCTTTGACTAGGTTATTGGCATTCTGATTATGCAAATTTGTCTATAAAGCAATTTTGGTTTCAATCTTTTTCGCAAATTAATTTAACATATTTTTATGTAAGTACCTTAGCAGACTCACATTTACACATAGATTACATTTTATTAATAGCTTAAGAATGACGTCATACGTAAGTTATTTTAATTAATGAAATGTGCTAAGTGAAATCGTTTTATTTATACGAGTCAATGCCACAGTATTGACGAACCATCTGATAAAATAAACCGGGGAACAGAAGTTTAGTGTGTGCTTGTAGTTTACTTTGCAGTAGATAACTACGCCTTTTTATAAACTAGTTTGAAGGCCGGACAATAGACAGATGATAGTGTAGTAGTGTAGTATTATCTACTTTTTTTCTATATCTACCCCACTTAATTTTTAGTTTCCCGCGTGTCTTTTTGACATTTATAATTCTGATCTATATTATGAATATATAATATAAATGAAAATAAAACTTTTGAAGGGTATTTCTTCTACTATGTTTCCGTCAGAGTATGTTTCAGTCAATTATCCATATCCATATAAATATTATAAATGCGAAAGTAACTCTGTATGTCCGTCTCTCTGTCTTTTACCTCTTCACGCTTAAACCTTTGTACCGATTTAGATGAAGTGCGTTTCAGTCCCGGGGAAGGACTTAGACTACTTGGAAACGACAAGTGTGAGTCGGTTTTATTTTTACAATTGAGGAGTTGCCGATAACCAAATTTACAGCGGGTGGAATCGCGAGCAAAATCTAGTTCTCAATAAAAAAAAGAACTTTAAGGAACCGTAAGTAGCGAAAAAAGTGAAGCAAATTATACAAAGCGATTCTCTTGAAAAACCTACACGAATGAATGCACGAATGAATACATTTTAATTTATAAATATTCTGAAAATAGTAAATAATTACTTCATTTATTTTCATTCATATAACATAATTTCATTTTATCATTAAATCATTATCATATTTT
This sequence comes from Apoda limacodes, assembly GCA_946406115.1. NCBI lineage: Eukaryota > Metazoa > Arthropoda > Insecta > Lepidoptera > Limacodidae > Apoda > Apoda limacodes. The sequence continues at coordinate 15,580,318 of OX291555.1, forward strand.
AATCACACTTGTTAACTAATTGTATTTAAAAACAAATAAAAAACTAACTGCTTACTATTTGTACTTTCTGCATCCCGGATATTCTTTGTTTAATCCAGGAATAAACAGTGTCGAGTGCGTCGACCCTATAGTTGCATCAATTTAACTAATTGCCGGTGCACTCGTTAAATTTGTTTTATCTCGTCGACGAGTTTAGTTGAACTCTTTTGATCTTCGAACTAATATCGTTATCGTAACTAACTACAACTTTTTATGGGTTACCGCTCGCTTCTTTCCATGTTTGAAATTGTGGTTTGCAATTTACTCTTTGCTTTCAATAATTTTATCGCTTCTGTTTTCGTTGCATCTTTGATCTATTTTATGATTATTTTAGTTTTCAAAGTTATTTTATTTTAGTTACGGCAGAATATTTTTCGTCTGCTAGTTACTTTTTTATATTTTGCCCAAGAATATATATTAGCAAAAAAACGGGCTTTAAACAGGGTAGCACAGGTTTTTCTTTTTATACCTTTTTGCATTGAGCCATATACATATATACACTAGGTACATAATAATATAGTACCTATAGCATTATCATCATAGACTTCGAGGTCTGTAATCTGTCCTAATGGACTGCGCAATAGCCTCACAAAATTGGCCATACTTTAGAAAGAGACAAAGAAAACCCGTGGTATCTTTTCTCTTAGACAGGACACCACAGTTTCGCTTGATCTCTTTCACCATTGTGTAACCATTTTTTTTATCTACAACATCTGGCTAGGAAATGCGCTGTCTAGTTCTCTGTCTATTATATTTATATTGTTTTTTTATATTATTTACGGTCTTAGGACTAGGAATCCATACTAATATCATAAATTAAAAAGTGAGTTTATTTGTTTGCACTTTCTTCACGCCACGTCGCAACGTATGCTAATTGAGATGAAATTTGGCACAGAGATAAAAGAAAAGACAAAAAAAGGACATCTATTGGCTTCTTTGTATTCCAAAAAATTCCTGCAAGAATAAATATAACCTAATTCCACGTACCTGAACTATAAGTACACCTAACGCTTGCTATAGCAATCGTGGAGTTGCTGTAGGAATCCCATAACCAAATGTATCACGGGAAATACCTTGTTACAGAATACCTACATGTAGGGTTGTCATACGTCCCGTAAATACAGAACTGTCATGCCTATTTGCAATTTGGTCCCGTTTTACGATAAAATACGCGTATACTGCAATAAGACTGTCGCAAATTGCCAATGTAATGAAAAATTAATATAACGAAAATTTAGTTTTTTGAGACTCATTGCTAATCTCGAGAGATTTGACCTTAAAAGTCCAGTATCAGTTTCCAATATTTATGGACACCCTACCTTAATGTCTTCTACTCCTGTTTTTTTGGGTCCTACTGAAAATCAGTGCTTTGCTCATTGCAAGCAGAACGTAACGCTGAGTGGGATACCTATTTGGCTTATAAATACATACAGAAAACTTCCGATAGAATGAACATTTAAGATATTATATAAATATTTATGTACATGTACGTGTGCGAATGTGTGTTTGTATGCTTACATATACATATATTTATTGTACTCTATCATTTAGTGTATGTTTATTAGTCAAATAAATGTATTTCTTCTTCTTCTACATGTAATTTATATTTTGTGGATTTATTTCGTTAAGGTAAAAGTGAAGAGTAACAGTGTTATTGTTTTTCAAAAATTTGTAATGTATGTGGCGATGTAACAAATATTTATTTATTTACTCTCGCAGCTTCTCAACGCTGCCAGGTGTGAAGTTTTCACCTGGATAACCGGTTCTAGTGTTGTTAAATTCCAATCCAAAATTGGAAACGGCTCATTAGGTTCAGCCAGTCAAAACATTTACGACATCGTTAGATTAATAATACCATAACAAGAATTAGTTTAAAAAAAACGGTCAAGTGCGAGTCACACTAGCGCGCAGTGGGTTTCGTATCACCATTTAATTCAAGAACACAAAAAACAACAAAAAGTATGCCGCTAAGCGGTCAACCATCCAATAACTGACTACGCCCGATGACCATGCTTATCTTTGGATATCGTTACCAGTAAATAATTGTGTTACAATTTCTTTTAATATTATGAACTATTTTCGCCAGATTGTATGGTAATTTAAAAATGGTAATGGCCCGAGCCTGTCTTACACTTGGCCGGTTATTATACTATGGATATCACACTATACTCACTGCAATTTTGAAGCTGTTTTTTTTTTATAAACAACAAATAAGCTTTTTTAACAACAACAACCGACTTTAAAAAAGATGCACTAAAAAGTTAAAATTTTTGTTAAAAAGTTTTTATTTTTTACCTTTAAGTGACCTATGTGCTTATTGTTTCGTACACTTAAAATGTACCCAAATCGCTTTAAGTGTGCCTATAAAAATTTGAAGAGTTCCCTTGATTCCAGCTGAGCTGAACGACTTTGGGGCATATCTATTTAGGAATAACTGTTTTGACTTCTCCTAATATGCACAAAATAGCAACAGATTTAGGGGTTTCATGGCAAGCGACAGCATTATACGCTTTAAAAATTCAGTGGTAGAAGACTCTACATTTTGGGCTAATGCTGAAAATAGCAACAGATTTAAGAGTTTTATGGAAAACAACATCATTATACGCTTTAAAGAAATTAATACGCTTTAAAAAATTAGTAAAACTTCTATGGCAAACGAGCAGTATACAGTTTAAAAATTTAGTTGTAGAATATTACTTACTTTTTTTTTTTAGCATTTTAGCTATATACGGAAAAAAACGTAGGTCAAATGGAAATAATTTGTGCGACTGCAGTAAATATGTATAACCATGTTATCATATCCATACTTTAAAAAAATAACCTAAATCTCTGCAATTTAACCTATTGACTATCACAAATCTTGATATATATCTACATACAAATGTTTCTTGCCCTTCTGTTCACCCACATGTCAATCTACGCCTACACTCACAGCCTAGATCTAATCTAATATTGTAGATGTATGTTAGTAATGTAATACAGCCCAAGGTTAACACCTGGAAACCATAGAATGACTATATTTCACTACAATGTTACTTTGAGGAACTTGTGACCTAGTTTTTATGGATAGGAAACGTTGTGCAAGTTAAACAAACAACGTCGGGCAGCGTCAGTACTAGGATGAGTGGGCGATTCTCTTAAAATCTAATTTTTAGTGTTTCGTAACCAAAGGGTCCGTCCGTCTGTCACCAGGTTGTATCTCAGTTGAAATTTTCACAGAAGATGTATTTCTGTTGCTGCTATAACAAATACTAAAAAACAAAATTAAATAAATATTAAGCGGGCTCCCATACAACTAACGTTTTTTTGCTCGATATTGATAAAGTTAGACGCTTGAAATATTTACAGAATATTTAGTTATATATTCACTTCAAAAATAAATAATTAAATTCAAATAAAACAAATATTAAAGGGGGGCTCCCATACAACAAACGCGATTTTTTGTCGTTTTTATAGATAATGGTCGGAACCCTTCGTGCGCGAGTCCGACTCGCACTTGGCCGGTTTTTAGAAAATACATTAGCCACACTAGGTTTATATTTCGCGTTGTATGCAGAATTTGTCAGGCTTTATGCCCGCTCTTAAGGCTATGGGATACCCTAGATATAGCATGACGTTTCAACCAGTGTTCAAAGACATATAACACTATTGAAGCATAAAAAGAGACAAAGTTCCACGTACGATAGGCGCTAATACGTATTTTGAACAATGAAATAAGCGAATTTGCTTCGTTATATTAATATATATTTTACGAAATAAGAATGAAGAGAATGTCACTCTTAGTTTTCCAAACAATTTGAAATAAAGCCCAAAAATAGTCAGTTTTTTTTTATATCTGCTTTAATACGCAAATTAATAAATTATTCACTTAATTACAGTTTAAACTATAACATATATTTTTTTCAGGTATAAAAGTGTACTCAGGACTGTAACAAAAGTAATCAAATTCTTGCACACTTAACTCTTTTGTGTATACCTACACCTTAACTAATATGCACACTGTTACTCAAACTACAAGGATTATAGATTATTTAGGGTCAAATGATAAATAACCGAGGTCATTGTTAAAATTATACTTTTGTAGTACCGTCTGCAACAAAATTATGCAATACACAATGCGTGCGTCAATCTTGTGACCTTTGAATTTAAAATAAACAATTATGTTTATTCACATACATATGTATATACATTCCTAGTACATCAATCTTACAAACACACAAAATCTTTATAGAATTAAGAAATACAATATAAATAAATATACGTACACAATATTTTTTTCGTTTACGAGTACCTGAAGGTTATGAGTCTTAGAAGAAAATATATTATACATGCCTTATCTATAGCTATATCATCAATACAAATAAATACTTTCATAGGAAAGATGCAGTCAAAAGATTAACCTACAGTCTGGACTTAAACCTGCAACCCTTACATTTCTGGCTCGAGTTAAATCTTTTGACAGCATTAAGAGGCTGACCAACGCCAAGTGACACTTTTTAAAATGGAAAAAATCAATACTTGGAGTAAATATTTTTGGTTAAAAATTTAACCCTATGTAGAAGAACATATACCTAATGTCTTGTTCTACCAAAAACACGATAGCATTAATTTGCCTCGATAGAAAAAAATCTGGAAAAGACCTCTAATTTTTTCTTTTTTTTGGTTTTTAACCGCTATTTTTAAACATATAACATTAAAATTCATATTAATGGCTAGCTAACTAGATAGTCCATGGCTGTTTCTACTGAAATCTAAAAAATCGAGTTAGTTTTCAAGTAAATACCTAAAAACCGATTTGACGCTCACGTTTACTTATACTGAAAAGTGCTGTGGTCTTTTGTCTCGCTCAAGTGCACGTGATATTAGATAGCTGTGTTTCAAACTGTCATATGAAGTGGGCGGGTAAATCCTGAAATTTCTAGTCGGAGTACCGGGTCTTAACACGGAATGTAAGGGATGCAGGTTCAAGTCCTGGCTTGAGGTATACATATATATATATATAGAGTTTAAGACACGAGTCCATCGAAAAATATTTCAATTTATTTGTAAAATATTTTTTGATTTAATGTTTTACTGGAAATAATAAAGCTTACGAGAGAGACTAAATTACGAGAAACATAATTTCTCAAATCAAAAAACATATAACTTAGGTGGTAAGCCAGTGCATATGAATAAACATGGCCTGGGCAAAAGGACGTAACACTCTAAAGCGTAGAAGAAATCGTAATAGGTATTTCAAAATTTTGAATTTTGCTGACCATACAAAACACAACAAGGAAAATCGAAGTTTACGTCTCGAACGGCCTTGCCAAGGCCTACGCAAACAACACGTACCGATAGCAAACACATATGTGTAAACGCGATTTAGTCATTAACTTAAAAAACTTAAGGCTGCGGTATAGGCAAGTTCGCGTAAATACGTCGTTTTTGTGCAAATTTTACGGCTAAACTAAGCACCTTGAGGATTGAAAAAAATATATGTTCTAAAACTTGCTTTTGTCTAGAGCATTACCTTAGTGAGTGATTTTCATTTATTGTATTTAATGCAATAAAAAATCTGGTGAAGTGAAGTGAAGAAAGTGACCATTGTTTCAACACTTGTGCAAATTTTTAAAGCGTGTATTGCATTTTATTTTAATGAAAGTTAATTAAATGATTAGAATAACTTGTTATCTAGTGCATAGACTCTAAGTTGTAGCAAAACCTAAAAAAATGTGACTACAAAACGGTAAAAACTTTAAATCCCATACAAAAAAAAAATAAGTTTCAAGGAGTCTTTATGGAATACTTTACTAAGGAAGTATATAACAAATATATTTAATAGTAATGTATTTGACATTGTGTAATGATTTTCAGTACATTTACATACACAACGTTAGTATTACAGAAATTAGCTTTCTGGCCTATATCGCCCTCTTAAGTCTTGAGCGAATTTTTATGTAGCTTTATTTTTATGGTGTACTGGGTTTTGCTGGCGGTTTCCCTCAAGCTAGATGAGGTCATCGTCGTGAGATTAAAGAAGAGGAAAAGGTAGTTTATGCTATTCCCTGTCAAAAATCAAGTACCTATAACCTATTGCTTAGTTGCCACGTAAAGGAAATTTGCACCGCGTTATAACCCGCAGATATATTTATTCTCATTGCCACGTTTAGGAAATGTGCACCGCGTTATAACCCGTAGATAAATCTTTTCTCGTTGCCACGTATAGGAAATGTACGCTGCGGTATAACCCGCAGATAAATGTCGTCTAGTTGCCACGTCAAGTAAAAGTGCAACGCGATATAATTCGTAGATAAATGTATTCTTGTTGCTAAGTGAAGGAAATGTGCACCGCGGTGTAACCCGCAGATAAATGTGTTCTCGCTGCCACATAAAGGAAATGTACGCTGCGGTATAACCCGAAGATAAATTTAATGAGATAAAAAGGATTTTTGCTTCTATTATAACTCCAATTATCTGCGATAAACGTTTCTCGGCGATCTCATATAAAGACAAACCCATCTCTCATATAAACCCATATCTCATCTCTCATATAGAGTAGTTTGATACAATAGTAATTACTGACCACCACTAAAAAGGTTTTCTTATGTTGTTTTTATTACTTCAACTGCTTTAGTTTTGTTACAATTCGTTTTCAACCGACTGCAAAAAATCATTTCGACTTTTTTTTTATGATTGTTACTTTCAAACTTTCGACTGGGTGAACCGATTTTAATGATTATTTTTTTTATTTAGTCCAGTTCTGACAATGAAATCCATGAGAAAACCAAATAAGTCTTAAATTTTTTATTTTGATGATTGTATAAAAATTTGTTACGAGTATTGATGTTTTTTGTGTAGGTACGTCTTTAATTCGTCACTCAATAGTAAAAAATAAAAACTTTTTAACAAAAAAAACAAACCGGCTGCAAAAATATGCACTAAAAAGGTAAAAACAATTAATAACATATTGCCAAAAATCTGATCTGAATAACAGTTTGAAGTTGGTGTCTATGTACCTAACAGTTTATAACAAACACACTTCACTTGCATGTCACCAACTTTAACCGGTAATTCAGATCAGATTTTTGGCAATATCTAATTATTTTTACTTTCTTAGTGCATCGTTTTGAAACCGGTTTTTTTTGTTTAAAAGCTTTTATGTTATAAAATTTGCACAAAAACATAGTTGCCTGTATTTGTATCTTAAAGTTTTAAACACGATTGGTCATTTAAAATGATGAAAAAAGTAATCGTTAGCATATTATGATTTCTTCTAATTTGATAAGCTCCTTTATGCATTTGCAAATAAATTCGATCTGAACTAGATTGGACCAGTATGCATTCTTTGCGTGGACGACTTTAATGTGGGCTGCGGCGTGGCATGGAAGAATCGTGGTTTACCTTGAAACCGGTATGACAACTTTCTTGTCATGAATCACTTTATTACAATCCTAACATATAAATCGAAAGTTTGTCTGTTTATTACTCCTTAACGTCAGCACAGAACGTCCCATTGTCCTGATTTTTTGCACAGGGATAACTGAAGGCGAGGGAAAGAAAATACGATACTTTTTTTGTCCCGCTCAAAAGCTTCGCCGGTAATCTATTTTTCCGCCATATGATACCGTGCGCACTATTCATTCGCCTCACGTAGCAATGGATCAACAGGGTTATTTGGATTTTAGTACAGCATTAGCTGGAAGAATTAAAAGGAACATTGAATAATCTTTATTTCGGTTTAGAGTTTTGTCATAACTAAGATTTGTCCATGGAAAAAAAAATTATGCACTGACGTTTTTTTTTTAATTTCAATACAAAACTGTATGGTATATACAAATCGATGGTAAGATGGCAGAATTATAAGGCTGTATCAGAAGGACTTGACGATATTATAAGAGTTCTGTTTTGCCATTTAGTAAGTAAACCATAGACTTCGACATTTGTGTAATCTGTCCTATGAACTGTGCGATAACCTGAAAAAATTTACCATCCTTTGGAAAGAGACAAAGCAAACCTGAGGTTTCTTTCTATCAACGTCTGCCATTTTGTTTGTTTATGTTTATTAAAACAAGTAAGAAAGAGAAAAGAGACCAAAGATTCGCTTTGTCTCTGTCACACTTTTGCCTTTTTTTTCACATCTGGCTAGGAAATGCGCTGCCGGATTCTCTATTATACTTTTTTTGGAAGTTGTTGGCCGTAGATGGCTTTAACAACTACACGCGGACTAACTTTTGCGGCGGAGCTGCTTGCATTCAGCTGCAAGAAACTGGTTTGGTTTGTACAAGGGTGTCTTGGACGCGAACCTCGGCTTGAGCAACCGTTCTAAATCTGGCAAGAATTTATCGTCGTTTCGACAAAGAAAAGGCGTTCTAAAGAGAAGAAGCGGCAAGAAACTCTTAGGTCATCGCCTTTTATAATTTTTAAAACACAACTAGTCAAAGCGCCTACGTAGGCATATCAGTATGTCTAGTATACCTGATATATCGCGCTTGAGTAGTCTGCCCAAGTATTCTGTATGTGGAACTGGGACGAACGGCGTTTGAGAATATATTGTTGAAGTCAATATCCAAGAGTGGAAGCCTAGCGGTTAGTAATGATTAGGATCCTCAACTTGTCCTCGTCCTCAGCCGTTCCTCATACAAAACTGAAATCCTAGTATTCTACCTACATTTTTTTTTATACCACTAAGGTGACAAAATAAGCTTACGGTTCGTCACCGTAGCCTATGGACGCTTGCAACACCTGAGATATCACTCGCGTGATGCCGATCCTTTAAAAATCTAATAACTTCTTTCATCAAGAGCCTCATACTGTAATTCTTAGAGAAAACCTTGGCATGGAGCTCATTTCACAACCCAAGCGTTATGACCATATGACCATCATAATAAAACAACTAAAATCAACCTACCCTACCGTAACTCACAATAAAACGAATGTAGGCCGACCACACATTCGAATCAACTAAGTGAATTAGGTCATCGACCTCACTAAATTACAATAAACCGATTAGGACGTAGAAAAAAGCTCACCAATTTTTCTGCTTTGTACGACTCGCGCTTGACCACTCTCAAAACATCGTTGGTTCTGGCTCACTACCCTCCAACCCCAACCCCTCGCCTAAAAACTTTTCTGCCCCGCACGACTCGCGCTTGACCACTCTCAAAACCACCCCTGTGTCTGGGGTTTGGCGACTCGCGCTTGACCACTCTCAAAACATCGTTGGTTCTGGCTCACTACCCTCCAACCCCAACCCCTCACCTAAAAACTTTTCTGCCCCGCACGACTCGCGCTTGACCACTCTCAAAACCACCCCTGTGTCTGGGGTGTGGCGACTCGCGCTTGACCACTCTCAAAACCACCCCTGTGTCTGGGGCTATGTCGACTCACGCAACCAACCCCTGTGTCTGGGGCTATGTCGACTCACGCTTGACCAAAACTACTGCGTGACGTCACAGTGGCTCCTGTGTATAACTTGTCTCTAGTTTTGTTATGTAATTACATCATTATCGTAATGGGTTATCATGTTTTTCCCCGTTCATAATAAAGTTATTCCTATTTAATTACAATGATGTTGGTGGTGACATTCCAAAAACTAGTCCCCCGAGGGTGTATCTCAAGGTTTTAGGGGTGTGTCCACTCACGCTTTACAAAAACAACCTGGAGATGTGTCGGTTCACGCTTGATATGACTTGACATGTTATACCTACAGAAAATCTTCAATTCAAGTCGGTCGAAGTTTAAAGAGAAAAGCTGATAATAGTGTTAAAGATTTACAACTAGCATTGACGTCATCATGATGTGTCAAATATGTGATTTACAGGTTAAGCAAAGATTCTATGCTCAGCACTTACGATCTAAGAAACACAAATAGAAATGTCTTATTCTTAATCATAATTTACTTTATGTGTCTGTTATATCACTCGTGAAGTATTTATAGCATCAATTGAAGAATCAATACTATTTTATTATTCATGCAGATTTTGATCAGGAAACAAAAGATTTAAAAAATTCTTTTGAATTTTTAAATTTGACTATTAGGAATTGGATAAAAAATGGTGAATTAGAAAATTATTCAGAACCTTTAAGTGATGACATTAAAAATAAAATGTGTAATGACACATAGTGATTTAGAAAAAAAAGAAAATGTAGACCTTAAAAAAAAAAAAATTGTGACAAAAGTTCAAGAAAAGTGTGACAAAAAAAGAGATTTATTTGGAGAACTAAAAGTCTACAACAAATTTTTTTTAATTTTTTGTGTAAAATAGTATGTTTCACACTTCGAATTCTGCACGTGAACTATTTACATTTGTGATACATAGACACGACTTATAATTCTCCAAATAAATATCTTTTTTTCACAAATACACGTTTTTCAACATTTTCCATATTTTACCAAAGAATGTATTATTTATAAAAATCTTTTTCAGTCACTTTTAGCTGTAGTTCTTACTTGTGTATTTAAATCTATATATATTTCAACTAAGGACTATGCTTAAACTGTAAAACTCTATGAACCCTAATTAACTTCATAGTAAGTTGTAAACATTGTTTGAGATTTCTATAGTAAATTATATTTTAGTTTTATTATAAAACTTTGATACTAATTTCTTATCTTTACTGTAATCGTTTACAATGTTTTTCAGGGCATAAAGGTAAATCTGAATTAAGATCATGTAAATGTTCAGGGTACTTAAGGTTACAGGTTAATTTTAAAATAGAGCTCATTTTCCGTGGCAAAAATATATTATAGATAGGTGTACAGCTTAGTGTAAAAAGAAGAAAATAAATAATTACAATTATATCACATTAGATATAAAAATTCTAAAGTTATCAGAAATATCAGTGAGTAGCATTACATAAGTTCTTAAATATAGATTGGAATATTCCAACATATTTTTACATTTAAATTGGGCTGACATCGTTTTGAGCATGTTTATAATTATAATTTGATACACTGGTATTAAAGAGTTAAAGAAAGCGTCTTGATTTGGAAGAGATGTAATTTTTAAGGACTCATAAGAATTAACAAATTCATGAAGAAAAACACCTTTCCTAATAAGTTTATTAAAATTCGTTTGTAATTGATTTCTTAATTCTGCAAATTGGTCTTTATATAATATTCTATATATCTAAACTCTAGTAGATCATAAATTAAAAATAATCTAAAAACCGCAAATGAACTATACGACATATTAGGTTTACATGAGAATGAATTATATTTTTACTTATTTTGCGGAATTATTTTTATTTCTCAATCTTTAAAATTCAAAGCATGAACAATAAAATGAGCATCATAATTGTTTAGATTGTGAAATAGAATAGGAATGAAAAATGGAACACGATACTTTGTGCTACTAAATAATTCGTGACTAACACCTCTAAAATTACTAGTATTCCAGTCATAGTCTACTGTGATTTCATCACCTAATATAACATAATTGCGATTTTCTTATAGATTCCTTCTCTTCATTAGTTAAAGAAAGTGGACATTTTTGAAAACAATTTATCCTATGTATATTGCTAATATCTTTGTTAATGCTTTCCATAAACATTTTTGTACAATTAGGCTCTGAGTATGTTCTGTATATAGACAGTTTATCATCATATGAACATTTTATATATTATCCATAAGAACAAACTACATGTTCATGTATTGTTTACGTATATGACTTCGATGGATCAGGGACACAATAGGTGACAATAGGAGGGTTTTAAATGAGCTACAAAGTCTGCATATATTATAAAATGTAATTTTAATATTCTTTGAAATTTATCAAAATAGATTTCATCATTATTTGTTTCCCTATTAAACCAATATTTTTCTTTTTTATGAATTCCTAGTTATTCAGTAAAAATTTGAGCACATTCATGTTTCTGGTGATTAATTAAATTAACTTTAGATTAAAAATAGTTACGGCAACCGGCCCAGATATGAATAGTGTCATTTCAATTTGTTATTTGTTTATTTACCAAGCGTGATAAATACAATAATGACCATTTCAACCGTTGTTTAAAAATAATAAGTTAATTTGTAATTAATTAGAACATTTTGTAAAGTTTTTTTTTCTTTGTTAAACTCTAATTCAAACATATTAATGCTAATGTCATTTTGTTTTTCTACCTTGGGTATATCAGATAATTTGATTGGGAACTGAATATTATTAAACGTTAGTTTATTTTAATGCCTCAAGTATGATGATACCCTATCGGAATGTGTATTTGCAGGATATAGTCCTCTTAAAACATTGTTGATCGTTCTTTTTTACGAATATACGAAGATCCCCGTAAGGGATTAAACTTATTAACATGCATTTCTAAAAACTGTTTTTTTTTTTTTTTTTAAGGTCTACATTTTC